>CM062288.1:291005091-292205091 GCA_031216915.1 Pictodentalium vernedei
TTGTCTTGTTTTATGAAGGCAGAAGAACTGGAAAACATATCATTAAGTAAACTTCAAAATTTAGATGTGACCGATAGTAAAAAGCATCTAAAACAGCACCTTGTTTTTATCGGTTCTGGTGCTAGGTCTGTGATTGGGAATCTTCACAAAAAAGATGGATTGATCAGAGTTCTATGAACAAGTGATGGATGCATATATAAAATGTGCTGTGTATATGCAGAAGAAACTCCCTTAAATAATAAGTTATTACGTTGTCTTGGTGCAGTTGGACCTTCAATGCAGAAGCACAACTCAACGCTTGCAAGATTGAAAAAGATACCAGACTTTGTCACAAACGTTCTTTCTGCAGATGAGCTAGAAGCATATGGATTGGAAGTTCACAGATACTGTGTGGATAGCTCCCTGCCAACTTTAGAAAATGACAAAATGCGCATGGATCATTGGTGGGCTTCTGTGTTTCAGACAAACAAATATCCATGTATTTCAAAGGTGGTTCAGGCTGTTATCAGCTGTTTTCATGGGCCACAAGTGAAGAATAGTTTTAGTGCTATGGGAGACATTATCACTGATAAGTTTGGAAGAATGAAGGTGGAAACTCTGAGTGCAATACAGACAGTACGATATGAACTGAAGGCACAAAGAAAAACTGCAGTACAGCTATTTCATCGTACAGATAAGCTGTACAGTGAAGTTCACCAACAACTTAATAAAAATTTGAGGTCATCTAATAGAAGGTACAAAGAAAATTTGAAAAAGAAACAAGAGTTGTTGGCAAAGAAAAAGGCAGCCTTGTCATTGGAAACAAACAAAAAAATCATATGCAAAAAAGCAGCCAAGAAGCTTGTGCAAAAGTCTGAAAAGGATGCCCTGTTCAGACATCAGATGAAATTAAACTCTCCAACTGCTGCTACAAAAATACTCAAAAGAAAATATAGTGAATCAAGTGTGGGTGAAAATAAGAGAGTGAAGGCCAATTAGCTTAGTCTCCACATATTTCTTAACTGTTGTTCAGGATTCAATTTACAATACTCAATTTAATTTGCCATTATTAGTGTGATCATCTCACTTGTGCTTGTTTCTTCGTCCATAGAAGCACTTGAAGACTATGTGTTATAAACTGCTAATTTCACAGGTAAATTATTTTATGTGACATCCTCTTCAAGTGCCTACTTGGCTGAGGGAACAAACACAAATAAGATGTCCACACACAAAGTGACAATTTTACTGACAGGCCACAAAATACTGAATCATTTTATACTGTCTCTAAATGAAAGATTGTTTGCAACTTCCTTGATGGCTCCACATGTTAATCTCAGGTGTGTATTTTACTGAAAATATTTCAAACATGTTCTATTTTTCAAATATCAAGACAGTCAATAGAACAAGTGTTATTGTGGTATGGCTTTGTAGTGTTCAGATTTGGAACTGAATTTTCAGTCCCAAATCTTTAACAAAAATAATTTAGTGATGTGTTATTTTTTTGCCAGAACACAGGAAAATAAATCTTAAGGAGGGGGGCAGGACTGGGACTAGAAAGGTGCATTTTTATTCCTCGTAATCGAAACAAATTCACCACTTGTGGGTGGCCCACTTTGATGAATTTGTGTTGATTGTGAGTAAGAAAAATGCATATTTCCCCAGTGAAAATTTTCAGAATTTGCTGTCAGAATGCCACCAGAAGCCACCTCAGAGCATCTAGAAATCAAATTTTCCTGGGGGGAGAACCCCCCCCCCCCCCCCCCCCAGACCGCCCTACAAGCGCACGTGCCTTCGGCACGTGCGGCAGACGCCTTCGGCGTCTGGTGCTAAGATTATGGACCAAGAGCATTTTCAGTCTTTTTTGAAATCCTCTGGTCTCATGCCTGATTGTTAAACCCCAATAAATGAATAATTCTAAGTCTGCATGAGGTCAGACAAACATGGGATTATCAGTTATGTAATTATCTCTGATTGTTGTATTCATTTCTCAATTTTCTTTTCTTTTGGAATAGAAAATTTGTAAAATGTTTCAGAGATATAGAGCAGACTATAAATACATCAAAACGATTATATTAATTTTTTAGTTTTGCATGGACTATTTTGGGAACCAAATTCAACTCTTCGTAGAACAAGTAAATACCCATTTTTAGAGCTTGTTCAACCTGTAACCGCTAACGTAAAGTTACTCCACAATCCACACCAGTTTATCACTCCAGATATTTCCCCATCGGCCGCGGCCTGGAATATTTTATGGATGAACGTCTGACATCGGAAAAACATGTTAACTCAGTTTGCAGATCTGCATATTTCCATCTCCGCAGTGTCAGCGGGGTGCATCCTGTGATCGACGAGGGAATGGCCAAGCGGCCTGTCCATGTATTTGTGACGAGTCGCTTGGATTATTGTAACTCTTTACTTTTTGGGTGTGGGCGATCGTTTGTGTGCCGACTGCGGCTTGTTCAGAGCTGTGCGTCGAGGTTTGTGGCATGCAGAGCGGGATTCTGCCACATTGCCCCAGTGCTGCGGGAACTTCGCTGGCTTTCCGTGGAAATGAGGGTTGAATTCAAAATCCTCACTTGTAGGGCCTTGAGCGGCGTGGCAGCTTCCTATTTGTCGGGCCCGATAGATCTTTAAGGTCAAGCACGTCTAGCAGTTTGGCTTATGGTCGTGGTAGTTTCGTGACAGTTGATGGCCGGGCTTTCTCGGTGGCGGCACCACTTTTGTGGAGCCGGCTTCCTAGTCCCCTGGGGCACTGCAGGACCTTAGCAGTTTCAAAGCATTACTTGAAACTCATCTTTTTCAGAAATTTTGTAATTAGCTGCAACTAATGGTTGCTAGCGGAGCACCCATTCCATGTAAAGCCTGAGAGCACTTCATAGTGGAATCGTGGCTATAAATTATATTATTTTGTTATCATTATTTTTAGCTGCGACTAGCAGCTCTATAAGTGGCAATGTCGGTCTGTGGTCTGTCTGTCGGTCGGTGGGTCTGTCAGTCTGTCTGTGACCAACGAGTTTCAAAACTCAATAACTTTTGAAATACTTGATGGAATGACTTTATATTTGGCATGTAAGTGTATCTTATTGATGTCTAGCCACTGTTCAATGCATGTGTTTTTCCAAATATTTTTCTTGGAGTTATGGCCCTTGATGAACTTAGAATTTTGTGACCAATGCGTTTCTAAAAGAATAACTTTCAAACTACTTGGTGCAATGACTTCATATTTGGTATCCAAGTGTATCTTATTGATGTCTAGCCCATGTTTGATGCACATGTTGTTCGACGCACTTGCAGATTGCACCACCCGTCACAGCTACGGCATCAGTGTCGCGATTTCTAATAGACCGGTGCATTGCCAACATGATATATAACACAAAGAGAGGGGGCATGGTGGCTCAGTAGGTAGAGGTTCAGGCTGCAAGACGAGAGGTACTCTGTTCGAATCCCACCTGCGGCAACCGTGTGGTGTTCTTGAGCAAGACACTTCAGCCCCATTGATCACATGGGGGCACGGTATACTAAAGCGTACTGCCCAGTGGTGCACTTGTCTTCAACCGATGCTAACCCTGCTTGTGTACAGTTGGTATGTTGGGGAGCTGAAAGTTGCTCGCAAAAGTGGATGAAAATTGCAGAAGATCAGTGGATGAGAATGTAGTCTCGGCAGGCCTGCAGCTATCAGTCTGAGCAAAGCTCCACTTACTATTAGTCCGTGTTGGTCAAATCTTACAGCGGATTCTTCTAAGAGAGTCTCTCCTTGTGGAGGTATAGGCTCTCCTATTGAAGAAAAGCAATAGAGGTCATCAAAATATTCTCCAGGTTTTTTCTAATCACCTGCTTTTCATCCTGAAGTCAGACGAATAGTACATAGATAGACTGAGACAGCTGTCTGGTTTGGAATAGAGCCGTTAGAGGGAATAGGTACGTCTTTTCCCTCTCGGTGTTCTATTTTTTGGCATCAGGACATTTAATATTGTGGCACCATAGTCGCCTTATGTACTGTTACTGTGGCCTTTTCTTGCAGCTTGTGTTGTAAGTCTCCATTTAGTGAGCTTTCAAGGCCGCAAGTGACAGATATGTCTTCAGGTAGACGAAGACACATAACTGTGAAGCTACCTTAAGATTACTGTCTCTGGGAATTACAGCTGTTAGATTAGCGGCTTGTCATTACCTATCTTGCGCGACGATCGTTGTAAGTCTCCATCTATTGAGCTTTCAAGTCGCTAGTTACACAGAGATACATGTCTTCACAGAGAGGAGGACTTCTAGCTACATTAGCCAGGCTCTGACCGCTGTCTTTTGGGAATAAAATTGATAAGGTACAGTGCCTTTCAGTTTGTTTTCACAGGTGTCATAGACTTGAGTCTTATTGTTTACACCATAGTGGCCTAGCTAGAATCATAAGCGAGACTGTTTCAGTATTTATGCAGTGACATAACTGAATTTATTTTCTTTTGGGACTGCTGTCTCTTTGGGAATTTAGAGCTATTATATATCGGCTCTTCATTTCCTACCTTGTGCGATGATAGTTGTAAATCTCCGTTCAGTGAGCCTTCAAGGTCGCAGCTTACACCGATATATCTGTCTCCACGGAGATGAAGATTTGAAAGCTACAGCTAGCGTTGTAAGTCTCCTTAGTGAGCTTCTAAGGCCTCAGTTATCTGCCTTTTATTGTTTTCACGTATAGGAAGACCTTTAGCAGCTTCAGCTAGGCATAGTTTGTTGTCCTATCAGGCATGATACTGTATGTTAGAGGAAGTTATTCTCTTCCTACCGGTATGGTTTGGTGTTAGTTATATGAGGCGATGAGCTCTATTAATGACGCCATTTTTACCTAGTGTGATTATGTCAATACAGTGTATTTGTTCATCACGTCCCTCTCCATTCTTAGTGGTATTATGGAGTCGGCCAGACATGAGAGAGCTCTGCGGCTCCTATTCTATTTGATGACTAACACAAGAGCGATTCAAGTAATGTGGGTGAGGGGGGTTTGATGTGAATTTTTCAGGGTTTTTTAGGCAGGACCTAGTTTTCTTCCTGTAAGCTTCGTATGCATTTAGTACATAAATGCCTTTCATGGCTTCTCGATTGTCGGCTGGGTTGGGTTCTAACGGCAACCTCATGGGCACATCCACTTTTTAGTTGGTTTGTTTCCTGTGGTTGTTCGTTTATAAGTCATATACGAGCATATGATCCTTTATCAATAAAATTGCTCACCTTTGTGTATCTGTATGGTTGATGTGTCGGCTCTCTGGATGACTTTCTCCAATGTGGCAATTAGTCCACTCTGAAAGTTTTGCTCAGAGCAGCCTGGCCTTTCTTATGACGTATGAGTTTATTACTCAGTTATCTGCATATTAACGTCGTATTATTAACTCAGTTTCCTGGTTGCACTTGTATCACTCGGTCATACTGTGGTTAAGGCTGTATTCAGATGAGTACATATGGGATTTCATTGCTCATGCAGAATCGCATGCATAATATGTGTATCATTAAGCAGACGCATTGTTGACAGACTATATAAATTCTTGCTCTGCTTATAGAGCTCATGAGAATTTTGGGGCTATTTGGATCAGTTATGGAATTGCCAATAGGCCGTCTATGCATATGTTCTCATTTTTTTGCATCATTTTTTTGAGTTATATATTCTTCTCTGAACACTCATTGGTTGTTACTGGCCTAGGAAACAATTATTTCAGGGACGGTCTGTGACGTGTCTGTTAATCATAGCTTGTTCTATGTTCGCATCCAGGTTTCCATGAAGATACAGTACACATTCTCGTATATTCGAACGGTTCATTGGAGTGTTATTATTGGAATCAATTGTACACATGAACGAGGTCGCCTGTAATTTGCCTTAGAAGCGTGTCTGCTCTTCAGATACTTTTTAATTGGTATTAAATTGGACAACTGTATGGTCGTACACTTTATATCACCGGTTTTCATTCTATCTACGCATTCCGATTCCGGATGCGTTAGAAGTCTGCTCTGTTAATTACCAGGATCGCCACAATAGCCTTAGCTTCTGAAGTGGCGTTAAGCACCAATAATTAATAATAATTAATAACAGCTTATTGGGTAAATATATTTGGATCATTTAGTATCGCTTAGCACTGATTCCAGAGTGCTCCCCTCTTTGTTTTGAAGAATATTCCTTCAAAAAAGGGTGGGAGGGGGTAGTGAATTTTCTTGTAAAATGTTCTCCGGCTTGATAAGTGTGTAAACTATGAGTGAAGCTGTTTTTGTTTGTAGTTTTTATCTGATCTTAGATACAGCTTGTTTATTATTCATATATGACTTTTGTTTGTATGGGTTAGTCTCTCACTCTCAAATACACCATCCTAATTTATGGGTCTTAGTCCAGACTAGCCTTAAAATTGGGGGCTCGTTACACCCAATCAGCATAATCATTCATGCTAAGAATATGGAATTACCTGGATATGGCCCCTTATTTATGATATGTCTTCTCTCTTTTTGTGTAGAGAGACACATGTAATTCCTCTTTAAATTTATTTCCTTTCACCTTGGAATTCAGACTTAGGAGCTATTTGGTCTGTTAAATCTTAAGTCCTTTGTAGTATAAAAACATGATAAATTTTAAATAATTTGTATTTTTTTTATACTTAACGATGGCCCAGATGGGTATGGCCCTCCCATTGAGTAGGCACTCATAACTCCTTGTTCTCATTGAAAAGCTTTAGCTTTTTATTTGATCAACCAATGGAGTGATAACAATTGTATAAATGGTTTGACTAATATGGATTCATGCAGCTAGTTGTTACCTATAATGAGAAGAATAAAATATAGTCAATGAACCATCTTCACATCTGTTAACCCTTTACCCAATGCAGACGATATCAAAATTTATTATTTTAAATATCATTTTTTAAATTTTTTCACAAAATTTCAACAAAACCATATCATGTGACCCCTCGTTGGAACGAGCTCGACGAGCTTGTTCCAATGAGGGGTCACATGATATGGTTTTGTTGAAATTTTTTGAAACATAATATTTTTTCAACTGCTAAATTTGTATATTACGCAGGTGGATGCGGGCGATTCGTTGGGTAAAGGGTTAATGACAGAGAAAAACAATCTTTTTATTTCATTTGGTAAAGTTTTTTTTAAATGCCAACCAGCTCAACAACAGTTGACCTAAGAACATTATTCTTCATAATAATTGCAATCATGTTTGTATGGAAAATCATCCCCGGTACTGCATTCACTTTAACTCTGCAATCACCATCTAGTGATCATGCAGCTTCCACTCCATGTAGCTTTACAGGTAAGTTAACTGGCTGAGTAATGAACATCTCATTTTCATTTGACTGATACCTTCGAATTCTTACAGTTGACTAAGAGGATTTAACGCTAAGTACCAAGCAATTATGATACTATTGTACATTTCTCAGAATTACCACTGAAAAAGGCTCAGTGGTTACTGCACTGAACTTCAAACCGAAAGGTCAGTGGTTTCATCCCTGGCAGGGATACTGTGTTGTGTTCTTTGGCAAGGCACTTAATCCTGATTGCCCACATAGAGGCAAGGTGATGCTGTTTACTAAGGCATACTGCACGTCAATGCTTGCCATTGCTTGGTGGTTCTCTCCTGGTGGTCTGGCTTTCTCCACCTTTGTCCAACATGAGGTGACCTTGGCGGTCATTAAATCTCAATAACTTAATAAATAAACCACTGAAAAAGGAAATTATCTCATCATTCATTCTGTTGCTAGCACTACAATGTGGTAATTTCTTCTTGTAGTCTTGCCCAATAACATCTGATACTGACAGTCAACTTAAGGTTGGTACAACACCCTGTAGTCAGCAATCATGGTTCTGTTCTGTATGTCTCCAAAGTACCAGTAAAAAAAAGCTGCATTGATATTATCTCATCAATTTTATTGCTCAAGTTGCATCAGTGCACTGTGATCTGTATTTCTTGTCTGCAAATATTGGGGACTATTGTTTGCTTTCTAAAGCAGCCTACTTTGGCGTCCGTTATTCAGTTTGTCAGGTAAGCTAAAAGTTCTTCAATAATCTTGTCTATTTTAAATTTCAGGTGGAAGTTGTCTGGGGTGCAACAACACAGTGTCATAAATTTATTTCTGCAAAAGCAAAAAATTTTGATCTACTTCTTCAGAACATTAAGTGGAATAGGACATACTTTCTCCATGTAAGAGAACAGTTTTGAAATGTACAGAAAACAAACTGGAGTTTCCAAGAAGAGCAGAGGCATGAGCAGATGTTTATTATGATTTTAATTGAATTAATTATGTAATAATATCGGATATTTCAAATAGATTCCACAAACAGATGACCCTTGAAGCACCTATCCTATATCATTTAACACCACTTAACTCACTTTATTTCTGTGTCCCCATTACCTTTATATTCCCTTTCTCTGTAACTTTGTTTCATAACAATATTGTAATTGTGAATTATGTATGTCATTTTTCCACATATCTGATTTTACTTATACACTTATTAATGCACTGTACAGGAGAGGAACAGAAATAAGTTATGACTTGTGTTCCAATCTTTTTTTAATTCAACATCAAACAACAAATATATATGTTTAATCTATGAAAAAAACTTTTTTTAGAGCTGTAACAATCAGGTGTGAATATGTACCTTGTGTTTTTTTTCAATGTAAACACTTATTCAATGATGTATTGTGCTTGGAATCCGAGAACCATTGGTAACATGATTCAGATTCAGATTTTTTATTCATGGTATACATACATGTAAAATGGTTACAAATAAACATATTGCACAAATTTAATAAGTGAGATGTGGCATAGATAGACTGGCTGTCTACCTGCAACTCCCTAGAAGATAGGGTGATTGCAAACAGACTGTGACAAAAAAAATGAACTTAGAATCAGTTGTGCAACACATGATGGGGAATATTTCATTTCTGGGGCCAGAGATGTGGTCCATGATATATGCCAGTGGAAATTGGTGCTTCAAAGTTGGCAAGAAGTAACCTCTACCCACCACTCATCATAATATTTGAAAGCGGCAACAAGTCCCATCATGAAGTTAGTGTCGTTTAGACTGCAGCAAAGAGGTAGGACATTATGTTTGGACATAGCTGGATCATCATAGGGTGACGAATGTGATGAATTAACCCAACCAATGAGGGTGAATGCTCTTTGACAGATCAGGAGAGTTGGTGTTTCAAGGTTGGGCAAGAAGCAACCTGCTTATTGGGCTCCCTCCACTGCTCATCATAACACCTAAGAGCGGCAACAAGTCCCATCGTGAAATTTGCGTCGTTTATAGACTTGGACAAAGTGGTAGGTCAGCATGTTTGGGCATGGGGTCTACGTCAGCTGGATCACCGTAGGGTGATGAATGTAATGAATTTACCCAACCAATGAGGGCGAATGCTCTTTGACAGATCACCTGCTCAAATGTAGGTGACAGGTTATCTGTCTACACCTCAGCATAGTTTAAATGTTTCGAATGCCATAGTCTTGGTGATATGAAGTATAGATGTAGATGGAAATCACCACAACACCTCCGTTTTTTTATTTGTCAAAATTTGTGGCGATAGCAAATAAAAACCTATTAACATCGGTATGTAGAGAGACACTTCACTGGAATTATGACAAACAGGCATTGGATTCAGTCTCTCATATTATTTTCTTGCCCCTTCCCTGCATTTTATCCTGAAAACTTCAAAGAGGTTTACAAATTGACATAAAACTTTTGAAAAGGTGATTTCGAAGAATTTGTGAAACAAAAATAAGAGACTACACTCCGATGGGAGAAATGCTCGAAACACAGATAAACATCAAAGTTCACTTGAAGTTTATTTGGGGTGGAGTTAAAAACAAAGCTAATAATTCTGTTCAATATTTATCAATGCAGAAGTATAACATTTCTAGGCCAGGAAAAAGCCTAAATCAGTTATAATAGCCTGATGCTCACAGTCCCTTTATATATATGTATCTATATGCACATGTATCTGAACCTAAATCCACAGTTAGTAAATTCCAACATAAGTTGTCATCTGTAACTGTAATATTTGTACTCTAAAATGGTGGTGGTGGTGGAATATTCACAAACAAAACAGTTAACAGTAGATTTTATTCTGGTAAACAATGCAGCATTTGAAAATTAATAATTTCCTCACATTCATTTATTTAATATTGCATCATGGACATAAGGGGTGTTATCATCTTCATGGACATGAAACTCACATGTCTTGGATTAATAAGGAGGCTAACTGAGTTTCTATTCCTTACATTATGAAGGTGGCCAGTTGTGGATGTCGGCCAACATTCTCTGCCTTTTACCTTGGACCCATGAACAACAATCCGGAGACTTGTTTTATTTAGATCCTTTGGTCTCTGCACTGTATGTAATAAATAACACATTCTTGTGCCTGCACCATTCTGTCCTCGTTTGCCTTTAGCCAGTGTTAACATGGTTTGCATAGATGGGCTTTCTCACAACTAGTCCAGGTGTGTCCTTGCATGTGTGGCATGTAGCATCAAGGTGTGGTTGACAAATGGCTATGCTGTATGGGGATGTAACTTTGACCTTTTATGATTAAGATGATATGTTGCCAGGCATTATATTTGATAATCGTAGAAAGAATTAGATATTGAATGTAGGTATTGCTCTAAAAGCAAGAAGTGAACATATGTATGTTCTGCAATATTTGATGTTTTCATTTACATGTATATATTTTTATAAGTTTGTCAAACTTGCCGTTATGATCAGGAGTTGACTCCCTTCACCATAGCTTTCATTTTTGAATACACTCAGTTGCGTTTGAGTGCCATACCAAAATACGCTGTGCCCTCTGATCAAATTGTGTGTTATTCCAAAACTGAGCCAATAAAACAATGTTGAATCATTACCTTCTTGTATTTGTGATACAACGCATTTTCTAAATCAGCTGGACTATATCCAGTTACTCCCTACTCCCAGAAAATAGTATAATGTACTGTGTGGATGTCAAAAAACTGTAGTCAAGCATACCTCTTGGCAAAGGTTTATCAGCCCCCCCCCCCCCCACCCACCCCCCCCCCCCCTCCTTCAAAAAAAAAAAAGTATTAGAAAAATTCCCAAAATAAATTATTCCTCAGGAGGACATGTCTTCAACTCATTGATCAACCCCCTCCCCCCCCCCTCCCCGCTTTTTCTGTGGGTTATTCAAGAGATTTAGGTATGTCGGCAAATCTTTTGATAAATGTCTGATAGCATGAGTATGTTTCTAAGAAACCACGTGCCTCGTACATTTTTAGAAATCGACCGTTTAAATACGGCTTCTATCTTTTATGGTTCTGTCTCCATCCAATTGTTACAAATTGTATGCCATTACATTTCCATGGAGCGACTTTCAAGTCAGCCTTGCAAAGTAGAATAATAACTTTCCTCTAGTCTTTCCAGATGTTTTCAGGGTTGTCAGAAAAAAGTGAATTTCATCAATATAACATTAAAGTTTTATAATGCAATCTTGATAACACTTGTTCCATAAGCCTCTCAAATGTCACAGGAATATACAATCCGGATGCCATTACTTTTAAATTGACAGAGGCCAACATTCCTTGGACCTATCTCAACCTGCCAGTAGCCCGATGAGAGATCAATGGTAGAAAACTACTTCGGCTTCCTCAGGGCGTCTAATGAATCGTCAATCCCAGGAGAAGTGGTTTGCCTCAATTTTATTGTTTACCTCAATATACTTATTCAATGGCAACTGACATTAATGCTTAATAGGTTTGACATTTTTTGTATTAATTCTTTATTTCACAATTTTAGTCCTCCCAAACTCATCTTTTGATTTTGCAACCAAATCTTTGTATTTCATTAAACGATTTTTCTCTTTGTTTGTTCAACTTTACTGAGATTTTTCAAACATAATTGCATTATCATTTCCACATGCCCAAGTAAATATCCATTGTTATACTATGATAGCTGTGCATATTCAGCATTACACGATAAAATACAGACAATGGGAAATGTGTTGAAGACACCCATTGTGGAATCCAAATTACACATCAGGACGTCATGTAAGAATGCATCTGATTGGACATAATGCATCTGAGTGACGTTAAGATGTGAATGAAAAAAATGCTTTGACATAAAACAGTGTCAAACAAGAAAGTTATCAGACTGTCAAAGGTAATATTTTCTTTAAAAAGGCGTTATTCACCTCCACCTTTGTTGGTTGATTCCAGTCCCCAAACTCCACCCGCATGTTCTGTTTTATTATCTTACAATCAATATGTATTTTGTCTGTATTAACTCCACAACTGTCGTGTATCTGACCCCCGATACAGATGTTTGTATCAGGGAGTTGGATACAAGTACGTTCCTTTCGCGTGAGTTCCATTTTTTAGCTTACCTGACTGAAAGTCAGGGTGAGCTTTTCTGATCACTTTTCGTCCGGCGTCCGTCGTGAAGATGCTGTTTGGGCCTTTTTCTCCCAAACCACTGGCTGCATATTAAGGAAGTTTCATGTGAGTAGGGGTTATATAAGGGCATTTTGATTTTTTATCAAATTAGGTTTCGGCTCATATTGAGCAGTGGGATGGGGCAAAAATGCTCCAGTTCTTAAAAAAATCTTCTTCTCAAGAACCAGCAATAGCAGAGACTTGATATTTGGTATGCAGCTTCCTTTTGAGGTGTAGACTCAGGTTTGTTCAAGAGAAGTTCGAGGGGCTATATTTGACGATGTTAAAGGAGGGGCAAAAATTTTGGCCCCGCCCCAAATTTCTATTTTCCAAACCGCAAGGCCGATTTGAACCAGATTTTACGTGAGTGCTTATTGGGTCATAAGTACCTAATTTATGCAGAATTTGTTTTCCCATAGCCCTGTGGGAACCACAGGAGCTAAAAATAGAAAGAAATTAAAACGCCCATATCTCCAAAACTACACGGCACTGAGAATTCTTATTTGTTGTGAAGCTTCCTTAGGACCAACAGAATGGAATGGTAAAAAAAATTGCCATCGGTTTTATCATGGGGTACTTTTTGGGGACTTTGAAAAAGTGCTGAGCCAGCATTTTTTAAAACTGTGGGTAATGGGAAAAACATATAAGACAACTTTTCTCCCAAACCACTGCTCCAAAAGCTTTCAAATTTCACATATAACATCTTTGGAAGATTGTTTCACATGTATATTGAAATCAATTGCCAGGGTCCATATTTGGGCTCTCTATGGGAGCCCAAATGTTTAAATTAGTGCAGTATGAGGAGTATTTTTTAAAAATCTTCTTCAGATCTACCAATAAGAATCTTTTGATATTTTGTGTGCAGCATCCTTGGGGTGGGGTGGGGGGGGGGGAGATTCAAGTTTGTTGAACCCAAGTCCCTCGGTTCATATTTAGGCTGAAAATTTGGGGTCCTGTTGCGGACTTAGAAGTTTTGGTCCAAAATCGGGAAATTTTTTTTTGTTTTTCATGCGTTTCGGTAAATTTTAAGACAAAAAAAAAAAAATTTTTTTTACACTGAAAATTTGGGGTCCGGGTGGGACTTACAAAATTTTGGACCAAAATCCGAAAAAAAATTTTTTTTGTTTTTTTCTGTGTTTAACTTGATGAAGCGCTTCATCTAGTTGGTATATGCTTTTTTTAAGAGGGGCGTATGCAGCTTATTCAAGTCAAGTCCCTGGTTTGATATTTAGACTAGCATGTCAGGTGAGCGCCCCAGGCCCCCTGGGGCCTCTTGTTTTCTTTTTCTTCATCCGTACGAATAAACTGAATAGTTCGTTATATATTCGTCTACATTCTTGACTTATTCCCAATATATTGTAAGATAAAACGATTATTACCATTATGTGGATGTACAAAATATGTATCCGAGTCTAGTTCCGGGTTCGCTCATCGTGATCTGCCCTTAGAACCCGGAGCTCGACTCGGATACATATTTTATACATCCACATAATGGTAATAATCTCTATTTACTCCCAATCTCTTAACATTTTATTCAATATGCTTTGGTTACTTTTGACAGGTCGTCTATTGCATGGGCTACCAAAATTTCCATTTCCAACAGAGGTCTCTGGTAACTAAATACAATGTGCAGTCCTACAGGTTTGTTTGGGAATTTTTTATCAGGGGATGGGTGGTGCTGAATTGGTTAACCGGATAATCGGTTTGAAACCAGTTAGCTACCTAACCGATTAAAAAAAAACGTCAACCGGTTATTCGAAATAGCGATAGTGATCGTCATTCCACGTTTCAAACGTAGTAAATCTGCCGCATCTCCTTTGTGATAGATTACACCGTGACATCGAAGCCTATATTGAGAAATAATATACTTTGGCGTTCAAGACTTCGTTAATGATCGGCAGTTTCCGTGAGTAATGAGTAATCGCAGAAACTAATCGGTATTGTGTATATAAACGAAAGTTGTCGAGTATACACCCTATTATAGCTGTCGGTTAGACCGTTACGAAAATGAGCCAACCGTTTAAGCCCTAGGGATGGGTTTCTCCACACAAAAAATAATTTGAATGCTGCATTCAGTTGAAGCCCTCGGTTTTCGGAGTAAATCTCCACCTTTTTTTTTTGTTGGGGGGGGGGGGGGGGGGGGGGTGGCGGCTCAAAAAAGTTAGTGGGGAAAATTCTAAGTCCTCTCTCCACATAACAACAGTTGACCTAAGAACATTATTCTTCATAATAATGCGATCATGTTTGTATGGAAAATCATCCCCGGTACTGCATTCACTTTAACTCTGCAATCGCCATCTAGTGATCATGCAGCTTCCACTCCATGTAGCTTTACAGGTAAGTTAACTGGCTGAGTGCTGGAAGCCCATTTTTTGGGCTTTGTCGGGAAGTGCGGGTACCGCAGCTTAAAGGCTTCATATTCTGTGGATGTGCTTTAATTAATTTTTGATGTGATATTATTTAGTCTGGGTGGATTTGCCTGTTAGAATTTATGGGAGAGTGCCCATAGGCACTCTCCCATAAATTGTAACCACGTATTAACATGTGAACAAAATTTTGACAAACAAAAAAACTTAGCACTCTACCGGTTAACACACCCATCTAGAGTACTAAACTACCGTCAGTCACACGTGGCTGATCTCACTTTTGAAATGGATTGTGCTTCCAAGTATTAATTGGGTGGAAATATCTAGGATGGATAACAGACACAGTTGAGCTTGTATTGAGTAAACTATCAAGTTCCAGTCCTCCTATTTCAAACTTAACATATAATCCATTATCATAATTGCACTAACTCTTTACCCAACGTAACGGTCAACAGCCAGCACTATTCACAAAAAGCACAATGCACGTTTCATTATTTTTAATTTTTTTGTCTTAAAACACATAGTTTATGAGCTGCATTGTAATGAGCTTGTTACATTGAGAGGTCCCGGCTAAGCTGTGTTTTGACGCAAAAAAACCCGATTATTCAAGAGTTTTGTTTGCAAGCATTGTCTCCCTTTGTGTTGCGTGAAGGGTTAAAATTTCTTCACTTGAGTAGAAACTTGCACGCAGACAAGGTCACCAGAAGTAGAGGAGGGAGCTGTGTCTGCCCATTTCTGCCACAAGTGCACTAATGTAATTTATGGGGAAAAACATTTGTTTCTGAGAATGGTAACTGAGAAACTCAGCAGTATTCGTTTCTGACGTATCAACCATATACCAGTACGAAAGGCGGGGGTGGTAAGTGGTATTGAGGTATAATATATATAATACTACTCAAAGTTTGCTAAGCACCAAATATTTGACGCATCATGGAGAAATTTGCTGGTAACATATTTGCGATATTTTTGGTGGATATGATTGAGGAATGTATTGAGATGGTCCTCAGTTTTTACATTAGCTCTCTTGACGGGCAGACTTTTCGTGACAGTCATGGAAAGCATGTACCCCTTGATTTTCATGATGTTTTCGTGTACTGTCTACATGTACATGACACAGGGTTCATACAGCTCTTGAAAAACCCTTGAAAATGAGTTTTTTCTTGAAAAACCCTGGAATTTGAAATTGGCCCTTGAGAAACCTTTGAACTTTCAGAAATCTCTTGAAAAACCCTTGAATACCAAGCTACTTCCTGAACATTGTAAATATATGAATTCTCGCTTTTTACTTGTTTGTTGCGCTCGTGTCGCTCAGTTAAAAAAAAAACATAAAAAAGTATGGAACGTTTTACCAAGATTACTGTAACACAGATCACACTTTGGGTACCAGTACTTCCTGACTTCCAAAGTCAGATCCGTGCCACATGAATCTTGGATTTTTAGAGCTCATACAACAAACTGAATAGTATATGTAGCCTTTGAAAAAAAGAAGAATCCCTTGTAAAACCCTTGAAAACCCCTTGAACTTTGTGAGCAAATTTTTGTATGAACCCTGTGACATGTGTAGGGTATTTAATCTTCATTTCAACACAAACCCTTGTGATTTAATGAATTAATATGGCAAATGTAAGAAGACATTTGTCTGAAGCAGAAATGTGGAGGGCTGGTGGAGCATGGGGGTACCCATCGACAGGTTGATGAAGCCCATGGTGTGCACCATACGGTGGTCCCCAGAGCCTGGGCAAGATTTCAGCAGTATGGCACACCAGAAAGACGGCATGGTGGTGGCAGAGACAAGGCAACATCTGCAGCTGACGACCGGTTTTTGATCATTCAGGCCTGTAGGAACCGCTTTGCTACAGCAACCCAACTTCGCAGTGACCTTCAGAATGCATCCGGGGTAAATGTTTCCACGCAGACTGTCCGGACAAGGTTGCACGAAGGTGGTATCCGATCGAAAAAACCATGTATTCGCATTCCGCTATCCCAGAACTACCACCAGATACGATATGAATGGGCGATGGACCAGAGAAGACTGGCGACCTGTCCTTTTTACAGATGAGTCAAGGTGCTGCCTAGACCACACAGATAGGCGTTCTAGGGTATGGAGAAGACCAGGAGAGCGATTCCATGCAGCCAACATTGCTGAGCATGACCGCTATGGTGGAGGGTCAATCATGGTCTGGGGCGGCATCAGCTGGGATGGACGTACATAGCTCTGTTTCCTTGAACGTGGTACTTTGCACAACGATATATTGATGAGAACCTGGATGTCCACGTCAGTATGCAGGTGCAGTGGCTGATAGATTCATTCTGATGGACGATAATGCCCGTCTGCATGTTGCCCAAGCTGTCGGGGAGTACCGACAGAGGGATGGGATTGAGCGTATGGAACGGCCAGCAAGATCCCCTGACCTCAATCCATCGAACATGTCCGGAATGAGTTGCAGCTTGCAATTTCAGCCCATCCAGTCCAGCCAAGAAGTGTCCAGGAGCTTTGTGCCATGCTGGTCAAAGAATGGAACAACATCCCACAACTGACCACCAGGAACCTGATTGGGAGCATGAGAAGGCGTTGTCAAGCTGTAATTTCAACAGTAATGGGTCTCATACTCGATATTGAACCCATACCAGTTCGCTCCGTCAACTTTTTGGCATATTGAAAAATTTCCTCTTTCACCAATAATATCCATTTTCCCATGGTTATCGTATTCAAAAGCTAAAAAATAATGTCAAACACAATAAAATCTTAATTTCTGAACTTAAATCATTAAAGATATAATTAAATATACATGCACTATATAATTATATATATACACTTTTCATTACAATATTTCAACTAAAACGTAAAACAGGTAGTTGGATATACTTGGTGCTCAGCAAACTTTGGGTAGTATATATATATATATATCAATATTATTGATTGTTATATTACAGTTGATAAATGATACTCTGGCTTTTAACCCGGACCCCGAGTCGAGTGCCCTTTTTGATACCTCTGCCCCACTAATCCACGGATGCTTCTGCCTCGCGTCCCAGTGTCAGCTAATGGATTTTTTTCCGACAAACTTTATAAAACTTTGTCAATAGCAAATGACATATCGGTAAACCACCTGCTGCCTACGTTATGGTTATAAATCTTTCCTGACTTGTTTTGGACAATCTCTCACACAGTAGCCTTGTAACCACACTAGTGATAAGACAGAATTTCTGCATGGCAAAAATTGTGCTAAAATATATTTCTTTTCCTGTAAGAATGCCGGCAATAATGTAGTGAATTTAATTTTTAACTTTGCACACAGTGTGTACCACGAACAGCAAAGCATCTTTCAAAAAATAGAAGATGAAGGGATCCATGTACCCGAGACCGAAAAGTACTATCCTTTTCAGGCTACCTTTAACTTTGAGTCTTATTTTGCTAAGACCAATGTACCTGCTAATGATAATGCTCAAAGTTTTTTGGGATGCACAGAATTAATCATTAGGTGCGATGGTGCTGCAGTGTTCCAGGTTATGCTGAACCTTGATGTATTGCATCTGATGGTGATTCTCGAGACTTGTTAAAACGCATCCTGAATCACCCATCCGAGATTGTCTGCCTGTGTTATGCAGAGATACAGGAACCCATGCTAACACTACACGCCATAAACTAAATGCCACAGTAGCCTACGCCATGAGTAAAGAAAGTGTCAATGATTCTACTGTTGTGGTGTCTATTTTAAATCTACAGAAATGGTTCAGTGAATATGGATGAATATTTGATGGAACTAACAGTACATTCAACAGTGTTCAGTATGATGCGAATATTGTTAAAAAGTAATTGATGGTGCACCTGAAACTGAAGTATGCTTTAACGTTTGTTTTCAGGAAATCCAACAATTTTATGTGCATCAAGACGGATCACTTTTAATTTCTTGATGCCAGTAACTGCTTGGTTCCTGGTTCAGTTACAAGAAATTCCTGAAGGCTTTTGGATGTTCCGTGACTAAAGGATTCTTCTCTTTTGACTGGATGGATGGACTGTCAAAACCTGACCTGGACCATTTACCAGGACATAATCTTCGGCGGCCTGATGTACGCCAGTATTATAGAAGAATATGAAGAATATTGTCAAAGCATTTGGAAGAGTAACCGATGACATCATTCATTTTCTTGTTCTGTTGGTGCAATGGCTGCAATGTCCGGCCTTTCTCGGAAGCTGTAGCGAAACTTTATATTCTACAAAGAATGAAACTTTGATATGATGAAACAGGATATTCCGTTCCTGGGCTGTCTTTGAAATACCTTTTTAGCACAAGATGATTCTACCTACTTTAACTTGTTTAATGACAAAGACCCACACCATCTAGTGAAGGACGTGATTGTTGTAAGTTTCAGAAAATGGAAGAACACTGACCTTGGGCTCAATACCTTTTTAACAGAACTTATAACTTACTGGTCCTTTAAAAGCAACTACCACAAAGAGAAGATTTGAATACAAAAATCTTTTGGTTTGGCACTTCGTGATGTTCACATGCTTGATGTCCTGAAAGAGTGCTTCATGGAAATGACACTCATTTTAAAGAATTCTACCTTTTCCAGAGATGATATTTGTGATCACATGAAGTCATGTGGGAAGAACCATGTTATATTACGACCTATTTATTTAAATATTTATTTATTGGTGTTTAAGGTCACATATTTTTGCACAATGGCAAATCATGACCACAACATGAGAATCAACTCAAGACCAAGGGTGAGCGTTAATAAGCCATGTTGCCCATTTTAGAGAGGGTTTGCATCTCCCAAGCACTGGTGACTGTGTTCTATTTTACCAGTGAAACAGCCTGCTACCGCAGTGAACAGGCACTGCCTCACTTCCCGACGTTTCCGCAAGGAATGTTACGACCTCAAAGGTCTGATCGGCAGTTACTCTGGCACAGGAATGTTGTTTGCTCTGCCATTCTTTAAATGGTATTCACGGCATGTTATTAAACTTGCTAGATATGAAATCATTCAGTACGAGTCTAAAGCTTGTATTATGGAATTTGGACAAGAGTTACAAAACCGTGAAGAAAGGGATCATGACCGAAATAAAGCAAGCCTATGTGACTGATACGAAGAAGTTGTTGGGTAACAACAGTGGTTATGGTAAGCCAATAAACTAGAATAGTTAAAAAAAAAACACTCTTGTGAGCAAGATGAAGTGTGTGATAACATCAATAACCTAACTATCCACACTCCTGTTGCACTCGGTGTCTCTGTATGAAGTAGAAACAAACAGAAAAAAATGACATTTAGTGGGGCCTGAATGAAAGAAGAGTTTCACCTCATTGGAATTTGTGGTTTAATTTTCTGCAGAAATTTGTAACGTCCATCAAGGTTAATTGGCACGAAACAAATTAGAATGTAAGGAATGGCGGGCTACCTCGTGTTAAAAAGCAAAGTAAACCTTGGGATGAAAAGAACCCGACTCTTTGATGTTGAATGAGAAGGCGAAGGCATAGTAGCTTTGTATAGCAAAACATACTACCATTGAGGGGTCACAGACAAAATTAGCTGCAAAGGAATGAACATGTTGTCAAACCAACTTGACCAGGTTGAGATACATGGACACACCAACTTGTGACTGGAACAAATTAGTTTTGTTGTCAAAGACAACAACGTCGTTACAAGGATTTATCCTACCTTGTCGGAAGATGAAAATTGTCAGATGGCGTTTTGTCAAAACCATAAGAGATTCAGTCAGCGAGAATAATTATAATGAAGAAAAACAACAGAAGAATATTTTGGCGGGTGTCATTTCAGTCACTAAACATATTTGCAACTCTACCAGCAAAAATAATAAAGAAAACCAACATTGCTCGGTGATGTGTCAGTCACTAACAATAATTTCAACTCTAAGTGTTCGAAGGAGCCTGAGTGGACGAAAATGTCTATCTAAAAGCCTGTTAGTTAATGAGTCCTGTATCGCAGTCTCTCAAGTCCTGTAAGGCAATTCCTCAAATGGCAACTGAGGAAGCCACAGTCAATATGTTTAAGACTTATCTGATGGATTAGATACATTCTGCTTAATTAAGTGCCCCTGAAATTTTTCATGACGGTAAAGTTGCTGTTATTATGTTTTAATGATTGTTATGTGTTTCAGTATATTTAATCTAGAAAAAACATGTTTCTGGTTGATAGCGTGCCCCAAACACAACCCCTCGTCCATGTGAAGTATGCTTCCCACGATTGTTACAAAACCTGCATGCAATATCTGGGTATAAAACAAGAAAATTTGTCACTTTTAACAATGGATGTTGACATGGCAAAGAGGAGACTGTCAGAGGCACTAAGATGGCAAATCGTTTGCATGCATGCAACGGGCATGTCATTCAAAGCCATTGGAATTTGGAAGGTAACTTAGCCATAGACATTCTGTTATCAGCAGACTTGTCCAAAACAACAAACCAGCGATGTCAAGGACCGATCAGGGTCAGGACAACTCTAAAAGACCTCTCAACAAGATCGGAGTCTGGTATGCCTCGTTTGGCATAAACCCTTTGAATCAAGTATGGTTTAGAAATGCCTTTGGCTTCTCAATGGAATTAACCGAAACTGCCTCAAAGCACTGGGTATGAAGTCCAGAAGGATCATCAAGTGTGTAGCTTTATCTCATTTGCATCAAAGACGACGTTTGACACAACATTGGAATCTGAGGACTTAGACGAGCGTCCATTGGCCAGACGCGAGTAGGCTCCTGTTTCATGTCACAGATGGTTGCATGGGAGTGTGGAGGCATAGAAACACTACTTCTGTGCCCAGGAACATCGGACCTGCTGCTCCTTATGGTGGATGCCTCTCATGATTGTAAACTTGATGTGGATACTTCACCTGGAAATCCCAGTGGTCATCAGTACATCCGGGATATTCTCAGACTGCCTCATTTTGACAACCACCCTTGCCTCCTCGACCTATATTCACGGACGACAATTCAAGGCCACATCGTTCCTATGCTGTGAGAGCATTCCTTCAGAACAACGCTATTACAACACTACCTTGGCCTGCAATGAGCGCCGATTTGAATCCATTAGAATACATTTGGGACTTTCTTGGACGTTTGCAAGCAAAGGGGATTCGCCTGTTCGGAATTTGTATCATTTGGAAGATGCAAATTGCTGGGAGTGACAGGAGTTGCCTCTGAACCGTATCTGAAGGCTCACTGGTAGCATGAGGAGTGTTCGGGCTGTCATTTAGGCATGTGGTGGATACACTCTGTACCGCTTCTATGTTTAGGAGATCACAAGTTACATTTTTGTCAGTAATTACCGACATTGTTTCATCATGGGCCGTTCTAGCACCATACTTGTCGAGAGAACATTTTCCTATCAAAAACATTAGTGTCAGATATGTGTATAACGCCATTAAAATAGTGCATATTTTCACCATAGTGCCGTCTTTCATTTGTCAATAGACCATTCCTCTCGCAAACAATCACTATTGGCCATCTGAAAGATATCATGAAAGTAATGACAGTTTCTATTAATACCACTGCGAAAAAACGGGTGCTTAATTAAGTTCCAGGTAACCTGCCACCAGACAAAATGGAAGACTATTCAGATGAGGAAATTTATTTGTCAACAACCAAAGGACAAAAATGTCTACTATCATAACTGTTTCAAAACCAAAGACGAATTTCGGATTCAACTGTTCAAGAATGATGTTTGATTCAAGTTTTCCATGACATTGGGAACGTGTTACAAGTGTAGTGGATATTGCAAAGAGAAGTCTGGCACAGAACCCAGAACACATCAAACCTAGGAGAGAAAGAAAACGAAAAAAGAATAAAAATCACCGAGATAAAAGATAAAACAATGTTCAGTACTGCATGTTTGAATGGGATGGCTCTGACCAATTATTACAGAGAATCGAGACATTTTTTTCATGATATTCAACCACCTGTACTGGAGAAGCTTCTGTGAAGAAAAGCTGGACCTCAGTTTAATAATTGTCGAAAGCCGTGGTGGCTGAATACTGTCTTGGGCCTCATATATACCAAAGGCATATCCGAAGGCCTAGGGTGATGCTGTTTTTAAGGGTGTTCCTTTCCTATTGGTGATGGTCTAGGACAGTGGCAAAGCAATTGGGTATCTACGAGGTACCCACCATCCAATCTCACCTACGCCCAATTCAAACCACGTTTCAGCTCATCAATCGCATGTTACAACCCCGTTGCGGCAAAATCACTAATACACTCACTATTTGGTTTTGAGAACGTTCATTATAGATCGTGTGGCAATGAAGCACAAACACTACTCCGAAGTCAATATGAGCTTTTCATGTATGTGTAGATGGTTTGTCCATCTGTTCCAGCGTCCATGATGGGCATCCAAACTTATTTTGGTTTCTGTACCATAACTGAGTAATGAACGGATCTTCACATTTATTATAAGTCATTTATAAGAAAGGCTGTGTGAAAATACTGGCGTACAGATATTTTGTGACAGTCACTGATACCATATCTGACATTCGGAGCCTGGGTAACTTGTGGCTGGAATTCTAAAGATTTGTATATTTATGAAACTTCAAACAATCGCCAATCATTTCCCCTATATAAGATCTGTGAGAATCTGTCCCGTGTGAGAACGATACAAGCATTAGCATTTCTGTCCATAGCCACAATTTCCCTGTTTTTAGATAATTTCCTCCAGTTGGAAGCGAATGTTTCACTCTCCGGAGATTTGCATTTTTCAAAATCTTTTCTCTACGGAGGGGGATCCAACCCCACTCGGCTCTAGACATGCCTGTGGCATGTGACGCCGTGCCCAAGAATATTATCCAGACCCCCCTCATTTGAGAATCCTAGCTCCGCTAAGATCTGCCCCCCACACCACCCCCCCCCCCCCCCCCCACACACACACACTGGACAATTCCAAAAAACAAGGCCATGAGAGCGAATCTGAGGACTTTTTAGCTTCAAATTCAAAACGTGGACAAAAAGGTCCAAGTCGCGTGGATTGTAAGTGAAGCTAGACGAACGTTTGTAGTTGCGGCGACGAAACTATGGTCGGATCTAATGCTTTATTTCTACCGGATGCGTTTAACGGAGACATATTTAATACAGGAACGCACAGACATTGGCACATGTATGCAGTTGCGTACGAAACTTAATCTGCCGCTGTGAATCCCATCAGCATCGAACTGAAAATGTACGTATTGTCAGTGGCAGCGCCAGAGTTACAGAAGTGAGGGGGTATAGTTGGGTATTGCCTGCCGCGCAGCATCGGCCTCGGCGCGAAGCGCCGAGCCGGGTGGGTTTCTGGAGAGGTGTGCCCTCCCGAAGTTGAGAAATTTTTTTAAACTTACGTTGTAAATGGTGTTCTCTGGAGCATTCTCAGACAATTAAATTAAAACAGTTTCATCCTTTTGAAACTTATTGGTTAGGTCTTTCAGTTATAGAAAACGTCGTACATAGTGACAATTTAACGGAAGAACGCTGTTGAAAAGTGCGAGCACAAAGCACCAAACGACACTCAAATCGAAAATGAAAGTAGGCTGCATTCCAAACGGACGCGTTGCACGCTCTCGATTCTAGCATTCCTCGAATACTCTTAAGCTGTATGTTTCAGACCGTTTGAATGCGGCACTGCTTGTTGCAATTTGGGCTCTAGACTCTTGTTTGTTGTTTGCAGCTAATGTGTGGGGGGGGGGGGGGGGGGGGGGGGGGAGCACACACAAACATAATTTAAAAAATTCTCTGATTTAGTGCACTTGTGAAAATGGAATTAAGCATACCCACCATTACACCGCAGCGTTCAATACAAAAATTAAAATTATAGTATTTTGTTTACTATGCTTTGCGAAAAAGTGGAGGGGTAAGTATGCCCCATACCCCCCCCCCCCCCCCCTCACCTGGCGCCGCCACTGCGTATTGGCGTTCGAACGATGAGACCCATATAAAAATGGTCCCATATCTGGCCATCTCCTTTCTAACTCGTTTTTATTTTTGTTTATTTTTTTTTTTTTTTTTTAGAATTTCTTCTTCCCTCAATTATTTTACCGTTTCATCTCCTGTTGGGAGCCCCCTGAACACATTCCAGGCCGCTCCCAGTGGATGGGCTTCCTCAGACTCCAATGCAATCATATCCGGCGAGAGACCAACGAGGCACATGAAGTACACCTCAAGACCTTCAAGACTATGTAGCGGGAGTCCAACACTACAACTTAAATATGAATTACTCTACATTGACAAAACGGCACTAAGTTCAGTTGTACAGAACGTTAGCATTTTATAGAATCTCAAATTGCGCTCTGCAGTGTAGTTAAATATTATTTTTGACTCGACAATTCAAAATTTCTAAATACAGTTGTCCACTGTGTAACAGAATTCGACTATTCTCAAATTCAAATCGACAGACTTCAATCACCCAATAATTAGTCTGATACTAGCAATCATTGCATGATCAGAAAATTATCAAAAACTTAAAACAAGAAATGTCCACCAAATGAGTCGTTCGCCTTATAAAAGTAGAATGGATGGGCCAGCGATTTGTTGGTGGAAAAGGTGAACAAGCAAGTTGTTTACCTTACCTCAAGCCCTTTCCAAACACAGACTAGCTGTACAGTTGTAGTACGAAGTTATGCATTCACATAAAGTGACAGAATGATATTAATATTTGGGAGATGCAAAGCACATACAATTTTGCTTGAAACACGTAGGCCAAATACGTTGAATGAAGTATATGAATAGATAAAATATTAAGGAATGGTAAATAAATAAACAGGGACAAACATTTACCAAATTTGTTTCGAATACAGAATTTGTAAGACTCAACAAATATAAACAATACTACACGCTAAAAACTAAAGTGTTAAAAACAACACTTGAAGTGCTGTATTTAACACTAAGTGCTGAACTAGTGGTTTGGGGACGAATCAAGGGAGAGGGTTAAAAAAACTAATCGGAGCGATTGGGAAGAATGGGGCAAGGGATGTCATCAAGCAGTTCGTCTCCGAGTGTTGGGAGGAGAGTCTGAGAAGAAGCGCGGGAATAGGGAGGCAGTTGGTAGAACATGGGTAACCAAGGCCTTCTCATCCGAGAACCGCGACAAATCAGCGGCCGGCCGAAGTGTTATTATTATTATTATTGTAATGTCTAAGTGCTTAACCCTTTACCCAACGTAACGGCCAAAACCGGCCAGCGCTATTCTCAAAAATCGCCAATTAATTTTCAAAATATTTTCATTTTTTGTCTCAAAAACATAGGTTATGACCCCTCGTTGGAACGAGCTCGTCGAGCTCGTTCCAACGAGGGGTCATAACCTATGTTTTTGAGACAAAAAATTAAAAAATTTAGTTATTCAAGAATTTTTTTTGCAAGTGTCGTCTGCTTTTCATGTTAGGTAAAGGGTTAAAGCATTGCACTTTGAGTGTTAAAATCAAACCCTAAGAGTTAGAATGGGTTTAACACCTTGAAAGTGTCAGTTTTAACACTTTAGTTTTTAGTGTGTACGGACTAGTGTTGTCTGACTTGAAAGAAATTTATTGCCCTGCAACAAATCACAATTAACCATTTAAGATCAAGTAAAAGTGTCAAGGCCCTGAATGGACTATCAATCGCTGGGTTCGTTTATTTGGTGACTAGAGACAGAATTCATGTTTTCACTGGTATATTTGTTCATTTCTGGGAAACAGAAATATTCTCCAGTGCCATTACACCACAACTACCACCTAAATTCTTTGACGCGAAAAAATGTTCAAGCACAAATGGACGCAGCACTTCAAGAAGTTCCAGCGGATTCACCGAGGATGACTTATTAACTGAAGCCAATGTACCTCCACAACCATGTAAAGTACTTGTTCTAAGATTGCAGTAGACGTCCAGTCTGCAGAAAACTGTTTATGAACATCTGACAATTTACATAGCATAAAAGTGATTTTGTTTGTTGAATAAAATGAAATTAAACCATCCTGTTTTTATGCACTACGGTTTTATGCCATGAGCTTATGGTCAAAAAGGGTATGGAATATAAAGAGGGCTGGAATGGAGCAGTCTGTTGATTTTCTGCATTTGATGCCTTGTGCTCCTACACACCTTCCATGATTAATATAAATAAAAGAGGATCAGAGAGAACAAAGCACATCATGATACCATACTTTCAAGGATAAACAATTCACATTGAAACATACTTTTTTATTGAAATGCGGAGCTGAAGTTTCAATTTGCTTTTTGTTTTTTTTAATTTTTTTGTAAAAGGTAAAAAAGAAAAGGTAGGTCGGCTTAGTATTCACCTTAAAGAAGAGCTTTCCTGAACCTTTCTGTAAAAAATTACGCATCGCAACATGAAAATTAATGCTGGCCATGTTTGATTCAATACTTTGCCTGGTCAAATCGGCAAGACGTACTTCAGACATTTTAGACCTTAAATAATTCTTAAAGAGCTAAAATTTGATAAATTACCTCTCTTCAGATACTACGGTTGCTGGAATTGTTACTAACATCTTTAAGCTAACACCTGCATTTGGAAGCAGGTTACCAAGACTATATATACTCTGTTAAAAAGTTCAACGGATCCAATGGCTTTAATTGCATTTTCAAAATTTGCTTTATGTATTGAGGGTAAATGTTTCATTTCTTTAACAAAGTCATCACCGTTTTGGGCAACGGGATATTTCCCTATCAAGATTAAGCTTTTTTCTCCACACCACTTTCAGGCATGGTGAGATTTCCACAAGAAAACAAATTTTTCAGCCAACTGCTCAGAGCATTGAAGTGGACAGTTAAGCCTGTTATAACCTTGTCTACCGAAACGAAAAATATACACTTTCTGAAGTAGGCTTCAGGCGTAGCATCTGTATCATTAATTTCCTCCAAGTTGGTATCCGCTGTGCTCTCTTGCACCTAACTCCACCACATCTAAGGGAGGAGAGTTTTATTTCTATCTTTAGGTTTGGTGGAACCAGTTTTGCTTCATTTCACATTCGCATGGTCATGATTAATCGATTGTCGATCGGCCATGCCGAGATCAGTTAGTATTTGTCGTCGAAGAATCGGTAAATTTTATCCCGTTTTAGACGTTTAATAATTAAAAAAAAATTGATGAAAAAACTATTGTTTCTAAAGGTAAAATGTCAAGAACGTCGACGTTAAACCTCAGGAAGCCGTTAGAAGCATTCGTCTTTTAGGTACAGTCAAAACTTTGATGTTCTGAACTTTTGAACCGTTACTGTAATAATCAAGACCGGCCGTCGGTTGACCGGTCTTCATTATTACACTGGCTGTTCAAAAGTAATTTTAACGACTTCAAAAAAAAAGGGGGGGTAATCTAGGATCGACTGATTAATATCAATTATTTGCGACAATTAATCGATTTCTGGGAGCGCGGTGGGTCAGTGGAAGACTGTTGGACTTCTGTGCCAGAGGTCCCGAGTTCGATCCCCTTCCGGGACGACCCGCGTTCTGTCCTTGGGCACTTTATCCCGGTTGCCTACATGGGGCACGATGACGCCGTGTAATGAGACGTACTGCACGTCGATGGTGCACATGTCTTTAACCCTGTTTGAACAGAGAACGTTGAGCTGCCAGTTGCTCGTCGATGCTCGGTGGTTCTCTCCGGTTGCTCTGGCTTTCTCCACCCGTAAAACTGTCACGGCCATGATTAGCCATTGTACATGAGTATGTGACCTTAAACACTAGAGTATGTAATAAATAAATAACTATAATCGATTCAGAAATCGTGGCAGCCCTATTTTACATGCATTGCAGTTCGCATGCATTGCAGTTGTTTCGAAGTATTTTTATATCTGTGTGGATCCTTTCTGTGCTTGTGACTAGGGCTGTCACGATTTTTCAATTTAGGAATCGATTAATCATCGATAATAATCGATTAATCGTACCTAGATGACCCCCACCCCCGCTCCCTCTTTGAAGTCGATAAAAATGAAGTTCAAGTCAGCTGACCTACCTCAAGTAAACAACGAAGACGATCAACTTTTAGGTACAGTCAAAGCTTTGATGTTCTGAACTTGTGAACCGTCAGTGTAATAATCAAGATCGGTCGGCAGTTGCGAACTTCGCAATTGCCAACCGGTCTTGATTATTACACTGACGGTTCAAAAGTTCAGAACATCAAAGCTTTGATGAATGTACCTGGAAGACAATGTTTCCAACGGCTTCTTGGGGTTTAACATCGATGTTTTAACTCAATACCTTTAGAAACAATAGTTTTTTCATCAAGTTTTCTTTTAATTATTAAACATCCAAAACGTGATACAATTTACCGATTATTCGACAACGAAAAATACTAATCGATTTCGCCGTGACCGATCAACAATCGATTGATCGTGACAGCCCTACTTGTGACTTCAACATCCAGTGTAGCATCTCTTTGCTTGGATCTTGTAAAAATAGATAATTGCAAGAACTTCACACACCGAGTGAGTGTGTGAAGTTGTTGCAGTCCTCTATGCCAGCTAATATTTTGTACCACAAAGTTGACATTAAGACACTGGCAAAAGATGTCACAGTTTATAAAATTCTCTGGATTTCATTTTTTGTTTTGACCGTCAAATTTAGTTCTAGGGGCTCTTTCAGTAATGTAATGTAATGCCAGACATGGGAGCTGCAAAAGGCTTTACATATTCAACACGATCTGACCATCTTGTTCGGATATATCATGAAGAGAACAACAATACGGCATTGTACTAATTCTCACAGCTAGTGCAAGAAGCTGAACAAGTGCTGGGAGCGCGGTGGTTCAGTGGTAGACTGTTGGACTAATATGCTAGAGGTCCAGAGTTCGATCCCCGTCCGGGACAAACCGCGTGTGTATCCTTGGGCAAGGCACGTTATCCCGGTTGCCCGCATATGCGGGGGGGGGGGGGGGGGGGGGGGGGCACGATGACGCCGTGTACTAAGGCGTACTGCACGTTGATGGTGCACATATCTTCAACTGCTTGAACAGAGTTGAGGAGGCTGACAGTTGCACGGTGGTGTTCTCCGGCTTCCTCCATCCGTAAAGCTGTCGCGGTCACGATTGGCCATTGTGCACAAGTATGTGACCTTAAAAACAAGTGCTACATAGACTGAGTTCCGAAAAGGGTTATTGCTTAAGCTATACATCCAGCCACATCATTTCCACACAAGGTGAGTGCGAAATAACGGCAAGGCGAAAAAAATTGCTGTTGAACAGTGTTCTTGCATTTTTCGCTCATGCACCGTTTTATTTTTCAGCCATATTTGCCCTATTGTCATAGGCCTGAGCACTACAATCAATGAGCGGAATAGCATTTTCGTTCAATGTATCAGCTATCAACTGCCCCGATGGGAACCGAGAAATGAAGCAGTACTTGATTATTGTGATTACTGGTAAAATAGTATGACCAGGGGAACTGGTCGCGAAGATATTTCGTACCCGAATCTCACTCCCAAACTGCTGAGACTAAAAGTATTTTACTCTGTGCAACACATTTATTAACAGGGCTGCAGCGTACATGTAATATAATTGTTGACGGGAGCGGTTACCAAACTCTCCGCCAACGTTCTTGCATTTGGGTTATCCGAATTACCAAATTTACAGAGTTTAGACGCTATTATATGTACAATATCCAAGTAACATTATTAAAATAAAACAATCAACATTGGAAGCTGTGACAATAACCTGTAGACTCTTGTATTAATCATGTGGGCTTTGTAATGGATTGTATGAGTGAAAACATCACAATGTGTTTATCCATCTATTCATTAATTTATAAATCTGTTGTTCCCAAAGTATCTTGATTCAACCCATTGTTTCTGGACTCCAGAATTTACCTGGTGATAGTAGTGGTCACCAATACTTGGGGTGGAAGTCTTCTAAAATAGGTAACATGGGTATAAAAGTCTAAAATAGGCAAATGGGTATAAGCGATTGACTAAATTTGACTTTATATCAATGTGATCACGGAAGATTTTTGATTGACGTTTCTGAAATGGTGCCAGCTCCTGTCCCAGACAGAATGCCTTTCCAGTTCTCGCCAAGCTTGGTAACATTCTTTATGACAATTGCCTTTTTCTTGTTTATGGATCCTGTAAGAAAGTGCCCGCCACTTCCCACTAGCATCTCAGCCTTCAGCAGATACCAGTGCAGACGTGCAAGTCTTGACTGTCTTGTGACAAAATATCGACATTGGAAAGTAATGTAATGCTTGTTTCTGTTGACTCCAGAAAAGCCAATCCTTTACATGTAGTTCTCCAATCGTGCTTTGAAATTTCAGTATGCATTCTAGGAAAACTTGCTGGACTCTTGGGAATGTTTTGGGCAGATAGTTGTGACCATTGATAATTTGTAACATACCTTACTATTTCCCATAGAGATTGGAAACTGTGTTATCGTAAATCCAACGTCACGTTTTTTTCTGTTTTTCATTTTCTGCACATCTACTAAATCAACATCCTGTGCATGTTTACTCGAATGAACTGCTCCATGTTTGGGGATGACCGGATGAGGTTCCCCAACAGTTTCTTCCTGATCCTATTCTTTTGGTAAGTTCAATGGAGTTTTTTCGAAGTTGCACTTAATTCAATTGAAAGGGAGTTTGTTGACCCATCTCCTCACTTTCCTCTTGTTCTTTTCAGGGCTCCTGAGATGTGAGAATACATTTTTTGAGCGATGATGTATAATTTCTACTTTTGTGTCTGAAAAAAAGGACAAGTAGACCAGACAAAAATATTTTGTACTAATAATTTAGTAGTAGTGGTGGTAGTAGACTAGAAGTAATAGTAATGGTAATTATGAGTAATGCTATAAAAGTAATTTTTGCACAGTTGATATACTGGTCATCCATTAGACCATTACAACGGGCTAGTAAACTGATCAAGGCAAAATAATCAATCTGACTGGGCAAGCATCACCAGCAGGCTGCAGTATACTCGTAACAGGAAAGACTGTACACATGGTCCCCATATTATCCGAATATTAACAAACATAGCTTGTTAAATGTACACAAGAACGGGTAGAAAGAAAAACACTTGCGACATAGAATAAGTAGTTTTGGATGGAAGGTACACCAGTCACCACGAGAGATCTGGGATCCCTTTAGACCCAGGGTACGATGTATCCCTTGTTTATCTGGATTTGTAAATTGGTTTAACAAAATCGTATGTGACAGAGCTCAAAATGTCGTGAAAGAGGCTAATTTGAATAAAATCGACTTTACCCTTTAGAAAACGTAACGGCCAAAGCCGGCCAGCGCTATTCTCAAAAATCACCAATTAATTTTTTTTTTTTTTTTAATTTTTTGTCTCAAAAACATAGGTTATGACCCCTCATTGGAACGAGCTCGTTCAACGAGGTGTCATAACCTATGTTTTTGAGACAAAAAAATTAGTTATTCAAGAATTTTGTTTGCAAGTATCGTCTGCTTTTTATTTGGGTAAAAGGTTAAAACCACAAAGACTTGTTTATTCTTTCAGATAAATAGCATCGGGGTAATCCGCCATCTAACTACACCTGTAAAATGTTCGTAACAATGGGCTCGTCTGTTCAAAAGTGAGGAAGGTTTCAGGGGCGGATTACCTGCAAAATAACACTTTCCCTATCAGTACAATATACTTATTGGATCTAGATTTCAACACACGCTGTGACCAAGCAATAACAAAAGTTAATAGATATCTGTGGGCAACGTTAAATTTCAAATCCCGCAATGACACTACATAAATATAGTGACGGTGAATACGGGTGAGAGGGAGCAGCAGGCATTCACCCGTCCGTCATCTCGTGCAGAGGGAGCAGCAGGCATTCACCTGTTCGTCATCTCGTGCAAGCGCGTTAAAATCTGTCCATAAAGCAAGAGATCTGGATAATGCTTAACGATGCATTACGTTGCCCCGAGCGCCAATCTATGATTGTCCAAAGTCAACGGTTGGAAAATAGCCACTACTCGGCCCGTTACTGCCATAACAGTTTCTGCCAGGAACAGAACTACATTGTTGGAAACAATGTTTTAAGTGAATCTACCGCCTGTTTGTTTGTTTGTTTATTCGAGTTCAAAACACTTTTAACAGCTGACACTGATTGTAACATTTCCATAAATATAGAACCACTTAATAACAATCGATCTCTGGTTACACATAGCTAAATGTATTGCTGGAAATAGGAAAGAGCTATCCACTCTCTCGGTCCAGGTGAGTGGCCTTAACATACTCCAGCACCACCGTTGAGATGTTGCAACGCATACCCCGACTGTACCGTTGTGCCACCTGATTGTTCATGTTTCGGGAGATGCAAAGGAAATACAAAATGGCCAATAATAAAGAGTGCACGTGATTATACCTGCTGCGATGCGATCTCCAAACTATGGATCAACCAAAACGGCAACCTCTCCTAATACCTCACTTCCTCCGTGGGAACCCCGTGAAGTGAAACTGTTTTCTTTACTGTAGTAAACACAAGCTCTGTTTTTACTGGTAAAATGAGATCCAGTTACCAGTGCTTGAGGTGGAAGTCCTCTAAAATGAACAGCATGGGTATAAACGATTGACTGAGCCTGACTTTATCTCCGTGCTGCGACCAAGAATCGCCATTGTGTAGAAGTATGTGACTTTAAATAAATACCTCTTCTACTCATAAAGGGGGAGGGGGTGCACTATTGGCTACTCACCAACGGACATACCATCCACCCCACCGGCGGGGGAGGGGGTCTCGAAACCTCAGACACAATCTACGCAAAGCTGATGTTTCACTTCCAAAACGTCAGAAACTGGAGACTGCTGACCACCCACACACCCACGAGCATAGTCTTTGGGGCACTGGACACCCCCCCCCCCCCCCCCCCGCCCGCAACTGACACCTTACACACGGACATGGCCAGCATCACATCCAAATGTTACTGTGTGCACAGCGCAGACATGAACACCACTGTCTAGAGAGCTGGCTCCCAAATAGAATAATCCACAGCTTCGTCTACTCCCACTTTTGTCACATTTGTGCCTCAGTGTTACGAGACCAGGGCCCACCAACAGGTACAATGCGCCATACCCCCTCCCTCATGCAAGTCAATTGTCCTGGTCACAAATCGCTGTTCCGGTGGCCACTCCTTTCTGACACTGAACACACAGATTTGAAAGTGAAGCCCGCATCTGTTCTTGCTTCTAAACAACACATTAAAATGGAATCGGTGTCGAACCCGCCATCTGTATTGGCACTTGGATCCACCGTTCCAACGACAGCCTGTGTCACAAAACATCGTCAGAGAGCGTTCGGTGGTGCTATCGTGTCATTCCAGTGACCAGAAAATCTCTCCCCGTCCCTTCCCAGGCTTGCCGTGGTCTGTTGCTGCATACTCGTCCACTGTGTAGACTAGTACCCAGGGCCGGGGAGAGAAAATGCAATGGCTGGCCCACTTTCGGAAATGTTGGGTTACTCAGAGGCGGCGAAACCAGGGGACACGTGCCCCTTCACTTTTTTCAGACATGTTGCGTAGTTACACAATGAGTTAAAATGGGCGCATGCAAACGTGCCAATATAAAGCATTCCTGTGGTATTATTTGCAAATCCCACTTTCGGGTGCTTCAATCCGATTCTTCTACTTCGGCTAGCCTTCGGGTTGGATGACGACTTGAAGTAAAAAAAATGGACAGAACAGTGACCACACCGCGGCATGCTCCTCTAAACAAGACACTATAGTGTGTTACGGTGCATTTACCGGTATACGATTGTAACTTTTCCTCCCATTGTGTTGAACCATGATAGCCTTGACAATTTGTGTCCCTTCATTTTTATCGAGCTTCGGCCGCCTCTGGGGTTACTAATGCAGATGTCCGAGGAGGGAGGGGGTGCCTCCAAGAAACTTTTGGAATCGGGTATTAAATTGAGACTTCTGGCGGCTTTTGGAATGAAAAAAATCACGTTATTGGGGCGGGGGGGGGGGGGGGGGGTAAAAATGACGTTTTAGCAGCAAGTTTCAAATTCGCCAGAATGAGTATCAAGCGACCTTTGGGTAGCTGGCAGCTGCTCGTCATCGCTCGGTCATTATTAGCCATTGTATGTGACCTTAAACGCCAATAAATAAATAACTATCAAGTGACTCAGAGTTGTTGTTTTTGACTACCCAAATTCTCGAAGTGATAACTTTATTAAGTCAAGTTGATTTAATAAAGTTATCACTTCAAGAAACAGAATCAAGAATTGCAGTACACAAAATTGCAACCGTTGGTCAAGTGCAGAGCTCCATTTGCGATAACCCCCCCCCCCCCCCCCCCTCCTTAACATTTAGTTCTACGCAGCCACAGAACCAGTGGGTCTTACACACTAAAAACTAAAGTGTTAAAACTCTTAGGGTTTGATTTTAACACTCAAAGTGCAATGATTTAATCACTTTGACATTACAATGTCAGACATCTGAAACTTGAATGGATGGCACTTCCCATGTGTCCAGCATTGGTGGTTCTTCCAAAATCGTCCACAATTTGATTTGCGCTTGATGGGTACATAATTAAAAAGGACACAACGCAGGTGACGCGGTTCAGGCTCGAGAGTTGGAGCCCGACCCGAGTCATCTGCGGTGTTTCCTTCTTAAGTGTCGCGACATTACACTTGTCAAGTGGTATTATTGTAACACCTGTCAAGTTCTGGGATATCTACACTTGAACAAAGTGCTAGTTCAGCACTTAGTAAGTGTTAATATACAGCACTTCAAGTGTAGTTTAGTTTTTAGCGTGTAGTTGAAACTACTTGGAATAACCTCGTTTTGGTTTTGGTGTCCCAATTAAACAGCTTTAGACAGCTGTTGTAGGAATGTTTAGGAACCCCGCGCAACCGGATTTCTGGTGCATCTGCATATAGATAGAAGTCTATTAACAGAATGGGCATTTCATGGGGTACTCCCATTCCTTCTTTACATGAGTAGCAATTGGTATTTCAATTACGACGGGCAACTATTTTGGTGCTTCTCGATCGGGGGATGGAGTCAGAACTTGGGTGGGGGAGGCTGGACTCGTACCCCTAGTGTTAGGGGGTTACAACCCCGCCACTCTCCCCGGCCTTGCATGTACCCATTATGCCTTCACCTCATCGGAAAGCAATCGTTTCCTTATGTCACCCCCAGTTAACAGAAAACGTTATCCGCTCAATCATCAGAACAACATACATGTACCAATATTTCAGACCACCCCCCCCCCCCCCCCCCCCCCCCCCCCCCCCCCCCCCACACACACACTCCAATGTAGGTGATTGTCAATTTCAGCACGTCCACGTGGACCTCTAATACATACTTCCTATCCAGCTGAGAAAACGTCCATTACCGACAGTACCATTACGGCGTTCGCTCTTTAAATATACACTTGGAATTTTAAAAAAACTTAAAAGAAAAAAACAACATTGTACTCAGCAAGAGTCTAAAATTCACGACAACACCTCCCAGACTAATAAGGTCCTCATTCAGTGAATCTATCCAATTATCACATCCTTGGTTTATCCATGCATGCCCCTCGCATCGTGCAATAGGTACCAGAATTTTGTTATTTGATCCTTACCCACCAACTCACACCCTCGGTGCATCAATGAATACTCACCATGTTCTACCACAACTGACAGGAAAACACAACTCCATTGATCGGTCTATTAATAGATGATCTACCACAAACAATACCCCATAGTTTGGGCCTACCACTTTGTGGTTTCACCACATTTGCCGAGAGGAATGCTTCCAGCTAGTAGAAGGGAAAATGTATCTACCCATGAACAGGACTCCTGTGTCAGCATGTGGTCTACTATCCCATACCCCCTCCCGCCCCACAATAGAAGTGGCATTGTGACGTCCCTTCTTAGTGGCACGCAGTTATGTTATCATGTATCTACTTTAAAAGTACTATAGTACATGGACCACCTTTTCACGGGCGGATAGTATACAAGTACACGTCAGTTTCGCTACCACGATCAGGTGCAGCGTCACTATGGCCTTACTTGATGTACACTACCACAGATGTTCACAACAGAAGCATGCTGGCGAACCAGCTATTCTGTCCCTCACACATCGTAATATATCAGCAAATGTAAACTTTAACTTTTTAAAGAAGTCTATTCAGGCTTGCAAGGAGACATGTGTCACCCATCTTTTCCCCAACATACAAAGGGTGGAAGTCATTTGTGCAGAAATATGGGACCGGAAACAAAACACAAATAAATAAATAAAAAGAAATAAATTTTTTACCAAAGTCTGGTCTGCTGCTCAAAAAAACAAAAACGTTTTTGTATGACAGGAAGTGGGGTCGCAAATGGCCGTAATACAATCTCTTCGATACTGAAACACATCCTCCAACAAAATACATTTCACTTAATCTTCAGCACACTCTGTCAACTGGGGTTACTTCTACCAATACAACTATAGGAGTATTATCACACTTCTCAATGCAACATTCACCTAGATTATACATATACTGAGAAGGGCGGGCTTATGCCTACTCACTTTATCTGGCGAAGCATCATTAGATGCATAGATGAAGTGTCTTTTATTTCATGGACATGACGCAAGCGAAGCGGCTCAGAATCGAACACATAACTCTTCCATCAGAAATCCAATGCTCAGATGCTTTACTCTTGATATACAACCAAAGATGGCCTCTTTTTGTATTTTCTCTTCTATTAACCCTTTACCCAACACTGAAGGCAGAGCCACACCCCCACCCCATTCGATGGCCCCTAGAACCCCAAATTGATGCAGACCAACCTGTTATTGCCTGAAGTTTTGTGAAAACGCCAAATGCACGAAATGGATCTGATTGCATAGAATGCCGGTATATTGAAATGTTCTCTATGTGGACTTCCTATGGCACCATACCACCAGTCTAGTCTGCCAATGGCAGTCCACAAAGAGAACATTTCGGTATACCAGAAATCTAGTCTGCCACCGATCGCTCAGATGCAAGAAAACTTCGTTCTTTCGTTTTAAAAAATCAAACTTTTCTCCCATTGATAGGTTCCCCTCCTCCCACCCATCCCCTGTTGAAATAATTCTTGCCGAATGAGTAAAAATGACGCAAATTTGTCATCGAAATGTCCTCTATGGGAACTGCCATTAATCACTCGAATGCAAGGAAGCAGAGTTCATTCAGTTCAAAAAATCGAAATTTTCTCCGGGTCCGAGGTCTTCCTTCGTTTATTTCCCGGTAACTTTTGTTGGCCCAGTTCGCCCCCTATTAAAGCTAATTTTTTTCATTTTTTGCTTCAAAAACATAGCTTATGACCCCCTCATTGAAACACTTGTCATAAGCTGTTTTTGAGAAAGAAAAATGAAAAGAATAATTGAATGGTATTTTTGTGAATAAACGCTGACCGGTATTGGCCGTTACGTTAGGTAAAGGGTTCAAGTCTAAAAAGGAACATTTTTGGGTGCATGTCTCCCCACCGTGGCAAAAAATGTGGATGCCCTTCTATGGCTGTGCCCCCTCCCAAGTTTGAAATGCTCCCTACGCCACGTGTTGAAACTACAGTTAAAACTAGAAGTCCTGTCATGAAATGCGCACAAATAGCACGTTAAATTATGACCATAGTAAGGCTATCAAATTCTGTATATATGGCCTGTGCACATGCAATGTTTCGGCCAACCCGGAGGTCCATTGGCAGAAACATTGCCTGTGTTTGCTATGACTAACCAGGAGAACCTGCAGTGCTTTGGGTGCCATTCTTTATGGCAATTCCTACGCGCAATTCAACCAAGATAAGCGCACAGTTCGTGGCAGGACTCCAGTTTTAACTGTAATCATTGTAATATCAATCGTCCTATTATTTTTTTAAATGCTAAAAAACGAGAAAGAAATCATTCCTGTCATATTCCATATTTCCCCACATTTTAAACAATACAAATTTGGACACACAAAAAGTTTCTAGTTACTTTTCTGAAACAGTAATTCATGACAAAGCCAACACCATCACGCATTCAATCAACACCGTGGCAGCATTAAATATAATGTGTTGGCTCATTGTTTTGACAACTGCAATTTTTTTCACTTCTGTGAATAATTGTGGGCATGTTGCAAGGCCACAAAACGGAATACAAATATATGGCATGTTAGCATTACTTATAAAAATACAGTTTTGGTGATTAATTCGTAAACGCCACATCTAACCATTCACACCTCTGACAAGCCAATCCCCGTCGGAACTCCAGGAAGTGAAGTGCCTGTTCACTACGATAAACGGGCTATGTTTTACTGATAAAACAAGACCCATTCATCAATGCTTCATTGTTACAAACCCTCTCTAAAATGGCGAACATGGTGTATTAACGCTCACTCCTGGTCTTGAAATGATACTCATGTTGTGACCATGATTAGCCATTGTGCAAAAATATGTATCCTTAAACACCAATAAATAAAAATAATCTGACTCACCAAACTGCTCATGTGGTAACGGAATGGAAGACCCATCACATTACTTTTTTGTCTGCCCAAGGCATTCCAATCAAAGATTAATACTGCAACAGGGCTTGGCCAACATCACAATTAATTCTGTAACTGACATCCTGTACGGTATCCCTAATATGCCTCCATCTGCAAATGACCATCTATTCCGGGTGATACAAAAGCAATTAATCGATTCAAGATTTTTGATAACATTCATTAGTTAGTTGCATGTTTCCAGGCCCCGGAAAGTGATGTAGTGGTGGAACAGTTCCGCTTCATTGGAAAAAATGCTCCAGTAGCCATTGAGTGGGCTGCAAATCGTCTAAAGTGATTGCCACGGTTAACAACGGCTGGAGAAACTTGACGATCCTGTGCCGTGTTTATGGAATTGCTACACATGTTGTAAATGACCTTATATATTACTAAACAAACAATAAACATTTAAAACCTGTTTATTTTTTTTATCTAAACCGTCTTGTCTTCATTACAAGCATGTAAGACAAGGAAGGGTTAGGGTTATAGATTACTTGCGCCTATATCCCCATAGCATAATTGTGTCGTTAGACGCAGCTTACCTTCGGTATATGACAAAACACTGCAGGCACTGCAGTGATGGGGGCTCTCCGGGAGCAAGTCGCCTAAAGTGATTGGCATGATTAACAACGATTGGAGAAACTTGACTATCCTGTGCCGTGTTTGTGGAATAGCTACACATGTTGAAAAATATATTATATATTACTAAACAAATAATAAACATTTAAAACCAATTTGTTATTATCTATAAACAGTCGGCAAATTCGACTCCATTAACCCTTTACCTAACGATTCGCCCGCGTAATATGCAAATTGAGCAGTTGAAAAAAATTAATTTTTTCAAAATATTTCAACAAAACCATATCATGTGACCCCTCATTGGAACGAGCTCATTGAGCTCGTTCCAATGAGGGGTCACATGATATGGCTTTGTAGAAATTTTTTGAAATTTTTTTAAAAATTATATTCAAAATAATAAAAATTGATATCGTCTGCGTTGGGTAAAGGGTTAACAAGCTTGCAAGACAATGAAGGGTTAGGGTTATAGATTACTTGCGACTATGTCCTCATAGTATATCGTCACGTGGGAACCATAAGGGTTCCATCTTCCTGTGGAAGATAGACCCTTGTGGTTCTCCCCTAACGATATGTCGTAAGACGCAGCTTACCAACTTTATATGTGATGACAAAACATTGCACGCATCTTGGGCTCTCCTGAGGCGTTGCGGCCTGGGGAGTTGGCTGGAGTCAGATTGATATTTTTTTCATGAGTACATGAGCAATCATGAATAGCGTATTGTTTATATATTGAAGAAATCCTGCATTTCCTTGTTAATCGTATACAAGGGAGAGGACGTGTCTTAAGTTTTCGGCAATTGTCCAATCCTTTTTGTTTATTTTGAAAAATAAAATAGGTTTTAACTAAACCATCGAACCTCTGACTTCAGAGTGAGAAGAAGCGCTAACGAACTATTCGCTAACCATGGCATGGGGAACTGGGAAACCCCAATTCAACTCGAGAAAGACCTGTCAGCTCTGGACATCTCTTGTCCTATCAACTGGATTATCCAGATGAAAGTCAAGAATGTCCGGCTGACCGTGGAGTTTGAGACAGAGAGCACCACTTCACGTTCCTCGGGGAGAGGAAGTGACTTTAACGAGAGGACCCCCTCTCACACCGGTCCTCACCCGAGGAAGTCCGGAAGCCCTGAAAAGAGATCGAAGAGAATAGAGAAGAGCCCATCAACCAAGCGCAGAAGCGCTTGGACGCCTGGTTAGAGAAGAGAAAAGCTGAGACGGAGAAACCGGATGAGGTGAGGGAGACCAACATCGAATCGCCACCGCCCTCCCCTCCCATGCATACGCTAATCTCTTCACCAAAGAGGTCGAAGGGAAGGGCGGGGGAGGAGATGGGAGTCAACCAATCCCAACCCGGATCTCCTATCAGCTTGGACCACTCAAGCCATGAATCAGAGGAGGAAAACAGCCTGGAAAAAAGATACTAACCGCCGAATTCATTGAAGTCCTGGATGAGGGCGCCATCAACGTCTGCGGATCTCTTAAAACTGACTTCATCGGGACCGTCAGCCAAAACAGAAAATTTGTACAAGACCACTGGGAAGAATATGAAAACAACGATAAACTCCTTTCATATCCAAACAAACATCCAGAAGCCTAAAAAATCAGGGACCAGGACTTCCACAAACACATTAAAGAAGCACTCACTCGGAAAAACGGGAAAAAGGGCAAAAAGAACAGACGCCACTAACATGACCCCGGCCCCTTCCTCCTTTAACGTGGCCGGACATGTTGCTAAGTTTCCAATATACAGTAAAAGAGGATCGAAAGGAGCTTGCCCCTCACCGACGCGAAACCATTGACCTTGCCTTGGATACTTCGTCGACATGTAGAATCTATCCGTTATGGTGTTGACGCAGGTTAAATACACTGCAATTTCTGATTATTCTAATTTGAATTAAATGTCGCTCACTTTCAAAATGCTTCAAACAAATAAGGATATAGCATGCACAGGGGACATGGGCGATGGATCACCAACCATAGGTACCCTAACGCATTTTCCGACATAACATGCATAGCCCCTATGGTCACTATACATCACCTATACGAACAAGACCACATTGATTTTCAAGATTTTATTGAATAAAAATAGAAAGCTTCTATTGGCGGATCATATTTCAAAGGACGGTTTCAAAGTTATGATTAGCCCTTTGAACCCGAGGCGCCACTTTTCCGGCCCATAAACATGATACTTTATTAACTCATTAAGTATAATAGCAGGTAAGTAAATGTGTGGGGAAGACCAATCAATATTTTCAACGTTCAGCCCTCAGGCTTCGCGTTGAAAGTATTAATTGATCTGCCCACAAATAATGAATATGGCGGCTTCCAATTGCTGCCTTTGAATTGGAAGATACCACCAGCGCTCGAAGGGTTAAGTAAAAACAAAATAAATACGCTGAGGTTAGTGTCTTAAATAGAGTAGGTTCAAGGGTGAGGGGTAGCGTATATAAATTTATATATTTTGCATGAATACACCGCCCCACCACCATTGACCCCCACCGCCCGAAGAAAAATTATTTTCCATCCTACACCTTTGCGGTACCCAGAAAGGTATGACCCTCCACTTTATGGAGCTTTCGCCGCCTCTGACAGGGTGAGTAATTCTGGGAATTCGACAGGCTTCCAAACTTCTGCTAATTTCTTTGAGGTATCTGTTTTTGAATGTTTATGGTGCCGACATTAAAACCTAGGGACAATTGAATCTTTTTTTTTTTTGGTGTTCGTGGGAGTTGGGGGTGGTTAATGGAAAATGCCTTTAGCATCTATTGAGAAAGCCTTGGTGTGAAATTTGTTATTTAGAACACAGCTTTGTTATAGATAGATTCAAACAATTTATACATTAAGATAAGATAAACGAGAGTTGCTGCACGGGCATGGGCAACAAGCAAATGTGCTGACATTTGAAAGTCATATATGATAAAATTATCAGAAAAAGCGATAATACCATAATACAAAAAAATTCTAATCACTGGCTGGCAACTATGTCAAAAAGAAAAGAAAACTATTCACATCAAGATATTTACACATCCGACTCGGGTATTGGGCGAGGGACTATTATAATCCCTGATGGGTACGGGTGTGGGATGGGAAAATCTCACCCGAGGGCAAGATATTTGGGCCAGACACGAGGCTTGCCGAGTGTCTGTACCAAATATCTTGTCCCGAGGGTGAGATTTTCCCATCCCACACCCGCACCCATCAGGGATTATTCACTCCTCCCCACCTTACAGCGGTTACGTTAGTCAGAGGTAATCGGCGGTCATGTGCTGATATAATCAACTCATTGGTATTCGTTAGTTTTGAAAAACTAATGACACCATCGGAAAGAGCATGCAAAAGTTATGTATATACCACGAAATCAATTTGGAACGGTGGCATCTTGGGGTCTACAGAGTTTTAGAGCATCAAAGTTTGATCACACGGCATTCTGATGACGTCAATATGAATTAGTTGGTAGCAAAAAACTGATACGATATGCATAACGTCATAATAACGTCATAAATGTATAACGTCACGTGGGTGGTGTGGGATTATTATAATGGGTACGGGCGTGGGATGGGAAAATCTCACCGAGAGCAAGATATTTGGGCCAGACACGAGGCTTGCCGAGTGTCTGGACCAAATATCTTGTCCCGAGGGTGAGATTTTCCCATCCCACACCCGTACCCATCAGGGATTATTCCCCCCCCCCCCCACCATTCAGCGATTACGTTGGCCTGAGGTAATCGGGGGTCACGTGCTGATGTCATCAACTCATTTGGTATTCGTTGTTTTGAAAAACTAATGACACCATCGGAAAGAACATGTAAAAGTTATGTATATACGAAAGGTATATACCACGAAATCGATTAGGAACGGTGGCAGCTTGAGGGTTGAAGAGGTTTAGAGCATCGAACTTTGATCACACTGCATTCCGATGACGTCAATTTTAATTAGTTGGTAGCAAGAAACTGATACGATATGCATAACGTCATAATAACGTTATAAATGTATAACGTCACGTGGGTGGGGTGGGATACATCTGTCTCTCCCTGCTATCTCACCCGGGACACACGTATGTTACACATGCAGTGGGGGGGGGGGGGGGGGGGGGAGAAACAACTGTCTCTCCCTGCTATCTCACCCTGGACAGACTTATGTTACACATGCAGTGGGGGGAGAAATAATATTTCCACACCGGCGGATATGACTTTAAACTCTGCTAACGTGACGTCGATCTCTATCAATACGAACCAGGGTAAAGTTGTCTGCCTTATAGCGTTGCGGTGCGCAACCAATTTGTTTACATCGAAATCGTTCATTATACACCGAACGCTATATAGGGAAAACTGACGTTGCAAGGCATAATGGAGTAGTTTAACCCTTTACCTAACGTATCGGCCAAAACCGACCAGAGCTATTCTCAAAAATCGCCAATTAATTTTCATTATTTTTTTCATTTTTTGCCTCAAAAACATAGGTTATGACCCCTCGTTGGAACGAGCTCGTTCCAACGAGGGATCATAACCTATGTTTTTGAGACAAAAAATGAAAAAAATTAGTTATTCAAGAATTATTTTTGCAAGTGTCGTCTGCTTTTCATGTTAGGTAAAGGGTTAACACGCTGTAGAAAGCAACTATTATCACCTAATTTATGGTGATTATCTGAACGTTCTGGTGTGCGCAGATCATATCGACCATCTGATGATTAATTGTTGGAAAGGGCTCCAAGATAGAGTTTCAAGTGTGTCATAAATTTTATTAAACTTTCTCGCATACAAGCTTCATAGGGGTCCTCCATATAAGGCTAAAGTGGGCGGGACAGTAAAAGGGATAACCCTTTACCTAACATGAAAAGCAGACGACACTTGTCAAAAAAATTCTTGAATAACTATTTTTTTTCATTTTTTGTCTCAAAAACATAGGTTATGACCCCTCATTGGAACGAGCTCAACGAGCTCGTTCCAATGAGGGGTCATAACCTATGTTTTTGAGACAAAAAATGAAAAAAATAATGCAAATTAATTGGCGATTTTTGAGAATAGCGCTGGCCGGTTTTGGCCGTTACGTTGGGTAAAGGGTTAAACCTGTGTTTTTTATTATATGTTGAGGAATAAATGATGGCAATACGTAAGGACCGAGTGGATGAAGGGAAGAGTATTGCACAGATAGTTCAACGCAAACTAAGATTCACCGTCGTAAGCGGAGATTCATGCAAGTGGGGAAGCCGAGACGTTCGGAGAGCCGAACTTGGAGAAGAGGAAACCTCGGACTTTGTGAGAAGGATGAGAAACAATAACAGTGTCAGAAAACTGACAGATCTGAGAATATTTTTGTAATAATCAAGTCCTTCGTCGAAGCTGAATTGCCTTATTACGATCAGTAGCCTAATTTTAAATTTCTTTCTCTTTTGTGGGACCAAAATTTGAGATACCTTTCCTTCACCAGCAATTTCGAAAGAACAAATGCCCCCCCACCCCCACCCCCGTCACACAAACACACACCTCAAATATTTCAGGTGTTTGAGGGGGGGGGGGGGGGGGCAACCATTTGTTCTCCGAAATTCTATCCTAGATTTTTTTTTTTTTTAATTTTTTTTTTAAATTATCTTTTAATATCATCACCTGTAATAAACGTCCCTCCTTCAAACTTTGGATATCACATCTTCAATAAATAATCTAAAACTTTGTTGCATTCTAGGAAGGTGTCAGCTGACGTCATGAGCGATTATAAGTTCGAAAAAATCACCTTTGCCTGATTTTAATGAAATTTTAGTATGTTGTAGAGTACAAAAAACATAGACGACAGGTTTTCTTGTTTCTCGAGATACGACCGACTTTTTGATGTTTTTACGTCACTTCAATATTAATCATTTTCTCGTAAGAAACACTGATTTTGTGACAAGCAGAGCTCCATAATTGTGAAAGATACAGCTTTGAAATTTCCCACAACGATTTCCGGTAATCTGAATTCGACTCATCCGTTCTTACTTTTTGTAATTTAGACCTTCGAGTCGAAGGAGTCGGATGTTGACGACTTTTTTTAAAAAAAGAAAATCCATTTTTCAGCTCAATGCAAGACCATTTTTATCTCCAACAAACGCCATATTTAAAAATGTGTAATAATATAATAATAATAACACTTCGGCCGGCCGCTGATTTGTCGCGGTTCTCGTATGAGAAGGCCTTGGTTACCCATGTTCTACCAACTGCCTCCCTATTCCCGCGCTCCTTCTCTCCTCCCAACACTCGGAGACGAACTGCTTGATGACATCCCTTGCCTCATTCTTCCCAATCTCTTCGATTAGTATATTAACCCTCTCCTTTGAGTCGCCCCCTAACCACATGTCCTTACCGTACTAGGATATTCCCAACCGTTATGGCCAAACGCTACGGTGACGTCAAAGGTTCCTTTCTAACCCTAATTATTTCATCCGTGGGAGCTAAATGACAATTATTTTCTTTCCTACACCAGGCTGCTCAAAAGCATCAATCGTCTCAGCATGCATATCTGGAATCAAAACCCGTCACTTTGTACACAATTGTGTTGCAAATCTGACTATTGTGTGTTCGCCCCGCTTAGCACTCATTGTGTTAAAAACCTGTGGTGTGATCTTCTAGTCGTCATTGCCTCGGTTTTTTGCACTGAAGATCCGCATGTTTAATCTTGAATCCAAACCATCTGTAGGGCAATTTTTGTTTTCCATCCAAACTGCGTCAATACCAGTAGCTACATCTTGGTAACATTTTTTGGATCTGCCAATTTGACCTTTGGAACAAATTTTGCTGTTTTCAGTACACCAGCTAACTTTTCCACTTGGCATCTTAGTTAATGATTTTACCTCTCGGCGTACATCTCCAGCTCCCTCCAGGTCGAAATATGTGAACGTTCAGATCCGTCCTATTCACCTTGAACCTTTTCTTCTGGATGAACATAACTTTTGCACCCGTAAGTCAAACCTCACCTTCAGGAATGTGATATGTGCCCATATGTGCCCCGGGTAACATGGCTGTTCTACACGCTTAAAACTAAAGTGTTAAAAACTACACTTGAAGTGCTGTATTTAACACTTACTAAGTGCTGAAGTAGCACTTTGTTCAAGTGTAGATATCCCGGAACTTGACAGGTGTTACAGTAATACCACTTGAAAAGTGTAATGTCGCGACACTTAAAAGGAAACAACGCAGATGGCGCGGATCAGGCTCGAACTCTCGAGCCTGATCCGCGCCATCTGCGTTGTGTCCTTTTAATTATGTACCCACCAAGCGCAAATCAAATTATGGACGATTCTGGAAGAACCACCAATGCTAGACACATGGAAAGTTCCATCCATTCAAGTTTCAGATGTCTGACGATTGTAATGTCTAAGTTCTTAAAGCATTGCACTTTGAGTGTTAAAATCAAAGCCAAAGAGTTAGAATGGGTTTCACACCTTGAAAGTGTCAGTTTTAACACTTTAGTTTTTAGTGTGTATGTCTTTTCAGAGACTGTAGTAATACGAGGAATATTACACATTTCAATAAACTCTTTTTATACCATGCTCGCCTATGTTACTTCCCGTGAAAAGCCGTTAAATTTTGGCTTTTAACCCCACTACCCGTGTAAATCTTCTACTGCGGTTAAAAAAATTTACACCTACAGTAGGAAGTTCATCCAACTTGACCTTTGGCATGACACAATTTGTCAACTTCGATACATTCGCACTTGGCGATGTTTCATTCAAACACACGACGTTTTACGGTACTATCTACTACTAGTGTTCAACCGATGATCGGAACCGGCATCCATAATCGACCGATGACAACGACAACGGCTCCTGGAATATCGGTTCAACCGATTGTTGCCAAGCATTTTGTGATGATTCATCAACCACATTTTATTAGGCTTTTCCAAACTCAGTTTGGGAAAGACTATTGTTATTCTTCTTTTTCAAAATTTTTCTTCTCTATTTTTTTTTTTTCCTCCCTAAATTTTGTCTTTTGAACTGCTCGAAAACAAGCTGTACGATTTTGACCAAATTTGGCACACTTAGGTAATGTCATAATATCTAGTGAAATGCGGTATCGTCATATCTGTGAAAACGCGTGTTTTCAAAATATTCTGCCAAAACCATCAAATTTTCACCATTTTTCGAATGTCTCAAAATTGTTTACAGTTATTTAGCTCAAATTTTCCACACATTTAGAGCATAATATGATACACCACAATCACCGCTCAGATCTTTCAACTTTAACGGCCACTGGCCAAAAATGACATGAATATAGAATTTTTCTTCAAAATTGACCAACTTCCAGGGCAAATTTCTCTAATAACAAGGTTGTTGTAACAATTATTTTGGTTTGGATAGATGCAACAATGATTGCGGAAGAAAGTTACTGTTTACTTTTTAATCTCAGATTTAACCCCCAAGCGCAATGAGGGTGAGAATAAGAGTACCTTTTGAAAATGCCAAAATTAGCCAACTTTGGTTGCTTTTTCAATCATTTTGGAAAGGGGTTAATTTCAAATACTTTCGTGTACGTGTTCACAATTGACTACCGAGCATATTTGCTGTTGTAAGTTTAGTTGTAAAGTTTAACCCTATCCCATTCTGGTTGCATAAAAGTAGGTACCGTCCAAAAAAACTCCAATTTTTTTCAGAATTTGGTAAGTTTAGGTGACGATTTACTCCATTATTAATTTCTTGAGCCCTGAATGTTTTCTATAGCTGCTTGCAGCAGTCAAAGTATGACAAATTTTGTTCTATATGTTATTATTAAAAGTTTAACCATTTGCAGATTTGAGACTTCCCATAAGGGTACTGTCGGAATATTTGTTATTTTCGCCAACTTCAAGGGCAATTTTTACTAATTACAAGGTAGTTGTAATAATTATTTTGGTATGGCTAGATGCAACAATGATTGTGGAAGAAAGTTACTGTTTACTTCTTAATCTCAGATTTAACCCTCTAGCACAATGAGGCCGAGAATAAGAGTACCGTTTGAAAATGCCAAAATTAGCCATTTTTGGTTGCCTTTTCTATTATTTTGGAAAGGGTTAGTTTCGAACACTTTTCATGTACGTATTCACAATTGACTATCGAGCATATTTGCTGTTGTTAGTTTGGTTGTAAAGTTTAACCCTATCCCATTCTGGTTACATAAAAGTAGGTACCGTCCAAAAAAATTCCAATTTTTTCAGAATTTGGGAAATTTAGGTGGCGATTTACTCCATTTTTAATTGCTTGAGCTCTGAATGTTTTCTATAGCTGCTTGCAGCAGTCAAAGTATGACAAATTTTGTTCTATATGTTATTATTAAAAGTTTAACCCTTGGCAGATTTGAGACTTCCCATAAGGGTACTGTCAGAATAATTGTTTTTTTCGCCAACGTTTACATGCACTTTCTCAGCACTGGAGCCATATTGTCTGAAAACCTTTTCCATGAGAGGATTGGGCCTTCATCAAAGAACAATTTTGCTGTTATATATTTTATTCTAAGTTTTAACTTTCACCCAGTTTTCGGGCCTTGAATTTGAGTGCCCTAAAATTCTTCATAAAATTGGCTAATTTGGAGCGCACTTTTCTTCCATTTTCGAAAGGAATATCGAAAATTGATTTACATGTTCGTATTTACAATTGCCTACCAAGCATATTTGCTGTTGTAAGTTTGGTTGTAAAGTTTAACCCTATGCTCGTTCTGTTTGCATAAAGATAGGTGCAGTCCAAAAAACTCTCGTTTTCAGAATTTGGTAAGTTTAAGTGACGATTTACTCCATTCCTAATTGATTGAGCGCTAAACGTTTTCTATGGCTGTATGCAGCAGTCATAATATGACAACTTTTGTTTTATATGTCATTATTAAAAGTTTAACCGTTGGCAGATTCGAGACTGCCCATATGGGTATGGTCGGAATAATTTTAATTTTCATAAAATCACTGAATATTGATAAGCGTGCAGTGGTAGTTTGGAAGAGAATATCCGAAAATGCTTTCGAAATTCGGATTCACAGTTCAATTCCAAGAATATTTTCTATTATGAGGTTGCTGTAAAGGTTAACGCAATCCCTGTCTCAGATGCATAATGGTAGATGCCGTAGAAAAAAACTCATTTTTTTCAGAATTTCGTAGGTTTAAGTGACAATTTACTCCATTCCTAATTCATTGAGCGCTGAATGTTTTCTATGCCTGCATGCAGCAAGCATAGCATGACAACTTCCGTTTTATACGTCATTATCAAAAGTTTAACCCTTGGCATATTTAGGATTTCCCATGTGGGTATAGTCGCAATAATTGTTATTTTCGTAAAATCAATCCCTGAATATATTGGTAACCGTCGGTGGCCTTTCAGTGGTGCTACATGAAGCCGCAAATAGTTAAGGTTGAAAAGTTCATCAAATAGATAAATATAATACCTAACTCAGCCGGTGACAGGTAAATAATGAATGGAAAAGTCGTTGAGTTGAGAATAAAGTAGGGATGAATCGTGCCCTCGGTTTGCACTTGGTCCACGGTATTTCCACGCGGTCTCGGCACTTGACAAAGATACTAAACTGTCGGGCAGGGACAGTAGGAAACATTCTGAGAATTTCAAGTTGCTGCCTTGCATGATCGGGACATAATTGGAATATATCCGACATTGTATCTGTCAGATATATTCCAATTATGTCCCGATCACTTCACCCCGACTGTCCGCAAGGGGGCACCATGACGCCGTGTACTAAGGCATACTGCACGTCGATGATGCGCATGTCTTCAATCAATCTAACCCTGCCTGTGCTACAGTGCGGAGGCACTATGTTGGGGAGCTGGCAGCTGCTCGTCATTGCTCGGTGGTTCTCTCTGGGTACTCCGGCTTCCTCCACCCATACAACTGTCACCGACATAATATGACCGTGGCTGTTAATGTGTCGTTAAAACCTAATAAATAAATTCAGTACCAGTTTTGCTCGTACAAATATTAGTACTGTCAGACAAAATTCATTTTCGGATTAATTTCGTACTTTTCTGTACTCACCTTCCCTGAGTAAGATTGGTATACCTTTTCAATCTCAGATTTAACCCTCAAGCACAATGAGGGTGAGAATAAGTGTACCATTTGGAAATACCCAAATTATCCAACTTTGGTTACTCTCTACTATCATTTTGGAATGGATTAATTTGAGACACTTTGCTTTGCTATAATATGCAGAGATGTTTAATCAATAAATCCGGCTCTAGTTATGTTCTGGGACTTAATGAAACATGTGCATTGGTCACTTAAAAATAGCACTGTCTGCAAAAAATGACTTTGAGTGAATACTCACTTGTCCAAAAACAAAAAGGAACGAGTTCTTTGAGCTTTCCATAACTGCTTTCAAAAATCAATGGGGAACAAATTTTGTGTTATATGTTTTGGTGTTCCGTGTTATCCAACACCCGTTTGGCTATACAAATATGAATACCGCCAAGAAAGAAAGCACATTTTCTCAGTGGTAGACTGTTTGAATTCTATGATAGAGGTCCCGAGTTTGATCCCTATCTGGGACGACCCACGTAATGTCCTTGGGCAAGGCACTTTATCGCGGTTGCCAACATGGGGGGCAAGATGATGCCATGTACTAAGGCGTACTGCATGTCAATGGTGCACATGTCTTCAACCGCTGGTACCCTGCTTCAGCGGAGCTTGAACATAATTAGAATGTTGAGCTGACAGTTGCTCGTCGATGCTCGGTGGTTCTCTCCGGGTCCTCAGACTTCCCCCACCCGTAAAACTGTCACGGTCACGAGTAGCCATTGTGGATAAGTATGTGGCCGCAAACACCAATAAATAAATACCGTCAGGGAAACCCTCTGGGAAATCCTTTTGTTAACAAATAGCAAAGTAGTAATGTAATGCAAGAAATATTAAGCTGTTCAACATCCCTTTAATCAACTCATTTAGCCGAGAGGTCCTCGGTTCAAATCCCACCTGCGGCAACCGCGTTGTGTCCTTGGGCAAGACACTTCACCCCCATTGCCCATGTGGGGGCACGATGACGCCGTGTACTAAGGCGTATTGCACGTCGATGGTACGCCTGTCTTCAACCAATCTAACCCAGACTGTGCTACAGTGCGGAGTTACGATGTTGGGGAGCTGGCAGCTGCTCGTCGTTGCTCGGTGGTTCTCTCCGGGAACTCCGGCTTCCTCCACCCGTAAAACTGTCACGGTCATGATTAGCCATTGTGCATAAATATGTGACCTTAAACATAAATAAATAAATAATAATAAATAATCAACTCATTTTGACTTGAACTGTACCCATCACTGTGTATACTAGCTCTCCAGATGGTTTAAACCATATCAAATAAACAGCTAATTTGTGCATGACAATAACTCATATTACATGTATTTCATTGTATTTGAAACAGATATGTTGGAAAAAGTGTGAAATCATGGAGTAGGAAGCTTACCCTCATTTGGTGACAAATCCCACACATTCACAAACAGACAGAATGATAGAGAATAAATTAATTATTGATATTTAAGGTCACTTTCAGCATCTACAGCTATATCATGACCACAATTTTGGTATTTATTCAAGCCCAGGTATTCGTTGCATAGGCGTACAGGGCTATTTTTCAGGGAGGGGGGATGAATCCTTTTAGCCCGAAAAAGTTGAATCCCAGGAGGAAATGCCAAATGTGGATATGGGAGGGAGGGTGGGGTCTCCCTCCCATTGAGTACCTGGAGAGAACCACCGAGCAATGGCAAGCGACTCAGACTCCCCAACATACTAACTCCACAAAAGCAAGGTTAGTATTGGTTGAATACAAGTGCACCCTCAAAGTACCCTTAGTACACATCGCCATCATGCCCCCCCACCCCCCCCCCCCCCCCCCAAGTGGGAAATTAAATTTGGATGGAGTGTCTTGCTCAAGGACACCACTGGTTGCCACAGGCGGGATTCGAACCGAGGACTTCTTGGATTGCAACAATCATCTCTACCTTCTGAGCTACCGTGCTCCCGTAATATGCAGTAATAGAACTCTTTATATGTACTTGTGTGATTATAAATGAATAATATTAACGTGGATACTGTTCCACTGAATCAACTTGTACAGTATAATGGTCAGTTTACTTGTTACTTCTAAGTGATGAGATAGGAAAACAACATTTTGTGTGGAAAACCAAAATGTTTAGTGGTCATTTCTGGCAACTAAATTGTCCGAAATTTTCTGGCATATTGGCTGAAAAATCGGCTCCTTCCTGACTAAGGGGTGGGTTGGGACACAGTCCTTCATGAAACCCCGGCCCGTACGCCCATAATTCATATGTACTAATTTTTTCCAAAGCAGAAAGGACATCGCTTGTTTTGCTTTCTATGAAAATATTCTGTAATATTTGAAGAGCAAATTTTGTATTAAATGTTTTGGTGTCCTGCTGTATCTCAAATATCTGTTTTGGCTGCATAAAAACTAGTAGCATCACAAAAACTTTGATTTCCACTAAATTTTCTGTTTTCAAAACTGATCGATAGTTTTGTGTACAATACAGTTTGCCTTTTCACATTAAAAAGTTGGGAAAGCCCGTAATTTGTCCAACAAATTACAATTCTCTAGTTATCTTTTGCAATTGTTCAATTGTTAATGTAAAATGATGTCAATGATACCATTGAATAAAGGTGAGAAACAACCAACCACAATGTGTATTGTTAATCTCTCTAGACTCCCATTTACGGGAAGAACAAGTTAAACGACATGTAAAGCTTACAATTGAGCGTACTTGCGGCAATCGCCAGTTCATACTGGAAAAGTAAAAGGTGCACTCCATTGACTGAGGTCGCAGTAAAATTACCAGTCGCGCGGGCTTGGGCGGTAAACGTGGCTCTCAGAGCCACGTTTACCACCCAAGTGTGCGCAACTGGTTTTTTTACTGCGACCTCAGTCAACGAAGTTTGACACTGTGAAAAACGTTTAGTTTAAAGAAGTTCTTTTGAGCCTCGACTTATCTAGTAGGGCACGGTATTACAATCGGAATCGACATCAGAATCGGCCGGCTGTGAGCTCAAATAACCGGTAATCGATTAGCGACCATTTCAGGTAATCGGCTGAACACTATACACTATGTGCAATGACTTATTACGTTTAAAATACCTACAATTAAATATTTAAAATAAAATTTAAGAATTGTTAATAATAATTTTACTGAACAAGCAAGGTAAATTCAATCAACTTTGACGATGTGTCTAGCTTCAGTCAAGTATTCATGTGCTCTTCCTGGTTACCGATTCTCTATGACTGTCTCAATCTTTCTTCTCCTCTTCTGAACAAAAGAGAAATTCTGACTTTGGATAATCCTACGATCCAAATTGAATATATCGCCTTAAATTTGTGCCTTGTAATTTGTTTCAAGAAACCAACTTACATAAGCTTCAAGCTTGAATCCTTTTCCATGATATTGTAAATTGATGTAATTGTGAGTAGTGAAGGCTGTCACTATAGCGAAAAACATTTAACACTGAATTCCCCATACCCCAAGACTGTCACTATGGCGAACAAATTAACATAGGATTCTCCATAGGTTTTTTCGCCATAGTGACATTTTTTTCGCTATAGTGACATTTTTGGAGGCAGGAAAAATTTTTAAAAATCTTTCCCTGCCTCCAAAAATGTCACTATAGCGACAAAAATGTCACTATGGCGAAAAAACCCTATGGAGAATCCTATGTTAATTTGTTCGCCATAGTGACAGTCCTGGGATATAGGGAATTCAGTGTTAAATGTTTTTCGCTATAGTGACACCCCCTGGGTAAAAAGCCTACGGAGAATCCTATGTTAATTTTGTACCTCAAGTGGCACCATTGGGGAATCGGGGTTTCAGTGTTAAATGCTTGTACCCAGAGTGGCACCCTTGGGGTAGGGTGAATTCAACCTAAATGCTTTTCGCCGGAGTGACAGCCACGGGTAAAATGGCATTTGAGGGCCACGACACCCTATGGAGAATCCTGTCTTAATTTTTTTCGCCAGAGTCCCCACATTGAGGTATGTGGAATTCAGTGTTGAGTATATCGAGTCATGGGGTAGGTTGTTCAAAACATTTTTATACTGACAGGCTTAGGTGGGTTTGTCTTCCATACACTTTATATACAGACACAATGTTCTGCTTTTTTAAAACGTACTACCTAATATACATCGCTCGACTGGTGAAGTTTTTTTTCTATTTATTACTGGAAGACACGACATATAAAAACACTGTCAGATTTAGACTGGGTGTTTTTTACACGCGAATCTCTTATAAATCCGATGTGAATGTGTGTCTTGCAGTCAATTTGTAATACAACACTCCGCTACTCAGAGAAAAACATATATCTCATTGCGGTTGAAACTATTCTACAAATAGCTCATGTAAGAGATACATTTTTTTCAAACACATGTTTAAAATAATTCACTAAATGCAACTGTGGAGAATAGTTTCAGCCGTAATGAGAGATATGTTTTTTATCGACAGGCAGTGTTCTGTTTTCAATACTTTTTCAAAACTGCTTTAAGCTGATTTCAACAATTCACCGTTAGATATTACAGTGACATTTACCACGAGAAAAAAATTCATTTTTACACTACAAAACATACAGTGAATGTTTTGCAGTGTAAACTGTTTTACCGCCATAAAAAGAATAGCTTTTCCTTTTAACCAAACTGAAAAGGAAAAGCTATTCTCTTTTATGCCTGTATTAAATTCGTAACAGATGATGATACGAATTCAGCAAAAGAAGGCGCAATTCTGAGATATCGTTCTGAAACAAACCTTAACCACATTTAAAATCATGCTTGGCAGAATCATTTACTCCTTAGATGTTTTTGCTGCGCATTGTCAGTCTTTCCCTCCAAATTATTTTTGGAGGGGAAGAGTGACATTCTGGCGGTGAAAACTAATACATTGAGTATTTCATCCGCCCAAATCTAACCAATGGGGACAAGGCGCGTGAAATACTCATTGCATTATTTTCTGGCGCCTTTTGATATCCCCTAAATGACTGTAAACACACTTTGGCGGGGTCATAAACACAATTTTCTTATGGTTATGAAACTTGAAACATCTGTCGAAATAGAATTTCCACCACAAGACTGCGAGTGTAAGGGGATCAAGCATTCCAGTGATTAGAATTATCTGAGAAATAATTCATGATTTCTTCATTATAAATTATAGAATCCCCACAGGACTCTGAATGCAGTTAGCTGATGGAATATCGCAGTGTGAAAAATAGACCTGCTTATAACTTCTCCAATTTGTCTCTTCTGTGTGGAAGGATGTGAATTTTATATATTATACATGTGGACAAAATGTAATTACACACCACACTTGAAACACTCTCTTTGTAATGTGGAATTCAGTATTTAAAAAAAACCTAATAAACTAAGTGACATTTTTTCTCTCTCAAGTGTTGAGATGCGATTTTGTTTCGCGTGCACGTGCCCCGAGTGAACTTGGCAGATGTCTGACTTGAGTGTAGATTTTTGAGATAAAAAATATTATGTACCTGTTAATTCCATCTACCTTTTCAAAGCCAGAGGCCTATTTTTCTTCCCACACTGGGGGGGGGGGGGGGGGGGGGGAATATTTCGGCCACATCACTCAATGGTTCTCCAATCATTGAGTGTTGTGGTCGAAATATTTCTATTCACCATCTAAAAGGTTGTTTTATTTCAACTCTTATGCTTACACTGGGTAATATTTTGAAAAAACATGGGCAGGGTGCTGTTTTTTTTTGCGTTGATTTGTGCATAAAGTTACTCTTTTTAAGATGTTGTTGGCCCTGAAAAGGGCCGTTTTTTTCTCTGATCCACTGACAGGGTGGTGAATTACACAGGCAGTACTTTTCCGTATCGTCCCTGACCACTTGCTATTTTCCCTAGTCTCATTCGTATAGGATGAGGGGTTTACACAATCTCGGCTTCCGCATCTTCTAATTTCTTCACCTTTATCCTCTGCTGTGTGGTGGCAGATTTACGTTTTCGTCCTCCCCGTTTCTTTTCTTCTTTGGGTTCCAGCATCTGAAACCCCACAGGGATTGTTATTTTCTCGGGGGAGAAATGAAGTGATGAAAGTGGTGGCTGATTCTGGCCCTTCAGTTCATCTAATCTGGCCGTGATCTTGTCTAAAAGGGAGAGAATTTTCCCCCGCTCCGGCTCATCTGTTTGTGTGCCTACTTCTTTCGTCGGTGGATTGGTAGGAAGGAAATCAAAATATTTCCAATGGCCTGCATCCATTGCCCGCAGGTCTTCAAAATTGATGGTGGCAAGTTCAGACATCTTTTTCAGTGAAATGATAAAGTCAAGAGAATTTGCCACTAATTTATACTATTAGGACTTGTTTTCCCTCCTTTTCATTTGGGGGGGAACTTTGGCTTCAAAAAATAACCAATGGTAAAAAAACCCACCTAAAATCAACCAATCTCAAGAGAAGGTGGCAGAATTGCTCATGTTTTTCACAATAAACATTTCTGGCGGATTTTTTTTCATTCTGGAAGTTTTAGCTCCAAAAATATCCAATGGTAAAAAACGCGCATAAAATCAACCAGTCTCAAGAGATGGCTGTAGAATTGCTCATTTTTCACAATGAACATTTCTGGCGCATTTTCCTTCTGTTGAATTACTATAAATACACCTGGGAAGCTCATAAAGCCACATTTGTGTTATTGTCAGCCATGAAAATCGAATTAAGCATTGAAGTAGAGACAGCAGCACAGGAGAGTGACTGTAGGGAACAGATCATCGATCACACAGTCATTCCAAGGAAAAATTTACAAGAAATGGCAAAGAAAGGTGGTGCAGAGTCGATTTCAAGCCATGGGGTGGATGAAGCTCGGAAAGCACTCAAACTATTTCTTAGAAGGTTGATGACAGAAAATTTCTGCTATGCCACAGACAGAGTCGGACACCCAAACCACAATATTACAAGAGCCGATGTTCTACGAGCTGCTAGGAAGAGACATGGGATAATCTTGCCAAAATAAACATATATTGTTTATTTTAAAAACATAAAAACGGCCTTTTTAAAGGCCAACAACATCTTAAAAAGAGAAACTTTATGCACACTCAACCAATATAATAGAATACATTTGAATTATTTTTTTATTTTTCTACTTTTTATTTTTTATTTTTTATTTTTATTTTTATTTTTATTTTGTATTTTTCTGAATTTTTTAAAAAAAGCAGTCTATATTCTCAATGCTAAAATTCCTCTCTATTATTCTCCCCTTACCTACACCATTCATGTAATGGTTGGTACAGATAGGGGGGTAAATTAATACTGATTGCAAGCCCATTCCAATCAAGAGTTTTTTTCACCCCTGAGTGTACCATCCATGTAATGGTTGGTACAGCCAGGGGGTATTACAAAAACACCCATTCAAATCATGCAGTGGCGACCCTCTATAGCACGGGTGGGTAGTGGGTGGTTCACTTGTGAATTTGTAAACAGAGTTTTTTTCACCCTTGGCTGTACCAAGGGTGAAAAAAAACTCTGTCTACAAACCCACTCTAATGATGCACTACTGGCCTTCTGTGGATTGGGTTGTTGGTGAATGGTTGACTTGTGAAAATTGTAATCAGTGGTATTTTCCCTTGCCTACACCATCCATTCAATGGTTGGTGGAAGGCAGAGGAAAATAACTCTGAAAAGAAAAAAATATCTAAAACACCATTTTCACATTTTATAATTTTTATTCCATGAAATTTTACATAAGTGTAGTGTCACTTTTAAAATGTTCTTCTTGTCAAATTTTGCCATTTTAGGTTGAATGTCCTTTTTGGCTTTTCGTTTTCTCGACACTTTCATCGGAGGTGGTTCTGTCTACGGGAATAAATTTTCTTCATCAACTTCCATCTTTGATTCAGTAGGTATGTCCACATTGTACAATAAAGTATCATCATCATCGTTGAATTCCTGTAACACCGTCTGCTCAGCTTTTGGATGTAAGGCAAATCCCACAGTTGGTAAAACAGGTATATTATTTAGAGGATGCATGGAATTAAACACATACCCTCTAGTTGTTGAAGGAGGTGGACGCTCTATCTGTTGCGGAGTCATGTTATTTGCTGTTGATAAATACATTTTCCACTTCTTACATTCATTCATGTAATGTCCTCGCTCATTGCAAAAAAACCCACTCTCCTTTATTGGGGCAAGCCCAACTCCAATGATCTTTTTCTTGACAAATCGAACAACTATCTTTTGGTTGTGTCAACTTATATAACTCATTGACAAGTCTTTTCACTTCACCCCATCTGGATGGCTTGTAGTATATGCTTTTAACATCATTTGTCTTGTCCATTCTTGGATCTCTATTCATTTTTTTTTAAAAAAGTTCGGAGGAGACTAAAAGCATGTCTTTCAGCCTGGTCAACTCAATCACAAGTGTGATCCACCCCACTGCCTCCCCTCACTTTTTATACTTTTTTCAACGACCAGGATTTTGTGTATTTCACTGAAACACAAATCTGGTCGTTGAAAAAAGTATAAAAAGTGAGGGGAGGCAGTGGGGTGAAACACACTTGTGATTGAGTTGACCAGGCTGAAAGACGTGCTTTCCAAAGATGAAGAGGGCATTAGTAGACTACAGCGAATCAGAGGATAGTGACACAGAACCTGTAATGCCCGATGCCAAGAAGATTGACTGAGGATGAGTGGAATACAAATTCTGTACAGAATTTGTATTCCATTCATCCACAGTTATTGCGCACATCCAGAAAATTTCACTCAATATCACACATGTGTGAAGTGACTTTGAATCAATTTGTTGTCAACAATCCACTCGAGTTTCTAACTGAAATATTCGATTCGTTAGTGAGAGATGTGAAGCGAGAGTGTGGTATACAAGACAACGACCCATGAGGATATCCATCCACCATCCAGGATTAGATATAGGTATATTTATTCCTTTTACAAAGGCTATGAGGGGTAAATGGTAAAACAGTGTTAGATGAAATTGAAAAAGTTATTCAATCAAATGATAAGTTTACTATACATGATGGTAAATTATCTTTAGAAATAACACACACTTCACTACCACATGGGTCTGGGCGAAATGCAACCCATTTCATTTGCATCTGTTGGTAAAATGGTTGGAAATAAGAAAAGTATTATTGAAATTAAAAAATGTCAATGATTCTATGTGTCTCGCACGTGCTGTTGTAGTAGGGAAATGCCATGTTGATAAAGATAATTCAGACCTTTGGCATAAGAAATGGGGCAAAATAAAAAGATCCAACAGACCGACACAGGAGTGGGAAGCTAAAATATTGATGGATAAAGTAGGCCTCGAATATAATAAAACTTGTGGATATGAGGAATATCATAAAATTCAAGAGTTACTCTCACCAGACTATGTGATCAAAATTCATCCACAATTTGTCAAAAGAAAAGTTTTTATACGAACCACCCCAAACTACAAAAGATAGTAAAGTTATTCACATTTACCAACACGAGAAGCATTTTGACACCATCACTAAAATTACAGGGTTTTTAGGATGTGCTTACTATTGTGAATATTGCAATATAGGGTATAATAACAGAGAACGTCACAGATGTTCGAAAGGCTGTGTATGTTATTCTCTACTACCATGTACACCTGAACATCCTGTTCACTGTCACGCATGTAATAGAGACTTTGTAAGTTCATCTTGTTATAAAAATCACACAACTCTATTACAGAACCAAGAAAAATCAATCTGTCAGTTAGTGAAGAAATGACTATCATGTAAAATGCACATATATCCAGGGAGCGGAGAACTCATCTGCACTGGCTTCAAGAAATGCAAATATTGCCATCAATTAGTCAAAAGCAAACATTATTGTTTCATTCCAAAATACAAACCACCCAAGAAAGACAAAATGCCAATAGTACCATTTGTGTTTTATGATTCTGAAACAACTCAAGACTCAGAAGTCTGCACCCCAAATTACTATGTTTCACTCCATGCTTGTCACATCGTGAACATGTTTCATCAATAGATATACAAACACACACGTAACAAGCACAGAGAGAAACATTCCCATACTTTGTGAATACAGGGGATATGTCCAAGATTTGTTCACTATGAAAAAACTCAGCTCGCCTATAAGAAAAAACAAAAACCTCATGTATCACTCTTGTAAGGACTAAATTAGACCCCTTCAATGAATAACATCAATTATTCCCTGTCAGTTTAACTACCTCCTTAGCTATTCACTTATTTTAAATCAATTTTATGTGGAAACAAAAAACTTTTTTTTTTTGTTTCGTTAGAAAAAAACATTTTTTTTTTTTTTTTTAGTTTACAAAAAATAAAAAATGTTTTTTGTTTCTGTCAAAACAAAAAAAACATTTTTTGTTTTTTTTTTTCTTTTTAGTTTAAAAATTTTTTTAAACTAAAAACAAAAAAAAAACAAAACAAAAAATGTTTTTTTTGTTTTGACAAAAAATTAAGACTTGGTTCTTTCTAAAAAATAAAAGTATATATAATATGGTGATGTGCAATATATAAAGAAGCTCTTTCTAATAATATGGGTGGCCCTGAAAAGTGCCAGCACGAAGCCATTTTGTGAAGCATCTCACTCTGCCAACGAGTGATGTTTGGGTATTGTCATCTTTTCTTCAGTAAAGAATTCTCTTTCCCAATTCTCTATTGTTTCACTGCCAAACATGATCGCCTCATATATAGGTGTTGGGAATTCATGGGGGTGTTTTGGCCTATTGTGGAATTGAACTTCTCCAAAAGGCCGTCTCACTGTCGCCATCTCTGGAAACTTCTCCAGCATATCATTAAATTTATCACGCGGCAGGACTGAGCTGCACCACTGATAAAGGGCAAGCAGAAAAACTCCATTTACCCTCTCTCGTCTTTCTTTTAAATATCTTTCCGCCTCTATTTCAGCATCTTCATCTGATATTTCTCCGATTCTTGAAATATCCATTGCTCTGTTTTTTTCTTATTCCTCCGATCGATCAGATGTTTGAAAATGTAAGCGAAAACCTTATCTCATGTTCTTTTTATCTGACATGCGAGGTTACACTTGCAGCGAAGAAGTGATTTCCACGCCTTCTCCCCGCATTGGTTAGATTTACCTGGGCGAAATGCACATCCAATGATCTGATTGATCGGAGGAATAAGAAAAAAACAGAGCAATGGATATTGAAACCATACATTTCGAAGATTTGCTAAAAATGGATGCCGGCTTGTGGGTGTACAATCTTCATCCAGACACACAAAGATTGGAGAGGAAGGGAGCTGGATTTGACCTGATAGCAGCAGGGGTCACATCCCCCAATATAACCGTATCAAAGGTGGACGAGCCTTCATTTCATCTGGTGAGAGGAGCACAGTCTTATCGGTTAAGGCTCGGAGAAATGGGGATCGTCGGACACTGAAAAGAAGATGTCCAGAAGAGAACAAAAAACAGCCTTTTTCAAGGCTACCCATATTATTAGAAAGAGCTTCCTTATATATTGCACATCACCATATTATATATACTTTTATTTTTTAGAAAGAACCAAGTCTTATTTTTTTTGTCGAAACAAAAAACATTTTTTTTATTTCGGCAGAAAAAATTCTGAAAGGAAATAATAACACTACACCCTAAGAAAAATCTAGGGGAAGAAGTCAAAAGATTCTCGATCACACATGCACAACGCAGGAACCAAAAACACAAATCCTTCCACCATCCCCTACCACCATTCATTGAAAAAAAACAGCTCTAATAATGCCCCCAATCCTGAAAAAACATCTCAGCTCTATTAATAGTGAGGGTAAAAATGCGTGCTGTCTCTTGCGTATTGATTCATCAAGCGAAAATGCAGAGGGGTAATTATTCCTTCTCTAAGGCAAGTTGTTGGTAATTGTTTCAATGTGGTTAAGATTTGTTAGTTTTTCAGAGCGAAAGTTTTGACACCATGGTGTGTTGAAAAGGGGATATTTTGTAATTCACCACATCTGGAAACGGTATAACAGCAACTACCAAATATTAAGCTTTTGAGAAATAACTCAAAGACATCTCTACCCTCGGACCGTCCTGCTTATTTGCCACAGATTATTTTCTTGGGGATAACAGCGTGATCAATGTTTTTCCCCCTTACACCCGCAGTCTTGTGGTGGAAATTCTATTTTGATAGATGTTTCAAGTTTCATAACCATAAGAAAATTGTGTTTATGACCCTGCCAAAGTGTATTTTCAGTCATTTAGGGGAGAGCAAAAGGCGGCAGAAAATAATGCACTGAGTAATTCACAGGCCTTGCCCACGCTGGTCAGATGATGGGTGATGAAATACTCAATGTATTAGTTTTCACCGCCAGAATGTCACAATTTCCCACACAAAAAATAATTTGGAGGAAAAGACTGACATTGTGTAGCAAAAACATCTGTGGAAATAGTAAAATGAATCTTACTAATAATAACACTTTGGCCGGCCGCTGATTTGTCGCGGTTCTCGTATGCGAAAGCCTCCCTATTCCTACGCCTCTTCTGACCTCCCAACACTCGGAGACAAACTGCTTGATGACATCCCTTGCCCCATTCTTCCCAATCTCTCCGATTAACATATTAACTCTCTCCTTTGAGTCTCCCACTAGCCACATCTCCTTCATTCTCCCATCCCACTTCCCCATTGCTAGGCTATCCTAGTTCCTCTCCCCCTTTTTTGATAAACTCGTTAGAAATTCCGTCCACCCCCTCCCACTTTTCCATTCCTTAATTTTGAGATCACCCTTCGCACCTCCCCAGTTTTGATTTCGCTGCACACGAAGATCGATAATTTTCCTCGACCTGGTATGGACAGTCTGGTGGGTTTGCCCATGGCCTATCGATTATCGTTCACCTTTTCCTGCTGCTTGACTAGTTCTAATGCGATTTGGCCTCGCTCTTCTGTAACTCTGCCATCTATTTTAAATACTCTGTGGGTTACTCCCTTTATTACGTTTGTTCACCCATTTCCAAAATACGTTCGAATTCGACTCCCCTGTCCTTCTTATCGTCCTAATAAGACTGCTATTTCGCACTCTCCGGTTGTCATCTTTAATCTTATTTACTTCATTTCGTGCTTGTTGGTATTCTTCCTTTGCTACCATGGCCTCATCGCTTTCCACCCCTTAAGTTCTTTTTTACTTCTCCTGTATGCAGCACATTTAGCTTTTCTACCTTTTATGGCCCTTTTCAGTTCTTCGTTCACTCTGTACCCATGTCCCCGTGTTGGCGCCCTAATCTTTCCTACACTTTCCCTCCCATCCTCCAGTAGGCTCGCAAACTATGGCGTCGGTCATCTTCTGGACATCTTTTTTTCAGTGTCCGACGATCCCCATTTTTTCCGAGCCTTAACCGATAAGGCTGTGCTCCTCTCACCAGATGAAATGAAGGCTCGTCCACCTTTGATACGGTTATATTGGGGGGTGTGACCACCGCTGCTATCAGTTCAAATCCATCTCCCTTCCTCTCCAATCTTTGTGTGTTTGGACACCCATGAGTCAACATCCTTTTTTGAGTTCCCAAACCTCCTTGAAGATTCCTTTGCTTTTATCTAGGTTTTTGACCCTGATCGTCACTGTAATCAAATTGTGATCACTATCCAACTCCATTTTGCCCTCATCATGCAATTGCTAAAGATTCCGCAAACAAAGGTTTGATTGAACGTCACAAATTAATTGCAAACAGTAAATCTGTACAACTAAGAGGAAAATTGCATTTAGATCTGTTTGTGCAAGAGAAATATTTACCAAATGGTGTGGAAATGAGAGTTAAAATTCATCGTGCTCCGACTAAATTTTGTCTGATTGGTGGTGTAGATGGAAAAATAGAAATTCAAAAAGCCATATTCAGAATACCGGCCTTGGATTTAATTCCTAAATTTGCAAATGATCTGAATGCACAAATAGATCGAACAAATTATAAAATCCCCATTAGACGTACTGAAATTAAAACATTTACCATTGGAAACGGTCTTCGATCAAAAATAGAAGACCATCTGTTTCATAAACAGATGCCAAAACGAATAATTCTTGGCTTAGTTTTGAATAAAGATTTAAATGGAGATATTGGTACATCTCCATTTAATTTTCAACATTTCATTTTGAACAAGTTGGAAATCACAGTGGATGGACATTCCATTAAATCACATCCCTTTGAACCAAATTTCGAAGGTGGACTTCATCTAAATTCATATTTATCATTGTTTGAAGCAATGGGGTATTTTGGACTAAATGAAACATTTAATATATCAATGCAGGATTATGCAAAGGGATCTACCCTCTGGGGAATTGATTTGACACCTGATCAATCAAGCAGTGGACCATTAGCTCACCCTATAAAGTCTGGCAACCTTCGAATTGATCTTCAGTTTGCTGACGCTCTGGCACAGGTGATCAACGTTGTCGTATATGCAGAATTTGATAGTGAAATACAAATCAATAAGTTCAAAGAAGTGATATTTGACTATTAACAATGAGTAAATGTGAACATTGCAAGATGCACAGAGAAATGAGAAGAAGAATACGAATAATGAGACGAGTGAAGACAAAAAATGAAAAACTGTTCCTTAGATTATTTAAAGAAATTGTTGTAAATGCAGTGACACCTTTGATAAAAGAAGAATGGAATAAAATGTGTTATGGATGTCAAGGAATACCTGGATCAAAACATGACTTTTGTATAAGAAAGGATGTAAGAATATGGATTGAAATGTATTTGAAAGACTGTATGGAAAAAGTGTGTATATCAAGTGTACTATATAAACTGCCCAAACAAGCAAAAAAAATGGAACATTGAAGGATGTTTTACATATATGAATGTGAACTTTAAAATTAACACACAAGAAGACATTCAAAATTGGGCAGATTTAGTAGAAAAAGAGTGGGGATATTACACACCACTTGTTAAAGAAGAAGAAGAAGAAGTTGATTAAAAAAAAGTACAACAGCCCTTTTTTAGGTGTAAGAAGAGATGGACACCACTCAACTACAATATGTTCTTGATAATTCTCCAAAGTTATCATCATTGAATGGAAAAGTGTGTTCAAGAGACTTATTACCAAAACAAAAGCATAAACACAGAAAAGCTTATATCGTGAACACAGATTCATCAAAAGAACCAGGAGAACATTGGGTGGTGATATATTTCAAAGACAATCATTCAGCCATCTGCAGAGATACTTCTCTTTTCCACTGCGGGTAAGAGATTGTATGCTTATCAACCAATCCTTCCATACAGTAAAGTGTTATACGGTTTAAAGTATGGAGAGATTGATTAATAAGCAAAATCCACATATTTGCCATCATAAAGTAATTGGGAGGCCTCTACCCCGTGACTGACACTATAGGGATCAGCATTTAAGAGATACTTCTTTCACAATTCTATCCCGTAAGTGAAAAAGAGTTAAGAGATACTTCTCTTTTCCACTGTGGGTAAGAGATTGTATGCTTATCAACCAATCCTTCCATACAGTAAAGTGTTATATGATTTAAAGTATGGAGAGATTGATTAATAAACATATATTTTGCCAGCATAAAGTAATTGGGAGGCCTCTACCCCGTGACTCGATATACTCAACACTGAATTCCCCTTCCCCAAACGGGGCACTATAGGGACAAAATCAACATAGGATTCTCCATAGGCTTTTTACCCAGGGGTGCCACTCTGGGTACAAGCATTTAACACTGAAATCCCCATACCCCAATGGTGCCACTTGAGGTACAAAATTAACATAAAAACTTTTTCCTGCCTTCAAAAATGCCACTCTGGGTACAAAAATGCCACTTGAGGTACAAAACCCTATGGGGAATCCTATGTTAATTGTGTACCTCAAGTGACACCATTGGGGTATGGGGATTTCAGTGTTAAATGCTTGTACCCAGAGTGGCAGCCTTCACTACTATTGTGTGCATCTATAATCTGGAATAAAGTATTGTTTAAACTAAGTATTCGCGTACAGCCGGTAGTAGATGTAAACAAAACAAACCCGTGTGTTTGCGATAAAATGTGTCGTTTTTGTCCTCCATTTTAAGTGACAAAGTCGATAATTTATTAAGAGCATGGTATAAATAAAATAAAAAGGTACTAGGGTCGATAATCAGATTTAATCCACTCGTAGAATAAGGGTTTTAAGCACTCGGCTTCGTCGGGTAAAACCCTTCTCCCACTCCTGGTTTAAATCTGATTACCGGACCTAGTACCTATTTATTCTGTATAATTACTTTCGAGCATTTAAAAAAAATGCCCTTTCTTCTCGTTGGTTGCCACTGACAATTATCAAGAGCTAAAGTAAAACTCCCAAGTCTTTCTTAACAACACAACTATCCATTTCCGGACTTTCTAGAGTTTCAGTACATTCTAACACATCATTCAAGAACATAACAATCCAAAGGCGTTGAGCTTTTCAAGACATTACAACCTCTCCTAGAACTTTTGAAAGTATATACCCTGCAGTTACGGTATGGTAAAGCATTGGAAACGTACAAAATTGGTTTATTGCCCTTTGTCCAGGTAAATCTCAGGTAAGTCCTGTGGTTATAATGAATACCTAGATTTGAAATCGAAGTAAATAAAAAAATCACCCTTTTTAAACATAAATAAAGCAAAAGGAAGAATCTTGAAACCTAAATTTAAGAAGGATTTATATGTGGGCAATCTAAAACATTATAATGTAGCTTACCCAGTTTATTGAAAGCAACTGTCTATGGACTGACAACTTATGGTGTGTCGTCAACCTCTAATACACAATCGGAGGCCACCAGACACTCGACACAAAAGAACTGCACTCTCAAAAGGCATGTCAAAGTACGGCCGGTACAAACATAACCAGTACCGGGACGGGACAGAGCCCGTCCCACCGAAACCGGTACAGGGACACATCAACTATTGAGTGACATATCACAATCAGTTGGAAGAAATTCGGATTTAAACCTAGCCAGTCCCTAAGATCGCGAAGACGAACATGGCATCTTACAATTATTCTGCAGCGACATCAAAGTAATCATAATGAAAACCGTGCTTTAGGATTACTTTGATGTCGCCATAGAATAATTTCTTTGAAGTAACCGATGACGACGCTTTCATTGTCTTTGATACCATGTTTGAAAAGTACAAAATGATCGACCTTATGGATAACGGGGTCGAGTAATGCAGCAGCACTTGAAGCAATCAGGGATGAGCTTCGGTGGATGAGGCTCAAGGACAGGATAGACTTAATGAAACTCGGTTATCTTTATTATTTGGTAAATCTCCCCGACAGCCGATGGTGTAAAGTAATGTTTCAGAGTATTTTCAACTCAAATACCAAGACATGGTGGATGATCCAAGTGAGGGAGCAAATAGAGAACTACTCACTGGAGTTCTCGGACACAGACGTAGGGGCAACCGAGGGTAAAAATATCGGCAGAGAAAGAGTCGTGGAGGATGGTAACTTTAATTGGCGAGAGGGGGTCAAATCAAAAAGGTCTTTGGGTGATCTGCGTGATAAAAAGCAGCCTGGTTTTGAAGAGTACCTTGATGACACCTTTGGGGGCTCACTGTTGTTCAAGCTGAGGTCGCGGCCCCTGGAGCTGAGAAAAAAAAAATCGTGAAAAACACCGAAAAGGAGTGCCAGATGTGTAATTCGGGCGTGGTGGGGACCCTGGAACACTTTCTTCTAGAATTCCAAAAATACCAGTAGTATGTCATGTTCCCCTACACCTCTCAGTTGGATGATCAATGGCGCCATGGTGTGTTGTCATGGTAACCCGCGTGAGCGGCCATGTTGTGACGTCATCTCCATAGTGATACGTGGTATTAGTGCGCAGTGCGTGTTGTTAGTGTGATGCGTGCTTCCGTCGTCCATTTTGTATACTGGAGGCCGCCATCTTTGTTTCTATGGTATCACGTGGTTGCTATGTGACCCAAAGGCCTACAGCAAGACAGGGGTATGTTCGGAGTATATGTTCCTTTGTACAGGAGTAATTTCCCGATTTGTAGAATTGCCACAAACAGCCCGACAATCCTTCCAAATCACCAAAACGACATTATTTGATATGGATTCTTCAAGAATCCTATTTAGGACCGCCTAACCGTAGATTTTACTAGTACCACGCAGTGCTATAGTACCGAAGGGACTCCTGAGGGGTGTGTTCGATTGAATTAGAGTATATCTAATTACCCAAATAGACCTGACCACCCTTGCAAACTCTCAAAATCTACACCAAACCACCAAAACGGACATGTGAAGTCCCATTTGGGGAATATAAAAATAACAGGTAATGCTATAGGACCGATATATCTCCTGGGGGTATGTTCTATTTAATAGGGGGACAGGACCTGATTTTTCCAGAATCCCATTTTTAATGCCTATTGCATATGCTACTCTAACACTAACAGTCTATCCAGTCCAAACTATCTCTGGTTCTCTCGTCCAAGTCTTATGATCACCAGTGCTTGATTTCCCATAATCTGTATGCAGAGTTATCTTCTCTGTGTACAACAAAACCCTATATCATTCCCAAAGCCAATAAGCTATCGAACAGTTACTGATAAACCATTGCTCGAACGACTCGAAGCAGATCGAGGAAATGAGCTTTAGAGCAATTACTCAATCGAGTGACTCGCACATATTGCTCGAATAACTCGAATTCCAACGAGCAAATGAGCTATCGAGCAAGTGCTTGTTTGAGTGACTCATTTCAGGAAAAAGGGATTCCAAAGGTCATATGTTTTTTTAAAAAAAGGGATTCCACAAATGGGATTCCAAAAAGGGATTCCATAAGTGGGATTCCGTCTTATGTCGAGTGACTTGCAAATGTTGCTCAAACGACTCGAATCCCATCGAGCAAATGAGCTAACAAGCAATTGCTCGTTCGAGTGACTTGACATGCGACTCTTCGACTCATTTCAGAAAAAAAGGATTCCATAGCCACAGGCATTTTCCAAAAAGGGATTCCACAAATGGGATTCCAAAAAGGGATTCCATAAGTGGGATTCCGTCTTATGTCGAGTGACTTGCAAATGTTGCTCAAACGACTCGAATCCCATCGAGCAAATGAGCTAACAAGTAACTGCTCGTTCGAGCGACTCGCACATACTGCTCGACGACTCATTTCAGAAAAAAGGAATTCCATAGCCACAGGTGTTTTCCAAAAAGGGATTCTTAAAAAGAGATTCCGTAAAATGGGATTCCTTTCCGATCTGTAAAATGGGATTCTGTGTTTTAACATTGACACTCGAGGGTATTCCCCTTCCCTATTGGAAAAGTTCAGTTCAATGGGTTGTAGTTCATTCAGTCCAGAAAAGTTCACAAGGGTTTTAATTATGTGTACCTTCATTATGTTTTCATTAAGTTTGAAACCTTGTTCAGTTCAAAGGGAGTTAATACCTTCATTGGGGTTATAGCTAAAACATAGTTCATTTAAACAGTTCACTTCGATCTTGGTTATGTTGGATATTAGTATTGTTCAGTTCAAGGGTGTTACTATTTATTTATATTAGTTAAAAAGTCCATTCAAACAGTTCAAATGGGATATAGTTAAAAACTTTCTTGTCCACGTCAGATTGTAAGCAGGTGCAGTGGGTGATAGATTCATTCTGATGGACGATAATGCCCGTCCTCACGTTGCCCATGCTGTCGGGGAGTACCAACAGATGGAGAGGATTGAGCGTATGGACTGGCCAGCAAGATCCCCTGACCTCAATCCAATCGAACATGTCTGGAATGAGTTGCAGCTTGTAATTTCAGCCCACCCAGAACAGCCAAGAAGTGTCCAGGAGCTTGGTGTCATGCTGGTCAAAGAATGGAACAACATCCCACAAAGGACCACCAGGAACCTGATTGGGAGCATGAGAAGGCGTTGTCAAGCTGTAATTTTAACAGTAATGGGTCTCATACTCGATATTGAACCCATACCAGTTCGCTCCGTCAACATTTTATCATATCGAAAAATTTCCTCTTTTTCCCAATAATATCCATTTTCCATGGTTATCGTATTCAAAAGCTAAAAAATAATGTCAAACACAAATAAAATCTTAATTTCTGTACTTAAATCATTAAAGATGTAATTAAATAAAAAATATATACACTTTTCATAACAATATTTCAACTAAAACGTAAAACAGGTAGTTGGATATACTTGGTGCTTAGAAAACTTTGAGTAATATATAATAGTCAATAGAAAAAAAAATCTGTGCAACCTCCTTCCTGATAATTCCTAATGGGATTGCAAAGATGGTTTGTTAAAGATGCTGCTGTACTAAACAAACAAACAAACAAACAAACAAACAAACAAACAAACAAACAAACAAACAAACAAACAAACTCACTCACTCACTCACTCACTCACTCACTCACTCTGCCTCTCTCTCCCCCTCTCTCTGTCTCTCTCTCCCTCTCTCTCTGTCTCTCAACTATTTCTGGAGAAAGTGTCCCCATGTGCCTAGGTCCTTGTACGTAACAGATAAATGTCGAACAATGAGTTATTTCAACAAGCAAACTTCCCCAAATGCAACGTGGACGATTCATGAAGTTAGTTTTTGTCCGCGATATGTTTATTTTCTTTATACTCTTAAGAGGTCACCTGAGTATGATTATTTGATTAGAATCGAGTTTCTAAATCGATTAATCGATAAGGAAAACGTATAGTGGTCAAGTAGGCCCTCTAGTTTTCTCTAAAGAGACAGAACAAAAGAAGGAATGGGCTTTTCTTTAAATGAAGAAATAATAGGAAACCAAGTTTCGTTCATCAGCTCAAATAGTCCAGGCACATTAGACATAAAAATGAGAAAGTAAGGAAAAAAATCGGAGAAAGCTGATTTTTTTATATGTTTCCGGGACACACATTGCGGATAAAGTGTGAAAAGTCCCCGCGAATCCGAGTTGAGCTTTTTTAGTTATAGCGTTTTTTTGATGAAAAAAAAAAAATTAAAAAAAATTCGACCCAGCTCCATATTTCTCATTCTTATTCGCCTTAGTATGGTGAGAATCATAAATATCGTGCTGAATTATATTGAGAATACATATCCCCAACAGAAAATGCCAACTTTGTACCAATCCTCACACTCAATGGTGAAATATTCACGAAAATGTACAAAATTACGAAAAAAAATTTATTGTTTTCATACACACAACGGTACACAACGTCCATTAAATCAAATCTACGACTACTTTGGGAGTCAAATTATATATCAAAAATTGCAGAAAAGCAGTGGCTTTATAATGATATATAACAATAGTCATTTATTCCATAATGAACTGGTGATACGTGTAAAATATTAACCATACTCCCTAAACTCAAATTCAAACGGCATCGACTTTTCTCATTCAAATACCGTATTATAGCATCATTGTTTCAATTTCCATGTTCGATTAAATCACATAATGTACTGTCAAAATTACACGAACTGCCCCAGAATGCGTCCGTAGGACGCACAGGAAAGCTTTGGGTACAATACTACGGGCAAATGGGTCTTCTCCAGTTGTTCTTGAGAGCAGAACGCACAGGCGACTGGGAAATCCACACATATTGTGTTCGCAATATGATTCCAGTATTTCACGCAGGTGGTCATTTTGCATACGCAAAAAGTTCTCATCTCTATTTGCAGCAGATGAATGAGCTAACAGAAATAATGCAACAGGATGATTTGAAGTTGTTCACTGAGAAAGGTTACTTTACCATAAGGCGCTCAGATAAATTCTGGGACGGGATATATTCTGATCAGACCATAGAGCAGTGTTTAATGAGAATGTTCAAGCTCCCTGGTGGTCTCACACATGGCAGGGGAATAACCGATAGCACTGTTGCGAAATGGGTACATGGACTACCTCTTTGCCTTCCGATATGTAATGCTCTCGAAAATTTTGTTCATGTTCACACTGGTCATGGCGAACAACATCGGGATCTCCGTCAAAGTTCACAATTGACTGATGCCAATGATATCACCAAATTATTGAACTGGCTCAGAGTGCATTCCCCCTTTCAGAATAGAGATCCACTACAATTAGTCTCTATAGCGACCGGGCTTGTGGCCGACGAAACTGTGAACTGTGACCAAGTTCGCAAAATTGGTGAATGTTGCGTATCGAATGTTGAAGAAAGCAAAACGTTCAACAGCATCAAACTACGACGTGTTGACACTGTGAAGTCTTTCGCATCGATGGCAAATAGCATCAAAGTCCGTGGAAGTAAGGTAGTGATTGACCCCACAATTCTGTTCAACCGCATCACATGTGTTATTCAGTCACAAGCAGAGATGGAAGAGTATCTCAAATATGAACTCGCCCCGAAACCACCAGCATTGTTTGATTCTGCTGGAATGAGGAAGACACAGAAAAGCACGCTAGGTAAGATCCTCAAAACATACGGTTCCGAGCAAACTAAAATCCCAGAACATTCTCTGTTTGTTGTAGATGGTGGATTTTTATTGAGGGCAGTTGTATGGCCTAAACAGTCGTCATATAAGGACATATGTACATCATATTCCAATTATCTAGTGAGACATTTTGGGGCGAACGTCGTGGTTGTTTTTGATGGTTATGCTTGTACAATGTCGACAAAGGGCATGGAACAAGCCCGTAGATCTAAAGACAGGTATTCCATTGATATCAATATCTCACCCGAGTTACCAGCCACCACCCCCCAATCCGATTTCCTTGCAAATGCCAAGAACAAAACCCAACTGATCGATCTTCTGATGCAGGAGCTATCTGCTATCAATATTCAGTCCAAGCAGGCCGAGGCTGATGCTGATGTACTGATAGCCGAAACTGCACTTGACATCGCTCAAGATGACAACAATGTTGTCGTTGTGGGAACAGACACAGACTTGTTAGTCATTCTTACCTCTCCAGTTCAACCGGGATGTAATATTCACATGATGTATTCCATTACCCCAAACTTACTAGTTTCAGTTAGTGAAATAGCAACCAAAATGGGTGACCATAGAAGCAACCTCCTTGTAGCACATTCTATAAGTGGTTGTGACACTACTTCTGCACTCTTTCGAGTTGGTAAGAAGAAAGTATTCAGTACAATTGTCTCCGATGTTACTAGCGACTCACAACAGTATGTCAACACAATTTTGGCGGATGACAGTACACCAAGTGCAGTAGCCGCTGCCGGGGAACAACTTCTCCTGATCTTATACGGGAGTAAAACTGTTTCCTCTCTCGACCAATACAGATATGTCACTTACAAGCGTTATGTAGCAAAATCTAAACTGAATAAACCCATCGACCTAGCCTCACTCCCACCAAGCAGCGATGCTGCTCAACAACATGTCTACAGATGTTATCTCCAGGTCCAACAATGGCTGGGCACTTCGCTTCCTCCGACGGATTGGGGGTGGTCGCTAGACAATGGACTTCTTGTACCGACTGCAGCCACAAAGCCATGTGCCCCCGATAACCTACTGAATCTGATCAGCTGTGGTTGCAAGAGTGCTTGTACAAAAAGGTGTGGGTGTAAGAAGGCAGGACTCTCTTGCTCAGGTTTGTGTAATTGCAGTTCGGATTCTTGTAACAACCACAGAAACACTGTCCTGTCGGAAATTTCTGAGTTCGATGAATAATATGTATATAGGTCATGTCATTTCTGTATATAGCGTTGATAATAGTCAATGTAACTTAATCCATGTTGATTGATTTGTACATTCTGTAAATATTATTTATTGATTTTTGTACATTCTGTAAATATTATTTATTGATCTAATGCTGCCAGACACAGACGTGTCTGTTCGGTCCCAAGCCCGAAAATAGTTGAGTTCTCATGCTGACGAATTTTATGCCAAAAGGGGAACTCGGCCAGAAGCAGAAGGGGTCTTCCATAATGTCTATTTTGTAAGCAATGATAAAAGTCTTCAAATGGTGGTGGATTTTTTATCGTCTGTCCAACTAACATCCCGTTCTGTACTACGACCCTTTGGGCAAATCCGTTAGGAAAATCGTCATTTTTTGCGTAAATCCGATACTTTTTTGTGAATTTTCAATAATTTTTCGCAGAAATTGTCACAGAATGCAGATTTTCCTCTAGGTAAATGTATATTAGACATTATGTAGCTCGAAATACGCGTAAACAAAAAATACAGTTGGATCAATTCGAGGTTACAAAGTTCGTGCGATTTTTTTTTATTTTTTTCAAACGCGTTTTCGAAAAAAGGCTGTAGAAAAAAAAGCTCAACTGGGATTTTAGGGGACTTTTGTCTAATCGTTCAGTGACATGTACTCGACATTCCCTGAAAAAATCAGCTTTCTCCGATTTTTTTCCCTAGTGAAACCTAATGTTCTTGGGCTAAAAGTACAAAAATGACGAAGTACAAAGGCGAGAAATGATTCCCAAGTGAGCAGAATCTGTGAATTTCCAATATAGCGTCTATCAGAAAGTGAGTTGTCGTTCTTGGACAAACCACAACCGAATGGTATATGCGTATTGTAAACATTACGGTTCGATTTTCATTTTGTTCCTGAGGGAGAACACTCGTGGACCCTCTCCATCAACCCACCATAGTCAAGATGGACTGGTGGTTTTGGGGGTGGGAAGTCACGGGATTCTCTCCATTAGGAAAAATGTGCATGATATTCAATATGTCACGACAATCAACATCGGCTTGGACACTGCAGGTCATATAAAGCGACGCTATAACAGTTAACGACTTTGCCTGAAACAAAGAATTCCACATGCCAATCGGAAGTAATTCGAGGTAGTCTCCACAACCCAAAAAAAACGCTCGTACTAACAGGTAGAGATAAAGAGGATATCTACGCTGTTTTTGTGAATATCGGGAATTATCTCATGAGTGTGGACCTGAAAGTTTTATTTTTCACGAGCGCTTGCGCGAGTGAAAAATAATACTTTCATGTCCACACGAATGAGATAATTCCCGATATTCACTAAAATAGTGTAGATTTTCTTTTTATTATATGCTATTTGACATTTTAATGTGCAATATTCAGCCCAATTTCGCTGCAAACAGTTATGTTTCAGGACGACGTTCAAGGCGACGTCATGCGCCGAAGCGTAACGTCATATAGGAAGGTACTGAAAAAAATTCACCGTGTGGATCTAAAAGTTTTATTTTTCACTCGCGCAAGCGCGCGTGAAAAATAAAACTTTCAGGTCCACACTCATGAGATAATTGCAGACAGTGACTTAAATAGAGTAGATTTTCTTTTTATCATATGCTATGAGACATTTTATTGCACAATATTCAGCCCAATTCGATCCCAAATGCGTACCTTTCAAAACAATAACAAAGATCACCTGATCGTTCCTTCAAGGCGACGTGATGCGGCGTAGCGTGACGTCGTTTAGGAAGCTACTGAGAAATATTTCTCGATATTTATTGAGTCGATAGATATAAAGAAATATTTTTTAGATAATTTGCGATAATTCACAAGCTAGCATATAATAAAGTACATTATTACCCATTTAAAATTATACAGTCTTCCTGATTGGTCAATAACCAATGCACAGTGTGGTACATTCAACTCCAACAGGGTGTACGAAGTTCAACGGGGTGTATGAGAATACCACGTGACATCTAAACGGGGAGTACAGACATTCTATTGTACACTTCGCCGATTTTCCTTTCAACCATCGCCCCAAACATTTTCGTCAGGAATAATAAACATTCAAATTCACAAACAAAATGAGAACAATATTCTTTCATGAGAATATTCAGAAACCTTGAAATAAAACATATGTACATACCCCCAACGTTGGATTGTACTGTCGGGAAGAGGGATGCTGTTGTGGTGTTTCTACACTACAGATCGCTGCGGATTCTAAAAACATGCAATCTCGTTACGTGAATTGTTTCTTCCGTGAAACTTATTAAGATTAAACATCACACCACTGTATCGAACAAAGCACTTATAAAGTCAACATGTGTCCCACAATAATAACGACGCGTCATTTCCCAATGCCCTTGAATTGACAGCTCCCAAATATTCGAGTTCAGTCGAAGGAAAATAACTCCAAATCAAATAAAATTATTTCGTCTGCTTGTCCAAATCATGTTTCAGCAGAAATAGACTGTTGCAGTTTACCGGCTGACATGTTCAAGTTGTTTCAGGCTTCAACTATTTCTTTCCAGTTTACCGGTTGACATATTCAAGTTGTTATAGGTTTCAACTATTCCTTTCCGAAATTTTATCTTTATTTGTTGAATAATAAAGAAACATGTGTTTCTTTCAGTTTCTCAGTTTTTTTTATCAAGGTTTTCGACACTGGAATGCCGTTTGGGGATTATATAACAAAACAAAACTCGACGCACTGAAGGGGCAGGGTAATAAAATTCCTCACACGGTGTTTCAGCAGGTTGTACAGGACTATACTACCCTTCTGAGACTCGTATTTCCTTCGGCTTTCATTCTCACAAAATACGGATCTCAGAGGGGTAGTACAGTATGATACACCCTGCTGAAACCCCGTATAACTAATAGTCGACGTGGACTGGTCGTAAACGACGCGTGAGCAGTTGTGTCGACGCATACGTTTACGAGGTAATAAAAATCATCATCAGCAAGATTTTAATTAATGAAGCATCGGACTGTATCCGGTGCTTCTTTAATTAAATTTTTGATGATTATTCTTACAATTAGTGTTTGGAATCTAATATTATCGCGTTCGTAGAAATATTGCCCACCCGGGAAAAGTGATCATGTCACGGCGGCCGTACCGTAATAAGGAAGGCTTATATGTCTATCATAAAATCAGAACATGGAGAAACTGTTCAACGCTCATCCATATGTTACATGCACTCGATGCCAACATAAAAATTACATCTGTGCTAATGGTGTTCCCATAGGCTACCGTACAGAGTTTGTTTGAACAAAATCACATCTTTTCATTAAGTATATGGGGGTGGGGGTGGGGGTGGGGGGGTGGGAGTGTCTGTGTACAATTTTTCAATATGGTGTAAGGAAAAATTTAGTATGTGCAGTTTACTGACACAAGCAACGAGGTACTTCCCCAAATCACGGTGGCCGTTGAACTAAACATTAGGATTAACCAGTTAAACTAATATCATTCACTTTCACTGTGCCAACAGAGCGTCTATTGGAAAATGAGTTGTCGTTCTTGGATTAACTTTGCCTGGTTAGTATTCGCGGAATTGCAAACATTATTATAGTCCAGGCACATTAGACATAAAAATGAGAAAGTAAGGAAAAAAATCGGAGAAAGCTGATTTTTTTATATGTTTCCGGGACACACATTGCGGATAAAGTGTGAAAAGTCCCCGCGAATCCGAGTTGAGCTTTTTTAGTTATAGCGTTTTTTTGATGAAAAAAAAAAATTAAAAAAAATTCGACCCAGCTCCATATTTCTCATTCTTATTCGCCTTAGTATGGTGAGAATCATAAATATCGTGCTGAATTATATTGAGAATACATATCCCCAACAGAAAATGCCAACTTTGTACCAATCCTCACACTCAATGGTGAAATATTCACGAAAATGTACAAAATTACGAAAAAAAATTTATTGTTTTCATACACACAACGGTACACAACGTCCATTAAATCAAATCTACGACTACTTTGGGAGTCAAATTATATATCAAAAATTGCAGAAAAGCAGTGGCTTTATAATGATATATAACAATAGTCATTTATTCCATAATGAACTGGTGATACGTGTAAAATATTAAACATACTCCCTAAACTCAAATTCAAACGGCATCGACTTTTCTCATTCAAATACCGTATTATAGCATCATTGTTTCAATTTCCATGTTCGATTAAATCACATAATGTACTGTCAAAATTACACGAACTGCTCCAGAATGCGTCCGTAGGACGCACAGGAAAGCTTTGGGTACAATACTACGGGCAAATGGGTCTTCTCCAGTTGTTCTTGAGAGCAGAACGCACAGGCGACTGGGAAATCCACACATATTGTGTTCGCAATATGATTCCAGTATTTCACGCAGGTGGTCATTTTGCATACGCAAAAAGTTCTCATCTCTATTTGCAGCAGATGAATGAGCTAACAGAAATAATGCAACAGGATGATTTGAAGTTGTTCACTGAGAAAGGTTACTTTACCATAAGGCGCTCAGATAAATTCTGGGACGGGATATATTCTGATCAGACCATAGAGCAGTGTTTAATGAGAATGTTCAAGCTCCCTGGTGGTCTCACACATGGCAGGGGAATAACCGATAGCACTGTTGCGAAATGGGTACATGGACTACCTCTTTGCCTTCCGATATGTAATGCTCTCGAAAATTTTGTTCATGTTCACACTGGTCATGGCGAACAACATCGGGATCTCCGTCAAAGTTCACAATTGACTGATGCCAATGATATCACCAAATTATTGAACTGGCTCAGAGTGCATTCCCCCTTTCAGAATAGAGATCCACTACAATTAGTCTCTATAGCGACCGGGCTTGTGGCCGACGAAACTGTGAACTGTGACCAAGTTCGCAAAATTGGTGAATGTTGCGTATCGAATGTTGAAGAAAGCAAAACGTTCAACAGCATCAAACTACGACGTGTTGACACTGTGAAGTCTTTCGCATCGATGGCAAATAGCATCAAAGTCCGTGGAAGTAAGGTAGTGATTGACCCCACAATTCTGTTCAACCGCATCACATGTGTTATTCAGTCACAAGCAGAGATGGAAGAGTATCTCAAATATGAACTCGCCCCGAAACCACCAGCATTGTTTGATTCTGCTGGAATGAGGAAGACACAGAAAAGCACGCTCGGTAAGATCCTCAAAACATACGGTTCCGAGCAAACTAAAATCCCAGAACATTCTCTGTTTGTTGTAGATGGTGGATTTTTATTGAGGGCAGTTGTATGGCCTAAACAGTCGTCATATAAGGACATATGTACATCATATTCCAATTATCTAGTGAGACATTTTGGGGCGAACGTCGTGGTTGTTTTTGATGGTTATGCTTGTACAATGTCGACAAAGGGCATGGAACAAGCCCGTAGATCTAAAGACAGGTATTCCATTGATATCAATATCTCACCCGAGTTACCAGCCACCACCCCCCAATCCGATTTCCTTGCAAATGCCAAGAACAAAACCCAACTGATCGATCTTCTGATGCAGGAGCTATCTGCTATCAATATTCAGTCCAAGCAGGCCGAGGCTGATGCTGATGTACTGATAGCCGAAACTGCACTTGACATCGCTCAAGATGACAACAATGTTGTCGTTGTGGGAACAGACACAGACTTGTTAGTCATTCTTACCTCTCCAGTTCAACCGGGATGTAATATTCACATGATGTATTCCATTACCCCAAACTTACTAGTTTCAGTTAGTGAAATAGCAACCAAAATGGGTGACCATAGAAGCAACCTCCTTGTAGCACATTCTATAAGTGGTTGTGACACTACTTCTGCACTCTTTCGAGTTGGTAAGAAGAAAGTATTCAGTACAATTGTCTCCGATGTTACTAGCGACTCACAACAGTATGTCAACACAATTTTGGCGGATGACAGTACACCAAGTGCAGTAGCCGCTGCCGGGGAACAACTTCTCCTGATCTTATACGGGAGTAAAACTGTTTCCTCTCTCGACCAATACAGATATGTCACTTACAAGCGTTATGTAGCAAAATCTAAACTGAATAAACCCATCGACCTAGCCTCACTCCCACCAAGCAGCGATGCTGCTCAACAACATGTCTACAGATGTTATCTCCAGGTCCAACAATGGCTGGGCACTTCGCTTCCTCCGACGGATTGGGGGTGGTCGCTAGACAATGGACTTCTTGTACCGACTGCAGCCACAAAGCCATGTGCCCCCGATAACCTACTGAATCTGATCAGCTGTGGTTGCAAGAGTGCTTGTACAAAAAGGTGTGGGTGTAAGAAGGCAGGACTCTCTTGCTCAGGTTTGTGTAATTGCAGTTCGGATTCTTGTAACAACCACAGAAACACTGTCCTGTCGGAAATTTCTGAGTTCGATGAATAATATGTATATAGGTCATGTCATTTCTGTATATAGCGTTGATAATAGTCAATGTAACTTAATCCATGTTGATTGATTTGTACATTCTGTAAATATTATTTATTGATTTTTGTACATTCTGTAAATATTATTTATTGATCTAATGCTGCCAGACACAGACGTGTCTGTTCGGTCCCAAGCCCGAAAATAGTTGAGTTCTCATGCTGACGAATTTTATGCCAAAAGGGGAACTCGGCCAGAAGCAGAGGGGGTCTTCCATAATGTCTATTTTGTAAGCAATGATAAAAGTCTTCAAATGGTGGTGGATTTTTTATCGTCTGTCCAACTAACATCCCGTTCTGTACTACGACCCTTTGGGCAAATCCGTTAGGAAAATCGTCATTTTTTGCGTAAATCCGATACTTTTTTGTGAATTTTCAATAATTTTTCGCAGAAATTGTCACAGAATGCAGATTTTCCTCTAGGTAAATGTATATTAGACATTATGTAGCTCGAAATACGCGTAAACAAAAAATACAGTTGGATCAATTCGAGGTTACAAAGTTCGTGCGATTTTTTTTGATTTTTTTCAAACGCGTTTTCGAAAAAAGGCTGTAGAAAAAAAAGCTCAACTGGGATTTTAGGGGACTTTTGTCTAATCGTTCAGTGACATGTACTCGACATTCCCTGAAAAAATCAGCTTTCTCCGATTTTTTTCCCTAGTGAAACCTAATGTTCTTGGGCTAAAAGTACAAAAATGACGAAGTACAAAGGCGAGAAATGATTCCCAAGTGAGCAGAATCTGTGAATTTCCAATATAGCGTCTATCAGAAAGTGAGTTGTCGTTCTTGGACAAACCACAACCGAATGGTATATGCGTATTGTAAACATTACGGTTCGATTTTCATTTTGTTCCTGAGGGAGAACACTCGTGGACCCTCTCCATCAACCCACCATAGTCAAGATGGACTGGTGGTTTTGGGGGTGGGAAGTCACGGGATTCTCTCCATTAGGAAAAATGTGCATGATATTCAATATGTCACGACAATCAACATCGGCTTGGACACTGCAGGTCATATAAAGCGACGCTATAACAGTTAACGACTTTGCCTGAAACAAAGAATTCCACATGCCAATCGGAAGTAATTCGAGGTAGTCTCCACAACCCAAAAAAACGCTCGTACTAACAGGTAGAGATAAAGAGGATATCTACGCTGTTTTTGTGAATATCGGGAATTATCTCATGAGTGTGGACCTGAAAGTTTTATTTTTCACGAGCGCTTGCGCGAGTGAAAAATAATACTTTCATGTCCACACGAATGAGATAATTCCCGATATTCACTAAAATAGTGTAGATTTTCTTTTTATTATATGCTATTTGACATTTTAATGTGCAATATTCAGCCCAATTTCGCTGCAAACAGTTATGTTTCAGGACGACGTTCAAGGCGACGTCATGCGCCGAAGCGTAACGTCATATAGGAAGGTACTGAAAAAAATTCACCGTGTGGATCTAAAAGTTTTATTTTTCACTCGCGCAAGCGCGCGTGAAAAATAAAACTTTCAGGTCCACACTCATGAGATAATTGCAGACAGTGACTTAAATAGAGTAGATTTTCTTTTTATCATATGCTATGAGACATTTTATTGCACAATATTCAGCCCAATTCGATCCCAAATGCGTACCTTTCAAAACAATAACAAAGATCACCTGATCGTTCCTTCAAGGCGACGTGATGCGGCGTAGCGTGACGTCGTTTAGGAAGCTACTGAGAAATATTTCTCGATATTTATTGAGTCGATAGATATAAAGAAATATTTTTTAGATAATTTGCGATAATTCACAAGCTAGCATATAATAAAGTACATTATTACCCATTTAAAATTATACAGTCTTCCTGATTGGTCAATAACCAATGCACAGTGTGGTACATTCAACTCCAACAGGGTGTACGAAGTTCAACGGGGTGTATGAGAATACCACGTGACATCTAAACGGGGAGTACAGACATTCTATTGTACACTTCGCCGATTTTCCTTTCAACCATCGCCCCAAACATTTTCGTCAGGAATAATAAACATTCAAATTCACAAACAAAATGAGAACAATATTCTTTCATGAGAATATTCAGAAACCTTGAAATAAAACATATGTACATACCCCCAACGTTGGATTGTACTGTCGGGAAGAGGGATGCTGTTGTGGTGTTTCTACACTACAGATCGCTGCGGATTCTAAAAACATGCAATCTCGTTACGTGAATTGTTTCTTCCGTGAAACTTATTAAGATTAAACATCACACCACTGTATCGAACAAAGCACTTATAAAGTCAACATGTGTCCCACAATAATAACGACGCGTCATTTCCCAATGCCCTTGAATTGACAGCTCCCAAATATTCGAGTTCAGTCGAAGGAAAATAACTCCAAATCAAATAAAATTATTTCGTCTGCTTGTCCAAATCATGTTTCAGCAGAAATAGACTGTTGCAGTTTACCGGCTGACATGTTCAAGTTGTTTCAGGCTTCAACTATTTCTTTCCAGTTTACCGGTTGACATATTCAAGTTGTTATAGGTTTCAACTATTCCTTTCCGAAATTTTATCTTTATTTGTTGAATAATAAAGAAACATGTGTTTCTTTCAGTTTCTCAGTTTTTTTTATCAAGGTTTTCGACACTGGAATGCCGTTTGGGGATTATATAACAAAACAAAACTCGACGCACTGAAGGGGCAGGGTAATAAAATTCCTCACACGGTGTTTCAGCAGGTTGTACAGGACTATACTACCCTTCTGAGACTCGTATTTCCTTCGGCTTTCATTCTCACAAAATACGGATCTCAGAGGGGTAGTACAGTATGATACACCCTGCTGAAACCCCGTATAACTAATAGTCGACGTGGACTGGTCGTAAACGACGCGTGAGCAGTTGTGTCGACGCATACGTTTACGAGGTAATAAAAATCATCATCAGCAAGATTTTAATTAATGAAGCATCGGACTGTATCCGGTGCTTCTTTAATTAAATTTTTGATGATTATTCTTACAATTAGTGTTTGGAATCTAATATTATCGCGTTCGTAGAAATATTGCCCACCCGGGAAAAGTGATCATGTCACGGCGGCCGTACCGTAATAAGGAAGGCTTATATGTCTATCATAAAATCAGAACATGGAGAAACTGTTCAACGCTCATCCATATGTTACATGCACTCGATGCCAACATAAAAATTACATCTGTGCTAATGGTGTTCCCATAGGCTACCGTACAGAGTTTGTTTGAACAAAATCACATCTTTTCATTAAGTATATGGGGGTGGGGGTGGGGGTGGGGGGGTGGGAGTGTCTGTGTACAATTTTTCAATATGGTGTAAGGAAAAATTTAGTATGTGCAGTTTACTGACACAAGCAACGAGGTACTTCCCCAAATCACGGTGGCCGTTGAACTAAACATTAGGATTAACCAGTTAAACTAATATCATTCACTTTCACTGTGCCAACAGAGCGTCTATTGGAAAATGAGTTGTCGTTCTTGGATTAACTTTGCCTGGTTAGTATTCGCGGAATTGCAAACATTATGACTCTATTTGATTGCACATTTTCAATTTTTTGCTTGTGGAGAGGACCCTGGGATCCCCTCCACATCCTGTCGGGTGGGTTGGTGATGGGAGCCTGAGGTGCCCTCATCTAGGAAAAGTTTTGCATAACTATTAACATCGGCTTGTATATTGCACATCACACATTCTAAAATTAGTTGTGTTAAAAATCAACCCAGGCCAACTGGGTTGAGTGAATATGAACCCAGTTGGGTTCATTTTTTAAACCCAACACATTTTAACCCTTTACCCAGCGCAGACGATACCAAAATTTATTATTTTAAATAACATTTTTTAAATTTTTCAAAAAATTTCAACAAAACCATATCATGTGACTCCTCGTTGGTTGGAACGATCTCAACGAGCTCGTTCCAACGAGGGGTCAGATGATATGGTTTTGTTGAAATTTTTTTAAAAGTAATATTTTTTCAACTGCTGAATTTGTATATTACGCGGGTGGTTGCGGGCGATTCGTTGGGTAAATGGTTAATGTGCATAAAGCGATGACATGACCGTTGACAACTTTGCTGGTGTAATTGTGACACCCAGTTACTCAGCAGTAGGGGCTTTCTATTAGCATGGTCGCACTTTTGATTCACGATTCAGTAGCATCACAATGTAAACCAACGCATGCTCTGAAACAAAGAATTCCTAATGCCAACTGGCTGTAAATTAGTCCAGTCTCCACAGCGCAGAACAGTTCGAGAAAAGATAATCTTTTTTATCGATGGACTCTATACCTGTCGCGGAATTATATCTCAACTGCTGCTTTGAAGGACCTTACAACAGGGCCTAGAGAGAAATCGTGAGGCTGGGCTGGTCACGTGACGCAATAATATGAAGTACCTGGTGGATCAGTAGTACCAAGGGCCAGCAAGAGACCTACAGGGATATGTACAGCCTATGGTATACAACCGTTCTAAACTACCAAGCATTACCCCCACCCCCACAAAATCACTAGGTCTACCATAACGTACTACATATACCAGCCATATGTTAAAACAAAGCAATCGGTTGGTTAATAGTACCAAGCATTAACAGGGGCCTATAGGTGCATATACCGCCCATACTATAGTACCGTTCTAAACTACCACGCTGTACCCCTAACCACAATACCCCTATGCCTAGCATTGCATACTACCTATACCAGTTATAGGATAACATGAAGCATCGGGTGGATTAATAGTACTAAGGGCCAGCAAGAGACCTACAGGGATATGTACAGCCTATATACTATCTTCAGATAAGTATCCTATAAAAGGTATCCTCGATAGGTATCCTTGAATAATACAATACCAGGCCATAGGTATCCTCAAATACTGAAATGAATCTAAGAGTCGTAGTAAATTATACCTCATTGAGGGATTTTTAATGGTCCTCATAACCTCACAATTCAATGAGGCTATGAGGCATAATAAATAAGGACTCATTGAGGGCTTTTACATAGCCCTCATGGGATCACACGACAAAAAGGGATTCCACAGCCACGGGTGTTTCCCCAAAAATGGGATTCCATGGGATATGGCCATTGGATATAGATGTGATGAGAGTCGGATACAACTTCGTTGTAATAAGGGGAGATAACTCTATACGATTAAGTACAGGTTATGGAAAATCAAGCAATCTGATTGGTTATAAATGTTCTAGATAAATGAAACAACAAGAGTACTTAGAATAGGGTCAGAACTAACAAGAATAGACCAGAAATAGCTAAATATAGTAAAAATAAGCAAAGCTGTTCCAACTGATAGACTCTTCTACGCTACTGGAGTATACTCTAGAATAAAGAAACATGGCCAGATAAACGATAACCATTACATATATAGATAGAAGGAGAGAATTCTGAAAGAATTCGAAATAGTAAAAGTTGGGATAGATTTTGGTGATTTGGAAGGATTGTCGGGTTATTTGTGGTAATTCTACGAAACGGGAAAATACTCTTCTACAAAGGAACATACCCTCCGAACATACCCCGTCTTATTGCAGAAAAATTGGGTAACATAGCAATCACGTGCTACCATAGAAACAAAGATGGCGACCTCCAGTATACAAAATGGACGACGGAAACACGTATCACCCTAACAACACGCGCTGCGCATGCGCACTCACACCACGTATCACTATGGAGATGACGTCCCAAGATGAACTCACGCGGGTTACCATGACAACACAACATAGCGCCACTAGGTCACGTGATACGACGTCACTTCCGAGGTCCGGCACCGAGGTCCGCCAATGTTCTCTGTAAGGGAACATGACATACTACTCACGGCCAAAACCGGCCAAGGCTATTCTAAAAAATCGCCAATTAATTTTCATTATTTTTTCATTTTCTGTCTCTAAAACATAGGTTATGACCCCTCATTGAAACGAGCTCGTTGATCTCGTTCCAACGAGGGGTCATAACCTATGTTTTTGAGACAAATAATGAAAATAATAGTTATTCAAGAATTATTTTTGCAAGCGTCGTCTTCTTTTCATGTTAGGTAAAGGGTTAAAAGAAATAAAAAAAACAATGATGTCCCCATTACACACACGATAAAGCGTCTTCATTTGCGCGCATGGATACATAACCCAATTGTTGATTGAATAATTCACTAGTGAAGTTATCGTTTATAATCAAACCCGTAAAGCCCAGTAAATCACACTTTGGAAAGTAATAAAAACCATAATTACCTCAATCAGACACAATATTCAGTAATTGTCATTTCTCATATCGGGGACTTAAGGTAGGTTCTAAATGTGAATCGAAATACTGGCTGAATAATTTTGGGGGCATTTAAAGGATCACGCGTGATGCAATCGAACATGGCATTTAAGTATTTATAGAACTACTTGCGAGTAAGGGTGGCAGGGTTTGAGGTGGATTTAAAGTCCATTTCGATAGAAATGGGTCGTGGTTGGTTATTCTGGTGATTGTTGGAACGTTTCCGGCAATTCGACACACACATCCCGAACAGAAATACCCTCAGATCACACCTCGACGCTATCGGCTCTACCGAAACCATGTGCCACCATAGAAACTAAGATGACGGCATCCAGCAAATAAAACGGATGACGTAACACGTGTTACTCTAACAACGTACTGTGGGTTTGCACAAACAACTCTTATCACCATAACAATGAATTCGCAACATAGTAGCCTACGTTGGTTATTGTGAAAACGCGTACCAACAATAGTAACAGCGCCACTGCGCTCCCACTTGGGCAGCAAGGATTCGGAGCCTTGCCACAGGGCACAACGCATATTATGCTACTCAGAATCAAACCATCGGCTCTTTATTTTAAAGTCAAATTATCTAACCAAAGAGCCGTTCCTGTGTGGTAAGAAAAAATAAAATCGACAGAACACCCAAATATCTGACCAAATTATCTCCCGTCGAAACCAGGGGAAGGGAAGCAGTTGCTGTGGCGAACAAGTTATGTTTTACTGGGAAAACAACGCCTTGGGCTGGTGGGCAGCACGGGTATAAACGATTGGTTAATTTGACTTCATACCTTATGTTACGATCATGATATAGCCACGGGTACTGATAGTGGCCATAAACCACAAATAAGTCTTGCCAAATTTCTTAGTGTGGGAACGCTACCTTCTGACTCCTGCCCAACATTGTTAATTATTATTATCACGTGAAAATGGGAAACAGTTGGTCATGTACATGTACCAAACGTTACGACCATATACAACAAGCTCTATTCACAAAATTTAATTTAGTCATTTAAAAATTGTTTTACAAACTGGCAACATTTGCCCAAAAAGTCTTGCAATAACTAACGTTTGTGTCGTGTTAGGTAAAGGGTTTATCAAATTTGGATGCTTTTGTTGTAAAGAGTTGAGGAAAAGGTCACTGTCATCGGCACTGTCTTCTCGTGTTTAGAAACGGTACTCTCAAGAGACAAACTCGTGCATCTCGCATTGAGTCAGAAAAAAAACTCCCGACTGAAATGGACAAAATCTCCCGCGTGGATCATTCTGCAGCTTGTTTCTAGATGTCAAGATCGTACAAACCCGTGTGTGTTTATTGTGAAGCTTTTCTTTTAATACATCAAATTCTCATTGTTTACTCCGCCAAAATTCTGGTTGAAGGTTTGTATTTTTATTTACTTATTTCTGCTACATTAACCCTTTACCCAACGTAACGGCCAAAACCGGCCAGCGCTATTCTCAAAAATCGCCAATTAATTTTCAAAATATTTTCATTTTTTTGTCTCAAAAACATAGGTTATGACCCCTCGTTGGAACGAGCTCGTCGAGCTCGTTCCAACGAGGGGTCATAACCTATGTTTTTGAGACAAAAAATGAAAAAAATTAGTTATTCAAGAATTTTTTTTGCAAGTGTCGTCTGCTTTTCATGTTTGGTAAAGGGTTAAAGAGTTATATAAGTAAGAAAAAAAATTTGCTGTGGAATTCCCAGGTCTGAAATTTCTTTGGACTCTGTTACCCAAATCTGTGTAATAAGGAAACACCCATTGAAAACGAAGAAAGTAATTCTGATAACATTAACCTCACGCGATGAGATCAGAGAAACATTTCGTATGTATTTGATAAAAATGTGTCCCTAAATTTTTAGTTTTTGAAAAGAAATTTGACTTTTAAGGATTATGTTACCGTAAATTTCGACCAAAATGCACAGTGCCAAAACACACATTTGAAACATTTCAGATGTTGATGTTTCATATCTGTTGGATCAAGGCTCTCTGATTAAAACATAAATGAAAAATAAAGAGACCAGAAAGTGATTTTGAAGTGAAAAATGACTTGTCGTTATCGAATTTAAAAAAACGGCTGCAGGTGAATACATGGGAAATATCACTGAAATAATTAAACCAAAATATTCTGTGAACATTCATGTAGCGGTAAATTATCTACATGTTTTACAAAAGATACAGAAGGACACCCTTAAAATCCCAAGACACTTCAGGACTATGTTAAGGGCCTATATAAGTAATGGAATTTTGTTTATTTTGAAATTCTCACCTCTCATATTCCTTAAATTCAGATTAAATATACACACATTATACATCAAAATGAAGGTTGGGATGTATAGCACACGAAACACATATATAATCAACTCATAGAGTCGACTGTAGGCACCACTGGTTCCTGGAAGTCTGCTACCGTATTCGCACCAGAACTGATAATAAAATAATATTTCATCAGAACAACTTGTGGCCAAATGTGCTTCATATATCCAAGAAGAAAGCTAGGCATTCAAAACACTTTCGAATACACTGGCAGGACTGCATTTTGGAAAAGGACAACACTGTCTGCATTTTTTATTGAAGATGGTTTCCATGCTCGACAGACATGCGCAAATCACTCGTTACCACGAATTTCCATACAAAAACAAAATCGTAATTCTAAGAAATTTCAACAGGTATCATGATACCTTGCACTGAATATGGCAACTATGCAATCTCTATCTAATAACAGTATACTGTATGAAGGCGATCTTTTTCATTATTTGATTTTAGACGGCGTTGTTTTTACATGCTTTTTCTGTCCGATGACGTCGACCGGAAATCGAAAGTATACTCATACGTAAACAAAAGCAAGGGCTTTGGAATTTTCCCCAATGTAGCTCTGTCGCCGTGTTTTGAAGAATTTTTATCCCCTAGCTTTGTTCTTGGATATATAAAGCACATTTGGCCACAAGTTGTTTTCGTGAAATATTATTAAATTATCAGTTCTGGTGCGAATACGGCAGCAGACTTCCAGGAACCAGTGGTGCCTACAGTCGACTCAATGAGTTCATTACTTATGTGTTTCGTGTTCTATACATCCCAACCTTCATTTTGATGTACATTTTGTGTATATTTAATTTGAATTGAAGGAATATCAGAGGTGAGAATTTTCAAAATAAACAAAATTTCATTACTTATATAGGCCCTTAACCCAAATTTCAACTAAAATGCACAGTACCAAAACACACAATTGAAACATTTGGGATGTTGTTTCATATCTGTTGGATCACGGCTCTTTGATTAAAACATCAATGATAAATGAAGAGAGCAAAAAGTGATTTTGAAGTGAAAAAAAATTACTTTTAGTTATTGAATTTAAAAAAAAAACAGATATAGTTCAATACGTGGGAAATATCACTGAAATAGTTAAACAAAAATATTCAGTGAACATCCATCTAGTGGCAATTACCAACTAAATAATTTTAAAACCCCAGCAAAATATTTTAAAATTGGCACAGAAAATGGTAAATTATTCATTTGTTGTTTCACAAAAGACACAGAAGGACATCCTTAAAATCCCAAGACACTAAACCAATACACATGAACGGAGTCATTGTAACTGGTCAGTGTGGCTAAACAATAACAAACACGCAAGAATACAGTAGAGCTGATTACACTTGATACTCAGCAATGGAAAGAGTTTTCCTTCCAAAAATGAGATAATCCAATTATCCAACAGAGGTCGAGTGTTTTATTCGCCTCAGTACCACTCGTGCAAAATGGTTATCTTTCGTTTTTTTGTTTTCAAAAGTTAACTGATTTAGAACTAAGAAATGAAGTTAGTATTAACAGTTACATTCATGACAAGTTTTTCTCATTTCATATTGAATGTTCTCATCCCCTTCTACCTACATATCTGATTTAAAACACAATATTTCCAAACATCTTTGTATTTCAATCACAACTGTACCAATTTTTTGAGCATTTAGGAGTTTCTGCCTTGAGCATATGATGACAGTGAAACAAAACATATAATTTTATCTTTCCATTTTTAAAATTTAGATATTTTAAAAATTATTTGGTAATTACCACTAGATGGATGTTCGCTGAATATTTTGTTTTAACTATTTCAGTGGCAGCTGCTCGTCGTTGCTCGGTGGTTCTCTCCGGGTACTCCGGCTTCCTCCACCTGTAAAACTGTCACGGTCATGATTAGCCATTGTGCATAAGTATGTGACCTTAAGCGCCAATGAACAGATAAATAATAAATAACGCGTTGGACACAGTGGTATCGTCCATGTCAGTCCAATGACAGCAATTAGAAGAGTCCATATTCATTATTTAGGGATAAACCAATAAATATTTTCAACGTGCAGCCTCAAGGCTGCACGTTGAAAATATTGATTGGTCAACCCCATACATTTACTGAAAAGGCATCACTCTTAATGAAATTATGGCGTATCATGTTCCTCAGGGGGCGCGGTGGCTCAGTTGGTAGAGGTGCAGGCTGCAAGCCGAGAGGTCCTCGGTTCGAATCCTACCTGCAGCAACCGCGTTGTGTCCTTGGGCAAGACACTTCACCCCCATTGCCCACGTGGGGGCACGGTGACGCTGTGTACTAAGGCGTACTGACCGTCGATGGTGCACCTGTCATCAACCAATGCTAACCCTGCTTGTGTGGAGTTGGTATGTTGGAGAGCTGACAGTTGCTCGCAGTTGCTCAGTGGTTCTGTCCGGGTACTCCGGCTTCCTCCACCCGTAAAACTGTCACGGTCATGGTTAGCCATTGTGCAGAAATATGTAACCTTAAAACACCAATACATAAATAAATAAATAAATAAATAAATAAATAAATAAATAAATAAATCATGTTCCTCGGGCGGAAAAGCGGTCTCTTTGCTCAAAGGGTTAAGTCTGGACCTTAAACACCAGTAAATAAATAACTATTTCAGTGATATTTTCCACGTATTCAGCTGTAGCTATTTTTTTTAATTCGTAAGCTAAGTCATTTTTTCATTTCAAAATCCATTTTTGGTCTTTTCATTTATCATTGATGTGTTAATCAAATAGCTGTGATCCAACAGATATGAAACATCAACATATGAAATGTTTGAATTGTGTATTTTGGCACTGTGACATTGGGGGTGTGGGGGTGGGGGTAACACAGTCCTTAAGGTGTTATATCAGTAATGGGAAATTTAGCTTGAAATGGGTGACTTATTTTGCGATATCATGACAAATCTGATTTTTTTTCGTTTTGCTGTTCAAAACTGTGAAGTGTTCATAAATGCAGATAGACAGTAGAAAGGTGGTGAGTTATTTTAATGTTTTGCTTGTAGAAGACATTTACACTACTTATTTTGCACATTAAAGGGGCTATATCAGTAATGGAATTTTGTTTATTTTGAAATTCTCACCTCTCATATTCCTTAAATTCAGATTAAATATACACAAATTATACATCAAAATAAAGGTTGGGATGTATAGAACACGAAACACATATGTAATCAACTCATAGAGTTGACAGCAGGCACCACTGGTTCCTGGAAGTCTGCTACCGTATTCGTACCAGAACTGATAATAAAATAATATTTCGCAAGAACAACTCGTGGCCGAATGTGCTTCAGATATTCAATAACAAAGCTAGGCATTCAAAACACTTTCTAGTGCAGCGACAGGACTGCATTTTGGAAAAGGACAACATTGTCTGCATTTTTTATTGAAGATGGTTTCCATGCTCGAGGCATGCGCAAATCACTCGTTACCACGAATTTCCACCGGAAAACAAAATCGTAATTTTAAGAAATTTCAACAGGTATCAATACCTTGCATTGAATATGGCAACTGTGCAATCTCTATCTTATAACAGAATACTGTATGAAGGCGATCTTTTTCATTATTTGATTTTAGACTGCAGTGTTTTTACATGCTTTTTCTGTCCGATGACGTCGACCGGAAATCGAAAGTATACTCATACGTAAACAAAAGCAAAGGCTTTGACATTTTCCCCAATGCAGATCTGCCGCCGTGTTTTGAAGAATTTTTATCCCCTAGCTTTGTTCTTGGATATGTAAAGCACATTTGGCCACAAGTTTTCATGAAATATTATTAAATCATCAGTTCTGGTGCGAATACAGCAGGAACCAGTGGTGCCTACAGTCGACTCTATGAGTTGATTACGCATGTGTTTCGTGTTCTAAACATCCCAACCTTCATTTTGATGTACATTTTGTGTACATTTAATTTGAATTGAAGGAATATCAGAGGTGAGAATTTTAAAAATAAACAAAATTTAATTACTTATATAGGCCCTTAATTGGAATTCATGCAAACAACCTCCAGTAATTATTATAATCTTCTGAAAACAATATGTATCTTATGACTCGTCCGTTTTGTTCACTTTAAAACATTTGATATTTTGTTTTCATATTAATCAGTGATAAATAAAGCCTTCCGTCAATTTCATTGGTCAGTTTCAAAACTAGACAATTTGATTGGCTGAACAAAATACAACTGGGCCACATTTTCATAATTTGCATAATTAGCGTTGGAAGCTTTCGTTGGTCAATTTCAAAACTGGACAATTTGATTGGCTAAACAAAATACAACTGGGTCACATTTGCATAACTTCAGTATGGAGAATTTACGCTATCTGTCCTATTTAGGGTGGGTTATATGGTATTAATCTTTTACCTACAAGAAAAACGCGATTCATTTTTTTTATATTTTCACTTTTTGCTTCTAAAACATAGGTTATGACCCCTCATTGGAACGAGCTCGACAAGCTCGTTTCAATGAGGGGCCATAACCTATGTTTCGGAAGCAAAAAATGAAAATTTTTATTTGTACGAGGATGTGTTTTCCAAGTGCCGTCTGCAACTGAAGTTAGGTGATGGGTTAAAAAGTAATACTAAGTGGCTAATTTGTGCGTGTGTCTGTAATATGATAAATAGAATATGAAATGAGTGTTTTTCTCATATAATATTTTAAAACTCGTCCGAATTTTCCGTTTGGGCTCACCAGAGGCTCGCCAAAACGGAAAACTCTTAGACTCGTTTCATAAATATTATATGAGAAAAACACTCATTCCATACCCTCAAAATCTAAGGCACTTTTACTGAAAAATGTTTTTAAGATTCTATATAAGTAATGGAATTTTGTTTATTTCGAAAATTCTCACCTTTGATATTCCTTCAATTCAAATTAAATATGCACAAACTAAAAATCAAAATGAAGGTTGGGAGGTACAGGAAACGACAATAATATTTCCGGAGAACAACTTGTGGCCAAATGTGCTTCACATATCCAAGAACAAAGATAGGCATTCAAAACACATTAGGGTGCAACGATAGGACTGCATTTGGGAAAAGGACAACACTGTACGCATTTTGTATTGAAGATGGATTCCATGTTGAACGGACATGCGCAAATCACTGGATACCACAAATTTCCATCGAAAAACAAAATTGTAATTCAAAGAAATTTCAACAGGTGTCATGACACCCTGCATAGAATATGACAACTGTTCAGTCTCTATATAAAAACAGTATGCTGTATTAAGGCGATCTTTCTCATTAATTAATTTTAGACGGCGTTGCATATCGATGCTTTTTCCGTCCGATGACGTTAAGGTGCTATATAAGTAATGGAATTTTGTTTATTTTGAAGTTTTCACCTCTCATATTCCTTAAATTCAAATTAAATATACACAAATTATACATCAAAATGAAGGGTGAGATGTATAGAATACGAAACACATATGTAATCAACTCATAGAGTTGACAGCAGGCACCACTGGTTCCTGGAAGTCTGCTACCGTATTCGTACCAGAACTGATAATACAATATTTCATGAGAACAACCTGTGTCCAAACGTGCTTCACATATCCAAGAACAAAGCTAGGCATTCAAACACTTTCGAATGCAGCGATAGGACTGCATTTGGGAAAAGGACAACACTCTCTGCATATTTATTGAAGATGGATTCCATGTTTAACGGACGTGAGCAAATCACTCGATATCACTAACTAACATAAAAAACAAAATCGTAATTCTAAGAAATTTCACCAGGTGTCATGATACCATGCACTGAATATGGCAACTTTGCAGTCGATATATAATGATAGTATGTTGTATTAAGGCAATCTTTCTCATTATTTGGTTTTAGACGTTGTTTTTCGATGCTTTTCTCGTCCGATGACGTAGACCGGAAGTCGAAAGTAAGAATATGTGCAAACAAAGCATTCACTTTGAGAATTTCCCCCTATGCAGCTCCGTCGCTGTGTTTCGAATGATTTTGATGCCCAAGCTTTGTTCTTGGATATTTGAAGCACATTTGGCCACAAGTTCTCCGGAAATGTTACTTTATTATAAGTTCTGGTACGAATACGGTAGCAGATATTTCAAATCTTGTAGCCAGATGTGCTTTACATATCCAAAAACAAAACTAGGGTATCAAAATTCAAAAAACAGCGACTGAGCTGCATGTGGGTAAATTCCAAAACCTTCGCTTTTGTTTACATATGAATTTACTTTCGATTTCCGGTCGACGTCATCGGACGTAAAAAAAAAAAACATCGACATACAACGCCGTCTAAAATCAAATGAGAAAGATCGCCTTAATACAATATACTATTATTAGACACTGCACAGTTGCCATGTTCAGTGCAAGGTATGATACCTGTTGAAATTTCTTAGAATTACGATTTTGTTTTTTTGGTGAAAATTCATGGTATCGAGTGATTTGCACATGTCGTCAAGCATGGAAACCATCTTCAATTAAAAAAAAACAGACAGTGTTGTCCTTTTCCAAACTGCAGTCCCATCGCTGCACTCGCAAGTGTTTTGAATGCCTAGCTTTGTTCTGCATAGGCCAGGAGTTCAAGCGAAATATTATTTCGTTATCAGTTCTGGTACAAATACGCTATCAGACTTCCAGAGAGCAGGGATACCCGCTGGCGACTCTATCCGACCGTCATTTTGATGTATGACTTGTGTGTATTTAATCTGAATTTAAGGAATATCAGAAGTGAGAATTTCAAAATAAAATTCCATTACTTACATAGCACCTTTACCGGAAATCGAAAGTAATTTCACTGTCATCAAAGAAGACAGCTTTGGAATTTACTTCCATGCAGCTCTGTCGCTGTATTTTGAGGAATTTTGATGCCCAAGCTTTGTTCTAAGATATGTGAGGCACATTTGGCCACAAGTTTATGTCGTGAAATATTGTTATCAGTTCTGGTACGAATACGGTAACAGACTTCCAGGAACCAGTGGTGTCTGTTGTCAACTCTGTGAATTGATTACATATATTTTGCGTATTATTTATTTATATTTATTTATTGGTATTTTTAAAGTCACAAATTTCTGCACAATGGCTAATCATGTCCATGACAGTTTTACGGGTGGAGGAAGCCGGAGTACCCGGAGAGAACCACCAAGCAACGGCGAGCAACTGTCAGCTCCCTGACATACCAATTCCACCCAAGCAGGGTTAGCCTTGTTTGAAGACATGTGTACCATCGACGTGCAGTTCGCCTTAGTACACAACGCCACCGTGCCCCCACGTGGGCAATGGGGGTGAAGTGTCTTGCCCAAGGACGCAACGCGGTTGCCGCAGGTGGGACTCGAACCGAGGACCTCTCGGCGTGCAGCCTGCACCTCTACCTACTGAGCCACCGCGCCCCATTTTGCGTGTTCTATAACTCCCAACTTTCATTTTGATGTATGATTTGAGTATATTTAATTTGAAGTTAAGGAATATCAGAGGTGAGAATTTCAAAATAAACAAAATTTCATTACTTATATAGCACCTTAAGGATCTATATAAGTGAGAGGAATTTGTTTATTTTTAAATTCCCACCTCTGATGGTCCATAAATTCACATTAAATTGCTATATAAGTAATGGAATTTTATTTAGAAATTCCCACCTCTGATAGTCCTTAAATTCATATTAAATATACACAAATTATACATCAAAATGAAGGTTGGGAGGTATAGAAAACGCAAAATATAAAATGAACTCAGAGTTGACAGTAGGCACCACTGGGTCCTGGAAGTCTGTTACAGTATTCGTACCAGAACTGATGAGTAAATAATATTTCAAGAGAACATCTTGTGGCCAAATGTGCTTCACATATCCAAAAACAAAGCTTGGGCATCAAAATCCTTCAAAACACGGCGATAGAGCTGCATGGGGTAAACTCAAAAAAGTGGCAGCTTTGATTTCATATATTCTAACATTCAATTTCCGGTCAACGCCATCGGGCGGAAAGAGCATCGAAAAACAACGCCGTCTAAAATCAAATGAGAAAGCTCGCCTTAATACAGCATACTAGAATTATATAAAGACTGCACAATTGCCATAACCTATGCAAGTTATCATGACACCCGGTGAAACTTCTTAGAATTACGATTTTTTTTTTTGATGGAAATTCGTGGTATCGAGTAATTTGCGCATGCCCGTTGAACATGGACATGGAATCCATTTTCAATAAAAATGCAGACAGTGTTGTCCTTTTCCCAAATGCAGTCTTATCCTAAAGAATTTTAAATGCCTAGCTTTGTTCTCGGATATGCCAAGCACATTCGGCCACAAGTTCTCGTGAAGTATTATTTTATCAGTTCTGGTACGAATACGGTAGCAGACTTCCAGGAAACAGTGATGCCGAGGGTCGAATCTGTGTTCAGTACATCCGTCTTTTTGTGTTCTATACATTTCAGCCTTCATTTTGATGTACAATTTGTATATATTTAATTTGAATTTAATGAATGTCAGATGTGAGAATTTCAACACAAACAAAATTCTATTACTTATATAGCACATTTAGGTGCTATACAAGCAAGAGGAATTTGTTTACTTTGAAAGTCCCACCTCTAATATTCCATAAATGAAAATTAAATATACACAAATTATACATAAAAATGAAGGTTGTGATGTAGAGAACGCGAAAATATACTCGCCCAAAAAAGAAAGTGTGCATTGCAGAAATTGATCAACCTCCAAAAAAATAATTTCGTAGGTGTAAAGAATGTTAACCTGTTCATGAATAAGTTATATTGAACACAAAAACAGCTTTCCCCGTTAAAATTGCATTAACGTTAAATGACGTGCTGCACGTTTGTGAAAAGGCATGTTTTGCACGTGGAGAGTCTGAAAATTCATGCAGCAGTGTGAATCCTTGGGTATTTAAACACTAAAGTAAGGCCTTCCTATCGTTCACATTCAAACTTGCGCTGCTGTTAAAACGACTCCACATTAGCATGCCAAGATTGACAATGAATCAACGTCTCCTTACCCTGGGTATGATTAGAGCTGGCAGAACACACAGAGAGGTTGCCCAGCATTTGAACTGCCACCGTAACACTGTAGACGGGCTAGTCCATCGACATGCACAACATGATGACGTTCGAGACCGACCCCGCTCCGGGAGACCCCGAGTTACCACCCCTGCACAAGATCGGTATATCCGTGTCGTCCATCTCCGGAACCGGCAACAAACGGCAACGACGACAGCCAGGAACATTCCTAACCTGAGACAGATACATCCTCAAACAGTAATCAACCGGCTGAGAGAATACGGCTTACGTCCTCGAAGACCTGCAATTCGTCCGATTTTGACGTTACGTCATCGTCGTGCTCGACTGCAGTGGTGTAGACGACATCTCAGGCATCCCTTACACAAGTGGCGACGTGTTTTATTCACAGATGAATGTCGTTTCCATCTTTCATCATCAGATGGCCGCCAGAGAGTGTACAGACGTCGAAACGAACGCTACGCAGATCCATGTGTCGTGGAGCGAAACCGTTATGGGGGAGGGTCTCTCATGGTGTGGGGTGGCATCACTGCCCATAACAGAACTGAGCTGGTCATTATTGATGGCAATCTCAATGCAGCCAGATATCGTGATGAAGTGCTTACACCTGTTGTCCCATTTCTGCAACGTCACGGCCCCGGCGTCATTCTACAGCAGGACAACGCCCGACCCGACGCAGCTCGTGTTAAACAGTATCTGCAGCAACAACAAGTGGATGTTCTTCCCTGGCCCGCAAATTCGCCCGATATCTCACCCATTGAGCACGTATGGGACGAAATGAAACGTCAGCTACGCCGGCTTCCCCATGCACCGTCAACGCTTGTGGAACTCCAAAAACAGCTTATCAGAATATGGAACAACATTCCACAACACTTCCATGCTAACTTGTTCCATTCCATGAGGCGTAGATGCACAGCAGTAGTCGATGCAGACGGAGGTCATACCAGATATTGAGTGTGTGATTTTTGTGTTTGACCCTTAGTGTATTTGACTCTCCATGGCACCAAGAGTATTCGTCGTAGCGTCATGAAATTTCTCGTGTTGATCACAAATTGATTCATCTGTGATTGAAAAAAATTTCCATGAATGGAAATGATATATCTTTTTCTAGTGTTATTTTTTAGCATGCACACTTTCTTTTTTGGGAGAGTATATATGCTATCGATTCAGAGTCGAAGCAAGCACCAATGGTTTCTGAACCTCCACTGCCTAATTCGTACCAGAACTGATAATAATTTTTTTTCCGTGAACTCGTGGCCAGATGTGCTTCAGATAACCAAGAACAAAGCTAAGCGTTCAAAACACTCTACGATGCAACGACAGGACTACACTTGGGGAAAAGATAACAGGGTAAGCATTTTGTATTGAAGATGGACTCCATGACCGGCGGACATGCGCATATCACTCGATACCACGAATTGTCATAGAAAAATAATAGCGAATTCTTACTAAATTCAAACAAGCGTCTTGATACGTTGCAAGTAATATATCAAACTGTGCAGTCTCCATATAATAATAGTGTGTAATATGAAGGAGATCTTTCCCATTATTTGATTTTAGACGGCATTGTATATCGACTTTTAATGCTCAGATGACCATGACCAAAATGTAAACAAGCATCCAACGAAAACAAAACAGAGAGGTTTGGTATTTACCCCAACGCAGCTCTGTCAGGGCGTTTTAAAGAATTGTGATTTCCTAGCTTTGTTCTAGGATATATGATGCACATTTGGACACGAGCTGTTCTCCTGAAATATTTGTTGTCAGTTCCGGTACGAATGCGCAAGCAGATTTTCAGGAATCATTAGTGCCTGCAATCAACTCGACGAGTTGTGTGTAGCAGACAAACATGGAAATGGAAACAGGATGTTGATGGAAATATAGTTTGACCTTCAGTCAAATGAAATTTTCGTACAAACAAAAGTATGACGATTACCATTAACCCTTTACCCAACGCAGACGATATCAAAATTTATTATTTTAAATATTATTTTTTTAAATTTATCAAAAAATTCAACAAAACCATATCATGTGACCCCTCGTTGGAACGAGCTCGACGAGCTCGTTCCAACGAGGGGTCACATGATATGATTTTGTTGAAATTTATTGAAAAATATTTTTTAAACTGCTGGATTTGCCTATTACGCGGGCGGATTCGTTGGGTAAAGGGTTAATGTTTGACTTTTCTCTCAGAAAAAGACATTTTGTATAAATAATTTGTTTTTAAAACCTATTTATCCAGTTTATATTTTACGTATCTACGAATTATAATATATTATTAAAAAAGTAGGCGATATTTGATAAAATGGAGATATATGAAGAAATATATACTGAGTCGAAAAAGAATGTATAATAAACTTTGAGGTGTAATTTTGTTAGTATTACCGACTTTAATCCGAAACAAATTATTGTAAATTCATCTTTCGAGTCTCGCTGTGTGAATTTTCATAATTTCATGTTCTTACTGTTGCCAGCGTCACGTCGGGATGTCGCAGTTCAGATATGGGGTGAAATGAAAAGTTCACACATAGTCAATAGCATGTATGCCCACCGTTTGCCTCTTGAGTGGCAAGACATCGACGGTGCATGGACCTGATAAGTCTCTGGATGTCACCCTGTGGTATTGCGTTCCACTCCTGCCTCAGAACATTACGTAAATCGCCTAACGTCAGAAGATCCTGAAGTCGTACCCGACGGTCTGATTGATCCCAAAGATACTCGATTGGCGACATATCTGGCGAACGTGGGGCCAGGAAAGATGTTCGATGCTCTGCTCAAGAAAGTCAGGACAGATACGCGCCACGTGACATCGGGCATTGTCTTGCTGGAATAACTGCAATCCGACGTTAGCGTTGAACAACGGGACAACAACAGCGTTAGGAATGTCGTCCCTATATCGCTGTCTATTCAGATTACCATCGATGAAGATCAACTGCGTTCGATGGTGCAAGGAAATTCCTGCCCAAACCATTACACTACCCCCACCGAAACGGTCGCATTCCCCCTCACAAGCACTCCTCGTCGGCGATACATTCTTGCCCTACCATCAGCGCGCCGTAAACAAAATCGTGATTCATCACTGAAAAGAACTGCCCCAACGCTACCGAGTCCAGCGAACACGCTGACGTACCCATTCCATTCTGACTGTACGATGACGTTGGGTAAGGATTGGTCGGTGGTATGGACGCCTACTTCGGATGCCGTGTTCAGCGAGTCTATTGCGGACAGTTTGTGCACGGATTCTATTGTTAGTTCTACCAGTTGTAAATGCTGCAGTCCTCGTATCCGGAAGGAAGCGATCCCACAAGTGAGACGCCCTGCTGTGTCTGTCTTGTACAGGGGTCGTAACTCTTAATCGACCTGACCTCGGGCGGTCGTCAGTAGATCCAGTGGTTCCATGCCGTCCAATGAGGCGGTAAATAGTGGCTAAGTGACTTCGAACTCAGCAGTGAGCTCATCTGGAGGTATACAAGCCTCATGTATACCAATGGCACGCAACGTCTGATTTTCGGTTAACCTTGGCAATTTTTAAAATGTCGGAAGACAGAAACTAGCGTGTTTTCTCAGAAAGCCAGGCTCTCTAGCACAACATAACACAAAGAAAATCGTTGGACACCCATTCAATTTGACATTCTCGGGCAGCACGTGCTATTTTGAAATTCGTAGCAAAATTGCATACGGTTGGGTGGACAACAAATACATGTCATTGTCCACAAACATGCAACATTAGAACTATTATATTTCATCCTTTATGTTATTTTTCACATTTGTTTCTATTATACTTTCTTTCTTGACTCAATATATAATTTTACGAAATGCTGAACTATATTCCATTTCCATGTTTCTCATTTTCTATGCTCTGCTACCGAAAGAGTTCAAAATAGGGAGAACAAAGCTTTTAGCTGTCCATCTTCAGTGTAATTGTTGAACATCGTAAAATAATTTTCTTTGCCACTAAATTATATCGACAACATAAACATTCCCTCTTTGTTAGATTACCGAAATGAGGCCGGACGCTTACGAAATTACAGATAAATGAACCCATTAACCGAAACAATAGTGGTTTTGTGCACGCCCTTGATTGACTGTTTGTCAAATTGGATTCAATCAACAAATAAGCTGTAGTTGTAAAATCGGTGAACCGTTCGAGGAACTCAACAGAAGATCGATAGTTTCAAAACAAATTATGCAAAAGTAGGGTGCGCGGAGGCGTTGCGGTAAGCGGTTCTCGTCAGATCACCGAAGTTAAGCCCGGTTAATCACTGGATGAGTGGCCGTCTGAGCGATCAATTCGGACTCCCGCGTTCTGTCCTTGGGCAAGGCACTTAACCCCGCTTGTCTACAAGGGAGCACGATGATTCCATGTACTAAGGCGTACTGCACGTCGATGGCACGCAAGTCTTAAACCATTCTAACACTGCTTGTGCTGCAATGCAGAGTTACGATGTTGGGGAGCTGGCAGCTGCACGTCGTTGCTCGGTGGTTCTCTCCGGGTACGCTGGTATCCTCTATTTTAGATAGTTATTGTGTACGTTGTCTCTGGATCACGTTTCCGTGAATATTTGTTGGTGTTTAAGGTCACTTTCAGCATTTTTGGCTATCTCATGGCCGCAACACAGAGATACAGGCCTTAAAATTTGACCCTTTTCACGAGAATACTTTATCGGCACAATGGCGAATCGTAATGAAGATAAAGTCAAGTGTCAACGAGGGGAAACCTAGGTTCCCCGTGGGTACTCCGGGGAGTGAAGCAGTGCGTGTTTACTGGTAAAATATAACCCGATAACCATTGTCTGGTGTGGAAGTCCTCTAAAACAGGCAACATGGGTATAAACAAGTGGCTGGACCTGCCTTTATATCCATGTTGCTGTCACGTTTAGCCAAAGTGTAGAAATGTGAGACCTGAAACATAGGCTCCTGCGAAAATTCGAAATTCGATTCGTAAATTAATATTCGATTCGATTTGATTCGAAATCGGAAATTCGAATATTTTCGAATATACTTTGGCCATAAATTTGTGACAGTTCTGAGTAATAGAAACGTAACTTACTTGTAGCGGTAACAGTGTTTGTAGCGGTGTAGCTACAACTGTATAACAGTTGTAGCTACATCGCTACACACGTTGTTTCACTTAAAGTGTTCGTTTCAACTTATTGTGCATTATGACCAGTGACCATTTATGAAAATTTGAAGTTTCGAACTTTGAAAAGTCATTCAGCTGTTCAAATTCAATAAATGATTTGTTCAATAACATGATCACATTATTTTATATTGAGAATTGTTCTGTTCGATCAATTACTGGATACATCGTCAAAAGCAATGGTTTCCTAAACGAATACATCTGATTATTATATAAACAGAACTAGAGAAGGCTTTAATTTACAAGCGGATCGACTCCATTCGGTGTTGAATTATTGTTTCGTTTTAGAAATTACGCATTTTGTTTAAAAGCTACACATTCGAATAGCTTCAATCAATAGCCAGTATATTATTAGTTACACAGTTTGTTGGTGGCCTAATATGGTATATATGGTGTCAGTTAATTCCATATTGGACTCGAGCGAAGTTGTCGGTGGCCTAATATGGTATATATGGTGTCAGTTAATTCCATATTGGACTCGAGCGAAGCTCGAGTCCAATATGGAATTAACTGACACCATATATACCATATTAGGCTACCAATAAACTGTGTAACGAATATATCTTACCGACTGCTGCATCGATGCACAGAACTAATAACAAAATCGATCAAAATTAAATGAGAGAATTCTCACAAAGTGTTCACGTGTCTTTGCCTTGTTACAATTTATGGGAGAGAGTGCCTACAGGTACTTTCCCTTAAACTGTAACAAGGCAAATTCATACATACCAAACAGTTTCATTTCGAAGGTAACATGACACACATCCACAGAATATGAAGCCTTTTAAGTTGCCTAACCTGCACTTCAGACCAAATGTGGGCTCCCAACACTCAATCTTTCAACTTGAAGTGTTTATCGGCTGCTGCCATTTTGAATAATCAATGAACAAAGGGGAGATTACCCATAGCTGTCAGCGTATACTGATGTGGAAAGGTAGTATATGGTTTCATATGCAGTCCGCATGTGACGTCTTTGAACCAATGACATTCCCAGATACTTGTAGGAGATAAGATATTGGTTTATATCTCAGTTTTTAGCATGGGAAGTGGTGAGGCGAAAAATGCACTTTACATAACCGTTTCTTAACGTAATCGGGGATATTATTTTAGAAAAAACGGTTCTTTTGATGATGTGTCCATTAACTGTGGTTCGATTCGAAATAAGATTCGAAATTCAATTCGTTTTAACCAATTCGATTCGAATAAAATCGGCAATTCGCAGGTCGCGACTGAAACGGCAATAAATAAATAGTTAATTAGTCACTCTTTTTTCCAGTTCACACTGTTGAAGCGTATCGTGATCCTTGAGGTTCCCCAGCCGACGGGTACACCGTACACACATTTGCGGATCAGTACATAAGTCGATGTATCAGAATGAAGATTCCATCTACTAAAATACTACATTGCAGGAGATATGGTGAGTAGAATAATAGACAACTCTCCTCGCGGGAACCCCCGGAAGTGAAACAGTGCCTGTTCACTGTGGTAAATAGGCTCTGTTTTACTGGTAAAATAGGACCCAGTCACCAATGCTTGGGAGGTGAAAACCCTCTCCAAAATGGGCAACATTGCTTATTAACGCTCACCCCTGGTCTTGAGTTGATACTCACGTTATGGTCATGATTAGCCATTGTGCAAAAATATGTGACCTTAAAACACCAATAAATAAATGAATAAATAAGCAGACAACTCGAATACGGCTTTGCAGATTGCCCAAAACATTTTTGATAAAGTTAAACCTTGGTGTCGACAGCAGCTATCTTTCCAAATTCTCTCCGTGTAATGCAAAAAGAAACACAAATAAGAAACAAACCAATGAAATTATTTTATTTGTTCCAAACCGTTGACGACATTGCTTATGACCCCTCAATGGAACCAGCTCATTGAGTCCGTTCCAGTGAGGGGTCATAAGCTATGTTTTTGACGCAAAAAATGAAAAAAATAGTCATTCAAGAATTTTATTTGCAAATATCGCCTGTCTTTCATGTTGGGAAAAGGGTTAACCCCCTTCACACTGATGTCAAAATACCAAAATTTCAGGAAGCTGTTTTTTTCTATAATACAGCTAGAAATTTAACCAATTCAATCTCGTTTGACAGAGCTCAATGAGCTCTGTCAAAAGAGATTGAATTGGTTAAATTTCTAGTTGCATTATGGGAATTTTTTTCTGCCTGAAATTTAGATATTTTGACATCACTGTGCAAGGGGTTAAATACTATATTTGAAGGTGCTGCCAATGCCAGTGGACAGGTGACGTGGGGATGCAGGGACGTGGTTTTTCAATGTTTTCCTGACTACGGGGTTTTAGATAAATATAAATGACGTTTTGATTTTCAATTAATCTTCAAGTTCCCATACATCCGCAAACGGCCCCTTTTATATCCCTCTGAAAACGTTATACCAAGTGTATTCTTCCTTGATCACATCTCTGGTAGCAGCATTTATCTTGGCAGAGTTTTTTTCCGACAATAATCTTGAAACGCTGAAGTCATTTTGTACATATGGTAGTTATTCACGTAAAATTAACTCGAGGACGAAAGGTTTAATTCTGCCTTTACTTGACAGTTTTGTTTTTTTTGTGTGATCACGGTTACATCCTGATATACATGGCGATGAGGCCGAATAGCGCTTGGTCCACCCTAAATCGCATCCCTGCTGAGCAAAATGATCAATCCTCCACTCATGTACAAAGAACCACGGATGTCCAGGAATAACCTACTGTGGTAGACAAACTGCACTTGACCGGTGTATTGAAACCTGTAACCAACGCTTTCTTGCATCAAATTCCAGGGAAGTACCAACAAAATTAATAAGAATTGAAATGAAGTGACTGTCGCTTTTAAGCGACAGATAATCTATTTCAATTATTATAATTTAATTCAGGGCTTGATTTTACTATGTTCTCTTACACAGTCGAGGACGCCGTCATTTATATCACTGCGTCATATCAGCATGTCGTCCCCTGAGTTCCAATGTGTTCTATGTGCCAGTAGGCACATAGAACACATTAGAACTCAGAGGACGATGTGTGCACATGAGATTTATTATTTTTCAACAAATTTCTTATACACGCGGATTAGAAGTCTGAAACTAAGTGTGAAGTAAAAACATTCATACGAAAGGAACATTATTCATCAAGGTATGAAAAACTAACCAATCATCTGCAAGAAAATCGGATAAATTAAAGAAAATTAAATTATACACAACTGAATGAAATCTGCTCTTAAATGTGTTATATCAATATAGACAATGGTGCAGAACATAATACCCCACCCCTTCCCAACTGGATCTAGTTTGAAAGTGATGCTATATAATTAAAAAATAAAGAATTTGATATTTTAAATAAAAATTCATTGGCCGGAAGTGCAAGTTTAACTCGGGCTGTTAGAATTGCTTAATGTGTTTTTCCTAGTAGCAATTTATAGGAAAGTGCCTGTACATTCTCCAATAAATAGTAACGACCCACATCCATATGTTCAGTTCCGAGAAATTTTGAAGCACGTCCACGGAAAAAGAAACATTTTATCTGGTGCATCAACACTTACATACAACCTAAAAATAAGCCTCAAGTACCAGTTAATTTTTTAAAACTTCATTGTAATTCCCTATTTTTCTTACAGGACAATCTCTTTGTCGTATGGAACAATATTGCGACCAGTAAAGCCAAAGTGTTTTGACTACCTGAAATGGCGGAAGAAGGCTTTTTCCGTCCGTTTGGCTAGTATTTAAATGGTAAGTTTATTTTTCAATACTGCACGGTTAATTGGCTTTAAATTCCTTGCGCACATCGATTGTCGTGCAGTGCCGCTAACAGAATTCTCGCACCCGTTTCGATTTTTTACCAGATAATATTCCAACTACGTCATCAAGGCATGCCTTCGACGAAGGCATGCCTTGATGACGTAGTTGGAGTATTTTATCAGTCGAGACTTCAAGTCGCTTGTATTCGATTTGTGGTTCGATTCGATTCGAGGTTCGGTTCAAATCGAAAACGTGAATCGAGGAACCCTATGGCATCTTGGAAATTCATTTCGACAAATAAAATATGCACGCAGTAGTCGTGAAAAAACTTATTCAAATAACATTTACGGTACAGGTGACCATGCAGGTTCTCCAAATTAATCCCGCTCCCTTTCCCAACAGGACAAATCGATTTTTACAGGCCACCATTTATGACAGACTCTCTGTGTTCGTGACACCAGTCCAAGTATCGGATGCAATCGTGTAAAAAGAAATATTGGCAAGGGTGAAACGATATCGGACTCCAACCCAAACGAAAATGTACCAAATCCAAAAATATTGCATGCTGTGGTAAACAAGTTCTGAACATCTGTTAAAATGAGACGCATTAACCACCGCATGGGGTGCAGATCGTCGAAAGTGGAAAGCATGGGGATGAAGGATTGGCTAAACATGTTTTTGACCAGTTGAGTGCAAGAAGACCCTATCAGGTCTTTCAAAATATGTTGGCACTGGTGCCAAAACCAACATTCCCCTGCTCATGTTTCATATTCAGTGAAACGCGAATATTTTGCTCATATAAATTTATTTCATTACAAATTATTGGTGAGTGCCTGTGAGATTTCTCAAATAATTTCATAGAAAACAAATTTGATTACCTACTTCACACCACCATTAAGAATCCAGCCCTCAACCAGTTAGTGTTGAGGTTATGATAACACCATGGGTGGTGTAGTCATGATAAAGCCTTGGTTGTGCAATCATCATAAAGCCATGATGGTGCAGTCATGGTAATGCCATGGTGGTGCAGTCATGATAAAGCCAGGGTAGTGCCGTCATGATAAGGCCATGGATAGCGCCGTCATGATAAAGTCATGGATGGCGCAATTATGATAAAGTCATGATGTGCAATCACGATAAAGCTATCGTGTTAAAGTCATGGATAGAGCTGTCATAGCCATAGATGGAGCTGTCATAAAGCCACGGATAGTGCAGGTGACCATAAATACCAACAAATATTTCCAACGGAGTTGATAGACAAATGGAGATCCGCTTTTCAATATGGGTGAGGTAAAGAGACGGAAACTTCCAGTAAAATTAAAAATTGCCTTGTTGAACTGTTTGAATTTAAACTCTTTCAAAATTGATTGCAAGTGTTTGGTAGTCGTGTTCGGTGAAATCTTTTCAGCTTTTAGCACGAGGAGTATTTTTAAAATATTTCTTGTCAAATTTAATAATGGCTGCTGTGAAACACTCATAATTAGATTAATTCAAAATTCGTGGAAATTTGACTCGAGATCGCTGTTCAAGTCCATGCAATTTTCAGTGGAGAATTTAGCTAAATGTATTCAAATATTTATTTTGGTGACAAGAGATTTCCTGTCCTGAGCAGGAGTATTCATCAGCAGCATTCGGGTGGTTAATTGCAGAACAAGCAAAGCAAACGTGGCAATATGCCTTAATAATCTACCTGCAACACGACTAAACATAGAGTAATCACTTGACTGGACTGGTAACGTGAAATAATTCATGAGAGGTGAGGGACGTTGTACAAACACGAGTGTGCGAATGTGCACGAGTGTTTTACAGTATAGTCCAACGCCTGTTTATTACTTTTCATTATTAACGATAATTATATTATTTAACCCTTTACCTAATGTAACGGCCAAAACCAGCCAGCGCTATTCTCAAAAATCGCCAATTAATTTTCATTATTTTTTCCTCTTTTGTCTCTAAAACATAGGTTATGACCCCTCATTGGAACGAGCTCGTCGAGCTCGTTCCAATGAGGGGTCATAACCTGAGTTTTGGAAACAAAAAATGAAAATAATAGTTATTCAAGAATTTGTTTTGCAAGTGTCGTCTGCTTTTCATATTGGGTAAAGGGTTAAAAAAACCCCATAAAACAATGAAGTCCCCATTACACCCACGGCAACGCGTCTTCGTTTGCGCCCACGGATACATGACCCAATTGTTGATTGCATAATTCACTTGTGAAGTTATCGTTTATAATCAAACCAGGAAATCCCAGTAAATCACACTTTGGAAAGTAATAAACGACACTTTTAAACAAAATTCATGTTTTAGCCTCAAATATATATATGGCCATCCCAACAAACGGCCGCACTGTAACGAGATAAATGTCGTTTTGTAGGCAAAAAATCGAAGAAAAGACGATTTGAATAACAGTTATGAATGGCGATGATCGATTATCGTTGCGTTATTTTAACTCATAACCTGCTCAGCTTTTCTCCGGTACGCCTGCTTCACCCACCCGTTAAACTGTTCGGCATGACCCTAGGTATCAAATGTGCCGTTAACCCCTTCTCATCAATAAATAATGACCTTATTTTTTTCAAGTTTTCTTAACATCAAGTTCTGGCTGTTCCAAAAACATGACTTCATTTTAATCAACTTCAACGCAGTCTGGTTTGTAGTAATTGAGAGTAGTACTGCTGTTTTGGGGGGTATATTTTATGTACAACAGAAGTTAACACATGTCAACTAGGTAACAGCTTATTTTTGTTCAGATTACAGTTGAAACTAGAAGTCCTGTCACAATAAACACAGAAAATGCTTGTTAGTTAATGCGTTCCTTAACTGGTAGAGTGCTGGAAGCCCATATTTGAGCTTTATTCTGAAGTACAGGTACTGCAACTTAAAGGCTTCAGATTCAGTGGATGTGCTTCATATTATCTTTGAAGTGATATTATGTAGTCTGTAAAGATTTGCCTTGTTACAATTTATAGGAGAGTGCCCACAGGCACTCTCCTATAAATTGTAACAAGGCAAAAACATACCAAAAAATTTTGATGGCTAAATAATAATAATAATAATAATAATAATAATAATAATAATAATAATAATAATAATAATATTAATAATTAATAATTAATAATAATAATAATAATAATAATAATAATATGGTTTAGAGCCGAGTATCCACGTAAGTGCTCACAGGCTTCACACAAAACTAAAGGTGAATTTTATATAATACAAGCAGGTCAGCAAAAAGCCAGTTTATACAGGTGTGTTTTTAAGTGTCTCTTAAATGACTCGAGTGACTGTGGTTTTTTTATGTCGTCAGGTAACGCATTCCACAAATGTGGTGCCGTAATGCAGAAGGCCCGATCGCCAGCTGTGACCAGCTTTCCTGCATTCTGAACAAGATTGCACGAAGTAGCTGATCGCAAAGGACGAGCAGGTTCATACTTCGTAACTAGATTGCAAAGATAAGGAGGCGCAAGATCGTGTAGGTAAACAATAATACTTTGAAACTAATTCTTTCACTAATGGGTAACCAATGCAGTTTTGTAGCACTCTACCAGTTAAGGCAGAAGAATGAAATAGTCTGAAATACTCAAGAGCGTTAGTGCTCTGCATTGCAAGCATATGGCGTATTAGCGAGGTCGGTAGTGAAAGCAGGGCCAGCGGAACCGGGTATAGGGCACATGGGACACGTCCTCCCCCACCTTTTTCATCAATTATAGGTATCCGAACGGCATTTTCCGACATAACAAACGCATCCCCTATGGTCACTAGACATCGCCTATACATATATGATCACATTGACACTTAACCCCGATTGCCTACATGGGGGCACGATGACGCTGTGTACTAAGGCTTATTGCATGTCGAAGGTGCGCATGTCTTGAACCAATCTGACCCCGCCTGTGCCGCGGTGCAGAGTTCAGAGTTACGATGTTGGAAAGCTGACAGCTGCTCGTCGTTGTTCGGTGGTTCTCTCCAGATACTCCTCCTTCCTCCACCCGTAAAACTGTCACCGACACGATATGATCCTGGCTGTTAATATGTCGTTAAACCTTAATAATAAAAAAAATATTTTTTTGTAAGATTTTATTGAATAAAAACAGAAAGCTCCAAATGGCGCATAATATTTCAAAGGACGGTTTCAAAGTTATGATTAGTCCTTTGAACCCGAGGGGCCGCTTTTCTGACTCAGGAACATGATACTTTATAAATTCATTAAGTATGATTGCTGGTAAGTGAATGTGTGGGGAAGACCAATCAATATTTTCAACTTGCAGCCCTCAGGCTGCACGTTGAAAGTATCAACTAATCTGCCCACAAATAATGAATATGGCCTCTTCCAATTGGTGCCATTGAATTGAAATGGAAGACACCACCAGGGCTTTAAGGGTTCAGTAAAATCTAAATACGCTGAGCTGAGTGTCGTCTTAAATAGTGGGTTCAGGGGTGAGGGGTAGCGTGTATAAATTTATATATTTTGCATGAATACACCGCCCACCACCACTGACAACCCTCCACCGAAGAAATTTTTTTTTCATCCTACACCCTTGCGGTAACAGTAAGGTATGACCCCCTCCCCCACACACACTTTTTTGGAGCTTCCGCCGCCTCTGATGAAAGCATGAACTGACCCGATCAAACAAAATGAAAATATTGAGACTGCAGTATATGGATGCTGGATTAGTACGAAATCGCCGTGGGATTGATGTTTCATTTAATAAGTATTTACAAATTCTGAGGACAAAACACAAGGAGCACTTGCAAACTTTCATCACATAGACCACAGGCTTGCACCCGGTGGTCTGTGTAATGAAAGTTTGTAAGTGTTTCTTGTGCTGTTATGAACGATTATAAATACGTATCGACAGTTAAAACTAGAAGTCCTGTCACGATCTGTGCGCTTATCTAGGCTTAATTGCGCGTAGGAATTGCGCGCATTTGCCATATCGAATGGCATCCAAAGCACGGCAGGTTCACCTGGTTACTCATAGCAAACACAGGCAATGTTTCTGCCAATGGACCTCCGGTTACTTAATCTTCCATACCTATTTGACATTTTTTGTTCTTTTCAGTGAGTTCGCAATTCGAAAATCCTTGTGCAATTCCAGAACGTACGCCTGGATGAAATGGCGATCGAACGGATTGAAGCACGTCACAAAATGAGGACTTCACCTGCACTATGAGGAAACACAATCCCAATAGGAGAGTGATCACGTAACCAAATAACAAAACTTCAAGATGAAAATATATTCTTGTTTTCTTGACACGCCTTTGTTGAAACTTGAAGATACCTCAGTCAGGCTGATGCTATCATTTGTCTGGATTCGGCGAGCCATTTTGGCTTGGGCTCCTGTTGGGTCGTTTTCAGTGCTTATTGGGCTGAAGCTGGAGATTGATGTGGGTTTCACTTGTTTTAACAGGTATTACGTCAAGGAAGATCTAGATGAAACATTTTCTCTTACAATTTTGTTATCACAGATGCTTGGACTGAACAGAATTACACAAAGGCAACGAGGTTTGTAACTCTTTTGAAATACGCCCGGGGGGTTCGCAACTCTATCCCCTAGGTATCATTAGCAGACTTTGCATGTACTACACCTGATGACATATATTGGAGTCGGGTATGACGGTCTAAAGAGATATGAAGTGGGAATGCAATGGGAGCTTGCGGGATCGTGGTTGCTTAACTTAACAACTGAACAGAAATGGATCTAACAGCTAATGTTGTCATTGGAATAAATCCTTCAATTGTTTCCTTGGCAGATACATGTGGTAGTCAAGTGTAGTAAATGGAAAGTAGATGCTCTGATGTCTATGGGATAGGGTTATAACTTTGGATAAACTACTGTGCAAAACGTGCTTATCTCGGTGGGTGGGGAGCCAGCCCGGGGGAACTCTGTTAAAGTTAACGCTCAAAAACCTGAAAGGAGATTTTTTATTAGCATAATAACCATTGACTGGTTAATATTTTAACGGAACAGATTATTCAGTTCCAACTCTATATTAACAAGACAGACTGGTTTTTGAGTGTTAAAAATGCCCTATGGGTGGGGTGGGAGGGCCTTTCTCATCACGCGGAGATTCAAGTGTAAGCAGCAAAGAGACAACACAGGTGCGAAGCCAGGAATTTTGTTAGAGGTGCATTAAGTGGCAGCAAACAGGAAAAATGATTATCAAAGGGAGATCTGTGATGGCATCTGGGACACTGTGAAATTAGGATCTAGAATATGAACACTTTTGAAAGACTGTATGCGAAAAATTACATGTAAAATAAGCTTGGTGTAACCAATAGCGCCCGTAACACCTGACCCTTGAAACGCCTATGCACTTTCATACGTTATTATAACCGAGGCTATGGAAATGTATCAAAGCATAGAGCCTATGTGTTTCTCAGAAATTACATGCAAACGAGAACATCTAATTTTTAACCCTTTATCTAACATGAAAAGCAGACGACACTTGCAAAAACAATTCTTTAATAACTAATTTTTTTAATTTTTTGTCTCAAAAACATAGGTTATGACCCCTCGTTGGAACGAGCTCGACGAGCTCGTTCCAACGAGGGGTCATAACCTATGTTTTTGAGACAAAAAATTAAAAAAGTAATGAAATTTAACTGGCGATATTTGAGAATAGCGCTGGCCGGTTTTGGCCGTTACGTTTGGTAAAGGGTTAAAACAACTTGCCCCGAATACATCGAACACTCTGTGACTTACCAGATACGTCGTACTCTCTATGGCTAAGCCACAGAGTACGATGGCTTATCGGTGTAAGTGAGGCTGGTCGACCCATCTTAATAAAATTTCCCTATCACAAATGGAAGATAATCCTTCAAGTGGAACTCCAATTTTGTGATGAGGTGCATTCGAACCTTACTACGTGCTTGCGTTTAAGAATTTGGTCGGTGGTTTGAATTAAATACAAAATAGATCGATAATGATGGACCTATTTCATTGACCTGATATATATTTAATTGTCCCTAACTATGTAATTCGGTTGATGTGACTCTGACAGGAATTAAACACCGGTAACTCGAGTGACAAATAAACCCTGTAAGATTAGGATCTTGCAACTAGTCTGTGTGAAACGCCTAAACACTGATACTTACAGGCGATGCTATTAAATGGTAGTGCCTAGGCGCATCACAGAAACAATGTGTAAGCGTGAATATCAAGAAAAAAGAAACCTACCAGATGCTCATTGTGGAAAGGCCACAGGATTCGGTGTATCGAGGTTAGTGAAGTCGTCGCCCCATTTTATCAAAATGTTCCAAATAGAAATGGGAGATAGTCCAAGTTGAACTGCATCGGTCGCACCTCCCCTGGCTGCGCATCTGCATAAAATCTAAAATCAGCCGTGGTAATGTACTTTGTCTTGATATTGGTATAATATACCACTGCGAAGACTTGAATCTCGATTCGTTATTTACTGCGCATAAGATTGCACCATAGGTCAAACGCGCAGTCGGTGTTTTTTGTGTCGAAACGCGTTATGTGCAGTAAATAGCGCGCCCACATACGCGATATCAAAATCACACTGACAAAAATAAATCCATTCTAAAATTCAATTTTATATATTTCAACATTCGCTACAGCATATGTCAGTGAGTGTATAAAATAGTCATGTACAGCAAACTACTAACACACAATGTACCATATAAAACGCGAGTGTCAAGAGTGTAACCTTTCAGAACTGGTTCGCGTTCGTTTGAAAGCACAGTGCATATAGTGTTGTAAGCATATCGGGTCACGTTCTTTTAGAGATATCAAGAGACATATCACGAATCCAGAAAATTTAACGCTAAAAAAAGAAACCCTACTAATTAAGTTTTGTCAGGTGATTTTGATGCCCGTCGTTGCCCTATTAGCTTTCTTAGATTATATTTTTCAGTTATTGTTTACAGTTCCCTCCACAGACACACCATGAAGTAATGAATTTAGATGAGGATTTTTATCCGGTCTTTGAAGTTTTATTGAAGTTTAAAGTGCAGGTATATATTCAAATTCCTGCGTCTAAATTCGAAGCGTAAATTTCAAAAACAAAAATTGTGGAGGGATAGTTAAACTGATAACTGCTTATCCTCTACAGGTCAGCTGAGCAGGTATGTGAATTGTAGGTAAACATACATACATTTGCATTCTGAAATTTGTCAACCTTTGATACGAATGAAATAATTGCATCCGAATTTTAAAATATAGTTCTATTCTATTTCGGTTTTTTCTCTCTGATGAGAAATTAATGCTTCCCTTGTATGGGCAGTGTATATATATCGTTAATGATTTGTCTAACATGAGAAAACATAAAATCCCGAGATTTTGTAACCATGACATCTAGATGGAAAGGTTAAAAAAGTATTCAACTTCTACAATTAAAGAATGTAAGCTTCAACGACTTTGTGTAAAGTAGCCGAGACTAGGACACTCCGGGTGTTCCACCCACCCCTCTCTTCCCTAAAGGGAAGAGAGGGGTGAGTGAACAACCGGAGTGTTCTAGTGAGGACTTGGTGAAAACCAGAGTACAAAGCAAGTGTATGTCACACAGATGAAAATCACAGATGAAGAGCACAGGACAGATGAAGAAGAGAACTCGGTTTGAACCCAACCCTATTAACTGCATGCAGCCTCCTAACTGGCCTAACTTTCCTCGTTATGTTGACGGTGATCAAAAATGAATCCAGAGAAGGCAAACTTCTTTATCGCATTGAACTAGAATGAGCTCTAATATTCTGTTTTGGTGTTTATACATTGTGTGGGAGCGCGGTGGCTCAGTGGTAGACTGTTGGACTTCTATGGTAGAGGTCCCGAGTTCGATCCCCGTCCGGGACGACCCGCGTTGTCTTTAAGCAAGGCACATTATCCCTGTTGCCTACATGGGGGCATGATAACGCCGTATTCTAAGGCGTACTGCACGCCGATGGTCCACATGTCTTCATCCGCTGTAATCCTGCTTGAGCGAAGCTTGAACAGTCAGAATGTTGAGCTGACTGTTGATCGTCGTTGTTCGGTGGTTCTCTCCGGGTTATCCGGCTTCCTCCACCCATAAAACTGTCATGGTCACGATTAGACATTGTGCATAAGTATGTGACCTTAAACACCAATAAATAAATAAATAAATACATTCATTGTGTAATTTGACAGTGCTCTGTGGAATAAGGTTCGGAGCTGTCCTAATCTAATCTGTTCCTTCTTTTGCTCGCCAGTTGTGAGTTGGTGGGTTTATTTCAGTTCCACACCGAAGCTTCCATTATGCTCGGCTCAGTGGCGTTCTCGAGAATAGGCGTGGTTAGAAACGGTCCCGTTTGCTTCTTTTGAGTGGTGGACGCAGGTATGACATCACGCCGTAGCTCTCATTACTTCCTTACTGGACATGGATCGGAGAATTTACAATTACCCAAAGGATCAACAAATCCGGAGGGGTAGGGGTTGAAGAGCTACCCTGAATATATTCCTGTTTATGTCGAGCGCTGTCTTGAATATATTCCTATTTATATCGAACGATTGAGTTTTTTTTAGCATCTGGATGGAGCCAACTTCAAAGGTGAGCTCTATTTATTTCAACTTGTAAACTTAAAACCCAGCACCTTTCTTTAAGTTTAGACACGGAAAACCGAACCTATCAAAGTTCGGGTGGAAAGACATTTTTTTTAAAGAAAAAGCTCATATCGATTGTTTAATTAACCCCTTCACTCTGATGTCAAAATACCAAAAATTCAGGAAGCTGTTTTTCCCATAATGCATCTAAAAATTTAACCAATTCAATGAGCTCTGTCAAACGAGATTGAATTGGTTAAATTTCTAGTTGCATTATGGGAAATTTTTTTCTGCCTGAAATTTAGATACTTTGACATCAGTGTGCAGGTGGTTAAAAATGGACTTACTGCGAAATTCACCAGTCAGCATGATGAGGGTTTATTAATCATGGAGATTGAAATGCTAATCTTTCAACCGACGTGTGCCCATGGAAGTGTTACTTTCGAAATGTATCCTTTACCTTACGAACAGCCGCATCCACCCACTCAGTTTTCAACTGGAGCGTCCAAAAAACAACTTTTTTTCCAAAAACTTAAAAATTCATTATTTGCACCTCATTGAAACCAGCTCAGCGATGGCACACCAATGAGTGGGCAACGTGAAATATTTTTTGAATATTTGTTGAAAAATGTAAAACAAATAAGTAAATTCTTATATCGTGTGCTTTATGAAAAGGGTCAATATTTTCCCGCCGGAATGTCTTGCATCCTCTGCTGAAGCAACGGGAGAAAATGCCGGAAGGATAAAGAGAATGATCATTTATGCCAACAGTATGATGACCATTCTGAGTAAGAATATTTTGGTGTTGTAAAATTTTAAATCCAGGTGTACAGGCGAATGAAAGGTTGAATTTCAATATTGCAGCTGTCCAACTGCAATAAGACCTCTCCAACATGTTTTGTTTTTATCTTTTTCAGCTTTTCTAGTAAAATTCATCTATTGCATCGTCAAAAAATCGGTTAACATTGTGGAGAGCCTATTCATTGGATATGCAATAGCGCCATAAACTTCAGTAGAGACTCTTTGGTTCTTTTCGATTTCATTCATTTGGTCACGTCTGAGTTTTGCGGCAATACGACATTGCCGTTCCCAAAATATCATCGTCTGACACAAGTTTGGCCGTCTGAACGAAGTATCTTCTCATAGTGGCCTCTACGTCCTTAATGCCAAATTATTACCGACACAACGATTAAAACTCATTTAATAATGTCTAATCCTTGTCATCTGATCAAGGAAATATTTGTGTAAGAAGTTTTCACAACTTGGTCCGTGTTCGAGGACGCACGGTATTAATACTTTAACTCCCTTCACTCTGATGTCAAAATATCCAAATTTCAAGTAGTCATTTTTCCCATAATGCAACTAGGAATTTAACCAATTCAATCTTGTTTGACAGAGCTCAATGAGCTCTGTCAAACAAGATTGAATTGGTTAAATTTCTAGTTGCATTATGGGAAAAATTTGCACCTTGAACTTTAGATATTTTGACATCAGTGTGCAGGGTTTAACCCTTTAACTGATGTCAGATCTCGGAAATGCCACGTAACTATTTTCCTATAATGCAACAAATAGTTGAACTAATTCAGACAGCGCACCAATTTTGTCCATAATTCTACAGTCAAACAACATTGAATTGGTTGAACTCCTAGTTGCATTATGGGGAAAAATGCAGCTTCAAATTTTAAGTTTGTCATCGGCGTCCGTCGGGTTAATGATACACAATCAGCAGATACAACAGTTCGGGGCTCTGTTGACCTGGTGTTGAAACCAAACATTGGTCCCATATTCTTTACACTCTAAAATCAGTTGGGTTAAAAATCAACAGGGTTGAGTGAATATGAACCCAACTGGGCTCATATTCACTCAATCCAGATGATTTGGCTTTGGTTTTAACCTCGCTGTATTTAGGATATATAATTTAAAATTACTACAAATTATTACTTCAAGAATTTAAATGTTTCAAAGGGGCGCGGTGGCGTTGCAGTAACCGGTTCTCGCCAGATCACCGAAGTTAAGCAACGTCGAGCCCGGTTAATCCTTGAATGGGTGACCGTCTGAGCGATCGATTCGGACTCCCGCGTTGTGTCCTTGGGCAAGGCACTTCACCCCGATTGTCCACATGGGGGCACGATGGCGCCGTGTACTAAGACGTAATGCACGTCGATGGTGCGCATGTCTTCAACCGTCCTAACCCTGCCTGTGCTACAGTGCGGAGTTACGATGTTGGGGAGCTGGCAGCTGCTTTGCAATGTGGTTCTCTCCGGGTACTCCGGCTTCCTCCACCCGTAAAACTGTCACCGACACGATATGACTGTATTGGCTGTTAATGTGTCGTTAAACACTAATAAATATATAAATAAATACATTTAATAAATAAATAAAAAATGTTTCAAAATGAAGTGGATACACGTTGTAAATATAGTCAAACAATTTGTATTTATTGAAAGGCATCATCTGCCAGTTTGGGGCGCGGTGGCTCAGTGGGTAGAGGTGCAGGCTGCAATCCGAGAGATCCTCCGTTCGAATCCCACTTGCGGCAACCGCGTTGTGTCCTTGGGCAAGACACTTCACCCTCATTGCCCATGTTGGGGACACTGTGACGTCGTGTACTAAGGAGTACTGCACGTCGATGGTGCTCTTGTCTTCAACCAATGCTAACCCTGCTTGTGTGAAGTTAGTATGTTGGGGAGCTGACAGTTGCTCGCCGTTACTCGGTGGTTCTCTCCGGGTACCCGTAAAACTGTCATGGTCATGACCAGTCATCGTGCAAAAATATGACCTCAAACCCACAATAAATATAAATATGTCAGTTTTTTATTCACACAAAATGGGCACAGACTGAGAATACTCATATTTCATAGAAATTTAGTCACGATACCCACTGAAGATGGACAGAATTATTTTTAAAGCTCGGTAACTTGGTTAGTTTCAATTCCAACAGTACCCGAAGGGGGGCGCGGTGGCTCAGTTGGTAGAGGTGCAGGCTGCAAGCCGAGAGGTCCTCGGTTCGAATCCCACCTGCGGCAACCGCGTTGTGTCCTTTGGCAAGACACTTCACCCCGATTGCCTACATGGGGGCACGATGACGCTGTGTACTGAGGCGTACTGCACGTCGATGGTGCGCATGTCTTCAACCAATCTATCCCTGCATGTGCTGCGGTGCAGAGTACAGAGTTACGATGTTGGAGAGCTGACAGCTGCTCGTCGTTGCTAGGTGGTTCTCTCCGGGTACTCCGGCTTCCTCCACCCGTAAAACTGTCACGGTCACGATTAGCCATTGTGCATAAGTATGTGACCTCAAACACCAATAAATAAATAAATAATAAATAACAGTACTCGAGGTTTTAAAACTATCGTAATTTATCCTAAAAACAAAAATTCTCCATAACATTAAATAGCATTTATTTTAACCCTTTCCGACTACAGTTATCGTGACGTTTTAACGTCTCGAAGAATTAGGTTTTGGCGACGTCAAACGCAGCCGTTAGCCCTTTAAACCCTGGTGGTATCTTCCTTATCAGTTCAATAACAGCAACAGGAAGACCTCATATTCATTATTTGACGGTAGACCAATTAATATTTGCAACGTGTAGCCTTGTGGCTGCACGTTGAAAATATTGATTGGTCTACCACACACATGCACTTAGCATCCATCCTATTTAATGAAATTATGAAGTATAATGTCCCTGGACGAAAAAGCAGCCGCCCGGGTTCAATGTCGGAGTACGTAATATACCATACCGTAGTCGCAACGCACGGCAATTTTCGTACGCCATATTACGTACCGTAGTCGCAAAGGGTTAAAGCATTTTGACATTTGCTTAGTTTGGGGAGCACTTTGGCTCTGTGGTTACGGCATTGAACTTCAAACCGAGAGGTCACGGTTCAATCCCCGCCATGGGTAACTGCGTTATAACCTTGGGCAAGGCACTTAATCCCGATTGCCCATGTGGCGACACGTTGGTGCTGTGTACTAAGGTATACTGCACGTCAGCAGTAGATGCGATGTGTCCTTCGGCAAGGTAGAACCCTATTGTCCACGTGGGGGCATGGTGACAGTGTACAGTACCAATGCATACTACCCATCGATGATGCACTTTCAACGCTAACTGTACTTGTGCGAAGTTAGAACGTTGTGGAATTTGATAGCTGCTCGCTGCTGCTGGGTGGTTCTCTCCTAGTGTTTTGGATTCTTTCACCCGTAAAACTGTCAGACACGATGTGACCCCGACCGCCGAATGTGTCATTAAACCCCAATAAATAAACACCAGGTGCTGGCGTTGGGAACTTCATTTCAACGCGGATTTCAAGAACGCCATGGTTTCCCCAAAACGGCAGCAGCAGCATGGTGTCTAGTATTCGAATATTTTCAACTCAACTGTTCAAAACTATTAACATGAAAAGCAGACGACACTTGCAATAAAAATTCAATAACTAATTTTTTTCATTTTTTTGTCTCAAAAACATAGGTTATGTCCCCTCGTTGGAACGAGCTCGACGAGCTCGTTCCAACAAGGGGTCAAAACCTATGTTTTTGAGACAAAAAATGAAAAAAATAATGAAAATTAATTGACGAATTTTGAGAATAGCGCTGGCCGGTTTTGGCCGTTACGTTGGTGCCACCCTGCTACAGATACTATCCTATCCTTTTAAGTAATGATTGGATGTAATGGAAGCGATTAAAATTGTGCTTCGTGCGGAACTTCCACACTTCGATTCCTTTGATTCAAATCCACTGGTCGATTTAGACAAAATACAAATCATTGGAAGTATAAAACAACTAGCGGCGCCTGTTCACTGCGGTAAACAAGTTCTGTTTTACTGCTAAAATAGGTCCCGGTCACCAATGCTTGGGAGGTGCAAACCCTCCTTAAAATGGACAACATGGCCTATTAACGCTCACCCCTGATATTGAGTTGATACTCATGTTGTGGTCATGATCAGCCATTGTGCAAAAATATGTGACCTTAAACACCAATGAACAAATAATAAACAATTAAATAAATAATAAAACAACTTCGATTGGGTTCAAGACAGTATTTCGATTATTCATAACACCACCCACCCACCCACACGTAAACCCACCCATCCCCACTCCCACCCACCCACAGCTCGTCTTTAACCAGATAACATTCGGGTTATCTTGAGTGATAAGAGGGGACTCAGCAAACGAAAATAGCATCTGCTCTACAATTTTTTGCTTAAGTATGATTACAGTTTATTTGAAACAAAGACAGAATTGACTTGAGCAACAAGTTAGCAAGTCAGTAAGCTGGACAACTCCTTAACTAATCCACGACGTTTGAGGACATGAAAGTTGACAACAGTCACAGTGAAACAGTTTGAATTTGTCAACATTGTGAAGAGCCACATGAAAGTATGGCAATGTACGGAAAAATGCGTGAGTTTATCTTTGAAAGTATTCTTGGAAAAACTGGTACTGCTGGCTGTTGTTAGAAACACTTCCTTATCCCTTTATCTAACAAATCAGTCGCACCCATCCACGTAATATACACATGCAGCAGTAGATAACAAAATTCAACAAAACCTCATGTGACCTCTCATTGGAACGTGCTTGTCGAGCTGGTTCCAGTGAGGGGGTGGGGGTGGGGGTGGGGGGGGGGGGGAGTGGGGGGGGTTACATGATACGGTTTTATTGACATTTTTGTAAACAAATGAAAAAAATATTTAAAAAATGAATTGATATCTTCTACGTTGGGTAGAGGGGGCAAAATCGAAAACGAGCGTTGCTTGTCTCACCTCATGGATCATCAGTCGTACAAATTTTATTTCTGAACTGAATGAATTCTGAATGATTTTGCTGACAAATTCCACTCACTGCTTGCTTTACTCACACTGATTAAAGATAGTGGGGTTTACATTTTTATTGTGCCCACATCTCCAGGAAATAAAAACGTTTCCGTGTTTTTGGCACAAACTCCAATAATTCGGATGTAATCGACCAAGCTCTCATACACCAGTCAAATTGTGAACGAATCTGACTGTTATGGCATGAAACCAGTTTAGCCTTTGAATAGTCCATCGCACAGTTTTAGATTGTATCCGCTGGAAAAATTAACGAACGTCGGTTCGCTTTTCCGACGAACTGAAATATTCCATCCGATTGAATCTAAAAGTAATATAAAAATCGTTTTCTTGGAATCAACGCAAGAAATATTACTCAATCGACATTATTAAATCGAATCATTTCACTTTCTCTTTCTACAGAACTATGTAACCATAAACATCAATCAATCAATAAATAAATAATAAATGAAATGATTAAATAAATAATAAATGAAATTAATAAATAAATAATAACTGAAATGATTAAAAAAATAATGAAATGATTAAATAAATAAACAAATGAAATAATTTAAATAAATAAATAAATGAAATGATATAAATAAATAAATGAAATGATTTAAATGATTTAAATATATGAAATGTTTAAAATAAATAATGAAATGATTAAAATAAATAATGAAATGATTAAATTAAATAAATGAAATGATTAAAATGAATGATTAAAATGAATGATTAAAATAAATGATTAAAATGAATAATGAATAAAATGAATAATGAATAAAATGAATAATGATTAAAATGAATAATGATTAAAATGAATAATGAAATGATTAAAATAAATAAATGAAGTGATAGATAAAAATATAGAAAACAATAATCAAATAAAATAAATAATTAAATTAAATAAAATAATGAAATAAATAGAAATAAAATAAAATAAATAAAAATAAATGAAGATAAATAAATAATAAAAATAATAAAATCAATAAATAATAAAAATAAATAAATGTGACGTTTTTTGTTACTTCTAGATATGATTATTTACTTCATATTTACAACAGCTGTAATCTTACGTTTCGTAATTCCACTACATGCGTTAATATCTTGATGTTTTCCATGCGCATTAAAAACATATTGATTAGAAAATCTACAACGTGTGCACGAAAGAATATCTGTATATCTATAAATAAAGGGCCATCCCTTTAAATTAACGGCCGCTTGCGCGCATACTCTACTAAAAGTGGATACAAAACGGAGTCATAACTGCGTAAGCTTCCTTACAAAATTTGGATGGTGGTCGGATAGAATGGTAGTGGGTTTGCTGGCACAATCCTCCTACATTACAGGCGCCATGGACTGATCGTAATCCATGCTTAGGCAGTAATGTCGACGCATGCGTTTATAACAGGTTACAATACAGTGTTTTCGTGCAAACAGCGCCTCTAGTGGTTGACACCCAACCTTTAAGGGAGGATAAAAGTTCCTGGAATTATCCGATTGGTGGAAAATGAACCGAGCTTGTAAGTGTGAATAAAATTTTTAAAGTGCATGTGTTGGAAAAGATATAAAATATCGGTGACTATTGTCTTCTGAAATGTGTGAGAGAAGATTAAAATTGGGTAGGAGTAGGTAAAAATATGTCTATTTCATTCAGTGCGAAACTGGACGGGAGTATAGGAAGCTCCAAATTTAAAGGCAAAATTCACATGGCGACCTATATTTTTTTTCAGTATCTTTTTTTCATGAGATGATAAACTAAATGGATAGATGGTTGTTTTTGCCCAAATCAGCTTGATGAGATGTGGAGAGGAGGAAAGATTAGTACTGTCGTCAATGGAAAAAAAAACACTAATGTAACCAACAACTATCAGCGAAATTTTAATTAATAAAGCGAGAGCGCATTGGCTCAGTGGTAGATTGTTGGACTTTTATGCTGGAGGTCCCGTGTTCGATCCCCGTCCAGAACGACCCGCGTTGTGTTCTTTGACAAGGCACTTTATCCCGGTTGCGTACATGGGGGCACGATGACGCCGTGTGCTAAGGCGTACTGCACGTCGATGGTGCACATGTCTTCAACCGCTGTAACCCTGCTTGAGCGGTCAAAATTAGAATGCGCATCCTACTGCGCTATGCATAAAGCCTGTCTGAGATTCCAGTCCAACAATAATGTTTGTGCAATAAACGCCATTCAGAATGAAACAACTGCGCGAGTATATCGGAAAAAACAGATGTAAGTAGGGCTGCACGGTATATCGATAAACCGATATATACCGGTATTCAAACCAATATCGATTGAATACCGGTGTAATTACAAAAATATCGGTTTATCGTCGTTATTTATTTACCCACAATATAATTTTCAAGACGTCTTGAGTTTTTTAATTGTAGCCCCGAATGAATAATATTATCCCTTTATCCAAGGAATCGTCTGCTTGTGCTCAGAAATATACAAATTCAGCAGTTGAAAAATAATTTTAAAAAATTTCAACAAAACTATATCAGGTGACGCCTCATTGGAACGAGCTCGTTGAGCTCGTCCCAATGAGGGGCCACATGATATAGTTTTGTTGAAATCTTTGGGGAAAATCTGATAAATTAATTTTGAAAATAATAAATTTTGATATCGTCTGGGTTGGGTAAATGTGTTTCTAACCGCATCATCAAGGCATACTAATTCGTTCCGACTGTGATTTATTTATTTATTGGTTCTTAATGCCACATCAGCAGCTAAGCCTATATCGTGGAGAGAAAACAGTGGAAATTAAAAACTCATTTTTAGTTATGCAGTAAAAAGATCGAATAAAAATAAAAAATAACTACAAGAGATCTGTCAAAGTCCAAAGTGTCCGACTGTGATGCCTCGAGACTCGATTGTGGTTCTTGTGTTCATATATCTGAACAGTTTTCGATACACCGGTATACCGCAGTATTTTTTTGAATACCGATACCGGTATTCTGTTTTGAATATCGTGCAGCCCTAGATGTAAGTTGATTTTAGATATGTTGAGTAAGAAATCAGATAGAGCCGGGAGGTTTTGATTTTTCTGATTCGGTTTCAGGATAAAACGGCTTCGGTTCGATTCTTCTACGTGTTAACCCTTTACTTAACCTGAAAAGCAGACGACACTTGCAAAAGTAATTCTTGAATAACTATTTTTTTTTAATTTTTTGTCTCAAAAACATAGGTTATGACCCCTCGTTGGAACGAACTCGACGAGCTCGTTCCAACGAGGGGTCATAACCTATGTTTTTGAGACGAAAAGTGAAAAAAATAATGAAAATTAATTGGCGATTTTTGAGAATAGCGCTGGCCGGTTTTGACCGTTACGTTAGGTAAAGGGTTAAGAGCAGATAGTTAATAACACTTCATGTTCCTTAACATAGACAAAATCCACAACAGTTTGTAAGGCACCACTGATTACAAAAATGCTGTTTTTAAGTATCTAGGTCTAATTTTCTTTGATCATTCTTAGCGACCAGTTGCTAAGCCGAGGGGGCGCGGCGACGTTGCGGCAACCGGCTCTCGTCAGATCACTGAAGTTAAGCAACGTCGAGCCCGATTAGTCCTTGGATGGGTGACCGTCTGAGCGATCGATTCGGACTTCCGCGTTGTGTCCTTGGACACGGTACTTAACCACGATTGTCCACACGTGGGCAAGATGGCGCCGTGTACTAAGGCGTACTGCACGTCGATGGTGCGCATGTCTTCAGACAATCTAACCCTGCCTGTGCTACAGTGCGGAGTTACGATGTTGGGGAGCTGACAGCAGCTCGTCGTTGCTCTGTGGTTCTCTCCGGCATCCTCCACCCGTAAAACTGCCACCGATACGATATGACCTTGGCTGTTTAAGTGTCCTTAAACCATAATAAGTAAATAAATAAATAAATAAATAAATAAATAAATGTAATCATGGTTCTTTGTTATGAGCCAACTGAATTAACCCTTTATCTAACATGAAAAGCAGACGACACTTGCAAAAAAAATTCTTGAATAACTAATTTTTTTCATTTTTTGTCTCATAAACATAGGTTATGATCACTCGACGAGCTCGTTCCAACGAGGGGTCATAACCTATGTTTTTGAGACAAAAAATGAAAAAAATACTGAAAATTAATTGGCGATTTTTGAGAATAGCGCTGGCCGGTTTTGAATAAATTATTTTTTTTTTTTTTTTTTTTTTTTTTTTTATTATTGGCATCACTAGAAAAATAGTACATTATATAAAATTGCAACAAAATGAGATTTTTACAATATAATGTATATACAGAGCAGTTCTCCAATTATTCAAAGAATGCATCAGTTAGGTAGCTCCATTTTTCTCTAATACGCTCGGCCTTGCTGATTGTGTACATGTATAGAGAATACATTTCAATATTTTGTAGGATTTTATAGCCCTTGTTAAATCTGAGAAAGAGGGGATGGTATTACTTCGACTGCAGGTGTAAATATACTTTTTGCAGATGAGGAGAAAGATATTCCAGACATTTAGATAGGCGATTTCCAGTAAGGGATCACAACCTAGATAGATAATCTTATATATGTTTTTCAGACAAAAAAAAAGAAGAAAAATAATTATTCAAAAATTTTATTTGCAAGTGTCGTCTTTTCATGTTAGGTAAAGGGTTAAAGAATACCTTGTAAATCAACGTGCTGAACAGATATGAAGATGAGTTTTACCCTTTTAACACTGGCGCCCTGATGGCTATCATTTCAATCAATATTGTAAACGGCGAAATGGGAGAAAGCATTCTGGTTTGTTTGCAGGTGCAGTAATAATTTAATCCAACAGCTCTGTCGAGCTGTTTGGCTAAATTATTACTGAGCCTCGCTTCAGTTTTTTTTTGCTCTTTGTATCGTCTGCTCGACCATTACCAATTTTTCTTCATTAAAAAATCTATGCTCACCGTGTTGAAAGGGTACGGTGGCTGATTTAGGACACTCAAATATTTATTTTTATCTCGTTATAACGAAAAAACATCTCGTTATAACGAGAAAGTATCTCGTTATAACGAGAAAACATCTCGTTATAACGAGAAAGTATCTCGTTATAACGAGAAAAGATCTCGTTATAACGAGAAAAGATCTCGTTATAACGAGATAGTATCTCGTTATAACGAGAAAACATCTCGTTATAACGAGAAAACATCTCGTTATCTCGAGATAAAATCACGTGACTCTGATGACATGAAACATATAGCCCCCACCACCAAAACAGTTTATATATCTCGCGGGTGTTTTCAATATTCTGGATGTAATACATGGGGTAAACACCTACCCACCCCCACCCCAAGCATCCCAACCATGCCGTGAAATACCTCTCCTCTCCCTCGCACATGTTGTCAACGATAATTACGATAAGCGCATATAACTCTCATACCAATAAACACAGAAAATGAGATGGAATTCACACAAACAAATGAAACTATAGCGTAATAAACTCGCTGCCCCCCCCCCGCCCCGCCCCTCCCCCACACCGTACGTGGAACACTTTTTCGACACATGGCACTCAAAACACGACTATAGCCTCAGCCCCAAAACAGTGTACATATCTTACGCGTGTGTTTAATACTGTGGATGTAATACACGGGAAACACTCCTACCCCTCTCCTTCCCAAAGCATCCCACCAATGCCCGCGAAATACAATCCCCTCCCCCTCGCACATGTTGTAAAAGATAATTACGACAAGTGTATTTAACGCTTATACTAATAGAACAAGGACAGGGACGTGAGAAGGTAAAAATATTGGGAGAGGGGTATCAAGGCGGAGATCCATGCAAAAAGGCGCCCATTGTGCTGGCAGTAGCATGATTCGAGTCGCGAACTGGCGAGGTGGGGGAGAGCACCAGATGTGGTATCCCCTTCTCGTTGGCGGGGTCCGGGGGCCCTTCCCTGGGAAAATTTTGAAAACTATGAGGGCCAAAACTCGCTTTCTCAGTGATTCTGAGGCCGCTGTGACACTACCAATTCGAATTCTCTGCTCGTTTCGTAATTAGGCGCGCTTCTGAATTTATCCGTTTGGTCAACCTCTTCGTTTGTGTTTTGTTTTGGACTGACTTCAGACATCTCCACGAGTTTAATCGGGACCATGGGTTAATAATTTTTTGATTTTTTTTTTGGGGGGGGGGGGCGGGGGGGGGGGGTGGGAGGTAAATATCCCCATTACACCCCCCGGTTTAACGCCACTGAGAAAGGATGGAAAACAGAAAAATGAGATGGAATTCACACAGACAAATTAAACAACAAAAGCGTAATAAACTTATTGCCACCCCTCCCCACATCCTTCCCTCCACACACAAGGAGAGATTTATTTATTTATCTATTTATTTATTGGAATTTGACGACTCTTTCAGCAGCCAGGGTCATGTCGTGTAATGTAGTTCTACAGGTGGAGGAAGAACCGAAGAATCGGAGAGAACCACTGAGCACCGGCGAGCAACCGTCGAACTCTCCAACGTACTAACCCGGCAGAATTTGAGTTACATATAGAGTTCTAACGCAAGTTGAAGACGACAGTATATAGCTTCACAAAAGTGACTTTAAACACCAATAAATAATTAAATAAATTCCCTATACAGTGATGACTACATGTATAGTCGTCATGCTTCATATTCCATGTTCAGCTCAATCTGTCAGTGAACAAAATCAGAAGTTTATTGAAAAACTTAGTGCTGAAGCGGCAGGGGTAGGGGGGGTGGATGGGGGTGGGAGGGTTGACACCCCATCCAATAACATTGACCTCCACCCCACACCCACAAAAATTAAACTGCCACTTATAATTCCCAAACCTCCCTTCTCTCAAGATGCCCAGAATGGGCCCCAGAGCTTTATAATATGAAAAAAATCACCCCCGGACTCCACCAATGGGAGGGCGTACCTCCCAAACTCTCCGTCCCCTGCCTCAAACCTCGAGACATGCCCGTGGTATGTCGTTCTCGACCCTCGCGATATTACTCCCCCCCCCCCAACACACACACAATTTGGGATCCTAGCTCTACACAGTAAAAAACAATTTTCTAGAGCTTCAGGATTCATACATTGCATTATTGTTATATTATTGACACCATTTAATTCTATTTCTAAGAAGTGCACAAGTTATCGGTATACCGTATATATTGGCCTAATCATGATAACCCTTTTACCCACCGCAGCGACACAAACCGTTCGTGTAATATACAAAATTCGCCACTCAAAATTTATGTTCATAATTTTTTCTCCCAAACCATAGTTTATGATATCGCATCGAAAAGAGCTCGACGAGCTCGTTCAAATGAGTGTCATAAGCCGTTCAGTTTGGAAGAAAAAAATGAATTTCATTTATTTTTTTTTTTTGTGTAAAAATAATTGTGGGCCTACTGTTGTCTTCAACTTGCGTTTGGTAAAAGGTTAATGACGCCATAATGTGTTCCCACGACAAACATGTACAGCTACCTACTATATAATTATGAGAGCACGGTAGCTCATTTGCTAGAGTATCGAGCTTGAAACATAGAGATCGACAGGTTCGATTCTGACCCGCGCTGTGTCTTTAGGCAAGACACTTGATCCCAGTTGTCCACGTGGCCTGACGTGGGGTCACGGTGGCATTATGTGCTAGGGCGTACTGCACGTCGATGGTGCACGTGCCTTCAACCGCTCTAACTCTAATTCTGTCGGGTTAGTATGTTGGAGAACTTGACGGTTGTTCGCCGCTGCTCAGTGGTTGTCTCCGGTTCTTCCTCCACCAAGGGAACTACCCTACATGACATGCCCCTGGCTGCTGAAAGCGTCGATAATAAATAAATCTCTCCTTGTGTGTGTTGGTGGGGGGGGGGGGGGGGCAGTAAGTTTATAAGGCTATAGTTGTTTAATTTGTCTATGAAAATTCCATCTTATTTTCGGTTTTTCATCCTTTCTCAGTGGCGTTAAAATCGGGTAAGGGAGGGGGGGGGGGGGTAGGGGGTATTTACCACCCCCATCCCACCTCTTCAATAAAAAAAATTATTAACCGATGGTCCCGATTAAACTCGTGGAGATGTTTGAAGTCAGTCCAAAACAAAACACAAACGAAGAAAGTTAACCAAGCGGATAAATTCAGAAGCGCGCCTAATTACGAAACGAGCAGAGAATTCGAATTGGTAGTGTCACAGCGGCCTCAGAACCACTGAGAAAGCGAGTTTTGGCCCTCATAGTTTTCAAAATTTTCCCAGGGAAGGGCCCCCGGACCCCGCCAACGAGAAGGGGATACCACATCTGGTGCTCTCCCCCACCTCGCCACTTCGCGACTCGAATCATGCTACTGCCAGCACAATGGGCGCCCCCTTTTGCATGGATCTCCGCCTTGATACCCCTCTCCCAATATTTTTACCTTCTCACGTCCCTGTCCTTGTTCTATTAGTATAAGCGTTAAATACACTTGTCGTAATTATCTTTTACAACATGTGCGAGGGGAGGGGATTGTATTTCGCGGGCATTGGTGGGATGCTTTGGAAAGGAGAGGGGTAGGAGTGTTTCCCGTGCATTACATCCACAGTATTAAACACACGCGTAAGATATGTACACTGTTTTGGGGCTGAGGCAGTAGTCGTGTTTTGAGTGCCGTGTGTCGAAAAAGTGTTCCACATACGGTGTGGGGGAGGGGCGGGGGGGGGGGGGGGGGGCAGCGAGTTTATTACGCTATAGTTTCATTTGTTTGTGTGAATTCCATCTCATTTCTGTGTTTATTGGTATGAGAGTTATATGCGCTTATCGTAATTATCGTTGACAACATGTGCGAGGGAGAGGAGCGGTATTTCACGGGCATGGTTGGGATGCTTGGGGGTGGGGGTGGGTAGGTGTTTTCCAATGTATTACATCCAGAATATTGAAAACACCCGCGAGACATATAAACTGTTTTGGTGGTGGGGGCTATATGTTTCATGTCATCAGAGTCACGTGATTTTATCTCGAGATAACGAGATGTTTTCTCGTTATAACGAGATCTTTTCTCGTTATAACGAGATACTATCTCGTTATAACGAGATGTTTTCTCGTTATAACGGGATCTTTTCTCGTTATAACGAGATCTTTTCTCGTTATAACGAGATCTTTTCTCGTTATAACGAGATACTTTCTCGTTATAACGAGATCTTTTCTCGTTATAACGAGATCTTTTCTCGTTATAACGAGATACTTTCTCGTTATAACGAAATGTTTTCTCGTTATAACGAGATAGCATCTCGTTATAACGACATCGTATCTCGTTATAACGAGATAAAAATAAATATTTGAGTGTCCTAAATCAGCCACCGTAAAAGGGTAAAGAATTAAAACAATTTAAAACAGATTGAAAGGGTTGATTTTCTTGAGAAATGATTGAACTCCGTCGGAGTTTGTGTCATAATTTAAGAGACGCTGCAGTAAAGTGTTGCTGTCTGACAGGACCAAATTCTGTGCAGTGCAAAAGAATGCGATCCACCGTCAACACTCGTTGACAAGGGATACATTCTGGTCACATTTAGTATCTGGAGAGTGGATTGTATCTGAATCACCCCATGGAGTGGAGTTATCATCCAAAGTATTACTTTCAAATTTTGTACACATGGTGGACAAAAAAACACAAGTAATGTTTCAACCAGTGAACCCCCGGGTTTAACTGTTAACTGCTTCCATCGGAACCTTTTCGCCAGGACTGGAGTCTTAGATATCGTTTCTTTCGTACTACTTCAATGTATTTTCCTTAGAAACCTGGGCGTACAAATGAAGGCCTGTAGTAAACGATTAGGACTGTTAGGGGCCCAGCATAACTAATTTGGAGTACCCGTACAGATCGCGTTAACCCTTTCGCAGCTATTGTTCCTTATTGATTATTTACAGTAAGGTGGTAACACTAAAATATTTCTTTTGCTTTAACCCTTTGAACTCTGGTGGTATCTTCCATGCCAGTTCAATGGAAAACACTCGGAAGAGTCCATATTCTTCAGCTGTGGTAGACCAATCAATATTTTCAACGTGCAGCCTCGTGTCTGCACGTTTAAAATATTGATTGGTCTACCCCACACATTTACTGAACAACCATTCTGTTTAATGACGTTATGACGTATCATGTTCCTGACCGGAAAAGCGGCCGCTAGGGTTCAGAGGTTAAATGAGTTTTTTTTTTGAAGGATTCAAAGGGATTTTACACAAAGGCAAATCACCCAATTTGGTGGTGGAGGGACGTTGGATAAAAACTTAAGTGAACTCCAACAAACCCACCCACCCCACCCACCCACCCACCCACCCACCCACCCACCCACCCACCCACCCACCCACCCACCCACCCACCCACCCACCCACCCACCCACCCAATAAGGGTCAACTGGATGATTTTTTATAATACCACTTGGAATCCGGTAAAACCAGTTCTAAAGCAAACGAAACGCCCCACATCAACCACCCAGGGCCTCACGCAGATAGGTTGACTCAATTTAACACGTGGTAATCTTATGCATCCACATATACATCGTACTGAATATGATCACAATCGGCCACTCCCTCTTGCGAGAAATTAAATAAATAGAAAATTCCTCATAGAGTTCAATGCTAAACTACCCCCCCCCCCCCCCCATCCCTCACAATCGCTGATCTTAACGCCTTTGACAGACGTTAACATACCAGTCATAGTAATTCTGGATACCAAATAACATTTTGCTTTATGGTTTTAAAAAAATGAAGTTTAACCCTTTACCTATCATGAAAAGCAGACGACACTTGCAAACAAAATTCTTGAATAACTATTTATTTTTTTTATTTTTTGTCTCAAAAATGTATGTTATGACCCCTCTTTTAAAGAGGGGTCATAACCTATGTTTTTGAGACAAGAAATGGAAAAAATAATGAAATTGGCGATTTTCTGAATTACGCTGACCGGTTTTGGCAATTACGTTGGGTAAAGGGTTTGCATCAAAAACATAGCTTATCACCCCTCACTGGAATGAGCTCGTTGCAATGAGGCTACATAAGCTATGATTTTGTGACAAAAAATGAAAAAAGTAATGAAATTTGAATGATTAATTTTGTGAATAGCACTGGCCTGTTTTTATTTGTTAGGTAAAGGGTTAAAGAGTTGTCAGCATATTGCACTAAATTAAACCTCATACTTTCACAAGGAACCCAAATATGAAGCCAGCGACAAAATGTGATCAAAGTTGAATCTGATACTGCTGGGGATGTTGAAGGACTTTGAAATTTGTATCCAAAGTTGTAACGACCTGCCTTTATAATAAATTTATTTTCAGACTGTCCGAAAGATGTTGGCTACAGGCTGTCATGAGAAGGGGAAACCTACAACTCTGTTTGAAATTTGTTGCTGAACAAGTGACCAAATACAAAGCGTTCGAAGATTGCAAAAATGACACCGGACATCTGTTACTCGTTGAAAACGAGGAAATGTAGACATTTGTTGTCTACTTAATAAAACGCAGCAGAAACTGGTGAGTTCTAAAGAGCCCAATATCATGTAACTGGGACGTGTAAATCGTTACTTTTTCAGTTCCCTATTCGATATTCGTCATCAACCGCTTTTAGCGGTTGATGACGAATGTCGAATAAGGAACTGGGAATAAGTAGCGATTGTCACGTCCTTCCCAAAACTTGGCAATAGTAATTGAACGATTTGTCAGGGTTTGGATTGTTTTGACAATTTTGAATTGTAGGTTTCTGTAACCTGGATCAACAAGTCTTAAATCTGATTTGAGACTCTGGAAGGCGAACCAAAAGCATAGCAGCTTCGCATCGTACCCGCTTTTAATCCGAATCGCGCGCCTTTGTTCTCAATCCAACAGTTAATTTTGTCCTCGTTTCATTTGACTAGCAAAAACACATTTACATCTCGGCCAATGAAATGGTCTGCGCGCGCTGATGCGATGTTAGGACAGAATCGCCCCTTTCGACCCTCATGACTGTTTAAATATAAATATTGACAAAATGACTGATCGAAGCAGAGTACGAGAAGCGTGGGAGGACAGGTTGTTCCCTAATCACTGCCGATTGGAATTTTATTTTATATTAGTTGGTGGTGGTTTTGTCGATGGAGGTCTAAGAGTTTCTTGCCTTTGTAATCTGTCTGACCATAACTCTTAGTTTTGGAGTTCGGGTTAATGTCTACTCATTAGCTAATCTTGTTATCTTCTATATTACTCGTGTTTCACACCCGCTAACCCCCTCAAACACCGATGCCCACCGTTCTTCTGCGACTCTACTTTCATGGTGGAAAGATCCTAACTGGGGTTGGACATACCCGCAGATTTACCGTTCCCTTCTGGCTCAATCTCATATGAGGAAGAAGCATGTATGGGAGGAGGCGCCTCTGGGGGTTCAAGGTGTGGGGGTAGTGGTAAGCATTCGCACCTTTTCCCGCGTTCTCAGATATGTCAGTCGGCTAGGATCTCAACGTATCTTTTTACTCTTGGTCTTGCTGTCACCATCCAAAAGGTTTACAGCGTCTCTCAGGGGAGGGTGTCCAGGATCCTCCCAATGAAGGAGCGACATCTTCCGAAGGATGACTGTTCTGATATTCTCTCAAGATCCACTGCTAAATGAATCGGTCATCCGGATACTCCAAATGGTGGCTAGGTCAACCTTCAAGGTTTACAGTGTTTCTTTTTTTCCGCTGAAAGTTCCATCTGATCAATAGATCAATAGATGTTCACACCTCGGAATCCAAGGTGCGAATGAGGATGAAATGTTCACGTCTCCTCTTATCAGTTAAGACTTCACAATGCCAAGAGTCACTGCAAAAGATGGTGTCTTGCTTTTTGTCACTCAAGTATTTACAAGATGTTTCATTTGCCGAGTTATTAAATATTACTATCTTAGCCTTCACTACTTTTGTCCTACGATTATTTATATTTCAACAATTACTGCACTGAACAGATTATGCACATGGGGGCAGGATGACGCCGTGTACTAAGGCGCACTGCATGTCGATGGTGCGCATGTCTTCAACCAATCTAACCCTGCCTGTGCTGCAGTGAGGAGTTACGATGTTGGGGGAGCTGGCAGCTGCTCGTCGTTGCTCGTTGTTCTCTTCGGGTACGCCGGATTTCTCCACCCGTAACACTGTCACCGACACGATAGTTTAGTTTAATAGTTTAATGCATTACACCATAATGGCCGTTGCACAATACAAACATAAGAAGAAGAATTAGTAAACATAATGTTTTACAGTAAAGTACTAATGACATTTTTCTTTAACAAGGTGATCTTGCTTACAGAAGAATGGCCAGATCACGTTAGAAATAATATTAATCGATTTACTATCGAAGTTTTTCAATATATAATAGTATTTCTCCGAATCTTTTAATTGTTCAAATTCTTTGTTCAGTTTCTTTGATGATTTCTTCGAACCCCGTTTTACTAATTTCGACATATGCCTCTCAATACATAACAAAATGTTTTTCGCTCTCTATTTCACCGATATCGCATGGCATCTCCTATCATTTAGGACCCTTTTCTATTTCTAAATTATGGTTACTAACCCTAAGTCTAGTAAACAGTTCACGGGCCTGTCTGGATCTGGTGATTTTCAGATAATATTCAAACTTGTGATCATTTTTAACTAATCGGTACGTTCGTAACTTATTTTATCATCATTAAACATATCTTTAGTAAATCTTTCTCTATGTTGAGATTCTAGTACATCTTTCAGGCATTTTCCATTACTATTGGTTAACGTATTAGCATCGGAAACCTTGATATTGTAACGAGATAACTGAGTTATCCAAGTTTTCGAAAGTTTACATTTGAGTGACTCATAATGAGTTGGAGAGTATGTTATCGTCAGCAATATTGGATAATTTATTGACATATTTATGGAGATGTACGATAGCATTGTTCACAATAGGATATCTACCCAACTCCCCCCGTGTTGCGTGATTAGATGCTTTTCTATTCAACATTAATATTTGTTTACAAAATTCCAAGTGGACTTGTTCACAGGCTGTAGTGTCCGCAAAAGGAGTATTGAGGTCAGGGGACCATATCTCGCAACCATATAATAAAGTAGGCTTAACAAATTTATCAAAAAGTTTACGTTTCACATCAAGAGTTAAGTCAAGTGACTTTCTGAGAGAATTTGTAAGGAAAAACGTTGCTTTCGATCCTTTTATGCTTAAATTCTATTGAACTTGTTTTGTGTTTCCATTGTATGTGAATTCAAGACCTAAGTATTTATATTGATCTACGATATCTAATGTTGCTGTTCCAATACAAAACGTAGGATCTTTAACATTTTTGAAAATCATGCATTTTGTTTTATTAACTGGTCGAGTGCTGGAAGCCCTATTTTGGGCTTTACTAAAAGTGACAGGCAATAACTGTCTGTAGCTACATTCTGACTGAGGAAGCCTTTATTGTCCCTGATATGAATCCGATTTTTTTATGCAATACCTTGCTCTCTGACATTTAATTGGATAGTGCCTATAAGGCACTATCCAATTAAATGTAATAGAGCAATATATGATTAGCTTTGATTTGTTGTCAGAAAAATCTCAGCACTTTACCAGTTAATATTGAAACTAAGTTTGTTTTTATCCGCATAGTGTTCTAACTTTTGAACACATTTATTTAATCCGACTGGATACTCGGATAATATTACCAGGTCATCGGCAAAGAGTAGGTGATTGAGTCGTTGTCCATTCACATTAACAGTTGAACAGGATTCATCAAATATCCCACATATGTCAATAAAAATTTTGAAAAGAGTGGGGGATATAGAACATCCTTGTCTAACACCCACTGCTGAGAGTAAAGGTGGGCTCAATTCTACAGAAGTATTTATAGAATAGTAACTGAACTCATGAAGAGAGCTAAGAATTTTGAGGACTTTTCCAATGACTTCATTTTCTCAAAAAGTAACGACCTATCTACCGAATCAAATGCTTTCTTAAAATCAACAAAAGCTGCGAACATTGGTTTCTTCTCCTCTTTATATTTATTTGCCAACGTGCGCAAAATGAATGCACTGTCAATTGTTCCACGATACTTTCTGAAGCCAAATTGGTTATCGCTTATTAAATCGTTGAATTCTAAATACTCATTCAGCCTCGTGTTTATTACTTTATTAAATAATTTCCCGAAATTGTAATTCAGCGCAATCGGTCTGTAATTGTTAGGATTATGTCGATCGCCTTTCGTATAGAGAGTTTTTATTACAGACTCACTCCAACATACAGGATAATGACCTGATAATAATATTTGATTAAATAACTTGACAACATCATCTATAATAATTGGAACAATAAGTTTTAATAATTCATTCGGAATGTTATCTACAGCCGATGACTTTTTGTTTTTGAGCTGCCTTACAGCGTCTGATATTTCTTTTGCAGTTATGTGGTCGTTGTTTAATTTGATATCTGGCTCCTTAATTGTCGCCGGAAGATGACGTATTTCAGACTCGGATCTTTTTGGACAAAGTAATGTTTCAAAGAATTCTCCAGTTTCACCTGGATGTAAATAATTGGGCTCTTCTTTCTTAGCACGAAATGTGTTAATACTCCAATACTCGGAAGGATTAGCTTTCTCCATATGAGATAATTTATCAGATACATTCATAAAATTCTCTGCGCTTACGTTTTGTCTCCTACTTATAATGCTTTTTTTATAGAGTGAAATGTTATCAGTAATGTCTTATAAGGCATCTTCATCTCATTTACGACATTTGTCACAACTTTTTTTTAACTGTTTAGTGTCTATCAAACCAGTGATGTTTACGTTTTTGCTTTATACCTAAAATTTTATCACTTTCGATGAAGCTTTATTAATAAACAATATGATTTCATTCAGATCTCGGGTGGCCCTTTCGGTTCCAATGGGATTCGCATTATACTCAATCGGAACTCCATTAACCGTTTTTGAACATATGGATCATATAAGGTAGAAATAGTTTTATCTCCACTCTCTTTACACCATTTTGTAACTAATTTATGTTTTCGGTAGGTATTTTGAAGCTTAGTACCTTCTACTTCGATTACCCTAAAATCGTCAGTTGACTATGATCTGAAAATTCTGTCGGAGTTTTAACACAAAAATAGCTAATATCGGGTATGTGCCTCTTATCAATACATAGTCAACAATACTAGCGCCATTGTAACTGTAGCTTGTATAATTTCCAAGCGAATCGTCAAATTTCCTGCCATTATTCACTATTCTCATACCGGATGATTTACACATAGATAATTGTGTTCCAAACGAATTACATTCCTTATCCAAACTTGCCCTATCATTTTCAATCAAATGCATAATTATCAGGTAAAATTTAATGTGAATCGTCATCATTTGTAACATAACCCGGTTGACCACCTGCACGTGCGTTAAAATCACCACCAATGATAGTCAATTAATCTAATTCTGAATCCCCCAGGTCTCGCTCTAAGTTACTGAATACTGATTCTATAGTACATGTATTCTTATTTCTCCAATGAGAAGAATTAAATGGAGGAATGTATATGGAGATGAAAACAATATCGTTAGACTAAACATCTCTCCACTAAATTCAACCCGCAGCGTTGTTCCATGCAGTCTTTCAACAGATTTAAGATATTTCGTATATTTAGAACGACAATAAAAAGCTATTCCTCCTCTGGCATTCTTCTGTTTATCACAACAGTCAATTTCTCCGTGGTATTCTGTTTGGTTGTAATTGAATAATATCCCAGGATTCATTCGCATATTTGACGTTTAATGCTAGCATACACACCCCATCAAAACTCGGGTGCAGCTTATCGCAATAAAGTGAACGACGAATTTCTGATGTTGAATTGTCGACAAATCCATGTGTATTGTCTATGAAAATACATCCTTCTTCAGAGCAGACGTCCTTGTACAAACGATTAGTGTCTTCAACTAAGTAATTTATGTGATCCGAATGAAGTGTTGTTAATATTGAAGACAACCGCACTTTGTCACTAGGACGTTTTTCTTTCATTTTGGAAATAAGCTCAAGTTCTTTTCGACTGGTAACAAGGCTATTTCTAAAACTGTTAATTCCAATATGAATCGTTACTTTATGGACATTTGAATATTTATCGGAATTTCCTTCTTCCAGCCATCGCATCAACCCTGCTATTCTCTGTCCAGGCCGGACAACACATTCGACTCCCTCATTTCCAACGGCCATTTTTCTAGGATTTACTTTTCTCAGAACCGAACCTAGTATGAGATGCAGAGGATTGTGAAAAACGGCAGAAGATTCGTACTGTGATTGATCAGGAGGCATCTGCTTCACAAGCATTATGGCGAACTGAGATGTCAACATCAGTCACCGGGAATTGAAACAAGTGACTCATCATGAAGTTGTAGTGCATCGAATTTGTTAGATATTGATACACTTGACACGATAGTTTCATAACGAGAATTTTCAAATGAATGTGAAGATTGCTCAGGCGTCATTTTCATCGTTTCTGTAAGAAGCGCAGTTTTTCAGGATCGCATTCAACAATAGTTGGCGTATTCATTTGTTCAGCTTCTCGTTCCTTCAACCCCCTTCACACTGGGGTAGTACTAAAATGAGTCCGCAGGTAGAAAAAGAGACCGTAAGAGACCGCAAGTAAACTATGGGGGTTAATGTTCTGACATGAATGGTTTCTGGTTCTTTGGGTTACAAATTATACATATCCGAAGTTTGGTGTTGATATTTCAACCTTAACCCCTGAAATTTCCCTATTAATGTATAGCGCGTTTTCAAACTTACAGACTCATTTTTCGCAAGATGGGCCAAAGAGTCCGCAAATGAACTACTAGTCATACAAATATCAAATGAGCGGTTTCTGACTGAAAACATTAAAATAATACATATCCGAAGTTTAGTGTTGATATTTCAATGTTAACCCCTAAAATTTCACTATTAATGTATAGCGCGTTTTCAAACTTACGAACTCATTTTTCGCAAGATGGGCCAAAGAGTCCGCAAATGAACTACTAGTCATACAAATATCAAATGAACGGTTTCTTATTGAAAACAGTATAAATAATACATATCCGAAGTTTGGTGTTGATATTTCAACGTTAACCCCTAAAATTTCACTATTATTGTATAGCGCGTTTTCAAACTTACGGGCTCATTTTTCGTAAGATGGGCCAAAGAGTCCGCAAATGAACAACTAGTCATACAAATATCAAATGAGCGGTTTCTGACTGAAAACATTAAAAATAATACATATCCGAAGTTTGGTGTTGATATTTGAACTGTGCCATTGTAGAATGCTTGAGGTTTTTTTTATTTGTGATTCAATTGACGAAACAAATTGAAGTGGAGTTGATGATGAATGAAAGGTTTTAGTGCGCCGAAGGCGCGCAGGAACGATGTGGGATTTACAAATCCCTTGCGACCCGGCGTGGAGTTGAGAAATGAAATGTTCATTTATATAAGAAAATAGTCTGTTTGAAGTTCTGAGTAGCTTGCTGACATGCTTTCATAAACATATCCTAATAATCACAAACAACATGCCACACAAATAACGGTGATTTTAATTTACCGATCAAACAATTCAGTAGCCATAACGATCACACTTATAGGCTTGGACACATGGACAGCGGTACCTTTTGATATCTGAGCTGGGAATCATTGAATTATCATCTACAGTTATTTTTGCGGACTCTTTGTTCCGTGTTGCTAGAAATGAGTCCGAAATTTTCAATACGCAGTATACAATAATAGTGAAATTTGGGATTTCTAACTTCAAAACCCAATGAGTATTTAGTATGACACGGATATAAAGATTATTGACGAATTAAGATTAAGTGTGAGTATGTACTTGAACGGTATTAACTGCACTCTTGAAACCCCCTGATAAATTTGTAATGGGAAACCAGTCATCAGAGCTGGCGATAATCCAATATAATTTTGACACCTACTTAATTGTTAATTCGACCAGTGGTTTTCTTCCAGTATCTCTGTTTGAAAACGAGTAAGGGTAGGTTTGTGAAAGCGCAAAACATTAATAGTGAAATTTTAGGGGTTTACGTTGAAATATCAACACCAAACTTCGGATATGTATCAATTATACTGTTTTCAATCAGAAACCGCTCATTTGATATTTGTATGACTAGTAGTTCATTTGCGGACTCTTTGGCCCGTCTTGCGAAAAATGAGTCGGTAAGTTTGAAAACGCGCTATACATTAATAGTGAAATTTTAGGGGTTAACGTTGAAATATCAACACCAAACTTCGGATATGTATTATTTATACTGTTTTCAATAAGAAACCGTTCATTTGATATTTTTATGACTAGTAGTTCATTTGCGGACTCTTTGGCCCATCTTGCGAAAATGAGTCGGTAAGTTTGTGAACGCGCAAAACATTAATAGTGAAATTTTTGGGGTTAACGTTGAAATATCAACACCAAACTTCGGATATGTATTAATTATACTGTTTTCAATCAGAAACCGTTCATTTGATATTTTTATGACTAGTAGTTCATTTGCGGACTCTTTGGCCCATCTTGCGAAAAATGAGTCCGTAAGTTTGAAAATGCGCTATACATTAATAGTGAAATTTTAGGGGTTAACGTTGAAATATCAACACCAAACTTCAGATATGTATTATTTATACTGTTTTCAATCAGAAACCGTTCATTTGATATTTTTTATGACTAGTAGTTCATTTGCGGACTCTTTGGCCCATCTTGCGAAAAATGAGTCTGTAAGTTTGAAAACGAGCTTACAATAACAGTGAATTTTTAGGGGTTAAAGTTGAAATATCGATACCAAACTTCGGATGTGTATTATTTATACTGTTTTCAATCAGAAACCGTTCATTTCATATTTGTATGACTAGTAGTTCATTTGCGGACTCTTTGGCCCATCTTACGAAAAATGAGTCCGTAAGTTTGAAAACGCGCTATACATTAATAGTGAAATTTTAGGGGTTAACGTTGAAATATCAACACCAAACTTCGGATATGTATTATTTGTACTGTTTTCAACCAGAAACCTTCATTTGATATTTTTATGACCAGTAGTTCATTTGCGGACTCTTTGGCCCGTCTTGCGAAAAATGAGTCTGTAAGTTTGAAAACGCGCTATACATTAATAGGAAAATTTTAGGAGTTAAAGTTGAAATATCGACACCAAATTTCGGATGTGTATTATTTGTAACCCAAAGAACCAGAAACCATTCATTTCAGAACATTAACCCCCATAGTTTACTTGCGGTCTCTTACGGACTCTTACGGTCTCTTTTTCTACCTGCGGACTCATTTTAGAACTACCGTCACACTGATGTCAAAATATCTAAAGTTCAGGGTGCAAATTTTTACCATAATGCAACTGGAAATTTAACTAATTCCATATTGTTTGACAGAGCTCATTGAGCTCAATGAGCTCTGTCAAACAAGATTGAATTGGCTAAATTCCCAGTTGCATTAAGGGAAAAATGGCTACATGAAATTTGGATATTTTGACATCAGAGTGAAGGGAGTTAAACAACCTTTTAACGAATTAACGTGACTGACCAATCTGCCGTTTTGTCGACGCAGTTCTTTGCATTCCTTTTCTAATGAGCTATACGGCCTTGAATTATTTTATTTTTTGTCGACACAGTTCTTTGCATTTCCTTTCTAGTTGAGCCATACGGCCTTCAATTATCTTATTTTTTGTCGACACAGTTCTTTGCATTTCTTTTCTAACTGAGCCATATGGCATTCACATATTTTATTTTTTGTCGACGCAGTTCTTTGCATTTCTTTTCTAGTTGAGCCATACGGCCTTCAATTATCTTATTTTTTGTCGACGCAGTTCTTTGCATTTGTTTTCTAACTGAGCCATACGGCCTTCAATTATCTTATTTTTTGTCGACGCAGTTCTTTGCATTTCTTTTCTAGTTGAGCCATACGGCCTTCAATTATCGTATTTTTTGTCGACGCAGTTCTTTGCATTTCTTTTCTAACTGAGCCATACGGCCTTCAATTATCTTATTTTTTGTCGACGCAGTTCTTTGCATTTTTTTTCTAAGTGAGCCATACGGCCTTCAATTATCTTATTTTTTGTCGACGCAGTTTTTTGCATTTCTTTTCTAACTGAGCCATACGGCCTTCAATTATCTTATTTTTTGTCGACGCAGTTCTTTGCATTTCTTTTCTAGTTGAGCCATACGGCCTTCAATTATCTTATTTTTTGTCGATGCAGTTCTTTGCATTTCTTTTCTAGTTGAGCCATACGGCCTTCAATTATCTTATTTTTTGTCGACGCAGTTCTTTGCATTTCTTTTCTAGTTGAGCCATACAGCCTTCAATTATCTTATTTTTTGTCGACGCAGTTCTTTGCATTCCTTTTCTAACTGAGCCACACGGTCTTGAATTATTTTATTTTTTGTCGACGCAGTTCTTTGCATTTCCTTTCTAGTTGAGCCATACGGCCTTCAATTATCTTATTTTTTGTCGACGCAGTTCTTTGCATTTCTTTTCTAACTGAGCCATACGGCCTTCAATTATCTTATTTTTTGTCGACGCAGTTCTTTGCATTTCTTTTCTAACTGAGCCATACGGCCTTCAATTATCTTATTTTTTGTCGACGCAGTTCTTTGCATTTCTTTTCTAACTGAGCCATACGGCCTTCAATTATCTTATTTTTTGTCGATGCAGTTCTTTGCATTTCTTTTCTAACTGAGCCATACGGCCTTCAATTATCTTATTTTTTGTCGACGCAGTTCTTTGCATTTCTTTTCTAACTGAGCCATACGGCCTTCAATTATCTTATTTTTTGTCGACGCAGTTCTTTGCATTTCTTTTCTAGTTGAGCCATACGGCCTTCAATTATCTTATTTTTTGTCGACGCAGTTCTTTGCATTTCTTTTCTAACTGAGCCATACAGCATTCACATATTTTATTTTTTGTCGACGCAGTTCTTTGCATTTCTTTTCTAGTTGAGCCATACGGCCTTCAATTATCTTATTTTTTGTCGACGCAGTTCTTTGCATTTGTTTTCTAACTGAGCCATACGGCCTTCAATTATCTTATTTTTTGTCGACGCAGTTCTTTGCATTTCTTTTCTAAGTGAGCCATACGGCCTTCAATTATCTTATTTTTTGTCGACGCAGTTCTTTGCATTTCTTTTCTAACTGAGCCATACGGCCTTCAATTATCTTATTTTTTGTCGACGCAGTTCTTTGCATTTCTTTTCTAGTTGAGCCATACGGCCTTCAATTATCTTATTTTTTGTCCACGCAGTTCTTTGCATTTGTTTTCTAACTGAGCCATACGGCCTTCAATTATCTTATTTTTTGTCGACGCAGTTCTTTGCATTTCTTTTCTAGTTGAGCCATACGGCCTTCAATTATCTTATTTTTTGTCGACGCAGTTCTTTGCATTTGTTTTCTAACTGAGCCATACGGCCTTCAATTATCTTATTTTTTGTCGACGCAGTTCTTTGCATTTCTTTTCTAAGTGAGCCATACGGCCTTCAATTATCTTATTTTTTGTCGACGCAGTTCTTTGCATTTCTTTTCTAACTGAGCCATACGGCCTTCAATTATCTTATTTTTTGTCGACGCAGTTCTTTGCATTTCTTTTCTAGTTGAGCCATACGGCCTTCAATTATCTTATTTTTTGTCCACGCAGTTCTTTGCATTTGTTTTCTAACTGAGCCATACGGCCTTCAATTATCTTATTTTTTGTCGACGCAGTTCTTTGCATTTCTTTTCTAGTTGAGCCATACGGCCTTCAATTATCTTATTTTTTGTCGACGCAGTTCTTTGCATTTGTTTTCTAACTGAGCCATACGGCCTTCAATTATCTTATTTTTTGTCGACGCAGTTCTTTGCATTTCTTTTCTAGTTGAGCCATACGGCCTTCAATTATCTTATTTTTTGTCGACGCAGTTCTTTGCATTTCTTTTCTAGTTGAGCCATACGGCCTTCAATTATCTTATTTTTTGTCGACGCAGTTCTTTGCATTTCTTTTCTAGTTGAGCCATACGGCCTTCAATTATCTTATTTTTTGTCGACGCAGTTCTTTGCATTTCTTTTCTAGTTGAGCCATACGGCCTTCAATTATCTTATTTTTTGTCGACGCAGTTCTTTGCATTTCTTTTCCAACTGAGCCATACGGCCTTCAATTATCTTATTTTTTGTCCTCGCAGTTCTTTGCATTTCTTTTCTAGTTGAGCCATACGGCCTTCAATTATCTTATTTTTTGTCGACGCAGTTCTTTGCATTTCTTTTCTAGTTGAGCCATACGGCCTTCAATTATCTTATTTTTTGTCGACGCAGTTCTTTGCATTTCTTTTCTAGTTGAGCCATACGGCCTTCAATTATCTTATTTTTTGTCGACGCAGTTCTTTGCATTTCTTTTCTAACTGAGCCATACGGCCTTCAATTATCTTATTTTTTGTCCACGCAGTTCTTTGCATTTCTTTTCTAGTTGAGCCATACGGCCTTCAATTATCTTATTTTTTGTCGACGCAGTTCTTTGCATTTCTTTTCTAGTTGAGCCATACGGCCTTCAATTATCTTATTTTTTGTCGACGCAGTTCTTTGCATTTCTTTTCTAGTTGAGCCATACGGCCTTCAATTATCTTATTTTTTGTCGACGCAGTTCTTTGCATTTGTTTTCTAACTGAGCCATACGGCCTTCAATTATCTTATTTTTTGTCCACGCAGTTCTTTGCATTTCTTTTCTAGTTGAGCCATACGGCCTTCAATTATCTTATTTTTTGTCGACGCAGTTCTTTGCATTTCTTTTCTAGTTGAGCCATACGGCCTTCAATTATCTTATTTTTTGTCCACGCAGTTCTTTGCATTTCTTTTCTAGTTGAGCCATACGGCCTTCAATTATCTTATTTTTTGGATTCGAAACTAGAAGTTATTTCACTCTTGTTCGAACAAAATTTCACGCAGTTCTTTCTGGTCCAACTTTGTTGACTCCGTGAGAATATGAAGTTCATCCATTGAGCGTTTAATAGTGGTGTTGGATGGGAAGTCTCCTTTAGTAGAAAAATTTATTTTCTTCGCCTTTTGACTCAAGCGTACACCCGGTTTCCGTTTCGGTGTAACAAATAGAACCGATTTTTCACTCTTATCCTCTACTAATGACATCATAACTGGTTGATCATAGTTTTCAACATTAACACATTCCGTAAATTTATTTTCTATGATTTCATCATTTGGTTTATCATCGGACTTCTCACTTTCAAACAATTCGTTCATTACAGACTCAACATCACCAGGTAATTCTGAGTTAAACCCTAATCTGTAGATCTCTGGCATAGCGTTCTCTAACCACCAGGATATATTCAATCTCGATCCCTGAAGCATGATTTTATTTTGTGTCCTCATGAGGTTTATTGTTACCCTTCTTGTTTTAGTTTTTGTGGGTACATTTATATCTTTTACCAATACCAAATTTTTAGCTGCGACTAGCAGCTCAAAAAGAGGCAATGTCGGTCTGTCTGTCTGTGACCAACGAGTTTCAAAACTCAATAACTTTTGAAATACTTGATGGAATGACTTTATATTTGGCATGTAAGTGTATCTTATTGATGTCTAGCCACTGTTCGATACATGTGTTGTTCCAAATATTTTTCTTTTGAGTTATGGTCCTTGATGAACTTAGAATTTTGTGAGATTGCACCACCCGTCGCAGCTACGGCGTCGATGTCGCGATTTTTGCCGGTATCGCTAACACACCTCCATATAGCTCCTAATTTTTCGATAGTTTTATTATTGTCCCAATATTTATTAGTTATTGCCTTTTTATAACAGTCAAATCTGTCGGTATCGAGGTCTATCGTTAAACATTTCCCCTTATTCTCTTGACTTCAATGTACTCAAGCTTATCCGACATCCCTTCAATTCTTCCTCTTCTTCGATATGACCTTGACTGTTAAAGGGTCGCTAAATCTTAATAAATAACTAAATAAATGACCCTTCATTGAGAACGCTTTATTTTTTCGGACGAATCGATAGGCTGACGCAGAAGGTATATTTTTGTGATATCGTGAAAAAGAACGGTAATATAACCCTTAATATATTTGTAGCCGTACTAAAATCATATCTTGTGAAAATGTACAGTACGTGGAGTGTATTATCACTAAATCACCCGCAGAGTGGAGATCCCACCCGAGGAATAATTGCAATTTTGTTACAAAGCATAACCAGCACCAGAAAAGTTTCAGCCAATGGACCTCCGGGAGATCCATTGGCTGAAACATTGCTTGTGTTATTTGTCGACATGTACAAAATTTGAAAGTTATAGCCTGGGTGACAACTCCACTCTGCGGGTGTGATTTAGTTACAATCCACTCTCCACGTACTGTATGTGTGCTGTTTATAATTACTTTGACATAATTCATGTATTGAGACACAAACTGAAAGATTATTTGTGAAAAAACAAATGGGCATATAAGAACGTCTGGCTTATCAGTGATAACGTGGTTCAGACCATATCCACAGAAGCGCTTGGGGTTTTTTTTATCCTTTTTCGCACATTTTATAAATACCACACTGCCAGAAGCTGATTATGCCCACATAGGGTAATAGACGAAGAATAGGAGCCTGGTGGACAAGAACCACTATTTTGACATACAGTTGAACCCAGAAGTCCTGCCATAATTAGCGCAGAAAATACTCGTTAGTTAATGCACTCCTTACTGCAGACGAATGAAGTAGTATGGAATACACAAAATCAGAGAACCCTTTCCAACAATTAATCAGATAGAGTTTCGAGTATGTCATAAACTTTATTAAACTTCATCGCATACATAGAGGTCCTCCATATATGGCTAAAGTGGACGTGGCGCATTCACGAAAAAGAAGTAAACGTGACATTATTTTGGGTACATGTTTGTTTTTTGATAAATGTGACAAATGAAATTGTGACAACTGTATTTAATGAAGACAACATCAACATCATATGTGTATTATTAATAGAGAGGTATGCATCTTAGAAAACTGGCGTTTTTAATGAACAATATCCATAAAACACACTAAAATTGAAGTGATGTTAAAACCTAAAATATTGCAATAAATCGGAAAACTAATGAAGCAGCCATCTCTTATTTTGTGAGCTCTTTAGCGTATTGATTTTGATATGTTGTTTTTTAAATGTAAATTCTTAATTATTGCCCGCGCGATCTTCACATCCAGTATTTTTTTAAATGGTTCGAAGTGGGGGGCATGGTAGCTCAGTTTGTAGAGGTGCAGGCTGCAAGCCGATAGGTCTTCGGTTCGAATCCCACGTGCGGCAACCGCGTTGTTTCCTTGGGCAAGACACTTCACCCCCATTGCCCACATATGGGAGGGGGAGGGGACGATGGCGTTGTGTACCAAACCAAGACGTACTGCACGTCGATGGTGCACTTTTCTTTAACCAATGCTAACCCTGCTTGTGCGGAGTTAGTATATTGAGGAGCTGATTGTTGCTCGGTGGTTCTTTCCGGGTCCTCCGGCTTCCTCCACCCCTACAACTGTCGTGGTCATGATTAACCATTGTGCAGAAATATGTGACCTTAAACACCAACAAATAAATAATAAATAAATATAAATGTTTCAAATCGGACTGGTTTGAATTTGACATGTGGTATGTTGTGGAATGTTATCAGATTATATTTTACAATCTGCATCTTGCCGAATTGAACCTAAACAGGAATGAAAATAGCGTTGCGTACGCCCTGCCATTATCTGTTAGGGATTATTTGGAGAATGAAACCAATGAAGATATAACTGCATGTACTAAGACGGTAACCACATATATAGTTCTAAAAAGAAACAAAAGGCAAGCTCCCATCCACGGGACTGTACAGTGAAGGGTAAACATTTGATTAAGTTATTATAGGCAAAGAGCAGTCCGCTCCGATTGATCGCTGCACATTAGCACCACTCAGTACTCATTCACTAAACAAGAATGTGCATAAATAATATATAGCAAAGAAAAACAACCCACTTGTAAGACCATCAGTGCACCTATCTTGCTGTGTGTTGAAGTCTTTTGTTCACAAAATAAGCCGATAGGCTAGCTTTTACCCTTTGCCGGTGGTTATGTCCTGGGTGAACGCATGGGACGCCGTTGCCCAACCTTTCGGTGAATGGGTAGGCCGTTCCCCTACAGTGTTAAGTGCTGGAATGGCTTAATCATGTGAATATACAACACAGCAAGAACTCACTCGTCCCGATAGTCGCACTAACCCCATTCTAGCTATGTGTTCTAAATTTCAAAATTATCCCGGGGTGGACTCCCGGAACCCCTACCATTAGTGCGAGATATCCTCTCAGTCTTCTATCAAACTATGTGTCCCGCATGAAACGGACACCCAAGGCGCGACACAGTCCATACCCACTTCATAATTTCCGAAAGCACCAATGCCCTTTAGCCAGCATAAATAGTATACAACAGTAAAATAATAATAAACAAGAAAAAAGAAATCATTTTCTTTTTTCTATCAATCATAAAAGCTCATCCCTGACTTACATCGTCATGAAAATTGACTTTTGATAGTTGTCTGCCTTGAAATTATTGGACGAGCGAGAAAGGTCCTATTAAGAAGCAAATAAGTTATCGTCTAAAAAACACATATCCTATGACGTCAGTAGAAAATAAAGTCAAGTTTCCTTTTGTTACTTTCAATAAATGAAAACTCCAGACAGCTCAGAGAGCTGTCTGGTGTTTTCGTTTATGAAAACAAACAAAAGGAGACTTGACTTTATTTTCTATATCTATCTATTTATCTATTGTTGCTTAAGGTCACATACTTATGCACAATGGCTAATCGTGACCGAGAGAGTTTTACGGGTGGAGGAAGGCGGAGTACCCGGAGAGAACCACCGAGCACGGACAAGCAATTGTCAGTTCCTCAACATTCTAACTCTGTTCAAGCTCCACTCAAGCAGGGTTACACCGGTTGAAGACGTGCACCATCGACGTGCAGTACTCATTAACACTCCCCGTGGGAACCCCGGGAAGTAAGCAGCACTTGTTTACTGTGGTAAACCAGTTCCGCTTTACTAGTAAAATAGGACCCAGCCACCAATGCTTGGGGTAAAAGTCCTCTAAAATGGACAACATGTTGATCAACGATTGACTAAACTTGACTTCATCTTCATGTTGTGTCACGATTAGCCATGGTGCATAAATATGTGACGTTAACCACCAACAAACAACAAACAACTCCTTAACACACGGAGTCATCGTGCCTCCATGTAGGCAACCGAGATAAAGTGCCTTGCCCAAGGACACAACGCGGGTCGTCCCGGACGGCGATCGAATTCAGGATCTCTAGCATAGAAGTCCAATAGTCTATCACTGAGACAAACGCCCCCTCAATATCAGTATGGCTCATACCAACACAAAGTGTCTCCTTTGGCTTTTTACTTGTTGTTGATAGAAATTAGCAATTTTCCCACGTAGACTTTTAGATTAATGAACAGAACAGTGTCTGTTTTATATGTCACGATGTGCACACTGTTGATACAAATGGACAGAAAAAGGTTACACCCTTTTATTGGATGAATACAGTCGATCATAGGAAAAACGATGGCGATATTGGACAAATCATCAATTGTGGTCTTCGCTATGAAGACCCAGCGGTGGTTTAAAAACCAGTAGCCGATCAGAAGCTAGGAGCCATAACTATCCTCGAATAGGTATCCTACGATATGCATCCTCTAATACGTATCCTCTAAGGGGCATCCTCCAATAGTACATCACCATATCATAGGTATCCTCCAATACTCAGATGGGCATAAGAGTCGTAAAAGGAGTTACTTGTTTGAGCAATTACTAAATCGCTTATTTGCTCGATGAGATTCTAGTCGTTCGAGAAATCTGAGATACTTAGCAAGCCTGCACTAATGCTACAAGTTAGTAGCAATCATACAAGGCTGTGGGTGGTAGAAGACTCTAGTACTGAATGACCATCGTTGGCCTTCATCATAAGACAGATGATGATTACAATGGATAAGTCAGTGGTCTTAGACCTATGAAGGTGTGGGTGGTCATGATGCAAGAATCTGAACAGGCGCTAGGGACCATAACTACCCTCGAATAGATATCCTCTGTCTGATAAGTACCTCTAAAAGGTATCTCCCCCAGGAGTACATCACCATGACATTGGTATCCTCCGATACCCACATGAGCATAAGAGTTGTAGGAGGAGTCACTCTTACGAGTAATTACTCTATGGATTATTTCCTCGGACAATGTCTTCTACACACAGGAACGCAACTATTGTCGGAAAAAGAGGATGCTGGTGAAATGGTGATTCTGATTGTTTTTTGGTGAATTGGGGGCAGGGGTGCTTATTGGGTCTGTTTGTGTAATTCTACGAAGTATCCGAGGAAACCGAACCATCAAACTACCCTTATTTCAGTCGACCGCACTTTCCGAACATATTTCCTGTTGTAAGCGTTTCGATCAAATAGCAGCCACGTGCTACCACAGGAATCAAGATGGCGGCCCTTAGTATACAAAATAGATGACGGAAACATGTCACCCCAGCACGCGCTGCGCATACGCACCAATACCTATCACAATGGGGATGACATCACAAGATGGCCGCTTACGCGGGCTTCTGTGAGAGGCAAACGTGACGCAGCTAGGTCGCACGACTATGACGTCACCTTGGGGTCGTCTGCGGGGTCCTCTAACCGGGCACGATCCACTCGTTCCAATGATGCGTCACAAGACCCTTTTTTAAACAAGAATTTATTTTTTTTAGTTAAGAAATTTATTTGAAAGTGCCGCTGTCTATTCAGGATGGATAGCTGTTTAGATTCGGCCATGATTAACCCCCACCCCTCTCCACACACACATACAAATTTTCTCCAATCCACAAAATACCCCTGATTGATTACTCCAAAAGCACCAATCTCGCTCAAATCTCTCTCCATTTTCGGGCACTTACTACAAAGCAATGTGAACACATCAGAATTCCCACTGCCTTACAGTAAGCGATCACAGCGATTTGTTTTCCAAAACACTATTTTACTTTTAGCTCATTATCCGTCACTGAAAGTAGGTTTATAAGCTCATTCCTTCTTCGATGCTTTACCTCGAATGACTGGGCCAACAAAATCTGTTTGAGGAACCCTACTGACCCAACAAAGCCTACTTAACCTAAATATTTTACTGGATAAAATCACAAGAAAATTTGTAAAATGTGCACATAATGTAAATCTTTGCATGCAAATAAAACTTAAAATCAAAATTTTTTACTGCTAAAATAGGACCCAGTCACAATGCTTGGGAGGTACAAACCCTCTCTAAATGGGCAACATAGCTTAACACTCATCCCCCTGGTCTTGATTTGATACTCATGTTGTGGTCATCATTAGCCTTTTTGTCAGAATATGTGACCTTAATTAAACACAAATGAATAAATAAATAAATAAAATAAATAAATAAATAAATAAATAAATAAAAAAATAAAAAAATAAATAAAATAAATAAATTAAAAGAACAATTTTAGAAATAAGACACCAGCTCTGTACTCTTCAGTCATCAACGAAGACTGAGAGATGTATCTATCATCAAATACACGCCAGCGACATTTCTCTTTTGCACACTTGTGTAGAACTTTCACAAAAAAAAAAATAAAAATTGAAAAAATTAAATTTCGAAAAACAAAATCCCTATCTATCCACCTTCATGTTTAATGCGGTAAACGAGTTCTGCTTTACTGGTACAATAGGACCCGGTAACCATATAGAAAGCAAACTCTGTTTAACCGGTAAAATAGAACCCGGTAACTGGTGCCTTGTCCTGCAAACTGTGCAACATTACTGGACGATTAGACACAGTGCAGAAATTTGTAACCTTAATCACCAATAAATTAAATAAATATTTTTTGTAATCCTAAACCCTTTACCCAACGTAACGGCCAAAACCCGCCAGCGCTATTCTCAAAAATTGCCAATTAATTTTCATCATTTTTTCATTTTTTGTCTCAGAAACATAGGTTATGACCCCTCTTTGGAACGAGCTCGTCGAGCTCGTTCCAATGAGGGGTCATAACCTAATTTTTTGAGATAAAAAATGAAATAAATTGGTTATTCAAGAATTTTTTTTTGCAAGTGTCGTCTGCTTTTTATGTTAGGTAAAGGGTTAGTGAGAACTATTTTTGGGCCTCCAAAGAATAGCTCATGCTCCCTCCAAGCAGGGAGCGCGGTGGTTCAGTAGGTAGAGGTGCAGGCTGCAAGCCGAGAGGCCCTCGGTTCGAATCCCACCTGCGGCACCCGCGTTGTGTCCTTGGGCAAGACACTTCATCTCCATTGCCCGCGTGGGGGCACGATGACGTCGTGTACTAAGGCGTACTGCACGTCGATGGTACGCATGTCTTCAAACAATCTAACCCTGCCTGTGCTGCAGTGCGGAGTTACGATGTTGGGGAACTGTCAGCTGCTCGTCGTTGCTCGGTGGTTCTCTCCGGGTACTCCGGCTTCCTCCACCCGTAAAGCTATCACGGTCATGATTAGCCAGTGTGCATAAATATGTGACCTTAAACATCAATAAATAAATAAATAAATAAATAAATAAATAAATAAATAAATAAATAAATAAATAAATAAATCCCAAGCAACCAAACAACGAAATAACAAAATTTCACTGATTCGATTCAGCGTTGCTTATCAGATAACATAGTGTGGAACACAGCGACAACGGATATACCAAAATGCCAAGCTTGAAAAGAGACTTAGGAAGTTAAGTTCAGTGTGTTTAATGAAGGGTTAAAGAAAGATTAGGTTTCGTCTTCAAGCACCTGGCGATGACAAGTTCAGTCAGGAATCCTAACAGAACACTTGAGAAATTGAAAGAGTTCAAAGGGGTACACAGGCTTTCGAATTGTCGGTTATCTCGTAAAAAATACAGCTCATAAATTCGACCCAAACACTCTCTGTACATGAGTATTTACAAGTGATCTAAACTCTAGTTTATTAGATCTAAACTCTAAATTTCCAGCTGCAAACATTTCTCACAATGCAACCTGTTGAGACTGACTAGGTCATATTATTTTATCTGACACATAGCTTATTACCCCTCATTGGAACGAGCTCATCGAGCTTGTTCCCATGAGTCGTCATAAGCCATGCTTTGAAGAAAAAATAATGAAAATTGAATAGTTAATTTGTTATTAGCTTTTGACGTATTTGTCCGTTACGTTGAGTCAAAGAGTTAACAACTCTTCATATTCCGGATTCCATTCAACAGACACCCTTGACAATTTTTGAGATCCCGAGTAACGTATCTCTCGGTTTTTGTTCTATAGCTTTCGTCCTCTAACGAGTACTTGCTGCAGCTTTATATACTACCAAAGAAAACTAGGGACTATCGTCCGCTAACATCGCCGAAGCATGGTATTGGTAGCTAATGGCCTGAGAAATAACCACTGAAATGTCAAGGCAGCGGATGATAGAATTCGCTTTGCTGTTTGCTCCCCCCTGACGTCCTTACTGCGTTCAAGATATACGAATTTGAATCGAAACACAGTCAGTGATAACGTAAATAAAATATTTAAACAATATTTATTCATGAGAAAATATGATGCATACATATAATAAACTACAACATGATTGTCATACAGAGTGCGCAGTACAATGGTATGCATTAAAGTAATGAGTCAAGAACGAGATTTGTTGAAAGGATTCAGCAGTAAGCTTTTAGCTTGTATAAGCCGTCTCCTTTGGTTTACTGGCGAAATTTAATAGTAGCTGCAAACACTATTTAAATAAAATAATATTTTGTTAAAATAAATTTGTTTTATTACAAATTATTGGAGAGTGCCGGTGGGCACTCTCCAATAATTTGAAATAAAACAAATTTTAAATAAGAATTTATGACCAACAAAAAATAGCCTAGCCCTCAACCAGTTAAAAACAAATTTAATAAATTGCGCCCAAAACATAGCTTGTGATCCCTCATTGGAACTACCTCGTTCCAATGCAGCGTCTGAAGCCTTGTTTTGGAAGCAAAAATTCGAAAAAAATATTAATAAAATTTGAATGGTTATTTTGGGAAATTGCGATGGTCGAAAATGACCGTGGTGAAAGTGTGTATGGGGAGAGGGGTGTGATATTTTATTTTTATCTAAACCTTTGCCTCAAACGCATACTTATGACTCTAAATGAAAGTTTGTAATTTTGACAAATTTGGTTTTAATTTTGCAACCTTGTGGATTTTATTTTCATTTTTCAAAAGTAGGAAAGGTGGAAAACTATATGATATGAAATAGTTGGGTGGAGGGGGCACAGCTCTCTAACTCTCCAGTTTGCACTGTGCAAAACCGATGGCCATTGAGTAACATACATTTCTCTGTCACAGGGGGAAATGCTACATCACAACATATAGCATATTGCGAGATAGTGTTTCACCTTCTAGGGTTTGCGAGTTTCTCAGCTCACTGACCACCGGGAAAACCTGGCAGCCTATTATTAGAAAGGTTGCTAAAACTTCCTATTCCTTTTCAGGCTGAACAGAAATATCAGGAGTTGAGGGGAATGTAAGCAGAAATAATTTGCCGAAAATTGTGTGGAATTTCTTATCCCCAGTTAGGATGTACTCTTAGTTCACTTGCATTCAATGTCATAAATAAGATATGCAGACACCTTCAAAAGATTATTGCATAATTTTAATATTTCATAATCTCAATTTTTAAGAGCATTTTTTTTCGAGTTAATCTCATTCTTGTCATCCAGCCTTTACAAACACTGCACTGACAGTTCTGTCTTTTTCGAGTATACATGTACATGAGGTGAGACTTGGAATTTTGATATATCGTGTCATGAAAGAAATGGGTTTATTACTTTCCAAAGTGTGATCATAAGTATGGTAGTCATGGTATAAAAATTGTTGCATTCATTTCGTTTTATTTTCCAGTGTGATGTGATAAATGCACAAGCTTTATTTTAACCCTTTACCCAACATGAAAAGCAGGCGACATTAGCAAAAAAAATTCTTGAATAACTAATTTTTTTCATTTTTTGTCTCAAAAACATAGGTTATGACCCCTCATTGGCGAGCTCGTTCCAACAAGGGTCATAATCTATGTTTTTGAGACAAAAAATGAAAAAATAATAAAAATTAACTGGCGATTTTTGAAAATAGCGCTGGCATGTTTTGGTCGTTACGCTGGGTAAAGGGTTAAATTTTACACAAAACATTTTAATGGAGAAAAAGGCGGATATGAAAGGTCATCGATTCTCAGCTTTTCTGAAACTTACTTATAGAATACCAAGATTTTATTTTATACCTTGATTACCTATTCTACAATATATGAACAGCCTATGACATAAATTTTCGTTTTACACACCAACCGTAGTTAAAATTTACACCTACAGTGGAACTACATCCAAGCTGACCTTTTGTGACGTCGACCAGAATGCAACTTGTCTAAATTTATCGCACGTCGCCTCACGAAGAGTGAAATGAAAGTGACAATTTTTTTTTATGTTTTTAAATGAGTTTACCCCATAAACACCAAAACTTAACAAAACTTAAACATGCATTGTCTCTTGTTAATAAAGCATCCAGAACTCGAAATGGTATGTTATTATGTTATTAAAATGAAAAAGGCCCCGTTTCATTTTCCATTTCGTTTCGGTGATAAAACTGACAGCGGAAGTACCGCCCACCGATGCTCGTGTAAACAAAAACAGATTCGCACGTATGTACGCCTGGTGCTCAGTAAAATCGAGAAAAATAATAGCGACTCTTAATAATCTGACGATCATGGTATAAATAAAATATACCCAAAGTAGCTTGGTGTACTAAATGTTCACCACTCGTGGTGAAGTGGTGTTAACCGCGCACCAAAGATTTGGTACACAAAGCTACTATGGGTATATTCTATATTTCTTCTGAAAAGTATTCGTGCAAGTAAAAAAAATAGTTTTATGTTAGAAAAATAATTTGCGGTATGGCAAAAACTAGTACTGCACATAAGTTTTTTTTTGTTTTCAGAGTTTGTGCATTGGGCGAACCCATGAATAGTCTCAAATCATTATTCGGATTTTGTTTTAACCATTTGTCTTGTTGGGATGACACCGAAATAATTTCTGAATCGATATGATCCAAGGTTTACCGAGGCTCAGATCGACTTTAGTGACCCAGGTACAGAAATTTCATGTAGGATGAGAGATTCTTTTTATTACATAATGTGTATTGTAACATTTTACCTAACTTAGACTAAAACTGGTCAGCACTGTTGACAAATCACCAAATAAATTTCACTATTTTTGCCAAGTGTTGTCTCGAAAGCATAGCTTATGGACTCGACATGCCTACATAGAACATGTAAACGTTCACTTATTCAGGGCACGTTTTGTTAAGTAAGAGAAGATATTTTATATCTACTTCCCAAAGCAACAAACTGACAATGTCACGATGTCGACATTGACTTCTGACGTCACACGTTTATTAGACGTGTGCTCGGAACGATATTCCAATAATGAGTTATTTGATGGTGTTTATGTGACAAATTGGTTTCGCCAAAAAAAAAGAATTTGGGCGATGAATTTTTCTCTTGCCTCGATATGAAGCAAGACGGCGTTCGTGAATGTCTGTCGAAATAAGTGCTCTTGTCAGTCATTTTGGGTCAATGTTTTATGGACTGAAGAAGTTCCAGCTAACAACAGGGGGTGTTTTACAATGCCGAAGTTGTGGTATATTGTTATTCCCAAGGTACGGTAAATCAGATTTTTCGAGAGCGAGAGGTTAAAAGTTTTAACCCTTTACCCAACGTAACGGCCAAAACCGGCCAGCGCTATTCTCAAAAATCGCCAATTAATTTTCAAAATATTTTCATTTTTTGTCTCAGAAACATAGGTTATGACCCCTCGTTGGAACGAGCTCGTCGAGCTCGTTCCAACGAGGGGTCATAACCTATGTTTTTGAGACAAAAAATGAAAAAAAATAATTATTCAAGAATTTTTTTTTGCAAGTGTCGTCTGCTTTTCATGTTAGGTAAAGGGTTAATAGTTGGGTTTTCTGCAGCGGTATCGATATTCGATAGCAAGCGTTTGAGAAACATGAGATTCATCGTCTCTGGTTTAAGTTCCTTTTCAGATTGTGTTTGTGTGAGTGTTATAGTAACTGCACAATTTGAAAAGGGTTATTGTGAAATGTTACATGATATCGAGGGTCCCTTATCCTTCGGCGACTGTGTTGGTTGATTTTTGCTTCAGAGTCCAACATGATTTTATCTTGGTTAACTGGAATTTTTCTGATTATCTTTCCATGTTTAGCCAAAGTTATGAAGCATACAGCGTTTACATCAACAGAGATCTATTTGTACAAAAATGAAAACAATAAGATTACTCAGAATGTACGATCAAAAATAGAATGCGCGTCATACTGTGCTATGAATGAAGACTGTTTGACATTCCATTTCAACAAACAGATTTGTACAATAAACAACAAACCAACAGAGACAACTGGAAGATTCTACCGACAAAGGAGATGTAAGTTTAATACAATTTAATGGGTAAATCTGGGACGTGACGACAGTGGGCGCATGGAGGAGGGGGGGGGGGTCGTAGAGTATGTCACCCCCTCCCAAACCTGGTCAAAATTTTCGATAGTTCAAATTTTATGTCTCAAATCACCAACAATTGGAAATTCCATGCCCAACATGTACGTAAGTAGATTCCATGGCATTGTATCTGTGTAGCTGGTACAATTTTTTTCAACCGCATTTCATGGGATTTTCTAACTGAATGGAGTGGAGCGCGGTGGTTTAGTAGGTAGAGGTGCAGGCTGCAATACGAGAGATTCTCGGTTCGAATCCCACCTGCGGCAACCGCGTTGTGTCCTTGGGCAAGACACTTCACCCCCATTGCCCACGTGGGGGCACGGTGACGTTGTGTACTAAGGCGTACTCCACGTCAATGGTGCACTTGTCTTCAGCCAATGCTAACCCTGCTTGTGTGGAGTTAGTATGTTGGGGAGATGACAGTTGCTCCCCGCTGTTCGGTGGTGCTCTCCGGGTACTTCGGCTTCCCCACCAGAAAAACAGTCCGAGACGACGTGACCCTGGCTGTAGAAGGTATCTTTAACCCTTTACCCAACGTAACGGCCAAAACCGGCCAGCGCTATTCTCAAAAATCGCCAATTAATTTTCATTATATTTTCATTTTTTGTCTCAAAAACATAGGTTATGACCCCTCGTTGGAACGAGCTCGTTGAGCTCGTTCCAACGAGGGGTCATAACCTATGTTTTTGAGACAAAAAATGAAAAAAATAGTTTTTCAAGAATTTTTTTTTGCAAGTGTCGTCTGCTTTCCATGTTAGGTAAAGGGTTAAACCCCAATAAACAAACAACTGAAGAGAGTGGATTACTATACATACATTCACCACTCGAAAGGAATAATTGTTCACACAAGAAATATTTGCAAACTTTCATCGCCTGGACCACCGGGTGCAAAGCTTCTTGTGTTGTAAATAATTTCTAAGTGAAAAATCTGTCCCACGGCGATTCATTAGTAATCCACTCTCCACCTCCACATAATATATTCTCATTATTTTCTTTGTCAAGCCGAGAGGCCCTCGTTTCGAATCCCACCTGCGGCAACCGAGTTGTGTCCTTTGGCAAGACACTTCACCCCATTGCCCACGTGGGTGCACGGTGACGTTGTGTACTAAGGCGTACTGTACGTCGATGGTGCACTGTCTTCAACCAATGTTAACCCTGTTTGTGTGGAGTTAGTATGTTGGGGAGCTGAGAGTTCCTCGCCGTTGCTCGGTTGTTCTCTTCGGGTACTCCGGCTTCCCCCACCCGTAAAACTGTCGAGGTCATGATTAGCCATTGTGCAGAAATATGTGACCTTAAACACCAATAAATAAATAAAATTTTCTTTCTTTTTGATAGGTTCAGTTCGGGATATCACTACCGACCTCGCTAAAAGCGCATTATATTTTGCATTGCACAGTGCAAACGCTCTTCTCTTGTGTATTTTAGACTACTACATTCTTCTGCTGTAATGAGCACATTAAATAACGAGCATTTTCTACGCTAATTGCGACGCGACAGGACTTCTAAGATTGTATGGAAGTAGATTCCATGGCATTTTATCTGTGGCTGTGGCCGTTTCTAACAGACAATGATTTTTTCAGCCGCATTTTATTGGATTTTCTCACTGCAGTTTTCCCCTTGGAACTCCGAGAAATGAAACAAACATGAGGTAAACAAGCTGTTTTACTGGTAAAATATGACCCGGTCACCAATACCTAAAATGGCCAACATAGGTATAAACGATTGGTTGGACTAAGCTTTATCCTCATGTTGCGGTCACAATTAACCACTGTGCAGAGGTATGTGACCTTAAACACCAATACATTAACTGGAGTCAATATTTAGTCCCTTAAGTGTCAGAGAACCATCTATATTGCCAAAGCATTACGTATGTACACAGAACGCCACGGTGCGTGAATGCGTTCGTCAATAAGACTCATGCCAGTGCGCAAGGATAGAACTACAGGCGCCGCCTCGAGTTCTGTCTTGCCGCAATGTCTTGAATGCCGTTTTGACGAACGCGTCACGCATCACGGCGTTCTGTGTTTATTACACGCCTCTATGACATAGAATCCATTATTACTTTCCAAAGTGTGATTTACTGGGATTTCCGGGTTTGATTATAAACGATAACTTCACAAGTGAATTATGCAATCAACAATTGTGTCATGTATCCGTGTGAGCAAACGAAGACGCTTTGCTGTGGGTGTAATGGGGACTTCATTGTTTTTTTTTTTTTGTTGCCTTTTTTATCCGTTTACCTAACAGCAAAAGCAGACGACACTTGCAAAAAAAGTCTTGAATAACTTTTATTTTCATTTTTGTCTCAAAAACATAGGTTATGACCCCTCATTGGAACGAGCTCGATGAGATCGTTCCAATGAGGGGTTATAACCTATGTTTTAGAGACAAAAAATGAAAAAATAATGAAAATTGGCGATTTTTGAGAATAGCGCTAGCCGTTTTTGGCCGTTATGTTAGGTAAAGGGTTAAATAATATAATTATCGTTATCAATAAAAAGTAACAGAGTAATCGCTTGACTGGACTGGTTACGTGAAATAATTCATTCGAGGCGAGGGACTATATTGTAAAACACTCGTGCGCATTCGCGCACTCGTGTTTGTACAACGTCCCTCATCTCGCATGAATTATTTCACGTAACCAGTCCAGGCAAGCGATTACTCTCTATTTAATTTTTAAAATCCAAACGTCACACAGTTCTGACGTCGAGGCTGCTTGAAATAAAAACAAAAAACCGAAGGTTCGATTTGCAAACGTGTGTTTGTTTGTGTGTTTGTTTGTGCGTTTGTTATTGTGTTGTGGGTGGTGACTATATCCAGGATCGAGGATTATGGGTAACAATGGGACACACCAATGGATCTCTCACTGTTCATCCACCGTTTGAATGAGTTTTGTGAAATATTTCCTCCGTCCCACATCAATACCCACGTTACACACTTTTAATTCGTTTGTTCTAGTACCCCTTTATCTACCAGAAGGTGGGTTGAAATCCAATCACAAATTCTGAAACGTTTAATATATTAGAATGGTTTAAAAAAACAACAGATGCTCTACTCAAATACTGGGTTAAGAAGTTGAAACAATAAAAACGCTGCCCCATGACAGAACGCGCGGAGTTGTTTGTTATGATACGTTTTGCCACTGGATTATTAACCCTTCACCAAAAGCAGACGATATCAAAATTTCTTATTTCTTGAAAAAAATTTCAACAAAACCATACCATGCGACTCCCTCATTGGAACTGGCTTTTCCCAAAGGGTGGTAACGTGATTTTGTTTTGTTGAAATTTAAATAATTTTTTCCACTGCTGAATTTGCATATAACGCGTGCATATGCTGTCGATTCGTTTAGTAAAGTGCTAACGTCGACGTGTGGGTGAGAAATGGGAAATCCTCTCCTGTTAGGAGACATTTTCCTTTGTCAACGATGAATCATCAGAAGAAACAACGTAGTGGATTTAACTTACGTTTTATTATATGACTTTCCCATGGGAACTCAGGAAGAGTGAAGTTGGCTTGTGTGGAAAACAAGCTGTGTTTTATTGGTAAAACAGAATTCAGTGACCAATCGTCACCTGAGTGTCAGAATGTCCTATGTCCCCTATGGGACATAGGACATTCTAGCACTCAAACGACGCAATGCCTGAGTGGAAGCTCTATAATGCCGACAAGATGGGTACAAGCGATTGGCTGGACCTGCCTTCACATCCATGTTGCTGTAACGATTAGCCATTGTGCAGAAAGATTTAATCTTTAGCACAAAAAACAAAAATAATTTATCTGACGGCCACAAATAACTCCTCAATATAGCTGCACTACTCCCAATTATTTTGGTTTGATGAAAGTCTCATCTGTTCCAAATTCATATTATTCCTGTCTCAAGCGTGCACGGATTTTCGAGACGACAATTTTCAAAGAACGTAACCAATTTTTACGTTGTTCTTCCTTCCAAACTATTATAGTTAACAAAACTGCGTTGTAAGATTCCGAATCGATCACGTCAGCTGATCAGGCAGAACAAATACGACGTCTACACTTGTCCTACCAACAAAAATATTCTACTCGGCTAAATCACAAAAAACACTCTAACATTCATTTTCTTTGAATCAACACAAGAAACGTTTGAATCGAGACCTGATTTGACGTTGACCTGATTTTCATGTCTCTGCGAAAATCGTCCCCTGAGTTTCAATGTGTTCTATGTGCCAGTAGGCACATATAACACATAGGAACTCAGGGGACGAAATAATAACACGGATTCACCTCGCAAAATTGTTTGGCGATAAAATGTGTTGGTTTTGTTGATAGTTGCCAAATGAATTACCGAGTGTCCTTCTGATAATTGTTTTTATAAACGTGAAGGCGTGTAACGATATAGCCCTGAAGTAGCCCCTCTATTTTCAATTTCAATCCGCTGGCATATTTTAGATGGCCGAAACAGTGAACCTACTACTGTTTGATTTCCCGGTCAACTGAAATATTCTATTCCATTGAATCGATAAACATTCATTTTTCTGGAATCAACACAAGAAATAGTTCTCAATCTAAATTTGATTTTATTACACGCATGTTCTATGTAATCCCCCATCTACAGCAACACTAAACCGTGCGGAAAATGAAATCTGTTCCGCACATATGTCGTTGACGGACCATTTTTAAATAGAAGCGAAATTTCACTGTAATTTTCTACAAATCATGCAACGCATTTACAATTTGAATAACTAGCGATAGGTGAAAATCGTCCCCTGAGTTCCAATATGTTCTATGTGCCAGTAAGTACATAGACCACTTTGGAACTCAAATGACGAAACAGAAACACGGGATCCCCTCGCAAATTTGGTTGGCGATAAAATGTGTGCTTTTTGTCGATGGCTGTAAAATGAATTGCCGAGTATCCTAATAATTGTTTTATAGACGGGAAGGCGCGTAATAAACACAGAACTACACACGCCTGTGAATGGGTTAATGGATATGGCACTTGTGCCATCGCGGAAGGATAAAAAGCGAAGTCTGTGTCGTTCTGCATATTGACCAAATCTTTGAGGATTTTTACCATTATACAGTGTGTGGAGAGTGTATTATCACTAAATCACCCGCAGTGTGGAGATTCCACCAGTTCAATAATTGCAAATTTGTTGCAAAGCATTACCAGCACCAGCAAAGTTTCAGCCAATGGACCTCCGGGCTAAACCGGAGGTCCGTTGACTGAAACATTGCTTGTGTTTTTTGTCGATACGTACAAAATTTTAAACTTATAGCTTGGGTGATAACTCCACTCTGCAGGTGATTTAGTTACATTCTCCTCTCCACGTACTATTAATGCACCACAAATGTAGTTTTTTTATTACAGTGCGTGGTTCCATCAATAGTGTCACCATCTTGTTCTCCGCGAAAGTAAATTACTTACTAACTGGATTATCTTTTACTTTTGCACTGAAGAATATCTATCAATCTTTTCCAGTAAAGGAGCGTAACATTACAACAATGCTAGTATGCGCTCAAACTTCATCTAAAGTGGGTAAACAAACAGTGTCAGATTCCTTACAGACATTTACTGGTGTCTCTCCAAAATTGTCACCTAGCCGATGATTGAAGTCATTTCGAATCAGTTTGTTAAAACTAGCTGTCCCAACTGATGAGATTAAATGCCATACCTGGCCTTGTCGAGTACATTCTTTGTCTTATGAGAAACGACATGATGGACTGGAGACATAACGCTCTTGCAGCAAACATTTAAACATTTTCTTTCAGAATCCCACCTGCGGCAACCGCGTTGTGTCCTTGGGCAAGACACTTCATCCCCATTGCCCACGTGGGGGCACGATGACGCCGTGTACTAAGGCGTACTGCACGTCGATGGTACGCATGTCTTCAACCAATCTAACCCTGCCTGTGCTGCAGTGCGGAGTTACGATGTTGGGGAGCTGGCAGCTGCTCGGGTACTCCGGCTTCCTCCACCCGTAAAACTGTCACGGTCATGGTTAGCCATTGTGCATAAATATGTGACCTTAAACATCAATAAATCAAATAAATAAATTTTCTTTCAGACTGTCCGAAACATGCTGGCTATACGCTGTACAAGAAAGGAAGTTTAGAATTATGCTTGAAATTTGTTGCCAGTCAAGTGACGAAATACCAAGCGTCTAGCGACTGTGAGGGTGATGGAGGCCACCTGTTATTTGTCGAAAACGAGGCTATGTACATTTTCGTTGTTGCATTGGTCAACGGAACAGAAAGTGGTGAGTACCAACAGTTGTAAAAAAAGAAAATTGCTGGATTTAATAACGTTTCTTCCCATCTTCAAAAAAATAAAACAAACTACTGTCCTTGTCACATATTTAAGGGTAGTGGCGTAGTGGGAGGGGTGTGGTGGGTGCGGGCTGTTATGACCCTCCCCCACTTTTTTGTATCAAACAGTGCCCTGTTTTAAAAAAACCAAAAGTGCCTCCGCAGTCTGCAGTCATCCCAATTTAACATGAAATTTATGCCCTTTTTTCATACTGCACAGATTAGCCTTCAGTTATTGCCCTTGAATGTGTGTATACGTTTGAATACGTATACAATTCTAAGCGTTTGATGATCTATTAACCCCCTCATATATCACAATATAAATACAGATTATCACCACAGTGTGTGTCTCCGGGAAATCAGATCAAGTCGAGTTGTAGGAATAGAATAGTATTTCGACTATTAGGGCGAGTCGAAATGCGATTCTGTGCCTACAACGAGACTTGATCAAAATTTCCGGAGACACACACTGTGGTGATGATAAATTTATCTCACAATATTGACCGCAAAATGTGTTATAAAACTATTTCAAGAGGAAACTTTTACATTTGCCGTATCGATGGAAAGACGCAAATTGAAAAATAGAATAGCGTTCATTGATCTCCATATTGAGGTCAGTGATGACGTTACACTTCAGAGAATTACGTCACTGGGATTCACTTTACTGAATACTGTCTTGCGAAGTGGAGCAACTGTGTGTTTCTTTTACCTACATGTAAACAATGCCCATGGCAACCCCACATAAAATAGTCGGAATTTCCAACATCACAGTCAAGTTGCTGCATTTTAAAGTGTTGTGAATGCCTAGATTTTGTCTTGGATATCTGAAGCATATTCGGCCCCGAGTTGTTCTCGAGAATTATTTTTTTATTATCTGTTCTGCTACGTATACGATAAGAGAATTTCAAGAATTGTTGATACCCCCTCTCAGCTGTGTGAGTTAAACACTTAAAAGTTTTCGCGTTCTTTGCTACACAACCTTAAAATTAATAAAACTGATAATACCGTTCAGGTCAGTACGTGGTCAAAATCGCACCAGTCCTGGGAGGTACTCTTTAAAAATACATGAAATACTCGATGGGCAAATGAGAAACGTTAATATGGGCGTTTTTTCACATTTGCTGACCTTGATCTGCTCGTAAACAACGCGCATGACGATCAGCCATAACAAGTCGACAGTTTTGGAATGTCCAACATCACAGACCTGTTGCTGCATTTTGAAGTATTGTGAATGCCTAGCTTTGTTCTTGGATATCTGAAGCATATTCGGCCCCGAGTTCTCGAGAAATATTACGCGTAAAATTGACTGACACGAGGTGACCCTAGCTGTAAAAAGTGTCGTTAAACCCCAATCAATAAATGAATAATAATAAATATAAATAGATAAATAAATAAATAAATAAAAAAATAAATATTACACCTTAAATGTGAACATGTCCCATGAGTTCCAAAGTGTTCTATGTGCCAGTGAGCACATAGAACACATTAGAACGCAGCGGACGATATTGTACCCTGTTTCCTTTAAAATGATTTTTTTTGGTAAAGAAAAGGGAGCGCGGTGGCTCAGTTGGTAGAGAGATGCGGGCTGCAAGCCAAGAGGTCTCGGTTCGAATCCCACCTGCGGCAACCACGTTGTGTCCTTAGGCCAGACACTTTATACCACATGCCCACGTGGGGCACGGTGGCGTTGTGTAATGAGAACTGCACGTCGATGTGCGCTTGTCTTCAGACAATGCTAACCCTGGTTATGTGTAGTTAGTGGGAGTCTGCAGTTGCTCACCGTTGCTCTCTGGTTTTCTTCGGGTACTCCGGCTTCCTCCACCCTGACACGAGTTGACCCTGGCTATCGAAAGTGTCGTTAAATAGATAATTTGGCAAAGCAAAAAACAAAAACCAATGGAAAACAATTTCTTATCAACCTATCTTACAATTGTTTACTACATGCTTGCACTACAGTGGAAGGCCCTAACTCGGATAAAATAGTCTCTTTTTTAATCTTTCCCAAGAGATTTGGGAAAGAAAAGTGGTGAAAAATAAGCCAAAACTGGGTCGAGCGCCATCGGCGCACACCCAGTAGGGGTCGCTCTTCTCTTAGTACAATTCCACGACTTCCGTTAACCAGAGTGCAAGGCAGTCATCAAGTCATTCTTTTTTTTTTGTCCGCTACACGTGAAGGACGTTTCGCCATTTTGCATTACGAAACAGTGATAATTCAGCTCGTCGATAATGGTTTCCTGTGACTGGAATTATGGATCTGAAGATCATATAATAACAGGACTGTGTTTTATATATTCTCGTTAATATTTTCAACCACATTTTAATTAAATTTTATATATATTTTCCGATGTCGCGCGTGATTTTCGAAATCGTTCCGAGCGGTTCGGACATCAGTTTTTTCGGTTGATAAATTTAATATTATTATTGGAGTTAGGTGTCAAGAGGGACTGTACGGACAGGATTTCTTCACTCTGTTGAGGGCTGAATTTCTGTTTTTTAGGTCCCTGTCAGCCGTCTGGGTTCTGTCGTGTACCCGCCGTTTTTTTTTTCTGCCACCTTTCTCTCGTGGTTGGGTTTGTTCTTTTACTTTCTGTATCTGTTGAGTTCACCTTTTTCTTCTACTGCTCTCACCTCTGTTATGTCCAGTTCGGTTCCTTTAGGGCAGTGCCTTTTGCCCTCGCTTTTGGTGCATTCTCGAGCTGTTCCTCTCGCACCCGCGGGCGGGGGGTGGCGCTGTCGTTTCGGAGCCTCCCGACACGACCTTCTCTTGTGAGAATAATACCCTCTTTCCGTGGGAGATGTGCAGCTCCTCCCGCACCCGCGAGGGAGGGGGGGGGGAGAGCTGTCGTTTCGGGGCCTCCCGACACGACCACGTCTGGTGAGTTATTCCCCCTCCGTGGGAGATATGCAGTTTTTTTTTACCGTGGTGGATACTCTGTTGCTTCTGTCACTCCTTCGATCAAACAGATTGCGGAGTTTCTGATGGCTTTTGCTTCAACCGGACGGGTTAGTGAGCTTCACTCCCTCTCGGTTGACCTGGCCTTTTTCTGGAGCTCACCCACGAGTGTTATGTTTTCCCGGTGATTGCTCCTTCCTGGCCAAGAATCAGGTACCGGAACTACTCCGCCTTCTATCTGTATCGGTACTCTCCCTTCTGTTGAGGGTTAACACCCTTTGCTCTGTTCATTTGGAAGGGTAGGATCGATTTTCTGTCTCTTGTTTCTATTCTCTCCTGAATCCATTTCTCGATGGATCTGTCTTGCTATTCGTGCAGCTTCCGCTCGTCTAGCGACTGGCGATTGTTACCAATCGTTTTTCTGCCACGAGGTGCGTGCATTGTCTTCCTCTCGGGGCTTATACTAGCTCCGTCATGTTATCCGATGTTATGCTGGCAGCCTACTGGAGAAATACTACTTTCTCCACTTCTCTGCGACAGTTGCAGGGGCAGGCAGAGGACCTTTGTTCTACGGGTCCTTCTTCTTCTGCTCAGGCTGTTGTATATCCCAGCCATTCAGTTCTTACAAGGTCAGTTCCAGCTCCGTGCTGCTACTGCTCTTTGTCTGTGCGTCGCACATCACCATACGCCTCACCCCTCATTGTCTTCTACTAATGTTTGTGATGCTATGGTTTGATAGGCCTAGGGACCTCTTCCTCTGTCCACGGTTCCAGTGCAATTGAGTTATGTGTTGGTTGGTTATGTGATTCTCTCCATCCTATTGTCTATTCAGCATGTAGTAAACAATTGTAAGGTAGGTTGATAAGAAACATAAATTTTCTTATAAATTTCCTTTCTTATTATACCTACCGCAATTGTTTACATGGAGGCCTCCCGTCTTCTTATTCGAGTAAGAATCCTTCCTCCCTACTGATCACATAACTCTAACGTTGGCGGACTCAGTAGAATGACTTGATGACTGCCTTGCACTCTGGTTAACGGAAGTCGTGGAATTGTACTAAGGGAAGAGCGTCCCCTACTGGGTGTGCGCCGATGGCGCTCGACCCAGTTTTGGCTTATTTTTTCGTGGTGTTTTTTACACCACTTTTCTTTCCCAAATCTCTTTGGGAAACATTAAAATAGAGAGTATTTTATCCGAGTTAGGGTCTTCCACTGTAGTGCAAGCCTGTAGTAAACAATTGCGGTAGGTATAATAAGAAAGGAAATTTACTAGAAAATTTGTTTTTCCGGGTTCACATCTCTGTAAACAGGAGTATAGTAAAACTCTGTTTCATTCTGGAATACTATTCAGGAAAAAAAATGAACATAACATTATATGGTAATGCAAAAGAAAATGTGTGCTCTAAAACATCCTTTTGTGAGACTTGAGAAGTACTGGAAAGGAGAAAGTTTCATTTTGATTTATCGAACCGCAGAACAGTTGCGTGCGTTCGATTGAGACTTGATTTCCATGGGTTGAAAAAGAGGATGAAGAAAAACCCAAACATAATTCACTCATTTTCATTCCTCAAACCAGCATAAATAATTTACACCAAGAAAAAAAACAAACTAACACTAGAACAACGTCTTGACGACTGTAGCAGCCTTTTATTTATAGAATAAAACGAGGTACTCGCATAGAAATCAGTCCTTTTAAAAAGAAAACAAGGCTCAGGAACCCACAGAATACTACACAAAGCTACAATACTACAAACCTTACCACGTACTGTCTGTTTACTAGAGCCAGTAGACAATATGATGTTACGCTGCTAGAGAGGACGCAAAAAAAACAAATCATTCGTTAACCTTCGAAATACCGTAACGGCAACAACTATCAAGCGGTATCACAAGAAATTTCCATTCAAATTTGATTATTACGTTGCATTTTCGATTCTGGCCTCTAAATCATAACTGATGCCCCCCCCCCCCCCCACCCCCCCCCCCCACCACCTCATTAAAGGATGGGGTCAAATGCTATGTTTTGAAGCAATAAATGAAATTATTCATATAATTTCATCACTTAATTCTACAACATACTGCACTACATGGAAATCAGTGAGAACATCTCTTTTTCAAATTTCCCAGGTGCCAAAGGGAACAGTGAGGTTCTAGTTCGTACAATGTTGGATTGTTAGAACCCCCGTTCTGCCATTGTAAAAAATGAAATGTTGAGTTTTTCGCGATTAGCGTTTGCAAATGTCATCTTCAGTTCCTGTTAGGTCTCGGTGGAATCCCCGGGAAGTGAAGCAGTGCTTGTATGTTTGTGGCCAACAACCTATGTTTTACTGGTAAACTAGTACCCAGTCACAAGTGCTTGGGGTGAAAGTCCTCTAATATGGGCAACATAGGTATAAACGATTCACAAAACTTGTCTTTATCTCCATATTGCGGTCGCGATTAGCCATTGTGTGTGCATAAATATGTGACCTTAAACACCAATTCTCAAGAAAGGACGCTACAATGGCATGGTGTCGGTTCGAACGCACACCGATAAATATAACACTCCATAAATTTGAAACACATTTTCTGTATGTGACCAAAGTGCATTCCAGCAATCCAATTGTATAGTTATTGAGAGGGTTCCAAGCAGCCAGAAGCTAATACTGGTAACGGCCCTTCCATTGGGAGGGTGGATTACAACCCAAAGACGTGCTGAATGATGTCGTCAACATGTCATATATAAAGGTTTTAAAAAATATAAAGCGCGTATTTGGGATATTGTTTCCTTACACCTTTCCTGTTTGCGTGTGCCTTTAACCTCGAACAATCATGAATCAACAATCACGGTGTACACGGGCCATGTTTTAATACCTAGATAAAAGTCTGTCATGTGGTATCCTCTATATACAAATAACATGTCATCACTTGAGTTCCAATGTGTTTTATGTGCCCACTGGCGCATAGAACAGATTGGAACTCGGGGGACGATGTGTTCGTGGGCACACACAAACTGTTTGGATTTCTTTTTCTCAATTTCTCATTGATGCCGTAAGAATTCGTGAAAATTTTATCCCAGACTATTAAACTAGAGTAAGTGAAAATGTTATTAATATTAATTCAAGAACCGCCCGATGCAAGAAGTTTGCAGACTGAACAAAATGTGAGTCAAAGGAAGAGACAACTGCTTGGAGTTTTATATTTCACTGGATGTGGATTCAATACATTCATCCGTGTCATTAATTTATATTGCAACATAAAAGTATAAGTACACAGCGCCATCAGCACAAATATGGGCTAAGAATTTCACTCAGACAGCAACAGGGTCTGGATCCGTGCGATGTTTTCTGCCCACCCTCCAACCGTCAACACCGTAGAATCCCACCAGAAAGAAACACAAAAATATTAACACCTCAAACGTTTTTCACGTTTTTCATTATTTATTCTCGACTGTCTATTTTATGAAATGTCAATCATTTTCTGTAATTGGTTGCGATCAGATTGCGTTTGGAACCTAACAAAGACTCGATCATAGTAACGACAAATGTTTATTCGCTGTTCAGTGAGACTTTGCTCCAATACCACAGGGAAGGAAATGTGTTTCAAGAATACATACAACTCAATATGGAATGCTTATGAAAAATAATTTTATTCTTCAGGTGCTTCTTGGATTGAAGGAGAATGCGAAAGTAGTGCTGACAACAGAGTGTATAGAGCATGGAATGATGATGTTATACCCTACATCAAATGGCATCCGACTGATCCAAATGAAGGGTTCCCCAGTTGTATAAGAATAGATCGTCAGGCCGATTTCTTCTTTGTTGATAAGCCTTGCACCAAAACATATTCATATTTTTGTCAAATTCACTGATTAACTGTTGGTTAGAACATTTTCGAGGAAACAAAATTTTTTAAAACTTTGCTTTAACCCTTTGAAACTTTGCGCGTCTTATGACGTACGAAATCAAATAGCGCGTTGATACTTTTGCGCGTCTTATGACGTACGAAATCAAATAGCGCGTTGATACTTTTGCGCGTCTTATGACGTACGAAATCAAATAGCGCGTTGATACTTTTGCGCGTCTTATGACGTACGAAATCAAATAGCGCGTTGATACTTTTGCGCGTCTTATGACGTACGAAATCAAATAGCGCGTTGATACTTTTGCGCGTCTTATGACGTACGAAATCAAATAGCGCGTTGATACTTTTGCGCGTCTTATGACGTACGAAATCAAATAGCGCGTTGATACTTTTGCGCGTCTTATGACGTACGAAATCAAATAGCGCGTTGATACTTTTGCACGTCTTAACACGTACGAAATCAAATAGCGCGTTGATACTTCTGCGCGTCTTATGACGTTCGAAATCAAATAGCGCGTTGATACTTTTGCGCGTCTTATGACGTACGAAATCAAATAGCGCGTTGATACTTCTGCGCGTCTTATGACGTACGAAATCAAATAGCGCATTGATACTTTTGCGCGTCTTATGACGTACGAAATCAAATAGCGCGTTGATACTTTTGCACGTCTTATAACGTACGAAATCAAGCAGCGCGTTGATACTTTTGCGCGTCTTATGACGCACGAAATCAAACCGAGCATTGATACTTTGCGGTCATTTGTTTAGTTATTATTTTTCGATTTTTTAAAGTTTTAACCTCAATTCCGATTTTCTCCCAAATAGAGCTCAGTGACAACCGTTGAGCCAAATGTTCTCGCAGCTTAAAATACTAATATAATTCTGCTTTCAAGACTTCTTAACTGGTTGAGTGTTAGAAGCCACTATCGGGGCTTTCAAAAAATGAGGCTACCAGAGCAAAAGCTAACACTTTCCTTGCTTATATTTCATATTCAGTCAAACACAAATACAATTTTGTTTATATAAATTTGTTTTATTACAAATTATTGGAGAGTGCCCGTGGGCACTCTCCACTAATTTATAATAAAACATGTTTTGAATAACAAATTGAGACCACCAAAAATAATCTAGCCCTCAACCAGATAATCACTAATGTAAAAAAAATATCTTGTTATTTGTACATTCCGACGTTTGACGTCACATTTTGAAAAACGTTGAAGAAACTGGATTCTCAGTTACGTTTGAACCTCGGTATAATTAAAGTCTCAAAGGGTTAAGAGACTTCTCTCTCCCGGGCCTCCACCCAAGCAGTAATACATAACACAACGAGGTTGGAATCAACTACCATTGTTGGAGTTTTTTGGGGTTTGCGATTGGTTGGAAAAGCCTTTTCATCCATAAATTTGTAGACGCCCCAGGGCAGGTCTCGCACCTCATAGCGTTGACGTGCGTAACTCTCATGTTGGCCGTGTCATATTTCTTTGTGTACTCATCAGAATATCAGAATACTCATTATATGCCATTTCTTCAAATGGATGTTTTATATAACATCAGAGCTCTGATCCGGTGGGCGAGATTGCCTCTGTGTCGGAGGGGTGTGTGCACTTACGTCTGCCTCAGTGTAGGTCCCGCGTGGGTTAAGAAGAGGACATGAAAAATCGCTGGGAGGCGTTACAGAAGTTTAAACGAGTCCAAAGGGTATTTCCTCCGATTGGTATAGTCATTAGTTTACGTCCACAAAATAGACGGGGGGACTTTATTCAGATTGGAAGGGCTCCCTCTAAAACGTGCATTCACCTCCCTCTCCCCGCTTCTGAATGGCATACCGTGTTTTGTCTCGGACGGTATAAGGGTATTATGGGATTATTCATATCCTCGAGTGGTGGTGAGGAGGGTTGGACAAATCTCACTCGAGGGGAAAGATATTTGAATATATTTCATTTCATTGGATTTCCCCCATCCAACTCCACACCCCTCGAAGATGGTTTTTCTCGCATCACGTAACCCTTAAGGCCACCGAAATAAAAATACTGCTCATGCGATGAAAGCTACTGTTCTATAGATTGATCGTAAAAAATGAAACTATTTTAAAACACCTGTCATTCCGATGACGTCACTTTTGAAATTATTTTAGCCATAACGTCATGTGGCGTGTGTTGAACAAATCTTACTCGAGTAGAGTGGAGTGGGACGCCATGTTTGTTTACGAAATGCAGACGGTGATTAAATAATCCAGTGGTCACTAAATATTCAAGTGAGGATGGTCACGTGGATAGATAAGACAGATCTGTCTCATACAGGCATCTCACCCTGCTCGGGCGTGTCCAAATATCCCGGTTGTGAGAGAAAATACCATGACTTTCTAGGACACTTTTCCATATGGAGCACCAAGAGGCATCCAGATTTCGTACGGCAGGTTACCAACTACCTTGTGGAGATTATGTGCCTTTTTACATCTCAATCTTAGTTGTTTTATGTTCAGTTTATTGTCGAACAAATAGAGAGTAAGCAATTTGTTTTGTGCGTTACGGTAAATAATTCATCTCGAGACGGGACTGTTTCGTAAATCACTCGGGCTACGCCCTCGTGATTTACTCACGTCCCGTCTCTCGATGAATTATTTACCGTAACGCTCAAAACAAATTGATTACTCTGTTTATTACATGACATTTGGAATAAAGAGGTCTTTTAATAGAATAATTCAACCCAAACTATTGTCAGATATAATCCAATTTAGTGTAAACACGGAAACATTTTTAAAATTAGCAGGAAGGAAATACGAAATAGTCCTGTCTCGAGGCGAATTATATACCGTAACTTGCCGTAAGAATGGGTCACTCTCTTTAGTAAATGACATTTTAGACCAAAATGTCTTTCATTAAAAATAATTCAACACAAAATATTCGCAAATGCAACTCTGAAATACTTCTGAAATTAGCGCGTATGAATACATCACTTCCTGTGTCAAATCTTCGATTGGAAATGGCCCAGTTTTATTTTTGTGACTTTCGTTCGATATTTTACTATTTTATGTGGCGTTCCAGTCGCATTTGGGGAATGGCATTCAGCCATAAGATAAAACATTTCTATTTGGATTTTGTCAACTGTGCTAACGAACCTGTTCATAGAGGAAAGAAAGGATTTTTAAAAATATTCAGAAGGCAAATTCATTTTAATTAACTGATGTGGAACTGGAAAACAAAACATCAACAAATCGGTGGGGCGTGGCTTATATACGTCAGTCGTTCCAAAGTTACTATTGAAGCGACATAATTCACTCGTGACATTACCACTTTTTAATCAACATTAAATTCGATGCAAAACGAACTGAGGAATGTAATAATATAAGTTATCTCCGTCAACATGTATGGTATATGGAGATTTAGTACTTGAATGTCAGTTTTTAAACACCGAGACGCAAGCGAGGTATTTAAATGAGACATCCGGGTATTAAATCTCCATATACCATACATGTTGGCGGAGATAACGTTTTTGTCCCGTTTGAAACACAATACAACGTAGTGGAAATAAATTTGTGGACGGATTTCTCGGCTCCACAATCATTTGGACCGAATTCGTGATAATAATTTTGTTTTTATAATCTCAGAAAGCAACAGACAGTTACAACCCTTGGGTCGTTAAGGAAATGAGTAAACAGTATTTTGTTGACATCTCGTCCCCTGAGTTCCAGTGTGTTCTATGTGCCTACCGGCACATAGAACACATTGGTACTCAGGGGACGAATTATTTGCTCTTATTTTACTTTTATGATTGAACTGTCGGAAATCTGATGATATTTGTGACTATTTTCGGGTGTTTTGGTTCGATGCTTATTTCGAGGCTAGCAAGAGTGGAAAGCTTTCGTTTAAATCATATACCTCCGATGTTTCGCGTGCTCTGAAACTCTGGATGTTGCACGCTCTCATATACCTCCTTGGATGTTGGGTGCATCCTTTGCCATGGCAATTTGTCCAAGGCATTCTGACTAATCAAATGACCGAATTTATCGGGATATAGGGAAATACATTCATGAATTTCTCTTCCTTAACTTTTAAAGTACTCCCATCCGTTTCCAACTCAAGATCGAGGCGCTGTTTCGAAAGCTTACAAAAATGAACACAAGCGTTTTGGACTTCGAGAATTTGAAACCATTTCTGTAGCCCATTTCTAAATTCTGTTTGAACACAGCTGAAGTTTACGCTCGACTGAATTCATATTTTTACTGCGATTGCAGATTATAAAGTCAACGACATACAATGAAGATTCTACTATATTCTCAATTGCTTCGATGGTGCTATTAATTTTCACAAAAAAGGATTAAGATAAAATAGTCGTGTGGATCAGATAACGTAAATCGAACACCACCCTAAAAATGACGATCGTTAGCACGTCAACTGTTTCTCGAGGAAAACTTTCAAGAAAACTTACCTTTCCGTAATTTGCAATCACATACCCATACTATATACCCAGAGGACTGTTTGTAAATATATCTCTATCTAAACCATAGTGTACTAAATGTGCTGTACATATACCACATGCATGATCAAGCTGGACAGCGCCAAACTTTTTTTGCACAGGAAAAAGTTGCATCGGCAAAGCTCCGGTACCTATGAGAATTTAACACTAGCTGCACTAGTAAAGCTCCGGGTAATCGGGGACAATCTGTCCCTCCTAAACTACTCCCATATATCCTTAAAAATTAATAGAAAAATTTCAAGTGACGTTGGAGGAAGATGTTTTAAAAGTTGATAGTCCTTTTCATTGGGTCCAGTGACTGTGTCTTTTCCCATATCTTACCTCATACAAGTATCTGGGAATTTCATTGGTTGAAAGACGTCACATGCAGACTGCATATAAAACTATATACAGCCTGTCAACATCAATATACGCTGACAGCTATGGGTAATCTCCCCTTTGTTCATTGATTATTCAAAATGGCGGCAGTCGATAAACGCTTCAAGTTGAAAGATTGAGTGTTGGAAGCCCATATTTGGTCTGAAGTGCAGGTTAGGCAACTTAAAAGGCTTCATATTCTGTGGATGTGTGTCATGTTACCCTCGAAATGAAACTGTTCGGTATGTATGAATTTGCCTTGTTACAATTTAACAATTTTTATACCATATTGGGAGCGCGGTGGCTCAGTAGGCAGAGGTGCAGGCTGCAAGCCGAGAGGTCCTCGGTTCGAATCCCACCTGCGGCAAACGCGTTGTGTCCTTGGGCAAGACACTTCATCTCCATTGCCCGCGTGGGGGCACGGTGGCGTTGTTCTAAGGCGTACTGCACGTCGATGGTGCACTTGTCTTCAACCAATGCTAACCCTGCTTAGGTGGAGTTAGTATGTTGGGGTGCTGACAGTTGCTCGCCGTTGCTCGGTGGGTCTCTCCGGGGACTCCGGCTTCCTCCACCCGTAAAACTGTCACGGTCATGATTTGCCATTGTGCATAAATACGTGACCTTAAAGACCAATAAATAAAATATATACCATAATAGGCCACCAACAAACTGTGTAACTAATATTATACAGAGATTTATTGATCTCATTCACAAAGAAAGAAAGGAACATTGTAGTCCTCTCCATCATTAGAGCTAAATTTGATCTTGTGTTTCTCCAGTTGTTTTTTAATTTTAACGAATTCTGGATGACAATTTTCAGACAACGACGGCTTAGAAAATGCTGAGGCCAATTTGTTTGATTTTTTTATTTTTGATGTCATTAGTGTGTTATCATCCAAGTGTTGTGCAGTTGCTATTGTTTCTTTACCTTTAATTGTTTTAGTCATTTTTCAAATTTTGTTGATAGGTGTGTTCTAATAAAGTTTAGACACATAAGTTTGCCAAGAACAATCAGTTTTTGTTTTATAAATTGTCTTGTTTTTTTGCCTGATTTATAAGCAGTTTGTCCAAGTTATTTTTAGTTGGCGACTTATTAAATTGTCGTTCAATTTTTTTGCGATACTTTGTAGCCTGTTCGCAATCATTATCATACCATGATTTTCTAAAACATTTAGGATTTGCGAGGTTTTTTTGGAATGGTGGTTTTTGCATTATCGAACAATACTTCAGTGAAATGTTTCACTAAATCAGAATTTTCGTCAAATTTCCCCCAGTGTGAGTCATTCAGAAGAAAGCTACGAGAAAGTGTACCAAGTTAGTGGTGGCTCAGTAGGTAGAGGTGCAGGCTGCAAGCCGAGAGGTCCTCGGTTCGAATCCCACCTGCGGATACCGCGTTGTGTCCTTGGGCAAGACTCTTCACCCCCATTGCCCATGTGGGGGCACGGTGACGTCGTGTACTAAGGCGTACTGCACGTCGATGGTGCACTTGTCTTCAACCAATGCTAACCCTGCTTGTGTGGAGTTAGTATGTTGGGGAGCTGACAGTTGCTCGCCGTTGCTCGGTGGTTCTCTCCGGGTACTTCGGCTTCCTCCAATCGTAAAACTGCCACGGTCATGATTAGCCATTGTGAAGAAATATGTGACATTAACCCCAATAAATAAATAAATAAATAAATAAATAAATAAGTTGTAAGATCAATTGGTAAGTACGAACCAGATGCGGAATGCATGTAAGTTTCCGACACATCATTGAACAAACACTAGTCATATTTTGTAAAAAGCTCTTCTACTGTTTTTCCTTTTAAGTTCTTGTGCTGCAGGAATCGCACCAAAGAGGACTATGAACGTAGAAATGACTCGACAAAATGCATATGGAATTGAGAGCTGATGAATCAGTTGCTCAATATCTTTCAGGTGAAAGGTTTTATTCGAGGAAATATACATGCACCAAAACATACCTCGTCATTGGAAAGAGTTTGAGAAGCTCGATCGAGTGACGGGTTATGAGATCTTTATTCTCTTCCGAGACTTGAAATGTTGAGGAAACCCCGTAAAAATCTTTTGGCGCGAAACATGAACCTTAACCTCTGATAGTCTATTTCAATCTCGCAATAAAAACATTTCTATTTAAACCATGAAATGAATTTTGCTTCATTATCTTGCTACTGAATCCGTAAAAATATCTTCCCGAATGCGACTATTTTTAGCACACTCTCTACCAAACAACGCATAGTTTTAACAACATACAGCTGTGTTCTCACAATAAACTTTTATCGTTCGTCAGGGAGCGCACTGGCTCAGTGGTAGAATGTTGGACTTCTATTCTATGCTAGAGGTCCCGAGTTCGATCCCCATATGGGATGACCCGCGTTTGGCAAGGCATTTTATCCCGGTTGCCTACATGGGGGGTACGATGGGGTACTTTGGTGTACTGCACGTCAATAGTGCACATGTTTTCAACCCCTGTAACCCTGCTTGAGTTGAGCTTCAACAGAGTTAGGATTGCGAGGAGCTGACAGTTGCTCGTCAATGCTCGGTGGTTCTCTCCGGGTACTACGGCTTCCTCCACCCATAAAACTGACACGGTCACGATTAGCCATTGCGCATAAATATGTGACCTTAAACACCAATAAATAAATAAATAAAAAAATAAATAAATAAATAAATAAATAAATAAATAAATAAATAATCAATTATTTAATTAAATAATTAATTACATAATTAAATAAATAAAATAAATAAATAAATAAATCGTCCATCCTCTTTTGGGTCTTTTGCTGGTAAGAATCACTGCTTTCGAGTTGGTTTCATCTGCAGCTTTTCTCTATCTTTTTTCATTCTATATATATGATTTCTTACTCCCTATCTGCCATTGATAACTAGTTCAAAAATATTTGACTCAGTATTTGCAACCACCCATATAGTTTGTAATTGTCTGATATACTCTGGGAGACGGTCAAAATGACCTCAAAGCTTTCTGTCGAATCCTTTCCATTTGCACCGTCGTTTACTTCTGTTTATCTTGCTATAGTGCATACTTCAGTATTATATCCTCTGTACAGCTACTGTGATATTAACAGTTACTTGTATATATTATATCATATTTCTTTTTGAATAAATATTGTTTAAACTAAAGCTTTTATTGTACGATTTTTTCCAATAAACAATAAAGTGATGTCGATCGACAAAAGTCTACATTGAGAACACAGCTTAATTCGAGGCTCTCTGTCCCTGATCTCTAAATAACTGGATTGCTGGAACTTTAGCGAAAAACGTCACCACTCAAGCTATTCATAGTAAGATGACGTCAATTCCATCAACACCGTGACTCCTTTCAATCCATGACATTTGATGATGTGAAAGCTGTTACGCCATAGCGTAACAGCTTTCACGTCACCAAACGTCATCCCGCGTGGGAAATCCGAGAAGTAAAGCAGTTTTGTTTACTGTTGTGAACACGCTGTTTTACTGCTAAAATAGGATCGCGATGTAGTTCTTGGGGTGGAAGTCCTCTAAAGTGAGCAATATTTGTATAAATGATTGACTAAATTTGACTTTACCTCCATGCTGCAGTCACGATTAGCCATTGTGCCAAAATATGTGTCCTTAAACACAAATAATAATTATCAAGCGCCATGGTGTTGTTTACCTTGCATGAAAACCAATACAATGACATGGTGGGGTTCGAACCCACGCCGAGAGATTTTCCTTCGGCATCAAACGCCTTACGAAACTGCACCGAACCACGCACACCACTCGCCCACGAAACTGAATTGATGCAATTACTTGATAAATGAAAACCAATAACACTGTATCAACTTTTCATTTTCGGCACTTGTTTTGGGTCAACAATAACTAAAATGGATTGTAAATATTAAATCTACATTGTCAAAGAAAACAACATATTCACTTTTCTCTGTGTGGCCAATGAGCTTTCCGGCGATCCATTTGTGTAAAGATAGTTGACTGTAAACAACAATTGATCAGTAGTGTCCAACCGATTATAATGAGATTTGATACCCCACCTTTAACCCATCTAAAGCAATGTTATGGTACACGTGGAAGTTGAAAGCATTAGTGGTGTCACTATCTGAATAAAATCTTTTGTCAGAATTGATGTATTAATATGCGTTACGTGAATATTTGTCTTGTTCTCGTTCTACTCTTTAAAAATACAAACTGGAACAATTTCCTAGAGTAATTGGATGTTTATTTTCCCCTATTACAAACCAAGTCAGTAACCAACTCACTGCAATGAGCTGAACGTGATGCTTCATAAGGTATGTTTTGGAGGCAAAACGATATAAAAATATTGACAGGTGAATTGCGATTTTACACCAAATTGTCGCTTGATTACCAATCTGAACATTAGGGATAAAATACAGTATGACCGTCGTGAACTGGTCACTTTCACAGGTGGAAAATATTTCCACAGAAGCAATGATATTAGATTCCGTTGTTTCCTTGGGCAAGACACTTCACCCCCATTGCCCACATGTGGGAGGGGAGGGGGCGATGGCGTTGTGTACCAAACCAAGGCGTACTGCATGTCGATGGTGCACTTTTCTTTAACCAATGCTAACCCTGCTTGTGTGGAGTAAGTATATTGGGGAGCTGATTGTTGCTCGCCGTTGCTCGGTGGTTCTTTCCGGGTCCTCCGGCTTCCTCCACCCGTAAAACTGTCGTGGTCATGATTAACCATTGTGCATTAGTATGTGACATTAAACACCAACACATAAATAATAAATAAATATAAATGTATCAAATCGGACTGGTTTGAATTTGACATGTGGTATCTTGTGGAATGTTATCAGATTAATGTTTACAATCTGCATCTTGCCGAATTGAACCTAAACAGGAATGAAAATAGCGTTGCGTACGCCCTGCCATTATCTGTTAGAGATTATTTGGAGAATGAAACCAATTAAGATATAACTGCATGCACTAAGGCGGTAACCACATATCTAGTTCTAAAAAGAAACAAAAGGCAAGTTCCCATCCACGGGACTGTACAGTGAAGGTTAAACATTTGATTAAGTTATTATAGGCAAAGAGCAGTCCGCTCCGATTGATCGCTGCACATTAGCACCACTCAGTACTCATTCGCTAAACAAGAATGTGCATAAATAATATATAGCAAAGAAAAACAACCCACTTGTAACACCATCAGTGCACCTATCTTGCTGTGTTTTGAAGTCTTTTGTTCACAAAATAAGCCGATAGGCTAGCTTCTACCCTTTGCCGGTGGTAATGTCCTGGGTGGACGCATGGGACGTCGTTCCCACACCTTTTGGTGAATGGGTGCGCCGTTCCCTGCAGTGTTAAGTACAGGAATGGCTTAATCATGTGAATATACCACACAGCAAGAACTCACTCGTCCCGACAGTTGCACTAACCCCATTCTAGCTGTGTGTACTAAATTTCAAAATTATCCTGGGGTGGACTCCCGGAACCCCTACTATGAGGGCGGGATATCTCTTCAGTCTTCTATCAAACGATGTGTCCCGCATGAGACGAGCACTCAAGGCGTGACACAGTCCATACCCCACTTCATAATTTCCGAAAGCACCAATGCCCTTTAGCCAGCATAAATAGTATACAACAGTAATATAATAATAAACAAGAAAAAACAAATACCGAATAGCTAAACATTTTCATTTTTCTATCAATCATAAAAGCTCATCCCTAACTTACATCGTCATGAAAATTGACTTTTGATAGTTGTCTCCCTTGGGGGCGCGGTGGCTCAGTTGGAGGAGGTGCAGGCTGCAAGCCGAGAGGTCCTCGGTTCGAATCCCACCTGCGGCAACCGCGTTGTGTCCTTGGGCAAGACACTTTACCCCCATTGCCCACATGGGGGCACGGTGATGTTGTGTACTAAGGCGTACTGCACGTAGATGGTGCACATGTCTTCAATCAATGCTAACCCTGCTTGTGTGGAGTTGGTATGTTGGGGAGCTGACAGTTGCTCGCCGTTGCTCGGTGGTTCTCTCCGGGTACTCCGGCTTCTTCCATCCGTAAAACTGTCACGATCATGGCTAGCCATTGTGCTGAAATATGTGACCTTAAACACCAATAAATAAGTAATAATAAATAGTTGTCTCCCTTGAAATTATTGGACTAGCGAGAAAGATCCTATTAAGAAGCAAGTAAGTTATCGTCGAAAAAAACACGTATATCCTATGACGTCAGTAGAAAATAACGTCAAGTTTCCTGTTATTACTTTTAATAAAGAGCTGTCTGCTGTTTTCGTTTATTAAAACTAACAAAATGAGACTTGACTTTATTTTCTATATCAATTGATCTGTTGGTGCTAAAGATCACATACTTATGCACAATGGCTAATCGTGACCGAGACAGCTTTACGGGTGGAGGAAGGTGGAGTATACCCGGGGAGAACCACCGAGCACGGGCGAGCAATTGTCAGCTCCTCAACATTCTAACTCTGTTCAAGCCCCGCTCAAGCAGGGTTACAGTGGTTGAAGACGTGTGCACCATCGACGTGCAGTACTCCTTAATACACGGCGTCATCGTGCCCCCATGTAGGCAACCAGGATAAAGTGCCTTGCCCAAGGATAGAACGCGGGTCGTCCCGGACGGGGATCGCACTCGGGATCTCGAGCATAGAAGTCCAACAGTCTACCACTGAGCCACCACGCTCCCTCTATATCTATCAGTATGGCTCATACCAACACAGTGTCTCCTTTGGCTCTTTACTTAGCGAATTTGTTGTTACAGTAATTTGCCAGTTTTCATTCTTCCCAGGATAGAAATTAGCAACTTCCCCTCGTAGGCTTTTAGATTAATGAACAGAATACTGCCTGTTTTATATGTCACGATGATACAAATGGACAGAAAAAGATTACACCCTTTTATTATATGAATATAGTCGATCATAGGACAAACTATGGCGGTATTAGACAAATCATCAATTGTGGCATTGGCTTTGAAAACCCTGCGGTGATTTAAAAACCAGTAGCCGATCAGAAGCTAGGAGCCATAGCTATCCTCGAATAGGTATCCTACGATACGTATCCTCTAAGGGGTATCCTCCAATAGTACATCACCATGTCATAGGTATCCTCCAATACTCAGACGGGCATAAGAGTCGTAAAAGGAGCAATTACTAAATCGCTTATTTGCTCGATGAGATTCTAGTCGTTCGAGAAATCTGAGATACTTAACAAGCCTGTGGTAATGCAACAAGTTAGTAGCAATCATACAATGCTGTGGGTGGTAGATTATAGTATTGAGTGACCATCGTTGGCCTTCATCATAAGACAGATGATGATTACAATGGATAAGTCAGTGGTCTTAGACCTATGAAGGTGTGGGTGGTCATGATGCAAGAATCTGAACAGACGCTAGGGACCATAACTACCCTCGAATAGATATCCTCTGATAAGTACCTCTAAAAGGTATCTCCTCCAATAGTACATCACCATGACATTGGTATCCTCCGATACCCAGATGAGCATAAGGGTCGTAGGAGGAGTCACTCTTACGAGTAATTACTCTATGGATTATTTCCTCGGACAATGTCTTCTACACACAGGAACGCAACTATTGTCGGAAAAAGAGGATTCTGGTGAAATGGTGAGTTTGATTGTTTTTTGGTGATTTCGGGGCAGGGGTGCTTGTAGGGTCTATTTGTGTAATTCTACGAAGTATCCGAGGAATCAGAACCAGCAAACTACCCTTATTTCAATCGACCGCACTTTCCGAACATATCTCCTGCTCTAAGCGTTTCGATCAAATAGCAGCCACGTGCTACCACAGAAATCAAGATGGGGGCCCTTAGTATACAAAATAGATGACGGAAACATGTCACCCCAGCACGCGCTGCGCATACGCACCAATACCTATCACAATGGGGATGACATCACAAGATGGCCGCTTACGCGGACTACTGTGAGAAGCAAACGTGACGCAGCTAGGTCGCACGACTATGACGTTACCTCTGGGGTCCTCTGCAGGGTCCCCTAACCGGACACAATCCACCCCTCTCCTACTACTCTCCTCATTGGAACGTTGAACTCGTTCTAATGATGCGTCGCAAGACCCTTTTTTAAACAAGAATTTATTTTTTTTAGTTAAGAAATTTATTTGAAAGTGCCGCTGTCGATTCAAGATGGATGGATGTTTTAGATTCGGCCATGATTCTCCCCCACGCCTCTCCACACACACACATACAAATTTTCTCCAATCCACAAAATACCCCTGACTGATTACCCCAAAAACACCAATCTCGCTCTAATCTCTCTCCACTTTCGGGCACTTACTACAAAGCAATGTGAACACATCATAATTACCACTGCCTCACAGTAAGCGATCACAGCGATTTGTTTTCCAAAACACTATTTTACTTTCAGCTCATTATCCGTCACTGAAAGTAGGTTTATAAGCTCATTCCTTCGACGCTTTACCTCGAATGATTGGGCCAAAAAATTTAAAAAAAAAATCTGTTTGAGGAACCCTACTGACCCAACAAAGCCTACTTAACCTAAATATTTTATTAGATAAAATCACGAGAAAATTTGTGAAATGTGCACATTATGTAAATCTTTGCATGCAAATAAAACTTAAAATCAAAATTTTTTACTGGTAAAATAGGACCCAGTCACAATGCTTGGGAGGTGCAAACCCTCTCTAAATGGGCAGCATAGCTTAACACTCATCTCCTGGTCTTCAGTTGATACTCATGTTGTGGTCATCATTAGCCGTTTTGTCAGAATATGTGACCTTAAACACCAATAAATAAATATAAAATGCAAAATTAAAAGAACAATTTTAGAAATAAGAAACTAGCTCTGTACTCTTCAGCCATCAACGAAGACTGAGAGATGTATCTATCATCAAATACACACCAGCGACATTTCTCTTTTGCACACTTGTGTAGAACTTTCACAAAAAAAAATAAAAAATAAAAATTGAAAAAATTAAATTAAAAAACAAAATCCCTACCTATCCACCCTCATGTTTAATGTGATAAACGAGTTCTGATTTACTGGTACAATTGGACCCGGTAATCATATAGAAAACAAACTCTGTTTAACCGGTAAAATAGAACCCGGTAACTGGTGCCTTGTGTGGAAGTCCTCTAAATTGTGCAACATTACTGGACGATTAGACACTGTGCAGAAATTTATAACCTTAAACACCAATAAATCAAATAAATAAATATTTTTTGTAATCCTAAATGAGAACTATTTTTGGGCCTCCAAAGAATAGCTCATGCTCCCTCCAAGCAACCACAACAACGAAATAATAAAATTTCACTGATTCGTTTCAGCGTTACTTATCAGGTAAAATGTTAATATATGGTAACATAGTGTGGAACACAGACAACGGATATAACAATATGCCAAGCTTGAATAGAGAGTTAGGAAGTTAAGTTCAGTGTGTTTAATGAAGGGTTAAAGAAAGATAGGTTTCGTCTTCAAGCACCTGGCGATGACAAGTTCAGTCAGGAATCCTAACAGAACACTTGAGAAATTGAAAGAGTTCAAAGGGGTACACAGGCTTTCGAATTGTTGGTTATCTCGTAAAAAATACAGCTCATAAATTCGATCCAAACACTCTCTGTTCATGAATGTTTTACAAGTGATCTAAACTCTAGTTTAACACTCTACAACCTGATGTCATAATATTTAAATTTCTAGCTGCAAACATTTCTCACAACGCAACCTGTTAAGACTGAATTGGTCATATTCTTTTATCTGACACATAGCTTATTACCCCTCATTACGTTACGTTGGGTCAAAGGGTTAACAGCTCTTTATATTCCGGATTTATTGAGTAAAGTCTTCCATTCAAGAGACACCCATGACAGTTTTTGAGATCCCGAGTAACGTATCTCGCAGTTTTTGTTCTATAGCCTTCGTCCTCTAACGAGTACTTGCTGCAGCTTGATATACTACCAAAGAAAACTGGGGACTATCGTCCGCTAACATCGCCGAAGCATGGTATTGGTAGCTAATGGCCTGAGAAATAACCACTGAAATGTCAAGGCAGCGGATGATAGAATTCGCTTTGCTGTTTGCTCCCCCTGACTTCCTTACTGCGTTCAAGAGATACGAATTTGACTCAAAACACAGTCAGTGATAACGTAAATAAAATGAAACTGTGTATGGGGAGAGGGGTGTGATATTTTATTTTTATCTGAACCTTTGCCTCAAACGCATACTTTTGACTCTGAATGAAAGTTTGTAATTTTGCCAAATTTGTTTTTAATTTTGCAATCTTCTGGATTTTATTTTCATTTTTCAAAAGTAGGAAAGGTGGAAAACTACATGATATGAGATAGTTGGGTGGATGGGGCACAGCTCTCTAACTCTCCAGTTTGCACTGTGCAAAACCGATGGCCATTGAGTAACATACATTTCTCTGTCACAGGGGGAAATGCTACATCACAACATATAGCATATTGCGAGGTAGTGTTTCACCTTCTAGGGTTTGCGAGTTTCTCAGCTCACTGACCACCGGGAAAACCTGGCAACCTATTATTAGAAAGGTTGCTAAAACTTCCTATTCCTTTTCAGGCTGACCAGAAATATGCAGTTGAGGGGAATGTGAGCAGAAACAATTTGCCGAAAATTGTGTGGAATTTCTTATCCCCAGTTAGGATACACTCTTAGTGCACTTGCATTCAATATCATAAATAAGATATGCTGACACCTTCAAAAGATTATTGCATAATTAGTCGAGTTGTGACGAAATCAAACTCGACTTATAGTTTGGTGAATGGCGGGCGGGCGGGCGGGCGGGCGGGCGGGCGGGCGGGCGTCCGGGCGGGCGTCCGGGCGGGCGTCCGGGCGGTCGGGCGGGCGGGCGGGCGGGCGGGCGGGCGGGCGGGCGGGCGGGCGGGCGGGCATTGGCGGGCGGGCGGGCGGGCGTAAAAAATTGGTTTCCGGATGATAACTTGATAGTGGTTCAACTCACATTCATTAAACTTCATACGTAGGTTGGTCTTGGTGGGAGGAAGAACCCTATTGATGTTGGACATGCTACGTCGAAGGTCAAGGTCACAGTGACCTTGAACGTAGTAAATCTTAAACAATTGGTTTCCGGATGATAACTTGATAATGGTTCAACTCACATTCATGAAACTTCATAGGTAGATTGGCCTTGGTGAGGGGAAGAACCCTATTGGTTTTGGACTCGCTACGTCAAAGGTCAAGGTCAACGTGACCTTGAACATAGTAAATCGCAACAATTCCTTTCCGGATGATAACTTGATAGTAGTTCAACCTACATTCATGAAACTTCATAGGTGGGTTGGCCTTGGTGCGAGGAAGAACTCTATTATCTTGTTTTGGACTCGCTAGGTGAAAGGTCAAGGTTACAGTGACCTTCAACATAGTAAATCGTAAACAATTGGTTTCCGGATGATAACTTGATAATGTTTTGACCCACGTTCATGAAACTTCATTGGTAGGTTGGCATCAGTGAGAGGAAGAAACGCATTTATTTTGGACTTGCTAGGTGAAAGGTCAAGGTCACAGTGACCTTCAACATACTAAATCGTAACCAATTGGTTTCCGGATGATAACTTGATAATGGTTTGACCCACATTCATGAAACTTCATAGGTAGGTTGGCATAGGTGAGTGGAAGACCCCTATTTATTTTAGACTCACTAGGCCAAAGGCCAAGGTCACAGTGACCTTGAACATAATAAATCGTAAACAATTGGTTTCCAGATGATAATTTGCCAATAGTTCCACCTACATTCATGAAACTTCATAGGTAGGTTGGCATTGGTGCAAGAAAGATTTCTATTTATTTTGGAATCACTGGGTCAAAGGTCAAGGTCATAGTGACCCTTCTCATAGTAAATTGTAAACAATTGGTTTCGGAACGATAAGTTGATAATGATTAAACCTACTTTTGTGCTGTCACAACTCGACATTGGATCGGTGATCCTATCAGCATTTTTTTAATATTTCATAATCTCAATTTTTAAAAGCATTTTTTTTTCGAGACAGTTATTCTCATTCTTGTCATCCAGCCTTTACAAACACTGCACTGACAGTTCTGTCTTTTTCGAGTATACAGTACGTGGAGAGTGTATTATCACTAAATCACCTGCAGAGTGGAGATTCCACCCTAGGATAATTGCAGTTTTGTTGCAAAGCATAACCAGCACCAGCAAAGTTTCAGCCCATGGACCTCCGGGTTAAACCCGGAGGTCCATTGGCTGAAACATTGCTTGTGTTTTTTGTCGATATGTACAAAATTTGAAAGTTATAGCCTGGGTGAAAACTCCACTCTGCGGGTGATTTAGTTACAATCCACTCTCCACGTACTGTACATGAGGTGAGACTTGGAATTTTGATATATTGTGTCATGAAAGAAATGGGTTTATTACTTTCCAAAGTGTGATCATAAGTAAGGTAGTCATGGTATAAAAATTGTTGCATTCATTACGTTTTATTTCCCAGTGTGATGTGATAAATGCACAAGCTTTATTTTAACCCTTTACCCAACATGAGAAGCAGACGACATTAGCAAAAAAAATTCTTGAATAACTAATTTTTTTCATTTTTTGTCTCAAAAAACATAGGTCGTGACCCCTCATTGGCGAGCTCGTTCCAACATGGGTGAAAACCTATGTTTTTGAGACAAACAATGAAAAAATAATGAAAATTAATAGGCGAGTTTTGAGAATAAGGCTGGCCGGTTTTGGTCGTTACGCTGGGTAAAGGGTTAAATTTTACACAAAACATTTTAATGGAGAAAAAGGCGGATATGAAAGGTCATCGATTCTCAGCTTTTCTGAAACTTACTTATAGAATACCAAGATTTTATGTTATACCATGATCACCTATTCTACAATATATGAAAAGCCTATGACATAAATTTTCGTTTTACACACTAACCGTAGTTAAAATTTACACCTACAGTGGAACTACATCCAAGCTGACCTTTGGTGACGTCGACCAGAATGCAATTTGTCTAAATTTATCGCACGTCGCCTCACGAAGAGTGAAATGAAAGTGACAATTATTTTTTATGTTTTTAAATGAGTTTACCCCATAAACACCAAAACTTAACAAAACTTAACAAACATGCATTGTCTCTTGTTAATAAAGCATCCAGAACTCGAAATGGTATGTTATTATGTTATTAAAATGAAAAAGGCCCCGTTACATTTTCCATTTCGTTTCGGTGATAAAATTGACAGCGGAAGTACCGCTCACCGATGATCGCGTAAACAAAAACAGATTCGCACGTATGTACGTCTGCTGCTCAGTAAAATCGAGAAAAATAATAGCGACTCTTAATAATCTAACGATCATGGTATAAATAAAATATACCCAAAGTAGCTTGGTGTACCAAATGTTCACCACTCGTGGTGAAGTGGTGTTAAAGGCGCGCGGTTAACACCACTTCACCACTCGTGGTGAAGATTTGGTACACAAAGCTACTATGGGTATATTCTATATTTCTTCTGAAAACTGTTCGTGCAAGTAAAAAAAATAGTTTTATGTTAGAAAAATAATTTGCGGTATGGCAAAAACTAATACTGCACATAAGTTTTTTTTTTGTTTTCAGAGTTTGTACATTGGGCGAACCCATGAGTAGTCTCAAATCTTTATTCGGATTTTGTTTTAACCATTTGTCTTGTTGGGATGACACCGAAATAATTTCTGAATCGATATGATCCAAGGTTTACCGAGGCTCAGATCGACTTTAGTGACCCAGGTACAGAAATTTCATGTAGGATGAGAGATTCTTTTTATTACATAATGTGTATTGTAACATTTTACCTAACTTAGACTAAAACTGGTCAGCACTGTTGACAAATCACCAAATAAATTTCACTATTTTTGCCAAGTGTTGTCTCGAAAGCATAGCTTATGGACTCGACATGCCTACATAGAACATGTAAACGTTCACTTATTCAGGGCACGTTTTGTTAAGTAAGAGAAGATATTTTATATCTACTTCCCAAACCAACAGACTGACAATGTCACGATGTCGACATTGACTTCTGACGTCACACGTTTATTAGACGTGTGCTCGGAACGATATTCCAATAATGAGTTATTTGATGGTGTTTATGTGACAAGTTGGTTTCGCCAAAAAAAAAAAAAAAAATTTGGGCGATGAATTTTTCTCTTGCCTCGATATGAAGCAAGACGGCGTTCGTGAATGTCTGTCGAAATAAGTACTCTTGTCAGTCATTTTGGGTCAATATTTTATGGACTGAAGAAGTTCCAGCTAACAACAGGGGGTGTTTTACAATACCGAAGTTGTGGTATATTGTTATTCCCAAGGTACGGTAAATCAGATTTTTCGAGAGCGAGAGGTTAAAAGTTTTAACCCTTTACCCAACGTAACGGCCAAAACCGGCCAGCGCTATTCTCAAAAATCGCCAATTAATTTTCAAAATATTTTCATTTTTTGTCTCAGAAACATAGGTTATGACCCCTCGTTGGAACGAGCTCGTCGAGCTCGTTCCAACGAGGGGTCATAACCTATGTTTTTGAGACAAAAAATGAAAAAAAATAATTATTCAAGAATTTTTTTTTGCAAGTGTCGTCTGCTTTTCATGTTAGGTAAAGGGTTAATAGTTGGGTTTTCTGCAGCGGTATTGATATTCGATAGCAAGCGTTTGAGAAACATGAGATTCATCGTCTCTGGTTCAAGTTCCTTTTCAAATTGTGTTTGTGTGAGTGTTATAGCAACTGCACAATTTGAAAAGGGTTATTGTGAAATGTTACATGATATCGAGGGTCCCAATTCCTTCGGCGACTGTGTTGGTTGATTTTTGCTTCAGAGTCCAACATGATTTTATCTTGGTTAACTGGAAGTTTTCTGATTATCTTTCCATGTTTAGCCAAAGTTATGAAGCATACAGCGTTTACATCAACAGAGATCTATTTGTACAAAAATGAAAACAATAAGATTACTCAGAATGTACGATCAAAAATAGAATGCGCGTCATACTGTGCTATGAATGAAGACTGTTTGACATTCCATTTCAACAAACAGATTTGTACAATAAACAACAAACCAGCAGAGACAACTGGAAGATTCTACCGACAAAGGAGATGTAAGTTTAATACAATTTAATGGGTAAATCTGGGACGTGACGACAGTGGGCGCATGGAGGAGGGGGGATCGTAGAGTATGTCACCCCCTCCCAAACCTGGTCAAAATTTTCGATAGTTCAAATTTTATGTCTCAAATCACCAACAATTGGAAATTCCATGCCCAACATGTACGTAAGTAGATTCCATGGCATTGTATCTGTGTAGCTGGTACAATTTTTTTCAACCGCATTTCATGGGATTTTCTAACTGAATGGAGTGGAGCGCGGTGGTTCAGTAGGTAGAGGTGCAGGCTGCAATACGAGAGATTCTCGGTTCGAATCCCACCTGCGGCAACCGCGTTGTGTCCTTGGGCAAGACACTTCACCCCCATTGCCCACGTGGGGGCACGGTGACGTTGTGTACTAAGGCGTACTCCACGTCAATGGTGCACTTGTCTTCAGCCAATGCTAACCCTGCTTGTGTGGAGTTAGTATGTTGGGGAGATGACAGTTGCTCCCCGCTGTTCGGTGGTGCTCTCCGGGTACTTCGGCTTCCCCACCAGAAAAACAGTCCGAGACGACGTGACCCTGGCTGTAGAAGGTATCTTTAACCCTTTACCCAACGTAACGGTGTCAGGGCAAAGCCAGCCTAAATATAGGGGCAAGGGGCCTCATATTTAAAGATATTGTAAGTTCAAAATATATTCCGCATCAAGGCGAAAAACCCACGTGAATTTCACTTCTCTGTAAAGCTGGACATAGAAAAAACACACGTGGTGTATATCCAGCTTTAGCGCAGGGACCCAGGGGAGAAACGGTATGTTAGATAAGGTCTAATCATCTCGTTTAATTTATACAGTAGTCGGAGTCTTACGAGACGTAATCGGTTGATGTCAAGATGTCGTCACGGTAAATTGAGAAACGAGATTCTAAAAGATAGAAATGTCGTGTCATCATAAGTTATAACAATCATGGCAAGAACGAATCGGTTTTCTCGACAAGTGAAGTCACGCGTGAGATGACTTGTATTGATTCTGCCTCGATATACGTCATCTCCCACCGTTTTGACAGGTGGACAGATGAGCGTCGGTCCACCTGACAGTTTAGGGTAAAAAGTATATATACCTGGAAGAGCAGAGCATTAGACACACACTTGGGGTCACACACGCGTTGGTGAAGTCCAGGACAGGCGGACTCTGTTTCCTGGCATAAGGGTACCTTCGATCACAGGACCCTGAAACGGCTGGAATCGCCAGAGAGGGCATTCCATGATTGATTTAGTTTAAAGTTGATAGGCGGCTACGGGGCCGAATTCGTGAGAAGGAACACCCCAGGTGGAACGTATAAGTTTAGATTGTCGAGTAGCAGGTATCGTCCTGCAATAGTCAGAAGTGTAGGTTAATTGTATTGTGCGTATTAACCCTTTGAAGCGTCAGCCTGATTGCGTTCTGAGTAGTTTGTTTTGCTGTCGGAACATCGTAATACCGACTGAAGATCGGTGTGAGTGACAATTTCGCCCTAGCACAAAAGGGGCATTTGTGAATCGTGAATTCAACCAGGAACGGTGGATATTTCAATAGGACTTTCACGGAGGACTTTCAAAAGGCGCATAAGGTATGAGTAGACAATATCTGACCCAAATCAGAAGTACGGTGGTTTATAGATGACGAACATCGCTGGTCGGAACCCTCCGACAGCCAGAGGTACAGTTACGCGCAGGCGTTGACATTTGAGCCTAAGCGGGTGAAGCTCTTATGGCGAGCTCACAGTAATAACATTTCAGATTTGTGAAGCTCTTATGGCGAGCTCACGGTAGTAACATTTCCAGTGTGTAGACTATAGTGCCAGTACAGGGCTATAGAATGACTATATGATTGTTTAGAATTATTTAACCGTAGTGACCCATTTTCTGTGAAAAGAATTGAATTGTTGATTGTTGAAATATTGAAACGGATTTATTTTTATGTGTAAATAAAAGAATCGTTGTTACTTTAAATCATTCTTTCCATTATACAGCCTGAAGTGATTAGGAATCACACCTAACGGAAATCGAACCTATTTCAGGACAATTTGGCAGAGAAGGAATCACGGCGTCGGTCTAACTCAGCTCTCTGCGCCGAGTTCGCGACACTTGGATTCCGACCCTCCACGTTGGTCTAATTTTTCCCGCAACTTCATCAGCGGGACTAAATAACCCCACGTCAGCCCAGGCCTTACGGGGCCTCAGGTGTCCCCTGACATTGATTGGCGAGCGCTACCAGGATATTTCTAAAAGGTAAAAAATGGCTATATGGAAATTTTGTTTTATTTTAATGGCGGTTCTGTTTAGGTTTTGACGCGTTCGGTCAGTTGATGCCGTTCAAGGGTTTAATATCGCAATACAGTAGTCCCCAAAAGGATACTTAATAGCCACTATAACTGCGGTAGGTTTCAGAATATTTGGTGCGTTTAATTACGTTAAATTACAGAGGTAAATTAAGATTAATTGCCATATTTTTTTTTCTTTTCCTTCTTCGTTCTTTCTGACGAGTGTTGAAGATAGAAAGAAAAAATCAAAATGGATGTTGTTACACCCCTCGCCCAACTGGTATCATTAGGCAAGGAAATGGGCCTTGAGGGGGCAGAACTTCATAAGTTCGTTAAAGATGAGCAGAAACGTGAGGCCAAGGAGATTGCCTTACGTAATGACGCAAGAGAGAGAGAAGCCCAATTAGAACGAGAGCGTGAGAAAGACGCAAGAGAGGCGAGGGAGAGAGAAGCCCAATTAGAACGAGAGCGCGAGAAAGACGCAAGAGAGGCGAGGGAGAGAGAAGCCCAATTAGAACGAGAGCGTGAGAAAGACGCAAGAGAGGCGAAAGAGAGAGAGATTCAATTAGCAAATGAGGCGAGAGAGAGGGAAGCCCAATTAGCAAGGGAGGCAAGGGAGGCAGAACGGGAGCTCGAACAACAGAGGCACGAGAGAGAATTAGAGCTCCTCAGAGCAAGGGCCGATGTGGAGAATGAAAGTCGGCGCTCAGGGGATGGGAGTGCAGGGGTAGCAATTCATGCCCCACGCCCCCATCTCGCTCATTTCAATGAAAACACAGATGACTTGGACTCGTACTTGGAGAGGTTCGAGCGTTTTGCCTCCAGTCAAATGTGGCCAGAAGACACATGGGCTATGTGCTTGAGCCCTTTGTTGTCAGGTAAAGCCCTCGAGGCTTATACCAGTATGCCTCCTGCACTTCTTAACGACTACAGTGAGCTGAAGAATGCCATCCTTCGGAGATACCAGCTCACTGAAGAAGGATTCCGGACCAAGTTCCGAGAAATTAAGCAGGAGAAGGGAGAAACAGTACCTCAGTATTTTGCCCGAGCTAGGAGGTACTTTGACCGCTGGACTGATCTCGCAGAAGTGAATGAGTCGTATGGAGCCCTGCGAGATCTATTTCTCCGAGAGCAGTTTTTAACTACATGCTCCAAGGAATTGGGCCTGTTCATCAAGGAAAGGGGTCCGCCCACCTATGATGAGATGGCAACTGTGGCAGAACGCTACATCGAGGCCCACGGTGGGAGTGTAAACGCACCCAAATTGGCTAGGGGTGGGGCAAACGGGTTGGCAATGGCACCCGTAAGGCAACACCACCCCGACCCTCCTGCGTCGCAGACCAGCCGGAAGGGGAGCGCTCCCAAGGACACCACTTGTTTTATCTGCAACAAGCGGGGTCATATTGCCAGGGACTGCTGGCAGAAGCAGGTAAGGACCACTGGGAACATTAGGCCACCTCAGCAGGGGGCCGGGAACGCAGCGCCAAGGGGTTGGAAGCAAGGTGACCGCGTAGATCCAGGGCCCAGTAGGCAGACGGCAGCGTTCTGTCAAACTATCGGTCCAGAACGCAGTCCCCTCCGGGAATGTATACAAGAGGGAGCATTAAGGCTGGAAGGCGGGAAGGTTGTCCCGATAATAAGTGGCATGTGTGAGAGGCTCACAACTTCGCAGGAGAAGGTTGATATGCCAGTGTACCCAGGGTATGTGGGACCAAGGGAGATCCGTCTGCTCCGGGATTCTGGGTGTTCCTCTGCAGCGGTTAGAAGGCAACTGGTTGACGACAAGCAATTGTTGGGTCGTGACCATTTGTGTATTTTGATAGATGGGACCGTTAGAAGGTTTCCCATCGCGAGGATAACTGTGGATACCCCATTTTATTGTGGCGAAGTGGAAGCCATGTGCATTGAATCACCTGTGTATGACCTGGTCATAGGTAATATCCCAGGGGTGAGGGCAAACCCTGATGAGTTATGGTCCAGGGATAGGGGGCCAAGTGAAGGCCCAACGAGTAAGGAAGGGAAGGTTCCCAGGGGGAACCAATCCGATGGTCCGGGGGATGGCCCCTACACGACGAAATGTCGGGAAGTTTCAGGAGGGACGACTCCTGTCCAATTAGGGAGAAGGGGCCGCAGGCGGTCCAGGCGAAACGCCAAACAGCGACGGAACCCAAGGGGATCATTGGGGAAAGACCCTCAAGCAAATTTATGTGGGGGAGTTGAGCGCCCCAAGAAGTCGGTGTCACCCGTGTGGAGAGGGGAGGCCAGACCCACGCAAATGGCTGGGCAAACTTCCCCAGAATTGAGAGGGCACGGGTCAACACAAGTTGAGTATGTTAAAGTGGATGGGACCGCTAAGGTGGGCGTCCAGGGGACCGAGAAAAGGGTCCACAAATCAAAGGAGAAGCATCCTAGGTGGCGGAGACCACGTAGAGAGTGCCGGGGGCGCACAGCGCCCAATGGGCGCAAGAAGTCGTCGCAATGGACAGGGGGGTCGACGGCACAAGGGCCAAGGACGGCCAGTGTCGTTCGAACGACGGTAATCGCCGGGACGAGTGAGCCTGGGGAAAATAGCGCCAAGGGAAGCTCTTGGGAATGCGACAACGACAGGGTATGGGGACCCTGGTGGAATACCCGTAGAAATGGCGGGGCGAGAAGTAGGGGTGTGTCAAGGGTTACCCAAGGGGATACTGGGAACCAGGCCCCTACCAATGGTAGGTGGTTATAAAGAAGCAATAGTTGGGTGGCTGTGGGCCTGGTGTCTGGGACGGGGGCTCCAGTCGCAAATATTTTTGTGGGTGAGGTGATGGGCTTCGTAAACTCGGTGTTAAGGCCCGGAGGAATTTTCTTATTTTAGTATTATTATTGCTCTGACTGCTGACTAGAGTTGGTTGTGAGTGCGAATGTGAGATACACTGCCCTGTCTGTCGCGTGTGCGTGGACGGGGAGCCTGTGTGTCGAGTTTTGTAAGTACGGGATGCACAAACCCGGTGTTAAGGCCCGGGGAAACCGCGCTTGTTTTTATTGACGAGAGTTTGTTGTGAGTGTGAGGCACACTAACCCCGTCTGTCGCAAAGGCGCGGTCGGGAAATCTGTGTGTTGAATGTGTGAGTGTGTGCGTCACAATTTTAATCCCCTGGTTGAGCTTTTCGAGGGTGAGGCTCAACATAATGCAGGGGTCGTTTGCCCCTTCACAAGACATAGGGGAACGGGAGGCGAAGTTACACTCCGTTGGAATTAACCCATTTGACGCAAAGGCGCGGACGGCGTTACTCGTCGGAGTGAGTGCCAAGTGAACTGTTTGCAAAATGGGCGAACGTGTATAAAAATGTGTATGTTTAGGTGTAAATATATAGTATTACAGAGAGAGAGAGTGCTGCAAATCTGAGGATAAGGCTACTCCCCATATCATATGTAAACCCGCAAGACGGGAGCATGTGGTAGCGTGTGTGTCGTGGGAATCGACATGGCCGACGCATGAGCCCGGTCATGACCCCCCACGACCACTAGGGTACAGTTTTGTAGTCTTGAACATGATGGTAGATTGTAAAAGGGTGTGAGAGGCGAGCGTGCGTGGCTTTGCCCCTTGCGTTTTAAGAGATACACAGGGTGTTTCTCTCGGGAAGGGAGTTGTCAGGGCAAAGCCAGCCTAAATATAGGGGCAAGGGGCCTCATATTTAAAGATATTGTAAGTTCAAAATATATTCCGCATCAAGGCGAAAAACCCACGTGAATTTCACTTCTCTGTAAAGCTGGACATAGAAAAAACACACGTGGTGTATATCCAGCTTTAGCGCAGGGACCCAGGGGAGAAACGGTATGTTAGATAAGGTCTAATCATCTCGTTTAATTTATACAGTAGTCGGAGTCTTACGAGACGTAATCGGTTGATGTCAAGATGTCGTCACGGTAAATTGAGAAACGAGATTCTAAAAGATAGAAATGTCGTGTCATCATAAGTTATAACAATCATGGCAAGAACGAATCGGTTTTCTCGACAAGTGAAGTCACGCGTGAGATGACTTGTATTGATTCTGCCTCGATATACGTCATCTCCCACCGTTTTGACAGGTGGACAGATGAGCGTCGGTCCACCTGACAGTTTAGGGTAAAAAGTATATATACCTGGAAGAGCAGAGCATTAGACACACACTTGGGGTCACACACGCGTTGGTGAAGTCCAGGACAGGCGGACTCTGTTTCCTGGCATAAGGGTACCTTCGATCACAGGACCCTGAAACGGCTGGAATCGCCAGAGAGGGCATTCCATGATTGATTTAGTTTAAAGTTGATAGGCGGCTACGGGGCCGAATTCGTGAGAAGGAACACCCCAGGTGGAACGTATAAGTTTAGATTGTCGAGTAGCAGGTATCGTCCTGCAATAGTCAGAAGTGTAGGTTAATTGTATTGTGCGTATTAACCCTTTGAAGCGTCAGCCTGATTGCGTTCTGAGTAGTTTGTTTTGCTGTCGGAACATCGTAATACCGACTGAAGATCGGTGTGAGTGACAATTTCGCCCTAGCACAAAAGGGGCATTTGTGAATCGTGAATTCAACCAGGAACGGTGGATATTTCAATAGGACTTTCACGGAGGACTTTCAAAAGGCGCATAAGGTATGAGTAGACAATATCTGACCCAAATCAGAAGTACGGTGGTTTATAGATGACGAACATCGCTGGTCGGAACCCTCCGACAGCCAGAGGTACAGTTACGCGCAGGCGTTGACATTTGAGCCTAAGCGGGTGAAGCTCTTATGGCGAGCTCACAGTAATAACATTTCAGATTTGTGAAGCTCTTATGGCGAGCTCACGGTAGTAACATTTCCAGTGTGTAGACTATAGTGCCAGTACAGGGCTATAGAATGACTATATGATTGTTTAGAATTATTTAACCGTAGTGACCCATTTTCTGTGAAAAGAATTGAATTGTTGATTGTTGAAATATTGAAACGGATTTATTTTTATGTGTAAATAAAAGAATCGTTGTTACTTTAAATCATTCTTTCCATTATACAGCCTGAAGTGATTAGGAATCACACCTAACGGAAATCGAACCTATTTCAGGACAATTTGGCAGAGAAGGAATCACGGCGTCGGTCTAACTCAGCTCTCTGCGCCGAGTTCGCGACACTTGGATTCCGACCCTCCACGTTGGTCTAATTTTTCCCGCAACTTCATCAGCGGGACTAAATAACCCCACGTCAGCCCAGGCCTTACGGGGCCTCAGGAGTCCCTGACAAACGGCCAAAACCGGCCAGCGCTATTCTCAAAAATCGCCAATTAATTTTCATTATATTTTCATTTTTTGTCTCAAAAACATAGGTTATGACCCCTCGTTGGAACGAGCTCATCGAGCTCGTTCCAACGAGGGGTCATAACCTATGTTTTTGAGACAAAAAATGAAAAAAATAGTTTTTCAAGAATTTTTTTTTGCAAGTGTCGTCTGCTTTCCATGTTAGGTAAAGGGTTAAACCCCAATAAACAAACAACTGAAGAGAGTGGATTACTATACATACATTCACCACTCGAAAGGAATAATTGTTCACACAAGAAATATTTGCAAACTTTCATCGCCTGGACCACCGGGTGCAAAGCTTCTTGTGTTGTAAATAATTTCTAAGTGAAAAATCTGTCCCACGGCGATTCATTAGTAATCCACCCTCCACATAATATATTCTCATTATTTTCTTTGTCAAGCCGAGAGGCCCTCGTTTCGAATCCCACCTGCGGCAACCGAGTTGTGTCCTTTGGCAAGACACTTCACCCCATTGCCCACGTGGGTGCACGGTGACGTTGTGTACTAAGGCGTACTGTACGTCGATGGTGCACTGTCTTCAACCAATGTTAACCCTGTTTGTGTGGAGTTAGTATGTTGGGGAGCTGAGAGTTCCTCGCCGTTGCTCGGTTGTTCTCTTCGGGTACTCCGGCTTCCCCCCACCCGTAAAACTGTCGAGGTCATGATTAGCCATTGTGCAGAAATATGTGACCTTAAACACCAATAAATAAATAAAATTTTCTTTCTTTTTGATAGGTTCAGTTCGGGATATCACTACCGACCTCGCTAAAAGCGCATTATATTTTGCATTGCACAGTGCAAACGCTCTTCTCTTGTATATTTTAGACTACTACATTCTTCTGCTGTAATGAGCACATTAAATAACGAGCATTTTCTACGCTAATTGCGACGCGACAGGACTTCTAAGATTGTATGGAAGTAGATTTCATGGCATTTTATCTGTGGCTGTGGCCGTTTCTAACAGACAATGATTTTTTCAGCCGCATTTTATTGGATTTTCTCACTGCAGTTTTCCCCTTGGAACTCCGAGAAATGAAACAAACATGAGGTAAACAAGCTCTGTTTTACTGGTAAAATATGACCCGGTCACCAATACCTAAAATGGCCAACATAGGTATAAACGATTGGTTGGACTTAGCTTTATCCTCATGTTGCGGTCACAATTAACCACTGTGCAGAGGTATGTGACCTTAAACACCAATACATTAACTGGAGTCAATATTTAGTCCCTTAAGTGTCAGAGAACCATCTATATTGCCAAAGCATTACGTATGTACACAGAACGCCACGGTGCGTGAATGCGTTCGTCAATAAGACTCATGCCAGTGCGCAAGGATAGAACTACAGGCGCCGCCTCGAGTTCTGTCTTGCCGCAATGTCTTGAATGCCGTTTTGACGAACGCGTCACGCATCACGGCGTTCTGTGTTTATTACACGCCTCTATGACATAGAATCGATTATTACTTTCCAAAGTGTGATTTACTGGGATTTCCGGGTTTGATTATAAACGATAACTTCACAAGTGAATTATGCAATCAACAATTGTGTCATGTATCCGTGTGAGCAAACGAAGACTCTTTGCCGTGGGTGTAATGGGGACTTCATTGTTTTGTTTTTTTTGTTGCCTTTTTTTATCCGTTTACCTAACAGCAAAAGCAGACGACACTTGCAAAAAAAGTCTTGAATAACTTTTATTTTCATTTTTGTCTCAAAAACATAGGTTATGACCCCTCATTGGAACGAGCTCGATGAGCTCGTTCCAATGAGGGGTTATAACCTATGTTTTAGAGACAAAAAATGAAAAAATAATGAAAATTGGCGATTTTTGAGAATAGCGCTAGCCGTTTTTGGCCGTTATGTTAGGTAAAGGGTTAAATAATATAATTATCGTTATCAATAAAAAGTAACAAACAGAGTAATCGCTTGACTGGACTGGTTACGTGAAATAATTCATTCGAGGCGAGGGACTATATTGTAAAACACTCGTGCGCATTCGCGCACTCGTGTTTGTACAACGTCCCTCATCTCGCATGAATTATTTCACGTAACCAGTCCAGGCAAGCGTTTACTCTCTATTTAATTTTTAAAATCCAAACGTCACACAGTTCTGACGTTGAAGCTGCTTGAAATAAAAACAAAAAACCGAAGGTTCGATTTGCAAACGTGTGTTTGTTTGTGTGTTTGTTTGTGCGTTTGTTATTGTGTTGTGGGTGGTGACTATGTCCAGGATCGAGGATTATGGGTACCAATGGGACACACCAATGGATCTCTCACTGTTCATCCACCGTTTGAATGAGTTTTGTGAAATATTTCCCCCGTCCCACATCAATACCCACGTTACACACTTTTAATTCGTTTGTTCTAGTACCCCTTTATTTACCAGAAGGTGGGTTGAAATCCAATCACAAATTCTGAAACGTTTAATATATTAGAATGGTTTAAAAAAACAACAGATGCTCTACTCAAATACTGGGTTAAGAAGTTGAAACAATAAAAACGCTGCCCCATGACAGAACGCGCGGAGTTGTTTGTTATATGATACGTTTTGCCACTGGATTATTAACCCTTCACCAAAAGCAGACGATATCAAAATTTCTTATTTCTTGAAAAAAATTTCAACAAAACCATACCATGCGACTCCCTCATTGGAACTGGCTTTTCCCAAAGGGTGGTAACGTGATTTTGTTTTGTTGAAATTTGTTAAATAATTTTTTCAACTGCTGAATTTGCATATAACGCGTGCATATGCTGTCGATTCGTTTAGTAAAGTGCTAACGTCGACGTGTGGGTGAGAAATGGGAAATCCTCTCCTGTTAGGAGACATTTTCCTTTGTCAACGATGAATCATCAGAAGAAACAACGTAGTGGATTTAACTTACGTTTTATTATATGACTTTCCCATGGGAACTCAGGAAGAGTGAAGTTGGCTTGTGTGGAAAACAAGCTGTGTTTTATTGGTAAAACAGAATTCAGTGACCAATCGTCGCCTGAGTGCTAGAATGTCCTATGTCCCCTATGGGACATAGGACATTCTAGCACTCAAACGACGCAATGCCTGAGTGGAAGCTCTATAATGCCGGCAAGATGGGTACAAGCGATTGGCTGGACCTGCCTTCACATCCATGTTGCTGTAACGATTAGCCATTGTGCAGAAAGATTTAATCTTTAGCACAAAAAACAAAAATAATTTATCTGACGGCCACAAATAACTCCTCAATATCGCTGCACTACTCCCAATTATTTTGGTTTGATGAAAGTCTCATCTGTTCCAAATTCATATTATTCCTGTCTCAAGCGTGCACGGATTTTCGAGACGACAATTTTCAAAGAACGTAACCAATTTTTACGTTGTTCTTTCTTCCAAACTATTATAGTTAACAAAACTGCGTTGTAAGATTCCAAATCGATCACGTCAGCTGATCAGGCAGAACAAATACGACGTCTACACTTGTTCTACCAACAAAAATATTCTACTCGGCTAAATCACAAAAAAACACTCTAACATTCATTTTCTTTGAATCAACACAAGAAACGTTTCAATCGAGACCTGATTTGACGTTGACCTGATTTTCATGTCTCTGCGACAATCGTCCCCTGAGTTTCAATGTGTTCTATGTGCCAGTAGGCACATATAACACATAGGAACTCAGGGGACGAAATAGTAACACGGATTCACCTCGCAAAATTGTTTGGCGATAAAATGTGTTGGTTTTGTTGATAGTTGTCAAATGAATTACCGAGTGTCCTAATAATTGTTTTTATAAACGTGAAGTAGTGTAACGGTATAGCCCTGAAGTAGCCCCTCTATTTTCAATTTCAATCCGCTGGCATATTTTAGATGGCTGAAACAATGAACCTACTACTGTTTGATTTCCCGGTCAACTGAAATATTCTATTCCATTAAATCGATAAACATTCATTTTTCTGGAATCAACACAAGAAATAGTTCTCAATCTAAATTTGATTTTATTACACGCATGTTCTATGTAATCCCCCATCTACAGCAACACTAAACCGTGCGAAAAATGAAAATCTGTTCCGCACATGTGTCGTTGACGGACCATTTTTAAATAGAAGCGAAATTTCACTGTAATTTTCTACAAATCATGCAACGCATTTACAATTTGAATAACTACCGATAGGTGAAAATCGTCCCCTGAGTTCCAATGTGTTCTATGTGCCAGTAAGTACATAGACCACTTTGGAACTCGAATGACAAAACAGAAACACGGGATCCCCTCGCAAATTTGGTTGGCGATAAAATGTGTGCTTTTTGTTGATAGCTGTAAAATGAATTGCCGAGTATCCTAATAATTGTTTTATAGACGTGAAGGCGCGTAATAAACACAGAACGACACACGCTTGTGAATGGGTTAATGGATATGGCACTTGTGCCATCGCGGAAGGATAAAACGCGAAGTCTGTCGTTCTGTATGTTGACCAAATCTTTGAGGATATTTACCATTATAAATACTCTACAAATCGTCGTGTGAGAACCATAAGGTTCTATCTTCCACTGGAAGATAGAACCTTATGGTTCTCACGCGACGAAATGTAGTTTTTTTTTATAGTGCGAGGTTCCGTCAATAGTGTCAACATCTTGTTCTCCGCGAAAGTAAATTACTTACTAACTGGATTATCTTTTACTTTTGCACTGAAGAATATCTATCAATCTTTTCCAGTAAAGGGGCGTAACATTACAACAACGCTAGTATGCGCTCAAACTCCATGTAAACTGGGTAAACAAACGGTGTCAGATTCCTTACAGACATTTACTGGTGTCTTTCCAAAATTGTCACTGAGCCGATGATTGAAGTCATTTCGAATCAGTTTGTTAAAACTAGCTGTCCAAACTGATGATATTAAATGCCATACCTGGCCTTGTCGAATACATTCTTTGTCTTATGAGAAACGACATGATGGTCTGAAGGTGGGGGGGGGGGGGGGGGGCGGTGGCTCGGTAGGTAGAGGTGCAGGCTGCAAGCCGAGAGGTCCTCGGTTCGAATCCCACCTGCGGCAACCGCGTTGTGTCCTTGGGCAAGACACTTCACCCCCATAGCCTACGTGGGGGCACGGTGACGCTGTGTACTAAGGCGTACTGCACATCGATGGTGCACCTGTCTTCAACCAATGCTAACCCTGCTTGTGTGGAGTTCGTATGTTGGGGAGCTGACAGTTGCTTGCCGTTGCTCGGTGGTTCTCTCCGGGTACTCCGGCTTCCCCCACCCGTAAAACTGTCGCGGTCATGATTAGCCATTGTGCAGAAATATGTGACCTTAACCCTTTACCTAACGTAACGGCCAAAACCGGCCAGCGCTATTCTCAAAAATCACCAATTAATTTCCATTCTTTTTTTCATTTTTTGTCTCAAAAACATAGGTTATGACCCCTCGTTGGAACGAGCTCGTCGAGCTCGTTCCAACGAGGGGTCATAACCTATGTTTTTGAGACAAAAAATGAAAAAAATTAGTTATTCAAGAATTTTTTTTGCAAGTGTCGTCTGCTTTTCATGTTAGGTAAAGGGTTAAACACCAATAAATAAATAAATAGATGGTCTGAAGACATAACGCTCTTGCAGCAAACATTTAAACATTTCCTCCTTTCAGACTGTCCGAAATATGCTGGCTATACGCTGTTCAAGAAAGGAAGCTTAGAATTATGCTTGAAATTTGTTGCCAACCAAGTGACGAAATACAAAGCGTCTAGCGACTGTGATGATGATGGAGGCCACCTGTTATTTGTCGAAAACGAGGCTATGTACATTTTCGTTGCTGCATTGATCAACAGAACAGAAAGTGGTGAGTACCAACAGTAGTTAAAAAGGAAATTACTGGATTTAATATTTTTTCTTCCCATCTTCAAAAAAATAAAACAAGCTACTATCCTTGTCACATATTTAAGGGAACTGGCGCCCGAGCCGCGTAGTGGGAGGGGTGTGGTGGGTGCGGGTTGTTATGGCCCTCTTCCACTTCTTTTGTATCAAACAGTGCCCTGTTTAAAAAAAAAGAAAATAAAGTGCCTCCACAGTCTGCAGTGATCCCCATTTAACACGAAATTGATGTCTTTTTTCGTACTGCACAGATTAGCATTCAGTTACTGCCCTTACTGAATGTGTGTATACGTTTGAATAAGTATACAATTCTAAGCGTTTGATGATCTATAAACCCCCTCATATATCACACTATAAATACGTGTACCGATAAAATAGAGCACTTTATCATATGACTCGTCCGTTTTGTTCACTTTAAAACATTTGATATTTTGTTTTCATATTAATCAGTGATAAATAAAGCCTTCCGTCAATTTCAAAACTAGACAATTTGATTGGCTGAACAAAATAAAACTGGGCCACATTTTCCTAATTTGTATAATTAAAGTTGGGAGCTTTCATTGGTCAATTTCAAAACTGGACAATTTGATTGGCTAAACAAAATACAACTGGGTGACATTTGCCTAAGTTCAGTAGGGAGAATTTACGTTATCTGTCCTATTTAGGGTTGGTTATACTGTATTAATCTTTTACTTACAAGAAAAACGCCATTCATTTTTTTTTTATATTTTCACTTTTTGCTTCCCAAACATAGGTTATGACCCCTCATTGGAACGACCTTGACGAGCTCGTACCAATGAGGGGTCATAACCTATGTTTTGGAAGCAAAAAATGAAAAGTTTTAGTTATACGAGGATGTTTTTTCCAAGTGCCGTCTGCAACTCAAGTTATAGGTGATCGGTTAAAAAGTCATACTAAGTGGCTAATTTGTGCGGGTGTGTGTCATATGATAAATAGAATATGGAATGAGTGTTTTTCTCATATAATATTTATGAAACTTGTCCGAATTTTCCGTTTGCGCTCGCCAGAGGCTCGCCAAAACGGAAAATTCTTAGACTCGGTTCATAAATATTTCATGAGAAAAACCCCCATTCCATATCCTCAATATAGATATTTTTTTTTTTTGGTAAAGCCAAAGAGCACATTTTGTGGATTTTAGGCTGAAAATTATTATTATTATTATTATTATTATTATTATTATTATTATTATTATTATTATTATTATTATTATTATACTATATCTAAATTCGTACGTGCCCCATTTTGTATCTTCTCCCCCACTTTCCAAAACGTTCCGCTGCCACTGTTTAGGTCCCCATGAAAGTACTTTAGAATACCGTTTATATTCTATCGCTCATCTAACGCGATTGATGTGCCATTATACTTGAAAAATCTATATCATTTTTCTAGTTCTTTCAATTGCAAATTCAGAATTGTTTAATTAAAATTTGAAGATGGACATGCCAATCACGTTTCGACCCAAGCCACATGGTGTCCTCCAGAAATAGACCACGTGTTTGGTTTGCGAAAATAATGTTTGTCCCTTCAGACAACTGTCGCGTCCACGTGAAAGGAGAACCAAACAAATATTGTTATATTCCTGCGGTGAGAAATATATAGATGATACTATATTTTTTAATGGATACCATGATTACTTCTTGATTGACTAGCAGGACGCTCGTTGAAAATTTATATTTCACCTGTTAGTCACGAATGATATAATTATGATAACCACGCTAAAAAAAGATATTCGTTTTATAATATGAGTTGCCTATTCTGAATAAATAAATGGGGGCGCGGTGGCGTTGCGGTAATCGGTTCTAGTCAGATCACCGAAGTTAAGCAACGTCGAGCCCGGTCAGTCCTCGGATGGGTGACCGTCTGAGCGATCGATTCGGACTCCGCGCAGTGTCCTTGGGCAAGGCACTTACCCCGATTGTCCACATGGGGGCACGATGACGCCGTGTACTAAGGCGTACTGCACGTCGATGGTGCGCATGCCTTCAACCAATCTACCCCTGCCTGTGCTGCAGTGCGGAGTTACGATGTTGGGGAGCTGGCAGCTGCTCGTCGTTGCTCGGTGGTTCTCTCCGGGTACTCCGGCTTCCTCCACCGGTAAAACTCATGGTCATGATTAGCCATTGTGCATAAGTATGTGACATTAAACACCAATAAATAAATAAATAAATAATTTCGGAATAAATGTTCGCGTTTTAATCAGCAACTAATTCAAATGTAATTGCTTCAAAAGCGGCAAACATTTCAGTTTAAAAAACCATCAGCGGATAGCCAACGAACCGCTTTTAGCGATGAAATTTCGTCGCCAGAGTGCTAGAATGTTCTATGTCCCATGGGGGACATAGAACATTCTAGCACCCAGGCGACGATTTGTTGACGGCGAATAAAGTAGGTCTCCCAGCATTTCACTGAAACCATAAAAAAAGTTAATGGATATTGATTTAATACCCCAAATTACAACAATAACAACCGATCACCATTAAATAGTAAAAACTTCCCACTTTCATAACATTTTAGAGAGTTTATGTCGTGTTCGTTGAAACCATGTTCAGATTTGGTAGTAAAACTTACAGTGAAAAATACTATTGTATACCATGCTCACCTATGTTACTACCTGTGGAAAGCCCGAATGTTAAATTTTCGCCTTTAGCCCTCCCCCCCCCCCCCCCTACCGATGCAAAACTCCAGCTGCGTTTAAAAAGTTTTCAATGAGAATTCCATTATAAACATTCACACCGACAGTAGGAACTACATCCAACTAGATCTTTGACATGACCCAATTTACCGACTTCGATACATTCACACTTCGCGCGATGTTTCATCCAAACATACGACGTTTTGCGGTACTATCTACTACGTGCAATGGCTTAAGTTTAAAATATCGACTATTAAATATTTAAAATAAAATTTAAGAATCGTTAATAATATTTGACTGAAAAAGAAAGATAAATTCAGTCAACTTTGACGATGTGCCTAGCTGTCAATGAAGCATTCACGTGCAGCCGGAAATACTGCCCACCGGCGCAGATGTAAACAAAACACACCGATGTGTTTGCGACATAAAGCGTAGTTTTTTCTTCATTTTAAGTGACAAAGTCGATTATTTATTAAGAGCTATTTATTAAGGTACTTGGGCCGGTAATCAGATTCAAACCACTCGTAGAAATAGTTTTAACCACGAGGCTCTGCTGAGTGGTTAAAACCCTTATCCTACTTGTGGTTTAAATTTGATTAACGGCCCTAGTACCTATTTATACTACATTTTAAATAACGTAACTGTATATCTTCTGCCGATAAAAATGAGGAGTATGACGCCTACGTTTTAGATATTTCCTTATATTCAGTTTAATGGAAGCATATAAAATCCTTGACTTTTTGTCACTTATATCGTCAAGAAAGTCGACTTTCGATAGTTATCTCCATTGAAATCATTAGACGCGCGAGAAAGGTCCAATTAAGATTCAATTGTTAAACTCCCCGTGACATCAGTATAAAATAAAGCCAAATTTCGTTTTGTTACTTTTAATAAAGGAAAACAGACAGCTCCTAGAGCTGTCTGTTTTCCTTTATTAAAAATAACAAAAGGAAACCTTTTTTGGCAAGCTAATTGCTGGTAGCGACTAGTTAGTTCAGGGATAATCAAATCACTAAGAATATCTATCAGTATCGCCGACCCCTACATCGAGCGTCCACTTTGGCTTTTTGTTGAGCGAATGTGTTTTATAGTAATTTGCAAGATTTTATTCTTCACTGGAAAACAATAGCAAATCTCAACCCTCGACTTTTTATATTAATGTATTATATGCCACAATGCGGATACTGTTGATATAATAGATAGTAAAAAAAGTTACAGAACATCAAAATATAGTGAAAATACCGTTTTCTTATTTCCAAATGGGTTTCAGCAGAGGATAATAGTCAAACGTTGAAACTGTTCCGGAAAACATTATGAAAAAGCCAGCTCCTGCATTAAAACTACTCACCTGAAAAATGCCCGAAGTTTGTAAAATGATGCCCACATCGATGATACAAATTAACTAACATTTTCGGAATTTTATTATTTACAAGAAATTCCCATTCCTTCAGCGCCAAATTTTCAGACACCTTCAGGAAATTAAGGGTAGCGAACTTTCCCATGAAATTTCAATCTTTACAAGAAATTTTCATTCCATTAGTGCTAAATTTTGTCAGCTTTAGGAAACTAAAAGGGAGCGCGGTAGCTCAGTGGTAGACTGTTGAACTTCCATGCTAGAGGTCCCGAGTTCGATCCCCGTCCGGGACGACCCGCGTTGTGTCCTTGGGCAAGGCACTTTATCCCGGTTGCCTCCATGGGGGCACGATGACGCCGTGTACTAAGGCGTACTGCACGTCGATGGTGCACATGTTTTCAACCGCTGTAACCCTGCTTGAGCGGTGCTTGAACAGAGAAGGTTGTGGGGCTGACAGTTGCTCGTCGCTGCTCGGTGGTTCTTTCCGGGTACTCCGGCTTCCTCAACACATAAAACTGTCTCGGTCAAGATTAGCCATTGTGCATAGGTATGTGACCATAAACCCCAATAAATAAATAAATAAATATTATATGAAAAAAAACACTCATTTCATATTATCTTTATCATATGACACACACATGCACAAATTAACCACTCAGTATGACCCTTTTAACCCATCACCTAACTTGAGTTGCAGACGGCACTTGGAAAAAACATCCTCGCAGAACTAAAAATGTTCATTTTTTGCTTCCAAAACATAGGTTATGACCCCTCATTGGAACGACCTCGTCGAGCTCGTTCCAATGAGGGGTCATAACCTATGTTTTGGAAGCAAAAAGTGAAACTATAAAAAAATGAATGGCGTTTTTCTTGTGGGTAAAAGATTAATACAATATAACCCACCCTAAATAGGACAGATAACGTAAATTCTCCGTACTGAAATTATGCAAATATGACTCAGATGTATTTTGTTTAGCCAATCAAATTGTCCAGTTTTGAAATTGACCAATGAAAGCTCCCAACTCTACTTATGCAAATTATGAAAATGTGGCCCGGTTGTATTTTGTTCAGCCATTCAAATTGTCTAGTTTTGAAATTGACCAATGAAATTGACGGAAGGCTTTATTTATCACTGATTAATATGAAAACAAAATATCAAATGTTTTAAAGCGAACAAAACGGACGAGTCATATGATAAAACTCAATATGGAATGTATATGAAAATTAAATTTATACTTCAGGTGCTTCTTGGATTGAAGGAGAATGCGAAAGTAGTGCTGACAAGAGAGTGTATAGAGCATGGAATGATGATGTTATACCCTACACCAACTGGCATCTAGATAATCCAAATGAAGGGTTCCCCAGCTGTATAAGAATAGATCGTCAGGTTGATTTGTTGTTTGCTGACAGGCCTTGCACCAGAACATATTCATATTTTTGTCAAATTCACTGATTAACCGCTGGTCGGAACATCTTAGTGGAAGAAGAATTTTTAAAACTTTGCTTTAACCCTTTACCTAACATGAAAAGCAGACGACACTTGCAAAAATAATTCTTGAATAACTAATTTTTTTCATTTTTTGTCTCAAAAACATAGGTTATGACCCCTCGTTGGAACGAGCTCGACGAGCTCGTTCCAACGAGGGGTCATAACCTATGTTTTTGAGACAAAAATTGAAAAAAATAATGAAAATTAATTGAGGATTTTTGAGAATAGCGCTGGCCGGTTTTGGCCGTTACGTTAGGTAAAGGGTTTTAACCCTTTGAAACTTTGTGCGTCTTATGACGTACGAAATCAAATAGCGCGTTGATACTTTGCACGTCTTATGACGTACGAAATCAAATAGCGCGTTGATACTTTTGCGCGTCTTATGACGTACGAAATCAAATAGCGCGTTGATACTTTTGCGCGTCTTATGACGTACGAAATCAAATAGCGCGTTGATACTTTTGCGCGTCTTATGACGTACGAAATCAAATAGCGCATTGATACTTTTGCACGTCTTATGACGTACGAAATCAAATAGCGCGTTGATACTTTTGCGCGTCTTATGACGTACGAAATCAAATAGCGCGTTGATACTTTTGCGCGTCTTATGACGTACGAAATCAAATAGCGCGTTGATACTTTTGCGCGTCTTATGACGTACGAAATCAAATAGCGCGTTGATACTTTTGCGCGTCTTATGACGTACGAAATCAAAGAGCGTTGATACTTTTGCACGTCTTATGACGTACGAAATCAAATAGCGCGTTGATACTTTTGCACGTCTTATGACGTACGAAATCAAATGGCGCGTTGATACTTTGCGGTCATTTGTTTAGTTGTAATTTTTCGATTTTTTAAAGTTTTAACCTCAGTTTCTATTTAGTGCTCAGTGAAAACCGTTGAGCCAAATGTTATCGCAGCTTAAAATACTAATATAATCCTGCTGTCAAGACTTCTTAACTGGTTGAGTGTTAGGAGCCACTATCAGGGATTTCAAAAAATGAGGATACCAGAGCAAAAGCCAACACTTTCCTTGCTTATATTTCGTATTCAGTTAAACACAAATACAGTTTTGTTTATATAAATTTGTTTTATTACAATTATAATTTATAATAAAACATGTTTTGAATAACATTGAGACCATCAAAAGTAATCTAGCTCTCAACCAGATAATCACTAATATGAAAAATCTTGTTATTTGTACATTCCGACGTTTGACGTCGCATTTTGAAAAACGTTGAAGAAACTGAATTCTCAGTGACGTTGGACCGTCAGGATTATTATAATCCCTGATGGGTACGGGTGTGGGGTGGGAAAATCTCACCCGAGGGCAAGATATTTGGGCCAGACACGAGGCTTGCCGAGTGTCTAGACCAAATATCTTGTCCCGAGGGTGAGATTTTCCCATCCCGCACCCGTACCCATCAGGGATTATTTTTCTCCCCCAACAGTACAGCGGTTACGTTAGCCAGAGGTAATAGGCGGTCACGTGCTGATATTATCAACACATTTGGTATTCGTTGTTTTGAAAAACTAATGACACCATCGGAAAGCGCGTGCAAAAGTTATGTATACACCAAAGGTATATACCACGAAATCAATTAGGAACGGTGGCATCTTGGGGTTTAAAGAGTTTTAGAGCATCAAACTTTGATCACATGGCATTCTGATGACGTCAATATGAATTAGTTGGTAGCAAGAAACTGATACGATATGCATAACGTCATAATAACGTTATAAATGTATAACGTCACGTGGGTGGGGTGGGATACATCTGTCTCTCCCTGCTATCTCACCCTGGACAGACGTATGTTACACATGCAGTGGGGGGAGAAAATTAGTCTCAAAGCGTTAAGAGACGTCTCTCTCCTGGACATCCACCCAAGCAGTAATACATAACACAACGAGGATGGAGTACGGGGTGTTGCAATCAACTACCATTGTTGGGATTTTTTGGGGGTTTGCCATTGGTTGGAATAGTCTTTTCATCCATAAATTTGTAGACGCCTAGGGGCAGGTCTCTCACCTCATAGCGTTGACGTACGTAACTCTCTCATGTTGGCCTTCTCATATTTCTTTATGTACTCAACAGAATACTCATTATATGCCATTTCTTCAAATGAATGTTTTATATAACATCAGAGCTCGGATCCGGTGGGCTAGATTGCCTCTGTGACGGAGGGGTGTGTGCACATACGTCTGCCTCAGTGTGGGTCCCGCGGGGGTTAATGGGAGGCCATGAAAAACCGCTGGGAGGCGTGACTGAAGTTTAAACGAGTCCAAAGGGTATTTCCTACGATTGGTATAGTCATTAGTTTACGTCCACAAAATGGACTGGGGGACTTAATTCAGGTACGAAAGCCCCCCTCCCCATCCTCTAAAACGTGCATTCATCCCCTCTTTCCCGTTGCTGAATGATACACCATGTTTTGTCTCGGAGGGTATAAGGGTATTATGAGATTATTCATATCCTCGAGTGATAGTGAGGAGGGATGGACAAATCTCACTCGAGGGAAAAGATATACTTCTCAAAGTTTGCTAAGCACCAAGTATATCCAACTACCTGTTTTACGTTTTAGGTGAAATATTGTTATGAAAAGTATGTATATTTTTTATTCAATTATATCTTTAGTGATTTAAGTATAGAAATTAAGAATGTGTTTGTTTTTGACATTATTTTTTAGCTTTTGAATACGATAACCATGGGAAATGGATAGTATTGTTAAAAGAGGAAATTTTTCAAATTTGCCAAAAAGTTTACGGAGCGAACTGGTATGGGTTCAATATCGAGTATGGGACCCATTGCTGTTAATTACAGCTCGACAACGCCTTCTCATGCTCCCAATCAGGTTCCTGATGGTCTTTTGTGGGATGTTGTTCCATTGTTGGACCATCATGGCACCAAGCTACTGGACACTTCTTGGCTGGACTGGACGGGCTGAAATTGCAAGCTGCAACTCATTCCAGACATGTTCGATTGAATTGAGGTCAGGGGATCTTGCTGGCCAGTCCATACACCCCATCCCCTCCCCCTGTTGGTACGCCGGGATGTGAATCAGTGCCTGTTTACTGTGGTAAACAGGCTCGTGTTTTACTGGTAAAATAGGACCCAGCCAATGCTTGGGAGGTGCAAACCCTCTCTAAAATGGTCAGCATGGCTTATTAACGCTCACCTCTTATTAACGCTTAACCTCTGATCATCTATTTCAATCTCGCAATAAAAACATTTCTATTTAAACCATGAAATGAATTTTGCTTCATTATCTTGCTACTGAATCCGTAAAAATATCTCCCTGGTTGCGACTATTTTTAGCGCACTCTCTACCAAACAACGCATAGTTTTAACAACACACAGCTGTGTTCTCACAATTAACCTTTATCGTCCGTCAGGGAGCGCGCTGCTTCAGTGGTAGTCTGTTGGACTTCTATTCTATGCTAGAGGTCCCGAGTTCGATCCCCGTCCGGGACGACCGGCATTGTGTCCTTGGGCAAGGCACGTTATCCCGGTTGCCTACAAGGGGGCACGATGGGGTCTATGGTGCACGTCTTCAATCCTGTTTGAGCAGAGCTTGAGCAGAGTTAGGATGTTGAGGAACTGACAGTTCCTCGATGTTCGGTGGTTTTCGGTACTCCGGCTTCCTCCACCCGTAAAACTGTCACGGCCCCGATTAGCCTTTGCGCATAAGTATGCGACCTTAAACACCAATAAATAAATAAATAAATCGTTCATCCTTCATCGAATGTGTTTTGTCGATCAATTTTTATCGAACGTAAAAAATCTGAAGGCCGTTCTCACTATCGACTTTTGTCGTTCGATTTTTCACTGGAGGCTGGTCAGCCGTCATCCCTTCGACAATTCGAAGGAGTCATTCGATAAAAGAATTTGAAACGGATAAAATTGTTTTGACAAAAATCAGTAAAACATAGTTTATTTACTGTGGTAAACAAGCTATGTTTTACTGGTTCGACATTTGTTTCGAAAAAAATCGTATCAGAAAAATAGAAAGAAAGTTATCCGTCTTGCGTGTTCCCATATAGAGTTTTGTCGATCGACAACAACTTTTTCGTTCACTGGAAAACCCGTACGATACAATAGTGAGAAAACAGCTGAAAGCTTTTATCGAGTATTTTAGTTCATGATAATATGCACCTGTGGGACCTTATTAGTCTGTGTGAAACACACAGACTATTGTTTTTGCACGGTTTCTTTTTCTTTTTTTTCTTCTTTTTTTTTTCTTTTTCTTCTTCTTCTTCTTCTTCTTCTTCTTCTTCTTCTTCTTCTTCTTCTTCTTCTTCTTCTTCTTCTTCTTCTTCTTCTTCTCCTGTCTTCTGTCTTCTCATCACTTTTTTGTCCGCAAGATAACTCGAAAACGAATTGCCCTATCTCGTTGATTTTTGGCATGCTGATAGACAGCCACAAGTTCTCGGTCACCTATGTTTTTCAGATTCCTGGGGTATCAGGGGTGCCTGTAGGGGTGTTTTGAAAGTGGGAAAGTGGGTCACGCCCATATCTCAGGTGTGGTATGACCTACAGACCTGGGACCAACACCAAATTAGACGACACTCGATGGAGGTTCAAAATGTGGGTCAAGGTCACAGAGGTCATCTAGGGGACATTGAGTGCATTTTTCAGAATTGCTGGAAATCACCTTTTTTGACCCCCTAAAGCATTCCTGACGGACACACATGCATTTTGACGTGAAAAAAGTGGGCGTGGCCAAATTTTTTGAAAGTGGGTCACGCCCATATCTCAGGCATGGCATGACGTATGGACCTGGGACAAACACGAAATGATTCGACACTTTATGGAGATTCAAAATATGGGTCAAGGTCACAGAGGTCACCTAGGGGTCATTGAGTGCATTTTTCAGAATTGCTGGAAACCATATTTTTGGACCCCCTAAAGCATTCCTGACATACACACATGCTTTTTGATGTAAAAAAAGTGGGCGTGGCCAAATTTTTTGAAAGTGGGTCACGCCCATATCTCAAGCGTGATATGACCTACGGCCCTGGGACCAACACCAAATGAGTCGACACTCGATGTAGGTTCAAAATATGGGTCAAGGTCACGGAGGTCAACTAGGGGTCATTGAGTGCATTTTTCAAAATTGCTGGAAATCACATTTTTTGACCCCCTAAACTATTTCTGACGTACACACATGCATTTTGACGTAACAAAAAGTGGGCGTGGCCAAAATTTTTGAAAGTGGGTCACCCCCATATCTCAGGCGTGGTATTACGTATGGACCTGGGACCAACACCAAATGAGTTGACACTTCATGGAGATTCAAAATATGGGTCAAGGTCACAGAGGTCACATAGGGGTCATTGAGTGCATTTTTCAGAATTGCTGGAAATCACATTTTTTGATCCTTGAAGTATTCCTGACATACACACATGCATTTTTACGTAAAAAAAAGTGGGCGTGGCCAAAATTTTGAACATGGGTCACTCCCATATCTCAGGCATGGTATGGCCTACAGACCTGGGACCAACACCAAATGAGTCGATACTCTATGGAGGTTCAAAATATGGGTCAAGGTCACGGAGGTCAACTAGGGGTCATTGAGTGCATTTTTCAGAATGGCTGGAAATCACATTTTTTCAGTATGGCCCAGTAGGCCACAGGGTTTTCACAGCCTCCAATTTCCTGATACAGTAAATTTTCCCCAAGCAATACTGTGTTATGTCCACACTGGAGACTATGTAAACACCAGTGGAATAAGCTGTCAAAATGAAATCTGACCTTGTCATCATTATGGGATGTTAGTTCCTGAAACGAAATTGAGAGAAACCCTTTGCCTTGCAAGGAAATAAATTGTAAATTATTCAGTTCAATGCTTTTAACCCCTCTCAAGACTTCAATGTGGATTGCACATATTTTATTTCAGGCAGCATAAAGTTAACCCTTTTAATAAAACTGCACTGAATAATTGTTGAAACCTATCACAAAACTGTCAGGGTGCCGGTAACAATGCAATACTGGCATGGTCGACTGTACTGTTAACTGTGTTAGTGCTATGACTGTTTAAAACTAATTTGTTAGAGGAGTTCTATAGTCTTTCACTGCGCTCATCTCGGCCTCACCGAGAGTGCAGAAACCTTTGGTGTCAAAGTGCCATTAAGAGAATGTCTCTGATTTGTGCCGTTCCATCCCTCCGGAGTGCAAAAGCAGGTACTGTCAGCTGAGAAACTTAATGTTTTTCACTTTATTTTCTTAACATTTAATTCTATGTGGAATGGGACACCTTTTCAGTGTGCCTTCCAAAGTAAGGGATTCTTAACCCTCTAGCGAACATAACAGCGAAAACCGGTCAACATTATTCACAGAAACATCTATTCAGTTTTAATTACCTTTTCATTTTTGCTTGAAAAAACATAGCTTATGACCCTTTATTGGATTGAGCTCATTTTTTAAAGGATTATTTATTTATTGGCGTTTAATGTCACATATTTCTGCACAGTGGCTAATCATGACCACGACGTTTTTTAGGTGGACACACCAATAAATAAATAAATAATCTGTCCTGGGGCTGTTTGGCATACTGGTAGCCTGTCACAAGTACTGGCCCAGCTATGTTATCAGGGAACCTTTGGGAGTGGTCCATTGGGCCACAGAGTTTTTTATACCCCCTTAATTTCTTTGTAACAGAAAAGCATCATAAAGAAATAGCTGTTTATATTTATATACACAAGAGAATAATGTAAACAATCAAATTAGAGAGAAGTTGCTATAGATGACAGCCTGACACATATTTACTCTTATCAGCTGTCAGATCAGAATTAAATTCCATCCCCAAACCAAGTTGAATGAGTGGCAAGAAAATTTGTTTATTATACAGCTTTATCTTACAACACTTGATTAATTGTAGTTGAATAAATAACCCTTCACCTTTCATTGCATTTTTTTTTTTCATTCTCAATCATAACTCAAGATCAACAGGTTTCGGGCCGAGTGGTAAGCGGCTCTCTCGAAACACTTATCACAATTATAAATTAATGAAATGGAATATTTACATGGTCTGTCTTTAACCCTCTTCATACTTCACCGCGATGATCAAACAACATCATTTAACTTATGACGGTAGAACCTTTTGCACACTTCCTGCCATATTGCCACTCTTTACGCAAATGCCATGATTCAAGATTCCATCATCTTATTTTATGTATTCCTTGTTTAGGGCACTAGATGCTCTTAGGGGTAGGCCTTTAAACGAGCTCTTGGGGCTTTTAAGTTTTTTTTTATGGCACTATCCCCAATATAGAGTCTATGCACCCTTTGTCGGCTCGATAACTCAAATACGAATCGTCCTATCTCTATTCGTTTTGGCATGCTGGTTACCAACAACCAGTTTGCACTCATCTTTGTTTTTTCAGCTAGTTTGAGGCCTTGTGTGTGATACAGTAGGCTGACTGCCTTAGAGGCTTCTAAATCATAATAAATATTTGCTATCATCGCCCAAAAATGACAGATCTGTAGTTGGTGGAGCCATTTCTTTAAAGTAGGTGTATACATGGGACTATACCGACTGATTTAAAAATTGTTGGAGGTTCAATATATGGTCCGCCTGAAAGAGGTCACCAAGGTCATCCAGTGCATATTATTCAGAAAGACTGGGGAATGCATTTCGTTACACCTTAATGCATTTCAAAAGTTCATGAACGTATTTCATCAATCAGCTTGGTGGGCAGAGCCAAAAATGTCCACTTCTGATTCGTGTATCGAACCCTTTGAATGCTGGTCACACATATGCCTTTTCTGGTTTCTTATAAAAAAATGTTCTGATTGCTGTATGAATATCTGTAAATACTATTAACGAAAATCCATTTCTGATTTGTTTGAAAATAATTTACTCCTGAAAATAAGCCTCCATAAATTCGATAAAGTATAGTTTATTCCTGATACTTTAACCCTTTTCACACAGACTTGAATTTACTGGGTGCAGTAAATTCTGTTTCTCTAGTTTTATTCGGGTTTTTATTCAGTAATTGTGGGACCTGTTAACATATGCGTCAGCTACTAAACTGTTAAACAAGCTAAGCGTAAATGCATCCATTATTCGGCCACTATTCGTATCCTGGACAACTGCTTTCCAAGCCACAATACATTCCCGTGGGCTGTCCGATGTCTGCGCGTGGGCTGTCTCTCTGCAATAACGCTGCTTTGCCGGGGTTATTATTGGATACATGCGAGCTGCATCCGCAGTAGGAACAATCCACTTGCGGACTGGGGTCGGTCTACGATGATGCTCTTATCAGTGGAGACATACTGGTTGCGCTCTTGGGTCTTTTGCTGGTAAGAATCACTGCTTTCGAGTTGGTTTCATCTGCAGCTTTTCTCTTTCTTATTTCATTATATACATATGATTTCTTACTCCCTATCTGCCATTGATAACTAGTTCAAAAATATTTCACTCAGTATTTGCAACCACCCATATAGTTTGTAATTGTCTGATATACTCTGGGAGACGGTCAAAATGACCTCAAAGCTTTCTGTCGAATCCTCTCCGTTTGCACCGTCGTTTACTTCTGTTTATCTTGCTATAGTGCATACTTCAGTATTATATCCTCTGTACAGCTACTGTGATATTAACAGTTACTTGTATATATTATATCATATTTCTTTTTGAATAAATATTGTTTAAACTAAAGCTTTTATTGTACGATTTTTTCCAATAAACAACAAAGTGATTTCGATCGACAAAAGTCTACATTGAGAACACAGCTAAATTCGAGGTTCTCTGTCCCTGATCTCTAAATGACTGAATTGCTGGAACTTTAGCGAAAAACGTCACCACTCAAGCTATTCTCAGTAAGATGACGTCAATTCCATCAACACCGTGACTCCTTCCAATCCATGACATTTGATGATGTGAAAGCTGTTTCGCCATAGCGTAACAGCTTTCTTGTCACCAAACGTCATCCCGCGTGGGAAACCTGGGAAGTAAAGCAGTTTTGTTTACTGTTGTGATGAACACGCTATGTTTTACTGCTAAAATAGGATCCAGTTGCAGTACTTGGGGTGGAATTGACTAAATGTGACTTTATCTCCATGTTGTAGTCGCGATTAGCCATTGTGCAAAAATATGTGACCTTAAGCACCAATAATAATTATCAAACGTGATGGTGTTTACCTTGCATGGAAACCAATACAATAACATGGTGGGTGGTTCGAACCCACGCTGATAGTTTCCTACGCACCAACCGCCTAGTTATCAATTATCAAATACAAAGATAGCCAAAGCAAAAAGCAAATCAAGTCCCTAACAGATATTTAAGTACAAATTACAGCTATTTCTAATGTAAAGAAACCCTATAATAGAGGATGGTAATGCTCCTCCTCTACTCCCCAACTTCCAGTCTGTCAATGCTCACCCACCCCCATCCGACAAACACGCATACTTCATTTTAAGTGATGGGAGTCGGAAGTGTAATGCTCACTCCCCCATCCCACTCCACTGGAAGTATTTAAAAACATCCACTTAGTATCACTACTGCCTATTTTGGATATAGTGAATGTTCAAGAAATATTGAAGAAATCACTATCTTAAATGATGTAAACTATTCCTATTTTGGATGCAGTAAATGTTCACGAAATGTTCAAGAAATCACTATCTCTTTTGATGTAAACTTTTCCTAGACTCACTTCTGTATATTGTGTATACAGCAGGTGGGGGAGAGGGGGGGGGGGGGGGGGGCTGGGAAATGTTTAGTATCACCTCAGCCCCACCTACAGGGAGAGAAACCTCATGGAAAGTAAACCCCTCCAAGGGGCATTACTGTTTCCCTTGTATACAGCAAAAGCTTTATGAAATGTTTCTACCACCTTAGTGTGCTGTTTTTTGATAAATGGAGTCGGGGGTTTGTCGTCCAACAGGGGTTAATTCCATATTACTTATTTGCTCTCTCTGTGGTGGTTGTCTCCACCAGTGATTAGAGTGTCAGGTAGCACGAGATCTAGTAACGGTTGATTGAATTGTTGTCAAGTTTCACTGAGGGAAATGCACACACCAGCGATTTCCTGAATCGATACAAGATTTCAGAGGTTGCATGATTTTTTCGTGTTGTGTATGAATTGAAGTGGGTGATCTGGACCGTCGAAAAAGTCAGTTCGAGATAGGATTTCACTGGGGTAGGTTGTTTAGCTTTTCTCTGGAAGGTTTGGGAAGAGCCGGCTGGTCATGAGTTTAAATAGTAATTCCTTGGAGTTCCGGAATGAGAAACTAAACACCGAATTCTCTGTGCCATTGGTGAGACCGGGATAGTTATTTAGGAATTTATTTGGTATTCTTTTTTCTCCGTTTGTCGGATCAATGGAATCAGAGTTAAGTAAGTTTTAGAGTAGTTTTTTTTTCTCTGGAACTCCGGGAATATTTTTTTGAAGAATTTCGCCTTCGACAAACTTTTGTCGAGTGTGAGTTCTTCTTGTTGGGTAGTCACCGAGTGTGCGGGGTGTCAGAGATGGCAGCGCGGAGGTGACTCCTTAGTTATATGTGGAAGACTTCACACTCGACGAACTTTGGTTCTTCGAGGGTGAAAGCTTCTTACTTGATTGAGGCCTGATTATTGATATTTGGTATGACACCTATGGAGGAGCAGCGGTAACTCCTCATTTATATTGGAAGACTTCACACTCGACGAACTCTGGTTCTTCGAGGGTGAAAGCTTCTTACTTGATTGAGGCCTGATTATTGATATTTGGTATGACACCTATGGAGGAGCAGCGGTGACTCCTTATTTATATGTGGAAGACTTCACACTCGACGAACTCTGGTTCTTCGAGGGTGAAAGCTTCTTACTTGATTGAGGCCTGATTATTGATATTTGGTATGACACCTATGGAGGAGCAGCGGTGACTCCTTATTTATATGTGGAAGACTTCACACTCGACGAACTTTGGTTCTTCGAGGGTGAAAGCTTCTTACCTGTGTAGTCCTGACCATTACTATTGGGAGATGACATCTATGGAGGAATGTAGGTGATTCCTCATTTATATTTGGAAGACTTCACACTCGACGAACTCTGGTTCTTCGAGGGTGAAAGCTTCTTACCTGTGTAGTCCTGATCATTACTATTGGGAGATAACATCTATGGAGGAACGAAGGTGACTCCTCATTTATATTGGAAGACTTCACACTCGACGAACTCTGGTTCTTCGAGGGTGGAAGCTTCTTATGACAGTTCCCTTTGGTCATTGGTACGTCCTCTATGGGAGAATAGTAGTCTCCTAATATTATATTAGAAAATCTGGGTGGCCTGGACATAATAAAAAGGGCCTTGTTTATCGGATTCTTGATATTTTTTTTTCTCTAGCCTCCGAATTTCAGCCCAATTTAAGATAGTGAAACAAACGCTTTTTGGATATGTAATAATGTTTAATTTCATTCAATAAATTATACCATAACATTTCTTAGTGTTGAATTATTGTTACCTTGCTACATCTTGATGGTTTGTAGTTTTTAATTTCAGTCTAAAGGTGGGTCATCTACCCGAGAACTTTATGTGGGGCTCCGACCTACCCATTATAACTGCGATCCCTTTTCCTTATTTTAAAGCCCGGTCAGAAACGCAAATGTTAAATATCTCTTATAAAATAGTTCGACCATCTGGGGGGATGTGGTTTTAGAAACCGCACCGCCTCGGCTGATCGAACTGTTTTTGGGAGGGAGAAATTGAATCTAGACTTGTGTTGGGTTGGGGATAGTGGATTCGTCACAGTTATTGGCGTCGCCGACAGGATATTTTATGATACCATAAGACTGATGTATAGAAATTTAATACAGGTAAATTGTTTAGTATTGGTTCAAATTTAATATGGCTACGGGAATTTCGGAAGGGCTGGATGAATACTTGGGGGCATCTAAAAAGTTAACTGATTTGGCTACAAATCCAGATATTAGCACACCAAGGAGATACCCCATGGCTGAGGCTCTAGATTTTTTTCAAGAAACACCAGAGGCCACTCCTACGTCTTTTAATGAAAATGTAGAAATTCAAGTGAGTGAAATTCCAAAACATAATGGTTTGGACAATGGAATTCATAAACAGGTAGGAAGTTCTGCGCGTGAATTTTGTAGAAGAAGAGCTTCGGGTGCCATTCCTAAGAAAGTTAAAACTCCTCTTGCGAGGGTCAGCTATCAAGATAAGGGTGATCGGGCGTTAGTGGCACCGGGTGCGGACCTTCCTGCTCTTAAGGAACGTCCATCCAAAAGTGGTGAACAATATAACGGGCCCAGAAAACCGGTGGTTACACCAGAAACATTTAATGGGTCCACCAATGTGGTTGATTGGGTGACGCATTTTGAAAAATGTGTAGAAATCAATGAATGGTCAGAGGTGGTGGCTTGTAGATTTTTGGTAGTTTCATTAAGAGGGGCCGCATTGCAATTTTACGAAGATCTAGATAGTAATGATAAGATTGGCCTAAAACAAATATTAAAAAGTTTGATAGATCGATTTGATCCCTTTAGAGGTACGGCAATTTATAGGTCACAATTGCGTTCAAGAAGGCGAACCGCTCGAGAAACACTCCCCGAGCTGGCTAGTAGTATACGTAGATTGGTAAAGAAAGCTTACCCTTCAGCCCCATCCATTTTAAGGGACGATTTGGCAAAAGAAGCTTTTGTTGAAGCCATAACGGATAAAGACGTTCGGATGCAGGTGTTGCGTGGAAAACCCGAGACGTTGGATGCCGCGGTTCGTTTGGCATTAGAGGAAGAATCATATAGGAGAGTGGAAGTTGCTTCCACTGTCCAACCTTCTGACAACGAAGCTGTTAATTCCGAGCAATTGGAATTATTAACTCAGACGCTGACTGATCTGCGGTTTCAGATTGATGATTTGCGCAAAGAACAAAGGGAAATGAGACGCGAATTTTTAGAACAATTGGGGAAGGAGGATGGAATTGACAAAATAGCGGAAATACAAAATACTCGGGAAGATTTTTCTCGTGGACGTGGTCGAGGAAATGTTCGTCGGAATTATGGGGGTCGAAGAGGTGGAAGGTGGAATAATAGGCAAGGTTTAAAAGAATAAGAGCTGGGGTTGGGGTCAAACCTCAGCTCCAACAGAATGGGGCCCACCCTGAGAAAAAGATTGGTCATTTTTTTCTTCCCTTAACCATTTGTGACAAAGAGGTAAAATTTTTGCTGGACACTGGATCAGCCATTAGCATATTAAGTACTAAGGTATTGGAAGAGGTATTTGGAAAGGATTCTTCAGAATTACAAGCAGCTCCTAGAGAGGTTTGTGGAGCTAGCGGACAACCCTTGCAGGTGCCAGGAGTTATCAACCTTCCCATTAATATAGGTAATAATAGTTTTGATCAAGAGTTTTATGTTGCCGAGTTATCATTTGAGGGAATATTGGGGGTTGATCTGATGACTGCCCTAGACTTAGACATTTATCTGGGGAGGAATTGTGTTAAATTAGCAGGAAAAGAAATTCCCCTAAATTTTGGCAATAACAACGATAGTAATGAGGTCATGCTTATTGAAAATGTAACTATACCTCCATCTTCCGAGATTATAATTAATGGTAAGGTAAGTAATGTTTCTCTTTTAGAGGGAATTTGTGAGGTAGATCAAAAATTTTCAGAAAAACATAATGGGATTATGGTTGGGCGAAGTTTTGTGGGTACTTCAAATGGAGATGTTGTGCCAATGAGGTTAGTAAATACCACCGGGGTATCCCAGTCCTTGAAAAAAGGTGAAACAGTGGCAGTATTCCAGCAAGGGGAGGTTCTGGGAAATAGTGTAATTCAAGAAAATGTAAAACAAGAAAATGTTGATAAGTATTCTCTCCAGCAAACAATTGATGAAACTGTTTTGACTACGGATCAGGTATTTCAAGTTAAAATGCTTCTTGATAGAAATGAGTCGGTTTTTATCCGCCATGATAAAGATTTAGGTCGAACAAGTATTATAAAACATGATATTGACACGGGTAAACATCCACCCATAAAACAAAGAGCCTATAGACTTCCTGTACATAAGCGACAGGAAGTTGATAGGCAGTTACAAGAAATGTTAGAACAGGGGATAATACAACCCTCGGATAGTCCGTGGGCGGCCCCCATTGTCCTGGTTAAAAAAAAAGACGGTAGCCTACGCTTTTGTGTAGACTATCGTAAGTTAAATGCTGTAACTCGGAAGGATGCATATCCCTTGCCACGCATTGATGACAGCCTTGAAGGAATGCAGGGGGCCAGTTGGTTCTCTACATTAGATTTGGCTTCAGGGTATTGGCAGGTGGAGATGGCTTCCTCAGCTCAAGAAAAAACTGCCTTTAGTACAGGTAAAGGGCTTTATGAGTTCAAGGTACTCCCTTTCGGGCTTTCTGGGGCTCCCCATTCCTTTCAGAGGCTTATGGAGCTCGTTTTGAAGGGCCTTCATTGGAAGACCTGTCTGATATATCTGGATGACATAATTATTTATGCTAAAACTTTCCAAGAACATGTAGAAAGGTTGGAAGAGGGGTTCACAAAAATTAAGGAAGCTGGTTTGAATCTCAAGCCTTCTAAATGTGCTCTTTTTAGAAAACAGGTATCTTTTTTGGGCCATATCGTGTCCTCAGAGGGGATACGGGCTGACCCAGAAAAGATAGCTAGGATTAAGGATTGGCCGATTCCAAGATGTGTCAGAGATATACGCAGTTTTGTCGGTTTGTGTTCTTATTACAGAAAATTTATTTTGAACTTCTCAGATTTGGCTGGTCCCCTGTTGGAATTAACTAGAAAGAATGTAAAATTTGAGTGGAATAAGGCTAGAAAAGAATCTTTTGAAATTTTAAAGAATAAACTATGTGAGAGTCCAATCTTGGGATTTCCAAATTTTGAGCAAGAGTTTATTTTGGACACAGATGCGAGTGATCAGGCTAGTGGGGCTGTGTTGTCTCAGTTAGTTAACGGACAGGAGAAGGTAATTGCATATTTTAGTAAAGTGCATTCTCCTCCAGAACGTAATTATAGTGTCACTCGGAAAGAGCTATTGGCAGTTATTAAAAGCATTAAAAATTTTCGCCATTATTTGATAGGAAAACACTTTACTCTGCGCACCGATCATGGATCTTTGAGGTGGTTGTTTAATTTTAAAGAACCAACGGGGCAAGTGGCTCGTTGGCTGGAATATTTGAGTGGATTTGACTTTTCTATCATCCATCGTAGAGGAGAGCAACATAAGAATGCCGACGCCTTGAGTAGGATATCTTTGGAGACTAATGCTATTGATTTGTCTCCAGGAGGTGTAATTTCGGTTGATGATCAGATGAGTGATCCAATATTAAAGAAATTGTTTGAAAATAAAACAAATGATTCTAAGCCGTCGGCTGAGCAAATGAAGGGTGAAGAATTAATATTTAAAAAATATGTAGCCCAATGGGAACAAATTGTTGTTAGGCAAGGTATGCTTTATCGAGAATGGTTGGAATTTGGAAAGGAAAATAAATTTTTGTGGATTGTTCCTGGGAAACTAAAACCTGAAATTTTAAAACATTGCCATGATTCCGTGGTGGGAGGCCATTTAGGTATGATGAAAACCTATTTGAAAATTAGGCAATGATTTTTTTGGATTGGTCTAAAGAAGGATGTAGAACAGTGGGTGCAGACTTGTGAGGTGTGTCAACGTCGGAAAAGTCCCAACAAAGCGTTAAAGGCCCCCCTGGTTACCGACCGTGTTTCGGAACCGATGGAGAGGGTTGCACTTGATGTATTGGGTCCCCTACCGGAATCTGTGAGTGGAAACATTTACATTCTGGTTGTTTCTGACTATTTCTCTAAATGGACTGAAGCCTATGCCATGCCTAATCAGCGTGCAAGTACAATTGGAGAAATATTGGTTAAAGAGTGGATATCCCGTTTTGGTATGCCTAAGTTTATCCATTCTGATCAAGGGGCCAACTTTGAGTCTGAATTGTTTTTGGGAATCTGTAAATATTTTGAGATTTCCAAGACAAGAACATCTCCATATCACCCTCAGTCTGATGGCCAGGTTGAGCGCTTCAACAGAACATTGATAGCTATGCTAGCATGTTTTGTTGAAGATAATCATAACGACTGGGAATACTATCTACCTTTTGTTATGATGGCTTATCGTAGTGCTGTTCATGAGACCACGGGCCTTACTCCAAATATGATCCTTTTTGGGAAAGAAATCCGATTACCTATTGAATTTATGGCTGGTAAAGTTCCTGATAAGGATCTTAGTCGAGTTCAATATGTGATGGATTTGGAAAATAGAATGGCAACCATTTTCCAGTTTGTGAGCAGTAAGTGTGAAACTGCTATTAAACATAGGAAAAGGTTGTACGACCGTAGAGTTCATGGAAGACCTTATGAGGTTGGTGATAAAGTGTGGCTATATATTTCAAAAATAAAGCAAGGTCAAACCCCCAAATTTGCTAAATATTGGTTTGGGCCATTTGTGGTTAAAAAGCGACTCTCTGATGCAAATTATGTTATTTGTAGAGAGCATGGTGGTCGGCTGCAGGTGGTCCACTTTAATAGATTAAAAAAATGTTTTGAACGACCTAATATGGGAACAAGTGTAGACAATTCAGGAGATTCTGGTAGGTTACCTTTTTCGGAACTCATTGATCGGGAGGAAGATTCTGACCAGTCGGCTCAGGGCAGTTCCAGCAACTTAAACAATCCTGCCCCTAGCGGAGATCCTGTCACCCACCGGGGGCGAAGGGTCCGTCGTCCCCGCTGGTTGAACTCAAATGAGTACGATCTGTCTTAAAAAAAAAAAAAAAAAGATTTGTATTTATTATTCTGGAATGACCCCGGTCTAATTCGGTGATTTTATGATTTAAGATTTGGCTTAATGAATTCATTTGGCGAGAACTCTAGCTCACGAGCAAAGATAAGATTTGCTAAATTTTTGATGTGGTGCCCAGTGATCATGGGAAAATTGTTAAATTACCCGGAGTGTGCCTTATATGTCGATGCAAGGGTTAAATTATGTCTTCCATTTGGAAGTTGTAATTAATAGGCAAGGAGGAATGGTGCTGGGGATCCAAGGAAGGGTTAATGGGCGGAGACAAAATAAACTGCAAATTCATTTGAATTTGCTGTTCGATTCATTTGGAAACTTTTGAATCAGAATTGTTTAATTTTGACTTTCAAACAGTCATATATAGGACAAGTTGTAGGGTCATTGGACCGGTGGTTATGTCCTATGGTAGTGGATTGGATAAAGTAAAGATTGATAAATGATATAGTATTCTCATGGGTCACATAATGTAGGGAAAGGATGGAAATCAATTGATTCCATGGTTTCCCTTACGGGGTGTCGTAATGGAGGTGTTCCATTAGGAAAAATTGTGTAAACGAACACCCTAACTCAGCGCAATTCTAAAAATGTAAAAAAATTACCTTAGTAATCTCAAAAATACTAGCGCTATTTGTGTTTTGTAAATGTGACCCCTGGGAATTACACTTGGAAATGCTCGTGAGCGGGAGCATTATACGCTAGTGAAATTGAGCCAGTAGAAGAGTGATTCCAAATACGTCGTTTATTTTGGTGTGACTTGCATGGCGCGCATGTGGGATGGGCATTTGGGGTGGGGGTTAGGTATGATTGTGTCTGATGGGTGGTGGTTGATGTTGCTAGGGTAAGAATGGGTTTCGTAAGTAATTTATGATGGCGTCGCCAGTATGTAACTTTTCGTAAGTGATGTGTCCGTGGTAAATATGCAAGACCACCAGAAATTTACGACTTAAAAATTTGGATTGCTTGGAAACCTATTGGTTGCAGTTTGACTGAGTCACAGAAAGATTGTTTTTTTTTTTTAATACTGGAGGTCATTCCTTTCATGTAATGTAACTAATAAATTACATAAATTAATTTCAGCTGTTGGAAACAGAAAATTGTGAAATTTTGTATACTGCTGTGGTGTTCCTTTTTTTTATTTTAGGTTGAGGGAGGTATTTGGTGGCGATGAATCCAGATGATACTGATGTTGTCCATTGACATTGAAATTATGTATGTGTGTCATGGTATTTGATGGCGATGAATCCAGACGATACTGATGTTGTCCATTGACAGTGAAATTATGTATGTGTATCATGGTATTTGATGGCGATGAATCCAGACGATACTGATGTTATCCATTGACATTGAAATTATGTATGTGTATCATGGTATTTGATGGCGATGAATCCAGACGATACTGGTAGTTGTCCAGTGACAGTGAAATTATGTATGTGTATCATGGTATTTGATGGCGATGAATCCAGACGATACTGATGTTGTCCATTGACATTGAAATTATGTATGTGTGTCATGGTATTTGGTGGCGATGAATCCAGATGATACTGATGTTGTCCATTGACATTGAAATTATGTATGTGTGTCATGGTATTTGATGGAGATGAATCCAGACGATACTGATGTTGTCCATTGACAGTGAAATTATGTATGTGTATCATGGTATTTGATGGCGATGAATCCAGACGATACTGATGTTATCCATTGACATTGAAATTATGTATGTGTATCATGGTATTTGATGGCGATGAATCCAGACGATACTGGTAGTTGTCCAGTGACAGTGAAATTATGTATGTGTATCATGGTATTTGATGGCGATGAATCCAGACGATACTGATGTTGTCCATTGACATTGAAATTATGTATGTGTATCATGGTATTTGATGGCGATGAATCCAGACGATACTGATGTTGTCCATTGACATTGAAATTATGTATGTGTATCATGGTATTTGATGGCGATGAATCCAGACGATACTGGTAGTTGTCCAGTGACAGTGAAATTATGTATGTGTATCATGGTATTTGATGGCGATGAATCCAGACGATACTGATGTTATCCACTGACATTGAAATTATGTATGTGTATCATGGTATTTGATGGCGATGAATCCAGATGATACTGATGTTTGTCCATTGACGGTGAAATTATGTATGTGTATCATGGTATTTGATGGCGATGAGTCCGGGCGGTACTGATGTTGTCCATTGACATTCAAATTATGTATGTGAGTCATGGTATTTAATGGCGATGAATCCAGATGATACTGATGTTTGTCCATTGACATTGAAATTATGTGTGTGTATCATGGTATTTGATGGTGATGAAACCAGACGATATTGATGGTTGTCCAGTGACAGTGAAGTTGTGTAGGTGTATCATGGTATTTGATGGTTATGAGTTCAGACGATATTGACAGTTGTCCATTAACATTGACTCTTGAATGTGAATTGGTTCTTGTAAACCTTCCTAATTTAACTTTGCTTTTTAGGATTTAATTTTGACTCCTTAAAATGGAGGGTCTGGTGATTGGACACAGTTTTGTGGCGAGATTGTACCGATTTTTATTATTGTGCCCAGAAGTATGGCATTGTACCATACCGTTTGCCTCCGTGAAATTTGTTGGGATACCTGGGGGAAAGATTAGCCATTTGCAAAATATTAATGTCAGAGGGGCTAGATGGATAGTTCTTCAGATTGGGGGTAATGATATTGATTGCGCTACATTCTCTTTTGAATGTTTCCTGCGGGACCTCCGAGAATTGCTAAAGAAATGGAAGCTTGCTGGGGTGAAGAAAATAACATTAGGTAGTATATTTCCTAGAGTAAAGCCCCGAAATGTATCTTATGAGATTTATGAGTTTAGACGTATGGCTGTCAATGATGCTTTTAAGGCTGTAGGTGATGAAGATATTTTATATTTTCACCATCGACAGGTTTATCCTCATCATTTTCTGTCAGATGGTGTACATCTCCGGCCGAATGCACAAAAGAATTTTTGGGATAGAATAAAAAGGAAAATTTACCAGATGTTATAATTTAAAACCCACTAGTCAGGGTGATTGGGAATGTGTTGATGGTTTATTAAGTGGGAAAGAAGTGATTAATGTGAAAGTTGGAGATATTTCACATTGACCTTGATGGCAATTGTTGGCTCTGTTGATGGTTCGATTGGGCATGGTATGGTGATTCCTTGTTGGGCTCACTGTGCTGCCCAAGCGAAGCATTAATTGCAACTGTTTTGAATTGGAAATATGGAGTTGGCGATTGAGAAATAGAGTTCCGGGATTCATAAAAATATTGGATAATTGTTTTCTAATCTAGAATGATTCAAGCGCGCCAACAATAAATGGATCTTGTGGCTGTTGTCTGGGTTGTCGTGATGAAAAGGATACAGTAGTGTGCAGGGTTTCCAAGATAGTTTTTGGCGCTGCGAGCAGCATCATCTGGACGATGATAAAATTCATATGTAGTAAATTATGGGTAGTGTTCCAATGAAGTATGGTCCGTTTAATTGTTTTATAAATATATAAGTTATAGTGGTGGCTTTCTTCGGATCAGGGATTTAACTAATCCAGGCGGTAACATCTCTTATCGCATGTCAGTGGTCGTGGCGGTAAGCGGTTTCAATTTTTATTGAAATTGGTCGGTGGTTGGATTTCTGTATCCCAGGCCTGCCTACCGCTGTATAAAACATAAAATGTGATGGCGGATTATTCCGTCAGATGTAGCACTTCCCATGCCTAAAGATTTAATCTAGATAGTAGGTATGAACAGATCGTACTCAATTTTTTTTTTCGGACCCATTTTTTTTTGTGTAAATATAGTCATTATAAATCATTAATCATTTTTTTTTTATTTTTATCTTTATTAATAAGAAATCAAAAACACTATCTGAGCCATCCAAAAACGAGGACGTTTACCTTGGGGTGGGGGTAGTGTGCTGTTTTTTGATAAATGGAGTCGGGGGTTTGTCGTCCAACAGGGGTTAATTCCATATTACTTATTTGCTCTCTCTGTGGTGGTTGTCTCCACCAGTGATTAGAGTGTCAGGTAGCACGAGATCTAGTAACGGTTGATTGAATTGTTGTCAAGTTTCACTGAGGGAAATGCACACACCAGCGATTTCCTGAATCGATACAAGATTTCAGAGGTTGCATGATTTTTTCGTGTTGTGTATGAATTGAAGTGGGTGATCTGGACCGTCGAAAAAGTCAGTTCGAGATAGGATTTCACTGGGGTAGGTTGTTTAGCTTTTCTCTGGAAGGTTTGGGAAGAGCCGGCTGGTCATGAGTTTAAATAGTAATTCCTTGGAGTTCCGGAATGAGAAACTAAACACCGAATTCTCTGTGCCATTGGTGAGACCGGGATAGTTATTTAGGAATTTATTTGGTATTCTTTTTTCTCCGTTTGTCGGATCAATGGAATCAGAGTTAAGTAAGTTTTAGAGTAGTTTTTTTTTCTCTGGAACTCCGGGAATATTTTTTTGAAGAATTTCGCCTTCGACAAACTTTTGTCGAGTGTGAGTTCTTCTTGTTGGGTAGTCACCGAGTGTGCGGGGTGTCAGAGATGGCAGCGCGGAGGTGACTCCTTAGTTATATGTGGAAGACTTCACACTCGACGAACTTTGGTTCTTCGAGGGTGAAAGCTTCTTACTTGATTGAGGCCTGATTATTGATATTTGGTATGACACCTATGGAGGAGCAGCGGTAACTCCTCATTTATATTGGAAGACTTCACACTCGACGAACTCTGGTTCTTCGAGGGTGAAAGCTTCTTACTTGATTGAGGCCTGATTATTGATATTTGGTATGACACCTATGGAGGAGCAGCGGTGACTCCTTATTTATATGTGGAAGACTTCACACTCGACGAACTCTGGTTCTTCGAGGGTGAAAGCTTCTTACTTGATTGAGGCCTGATTATTGATATTTGGTATGACACCTATGGAGGAGCAGCGGTGACTCCTTATTTATATGTGGAAGACTTCACACTCGACGAACTTTGGTTCTTCGAGGGTGAAAGCTTCTTACCTGTGTAGTCCTGACCATTACTATTGGGAGATGACATCTATGGAGGAATGTAGGTGATTCCTCATTTATATTTGGAAGACTTCACACTCGACGAACTCTGGTTCTTCGAGGGTGAAAGCTTCTTACCTGTGTAGTCCTGATCATTACTATTGGGAGATAACATCTATGGAGGAACGAAGGTGACTCCTCATTTATATTGGAAGACTTCACACTCGACGAACTCTGGTTCTTCGAGGGTGGAAGCTTCTTATGACAGTTCCCTTTGGTCATTGGTACGTCCTCTATGGGAGAATAGTAGTCTCCTAATATTATATTAGAAAATCTGGGTGGCCTGGACATAATAAAAAGGGCCTTGTTTATCGGATTCTTGATATTTTTTTTTCTCTAGCCTCCGAATTTCAGCCCAATTTAAGATAGTGAAACAAACGCTTTTTGGATATGTAATAATGTTTAATTTCATTCAATAAATTATACCATAACATTTCTTAGTGTTGAATTATTGTTACCTTGCTACATCTTGATGGTTTGTAGTTTTTAATTTCAGTCTAAAGGTGGGTCATCTACCCGAGAACTTTATGTGGGGCTCCGACCTACCCATTATACCTGCGATCCCTTTTCCTTATTTTAAAGCCCGGTCAGAAACGCAAATGTTAAATATCTCTTATAAAATAGTTCGACCATCTGGGGTGATGTGGTTTTAGAAACCGCACCGCCTCGGCTGATCGAACTGTTTTTGGGAGGGAAAAATTGAATCTAGACTTGTGTTGGGTTGGGGATAGTGGATTCGTCACATTAGCACCATCTTCAGTGAAAGAGATGTCAAGTGATGTAAACTTTCTCTTAAGTGTAATGCTGACTTCCCCATCCCACTGGAAATATTAGACATCCACCAAGTATCAGTATTTTATATTTTGGATGCAGTAAATGTTCAAGAAATCACTTCCAGTCTGTCAATGCTCACCCCCCCCCCCCGACACACACATACTTCTTTTTGAGTGATGAACCTCAGAAGTGTAATGCTTAATTCCCCATCCCACTGGAAATACTAAAACATCCACTAAGTATCACTACTGTCCATTTCGGATGCAGTAAATGTTAAAAAAATGTTCAAGAAATCACTTCCTGTCTGTCAATGCCCCTCCCCCTGCACACACATATGTATCATTTTGAGTGATGGGCCTCAGAAGTGTAATGCTTGTTGCCCATCCCTCTGGAAATATTTCAAACATCCACATAGTATCACTACTGCCAATTTTGGATATAGTGAATGTTCAAGAAATATTGAAGAAATCACCATCTTAAATGATGTAAACTATTCCTATTTTGGATGCAGTAAATGTTCAAGAAATGTTCAAGAACTCACTATCTCTAGAGATGTAAACTTTTCCTAGAGTCACTGCTGTATACTGTGTATACAGCAGGGGTGTCTGGGAAATGTTTTGTATCACCCAGCCCCACCACAGGGAGAGAAATTTCATGGGATGTAAACCCTTCCAAGGGGCATTACCTTGTATGCAGCAAAAGCTTTATGAAATGTTTCTACCACCTTAGCACCATTCTCAGTGAAAGAGATGCCATGTGATGTAAACTTTTCCTGAAGTGTAATGCTTACTTTCCCATTCCACTGGAAATATTAAAACATCCACCAAGTATCACTAATGCCCATTTTGGATGCAGTAAATGTTCAAGAAATCACTATCTCAAGTGATTTAAACATTTACTGGACTCACTGCTCTCTACTGTGTATACAGCAGAAAATCTAAGAAATGTTTTGTATCACCCCAGCCCCACCCACAGGTAGAGAAATCTCATCCAAGGTGCTTTACGGTCTACCTTGTGTACAGCAGGGGCTTTATGAAATATTTCTACCACCTTAGCAACATCCTTAGTGAAAGAGTTGTCATGTGATGTAAACTTTTCCTGGTGTCACTTCTGTCTACTTTAAAAACAGCAAACGTTTTATGGAATGTTTGTACTACCTCAGACAACATCCCCAGTGATTAAAATTTCATGTGATGTATAAATTTCCTAGAGTCATTACTGTCTATTTTGTATGCAGTAAAAATGTTATGAAATGTTTGTAGCACCTCAGCCCCATCATCAATGAGAGAAATCTCATGTGAAGCAAACTTTTAAATTTTGTATGCAGTAAATGTTCAAGAAATGTCGAGCATCACTGTCGCATATGATGTAAACTTTTCCCAGGGACATTACTGTCTATTTGTAGGCAACGGATGTTTTATGAAGTGTTACTGTACCACCCCAGCCGACCCATCCCCTCCTCCAGGGAGGGACATATCATGTAATGTAAACTTTTTCTGGTGCCACCACTGTCTACTTTGTACACAGCAAGAGGGCTATCAAATGTATGAACCACTTCAGCCCCATCCTCTGTGAATGAACTCTCATATGATCTAAAATTTACTAAATGTCAGCTCTGACTATCTTGTGTATGGCAAACGTTTATGGAATGTTTCGAACCAACAAATCCCCCCCCCCCCCCCTTCAATGTAAGTAATGTTATGTGATTTAAACCGTATTCTTCAGTGGAAGAAATGTTATGTGGTGTAAATGTTTCATGAAATTATGGCACATGAAAGTAATTTCATGTGATGTAAACGTTTCCTAATTTCACAACTGTCTACTTTGTATATACATGTACCAGAGGTCTTATGAAATGTTTGTAGTACCTAAGTCCCATCCCTTTGAAAGAGATCCCATGTAATGTAAACTTTAGGGTCACTACTGTCCACTCTGTATGCAGTAAAAGTTTTGAAATATTTGTACCACCCTAGCCCCATCCCCATGGAATGAAATCTCATGTGGTGTAAAGTTTACTGAGTTCACTACTGACTAGCATTTATAGGATGCTCTGTAACAGTCTTGCTCCATCCTCAGTGAAAGAAATATCATATGACTTAAAATTATCAGGGGTCACTGCTGACTATTCTGTATACAGCATTAGTTATATGAAATATTTTGTACTACCCCAAATTTTACAAAGAGGACTAATGACTATTTTGTATACAACAAAGGTTTTATAAATTGTTTTATACCACCACAGCCTCACCAAGGGCCCCTAATGACTATTTTGTACCACCCCTGACCCACCCTCAGTGAACTAAATCTTATGTGATGTTAATGTTTCCTGGTGTCACTACTGTCTACTCTGTATACATCAAAATTTTATGAAATATATTGTACCACCCAGACCTCTCACCCCACACCTCCTTCATGTGATGTAAACTTTCCTAATGGTAGAGCGAGATATACAAAATGAAGGCTGTGGTACACTGGGCGCGGTGCGAGCATTGCAGCGGGTCTGAGAAGGGCAATATTTATCTGCCTCGCAATTTGGATAAAGATTGTTGATTGTGGATTGTTGTTTGTGGTTCCGTGCAACAGTGGAGCGGCAGGGAGGGGGTGGATGCACTGGGTAGGTGTGTAAATGGGGCGTACATGTCTGTCTGGTAGTCCGTCGTGGCCGCACACTTCCTCCGCTTGGAACCAGCTGTGATGCGAGCAGATAGTTTGATCCAGTCATACCGACCCCCGCTCGACTCCCCTCCCACATCTCGTTGTGACTTTGTAATAGGATTCCGGGTCTCAATTGTTGATTTTTTGTTTTTTATTCTTTGAATAAAAGTCATTTTATTCTTATCAGAGGAAGACCAATGGAATACCCCCACCGACAAAATCCTGCACAATACACCCAACTTCATCACTTGTCTTGTATTTATGTTCTTCTTTACAACATTTAATTTGAATTCGCATGAAAGCATGGTGACTGGTTATGTCTTAGAATGTAGATTCCCACAAATCATTTATTATGTGTTGAGACTTCTTGGAAAAAGGTACAATTTAAAAGAAAATAACCCAAATGGATATCACAACACATGAGATAAATTTTGGTGAACTCAAGACAAATGAAAAATATGACTTTACAAGCAGAACAAAGGGAGAGTACTGCATTTATTAGACCACATTGCTGAAAATAGCAACAGAAAGACAAGATATTCTACTGCAGTCACATTTATTGACCTATCAAAAGTGTTCGGCACTATAACTCACGACACATTACTTCACAAACTTGATCACTATGGTATTAGGGGAATAACCAAAGAATGGTTCAAAAGTTACTTAACAGGAAGGCAACAATATATCGAATCGAGGGAAGGAAATCCGACTTGTGTAATATCAATTGTATTCCTCAAGGGTCCATTTTAGGACCTATACTCTTTCTCATTTACGTGAATGATATGCCAAATGCTACGGCTTTAAATTTACTCTCATTTGCTGATTATGCAACCCTTCATATATCCGGTCATAAGATGAAGGAAGTTGAGGAAAAGGTGAACTCTGATCTGACAAAAATTTATCACCGGTACGGTTGCAACAAACTAGCAATAAATATCACAAGAAGTAAATGCATGTTATTTCACCCAAAAACAATGACCTCAAATGGAATAATCTCAAAGTTTTATTAGATGATAAACCCCTAACGCGCGTAGGCAACGGTATGTCAGAAGAATCTCTTAAAGTTTCTAGGTATCGTTATAGATGAGAATTTCACGTTCAAATATCACACATCAATGATATGTCGAAAATTGTCAAACACAATATATATGATCAATAAGATGAGGAGAATACTACCTCAAAATTTTTTAAGAACGCTATATTTCTCACTTTTCCACAGTCATCTATCCTATGGGCTGCTAGTCAAGAGAATTATATCAAACAAAAGCTACAAGAGTCACACAGAATCCATTTTCCAAAATGAGAAGATACTAAAACTTCAAGACCAGTATAGACTGCAAGCGGCATCGTTCACATTTGACTGGAAGAACAGAAACCTACCCGAATCACTTAAAACAATCTTTGACGACACAGCTGCAATGAATACCAGACAAGCTGGAAACCTGAACACATCTACACCAAGAACGGAGTTTTCCTCTGTCATTCCAAAACACTCTTTCCCAACCATCTGGAATTCATTGGATCAGACACTCAGAAATTTCAAATTTAAAAGCTGCTTTAAAAACGAATTAATAAAAAGTTACTTATCAAATTATTCTAATGTCATAAAATGTAAGAACCAATTCTGTCCAGACTGTAGATAGGTTGCAAAAGTCCCTCTCGTTATTCTGCATTCTCCTCATACAACTTGCTCCCTGTGATTATATCTTACTATAATAACATTACAAAGTGAGCCCCAATCCCCCAATCTAATACTCGATAACCAGACAACATATCCCAGTCAGAACTAACAATAGCAGTACTTTTCTACCAGTAGTCTTAACCACTGAAATAAATGATAATTATAAATGTGGGTATTTACCTATTTACACACTTATATACTTAGAACCCAAGCAGATTTTGCTACACCATGCTTTTCATGTGACACCTGTTAGCCATTTCATGTCGCCTTTCAGTATCAAATCTGAGAATAATTTACGTTAGGTGCGGCAGGAAGACGGACAATCTTGTCCATGCTGCCCTTGTACAATATATATAATGCATTTATTATTGTATTTAACTTGAATGCAAGAAAATTGTACAAATAAAATATTTATCTATCTATCTTACCTGGTAAACTCCTGCGTGTACACCACTGCCCTCGTTTGGATTTCGATCACAACGGACCTACTGAATACAAGGTTCCATATATCAACTTTCCAATCTTGGTGCTTGTCCTCTGGTCAATAATAACTACAATATGTTGTAAATATTCAATTTGCGTTGCCATGGGAAATGTGCACATTATCAATAAATTCATTTCTCGCAAAGTTTATTCTTTAACACTTTACCAAACATGAAAAGCAGACGACACTTGCAAACAAAATTCTTGAATAACAAATATTTTTCATTTTTTGTCTCAAAAACATAGGTTATTACTCCTCATTGGAACGAGCTCGACGAGCTCATTCCAAAGAAGGGGTCATAACCTATGATTTTGAGACAAATAAGAAAAAAATAATGAAAATTAATTGGCGATTTTTGAATAGGCCGGTTTTGTTTGGCCGTTACGTTGGGTAAAGGGTTAAATGTGATCTGAGCTTGCGATGAGTCGGGAAACTGAAAACCTTCCAGATTTTGTTTTGTGGAACATTAATTTATAGAAACGTCCGCCTCCTGTCTGAGATGGCTGGGTGGTGGATTTTTCTGTTTGTTACCAATGATCGTTCCAGCAATCCAGTTGTATAACGTGCCTTGTATACAAAGCATTGTTTATTTCGCGATCTATTCAGACATATTTTATCCAATTTGGATATCTTGGATATAAATAAAATCCTCGACTCATCCACAATTATAGTGGAATTTACGAAACTCGTCCTGTAAATTAGGCTGAATTATTGACCTCGTTTCAAAAATGTCGCTACAAACTAGGATAAATCTTTTATTTAATCATTATCGCAGAGAACAGAACATTACAATGTAAACAAAGACCGGGCTAATTGAATAAAACAGGTATTACAGGGGAGCCCCTTACTTTCTTCAAATCATATCTCAGTGACCGCTTACAAAGAAATGTAGCAAATTCTGATTCGTCTTTTTGGAAACCATTTGCATCGGGCGTTCCACAAGGCTCAGTCCTTGCCCCCCCCCCTGCTGTTCCTGATCTATATTAACGACATAACTGTAGGCATAACAAGCAACATGCGCTTGTTCGCAGATGATAAAATAATAATCCAACCCTGCAAAAATTGGAAGTATGATCATATCATGTGAAAGAGCCCCGGTTGATTACCCCCCCCCCCCTCCCCTTTAATGGCCGACATTCTCATCAAAGAAGTTAGACCATAAACATTTAAGTGTAATCCTCAATTTAAATTGTTATTGGAATAACCACATAGTACATATTTGCGCAAAGGACTGGTCTCGCCTGGACCTTTTAAGAAAAACAAATTTCTCTTAGATCGCAAAATACATTGGGCAAATCCATACGACTCAAAGATTACTAAACACCAAATATTTGACAGTCACTGTGAAATGTGCTTGTAACATATTTGCGATATTTCTGGTGGATATGAGTGAGGAATGTATTGAGATGGTCCCCGGTGTTTACATTAGCTCTCTTGACAGGCAGACTGTCAAAGCATGGAAAGCATGTACCCTTGATTTTCATGATGTTTTCGTGTACTGTCTACATGTACATGACATGTGTAGGGTATTCATTCTTCATTTCAACACAAACCCTTGTGATTTATAATTGAATATGGCAAATGCAAATATAAGAAGACATTTGTCTGATGCAGAAATGTGGCGGGCTGTAGGGATGGTGGAGCAAGGGGCTACCCATCGTCAGGTTGGTGAAGTCCTTGGTGTGCACCATACGGTGATCACCAGAGCCTAGGCAAGATTCCAGCAGTATGGCACACCAGTAAGACGGCATGGTGGTGGCAGAGACAGGGCAACATCTGCAGCTGAAGACCGGTTTTTGATCATTCAGGCCCGTAGGAACCGCTTTGCCAACCCAGCTTCGCAGTGACCTTCAGCATGCTTCCGGGTAAATGTTTCGACGCAGACTATCCGGGCAAGGTTGCACGGAGGTGATCTCCGATCGAGAAGACCATGCATTCGCATTCCGCTGTCCCAGAACCACCGCCAGGCATGATATGAATGGGCCATGGACCACGTTGGATGGACCAGAGAAGATTGGCGACCTGTCCTTTTTACAGATGAGTCAATGTACTGCCTAGACCACACAGATAGGCGTTCTAGGGTATGGCGAAGACCAGGAGAGCGATTCTATGCAGCCAACATTGCTGAGCATGACCGCTATGGTGGAGGGTCAATCATGGTCTGGGGCGGCATCAGCTGGGATGGACATACAGAGCTCTGTGTTCTTGAACGTGGTACATTGACTGCACAACCGTATATTGATGAGATCCTGGATGTCCACGTCAGATTGTATGCAGGTGCAGTGGATGGTAGATTCATGGACTGGCCATCAAGATCCCCTGACCTCAATCCAATCGAACATGTCTGGAATGAGTTGCAGCGTGCAATTGCAGCCCGTCCAGTCCAGCCAAGAGTGTCCAGGAGCTTTGTGCCATGCTGGTCCAACAATGGAACAACATCCCACAATGGACCACCAGGAACCTGATTGGGAGCATGAGAAGGCGCTGTCAAGCAGCAATGAACAGTAATGGATCTCATACTCGATACTGAAGCCATTCCAGTTCGCTCAGTCAACTTTGTGACATTTTGAAAAATTTACTCTTTTACCAATAATATCCATTTTCCATGGTGATCGTATTCAAAAGCTAAAAAATAAAGTCAAATACAAATAAAATCTTAATTTCTGTACTTAAATCATTAAAGATATAATTAAATAAAAAATATATACACTTTTCATTACAATATTTCAACCAAAACCTAAAACGGGTAGTGGGATGTACTTGGTGCTTAGCAAACTTCGAGTAGTATATTTTGCCTTTGTGAAGCCCCTTCTTGAATATGCGGACACAGTTTGGGACAACTGTCTCGAAAACGACTCACAGAATCATGAAAATGTTAAAAGTGACAGTCGAATCTTATATGAAGAAACTGGTTGGGAGATACTGCATATAGGGCGGCGAAAACATAAGCTAAAAGAGTATTTTAAAATGTATCATCTTGTGCCGTCTTATATCTCCAACAGAATCCCTCCACCAATATCGGCGAATCAAATGCGTGATCTGGGGGCGCGGTAGCTCAGTAGGTAGAGGTGCAGGCTGCAAGCCGAGAGGTCCTCTGTTCGAATCTTACCCGCGGCAACCGCGTTGTGTCCTTGGGCAAGACACTTTACCCTCATTGCCCACGTGGGCACACGGTGACGTTGTGTACTAAGGCGTACTGCACGTCGATGGTGCACCTGTCTTCAACCAATGCTAACCCTGCTTGTGTGGAGTTAATATGTTGGGGAGCTGACAGTTGCTCGCGGTTGCTCGGTGGTTCTCTCCGGGTACTCCGGCTTCTGCCACCCGTAAACTTTCGTGGTCATGATTAACCATTGTGCAGAAGTATGTGACCTTAAACACCAACCAATACATTGATAAATAAATAATGCGTGATCGACGTCATACACAAATTCGCCGTGTCCCTTTCTGTCGAACGAAAAATTATCAATTACCACACATTCCATCAACAACCAAACTGTGAATTGATATCCCTGCGAACACCGGAGATGATAGTTTATGAAATCTGTTAAGAAGCTATCTAAATCAGAACGCGCGTCTACCACCCCCATTCTTTTACAATTCGAGATACCGCAAAGCACAGATATACTCCAGTTGACGACGATTGCGATGCAGTCATCTTTATAATCACCTCTTTGTGAACTACTGGTCATCTCGCCAAACTGCATATGCGGTAAACACGAGACAACCGAACACTTTATTCTAAAATGCCCAAATTATAATCGTTTAAGAAGTGATGCACTATGCTTACTTCCGTTCATGTTTGACTGTAACACCCTGCTGTACGGATGTGAGTGCTATAGTACTCACGGTAATCAAACAGTATTTGAACGGTGCATCAGTTTATTCTTAAATCTGAGCGCTTCATTTAATGTTTGAACAAACACAAAAGGCAGATGGATTGTTGCCGTAAATATTGATACTCGATATCGTGCCTACTCGAGGTCAAGTTACCCATCAGTACCCATCGAAATGATGGTGCCTCACTCCCGAGGTGGTCAGGATCTTTCTTTATTATGCCAGTAATTGTTATTGACCAATCAGCTTCAGTATCTAGTGACTGTATATGAGACTGTGTATCATCAAGCTGACCGTATATAGAGCTTTTATTATGCTAGTAAATTTGTTTATCCAATCAAATGAAGTTACTAAGAGACATAGACTCCGCAATATTAGGTTGAGGATGGCTGAAAAGCTCCCAATATTAATTTAATATTAGGTGCCCGTCAGACATTTTGTTTTATCATTATATCCACACGCCTCAGCTTTTAATTTACACGTACGTACATGCTGCAGCGCAGTCGTACAGAAGACCCACCATATAAAATAGCCCCGTCGTATAAAGATTGCATTCGATTGAATGAAACTGTTATAATAAAATGCCAAACCAGCCCAAAACATTGGCGGTGAAAGAATAAGTCACGAGTGATTTATTAGAATGCGGAAGCAAAATTACTCCCCTTGTTGCGTATGTAAACATCGCCTGCTTTGGGTACATTTTTCGAGAAGTGTGTATCATTTAACTATACGTTGAGTTAACTACCCCAATGACATTTTAGCATGTCGTGCATAATAAATACGTTACAGGTCATTTAGTTGGCAGATACAGTGTCATATACGGCTCAGAGAAAACAATATTAGGTGAGGCTTTGCCTCACCTAATATTGTTTTCTCTTCGCCGTACATGACACTGTATCTGCCAACTAAACGCCCTGTAACTTATATTCCACATGGCCACTCATACCACGGTGATTACACGGGTCGCTCCATTTCCCCAAAACCACGAGAGCAGAGGACACCACGCTACAGTATTTTCCCAAATAACTGTCTTCTGCACACTTACATTACAGGTGAATTATCCTGTAAATTCCCAGCTGGTTTGCTGAACCACTCCTGTCCTGACACTTCACATGTAATGGGCTGTAAGTTGTTTGGTCTATCATTGATATCATCGAACGCTTTACTCTACCGAACAGGGTGGGGGTAATACTATGTGACCTTGTAACTGTGCTGTTTGGATTGCTGTTCTTGTCTATCACTGTAAATGGTAGGAAGGTACATTTAGCTTTTTGAAATTGGCGGCATTTCTTTTTGTATGGAAAAAACCGTGCCTATTTGAATACTATTGTCTCATTCTGCCATTCTTATTCTGTTTCTGACGTGAGTCAGTGGTTAGTACTTCTTGAAAGACATTAATGAAAGTCGTCCACCTTATATAAACAATCGTATAAATTAACAATTATCCAGGTTCCGCAGTTGAAACGAAGTACGGTGTTTCAGCAGCATGCAGTTATTTATGCCTATTATAATCAGTAACTCTTTTTTGCCCCCCCCCCTATTTTTTCTTGTTTTCGTTGTTTAAGTCACCTGCATATACAATTATCTCTTATTTCCCTCTGCACCAAACCTACTATCAAAACGTAATTACATTTTGAAAGTGTGATGAAAAAATCACCATTTTTGGGTTTGAACGGCAACTTTGATTGTATGCGAACCTGTCTTCTTGACTGTTTTATGTTCAAGCGTTTTACTGGTGGAAACAACGTCATAAAAGCTTACAGCTTACTGTTGGATCCACACTTACTATAACTGATATAATTGTATATATTTGAGAATTGGAAATAAATATTGTTTAAACCAAATGATAGGTCAGTCTGTTTGTACTTCCGGTTCGATGGTGTTAAATATTCTGATACTCAAATTGATATACTGGGTCCACATGAAAGATAGACAGTACCAGTCACATGGCTGTGGTATCTCAATAATTGGGAAGCGTGATTATCCGGGTCTGAATTTTACAGGATTCGTGATTTTCATTTGATTTAAGAGTGATTGAGATACATTACAAGTCTCTTTATGAAACGATGCAAATGGCGCCACTCACCTTTAACGGCAGTAACTCTTCAACGGGGTTCTAACAAGAAATTAATGCAGATATACGCAGCAATCGATGAATGACCCTAGAATTGATATTTTCCCAGATTTTCGATTCGAATCGAATCTAGAACCAAATTACGTCTGTTTTTCGAAACCGAATCGAATCGGAGACGTCTTAAGATGACCAGCGAGGGTTCGGGGTGCTATAAACGAAATTTGTTTTGACTATGACCGCTCAAGTCCTGACGGATAAAATAATCCAACTACATCATCAAGGCATGCCTTCGTCGAAGGCATGCCTTGATGATGTAGTTGGAATATTACCCTTTCAGGATTATAGTTATATTTATTGATATTGAAGGTCACATATTTATGCACAGTGGCTAATCATGACCGTGACAGTTTTATTTAAACTAAAGACTGGGCTCTATAACAAAGTTTAACAGAACTTTTGAACTCTATTTTTGAACTACAACTTCAAAAAATATGACTGGGGTTTAACTCCCTTGTTCTCGACAAACCTTTGAATGAATTTTATATAAGTAAAGTTGAACTGAATGAACTCTATATAACGCAGTGTTAACTGTAATACCCTTTCATGTCAACAAAGTTTTGACCTTAATGAACGAAGTTCAACTGACTGAACGAACTCTATATAACACAATATTAATACCCTTTGAACTATACGTTTGAATGCGTTTCTTTGAATGGGAAAGGGGAATACCTGCGAGTGTTTATGTCAAATCACGGAATCCCATTTCATGTAGTCGGATAGGAATCCCCACTTACGGATATGTCTCCCAGCGGGAACCCTGGGAGGTGAAGCAGTGCCTGTTCACTGCGGTAAACAGGCTCTGTTTTAGTGGTAAAATAGGACCCAGTCACCAATGCTTGAGATGTGCAAACCCTCTCTAAAGTGGGAAACATGGCTTATTAACGCTGACGCCTGGTCTTCAGTTGATACTGATGTTGTGGTCATGATTGTCAGGACACCTGAGGCCCCGTAAGGCCTGGGCTGACGTGGGGTTATTTAGTCCGGCTGATGAAGTTGCGGGAAAATTAGACCAACGTGGAGGGTCGGAATCCAAGTGTCGCGAACTCGGCGCAGGGAGCTTAGTTAGATCGACGCCGTGATTCCTTCTCTGCCAAATTGGCCGGAAATAGGTTCGATTTCCGTTAGGTGTGATTCCTAATCACTTCAGGCTGCGTAATGGAAAGAATGATTTAAAGTAACAACGATTCTTTTATTTACACATAAAAATAAAGCCGTTTCAATATTTCAACAATCAACAATTCGATTCTTTTCACAGAAATTTGGCTGCTAGGGTTAAATAATTCTCAACACTCATATAGTCATTCTATAGCCCTGTACTGGCACTATAGTCTACACACTGGAAATGTTACTACCGTGGGCTCGCCATAAGAGCTTCACAAATCTGAAATGTTATTACTGTGAGCTCACCATAAGAGCTTCACCCGCTTAGGCTCAAATGTGAACGTCTGCGCGTAACTGTACCTCTGGCTGTCGGAGGGTTCCGACCAGCAATGTTCGTCATCTATAAAGCCACCGTACTTCTGATTTGGGTCAGATATTGTCTACTCATACCTTATGTGCCTTTTGAAAGTCCTCCGTGAAAGTCCTATTGAAATATTCACTGTTCCTGGTTGAATTCACGATTCACAAATGCCCCTTTTTGTGCTAGGGCGAAATTGTCACTCACACCGATCTCCAGTCGGTATTACGATGCTTCGACAGCAAAACAAACTACTCAGAACGCAATCAGTCTGACGCTTCCAAGGGTTAATACGCACGTAATTGTCACTCACACCGATCTCCAGTCGGTATTACGATGCTTCGACAGCAAAACAAACTACTCAGAACGCAATCAGTCTGACGCTTCCAAGGGTTAATACGCACAATACAATTAACCTACACTTCTGACTATTGCAAGCTGATACCTGCTACTCGACAATCTAAACTTTAACGTTTCACCTTGGGGTTTTCCTTTTCAACGAATTTGGAACTGTAGCCGCCTATCAACCTCAAGCTAAATCAATCGTGGAATGCCCTCTCTGGCGATTCCAGCCGTTTCAGGGTCCTGTGATCGAAGGTACCCCTATGCCAGGAAACAGAGTCCGCCTGCCCTGGACTTCACCAACGTGTGTGTGACCCCAAGTGTGTGTCTAATGCTCTGCTCTTCAAGGTATATATACCTTTTACCCTAAACTGTCAGGTGGACCGACGTTCATCTGTCCACCCGTCAAAACGGCGGGAGATGACGTATATCGAGGCAGAATCAATACAAGTCATCTCGCGCGTGACTTAACGGTGATTTCACTTGTCGAGAAAACCGATTCGTTTCTGCCAGTCATTGTCATGACAGACATTTCTATCTTTTAGAATCTCGTTTCTCAATTGGCCGTGGCGATATCCTGCCACCAACCAATTACGTCTCGTAAGACTCGCGACTACTGTATAAATTAAATGAGATTAGACCTTATCTAACATACCGTTTCTCCTCTGGGTCCCTGCGCTGATGCTGGATATACACCACGTGTGTTTTTTCCATGTCCAGCTTCACAGAGAAGTGAAATTCACGTAGGGTTTTCGCCTTGATGCGGAATATCTTTTGAACTTACACTATCTTTATATATGAGGCCCCTTGCCCCTGTATTTAGGCTGGCTTTGCTCTGACAATGATTAGCCATTGTACAAAAATATGTGACCTTAACCCTTTACCTAACGAATCGGCCACACCCGCCCGCATAATATGCAAATTCAGCAGCTAAAAAAAATATTATTTTTCAAAAAAATTCAACAAAACCATACCATGTGACCCCTCTTTGGAACGAGCTCGTCGAGCTCGTTCCAATGAGGGGTCACATGATATGGCTTTGTTGATTTTTTTTAAAAAATTAAAAAAAAATGATATTTAAAATAATAAATTTTGATATCGTCTGCGTTGGGAAAGGGGTTAAACTCCACGAAATAAAAATAAATAATACAGATATGTCTGTCGTTACAGAATCCCCATTTTCGTTGTGTGTGTCTATGTAAGGGGAATGTATACCAATACCAATACGGGGTTAGATGAATGGAGCAATCTGGTTACACTTGTGAAAGACCCGTCAGAGAGTAAAGTCGAGACAGGGTTAGTTATAGCTAGGAAGTATAAAGTAGTTCTACAAGTCCGTGATAGTGGAACAAGTCTGTTAGGGTGGTAGAAGATTGTAGTATTGGATGACTACAACAGTGTTGTATCACACGACAGATAACGGTGACTACGGACAAGTCAGCAGTGGTGGATCACATGACAGACAGTGTTGACCATGGACAAGTCATCATTGGTGGTTTAAAACCTATGAACGTATTAGGGTGGTACAGAAGGTCGGGCGGAACAGGTACTACTAGCCATAACTATATGAAAATAGTTGTCTTCAGATAAATATCTCCCCGTGGGAACCCCGGGAAGTAAGCAGCACTTGTTTACTGTGGTAAACCAGTTCCGCTTTACCAGTAAAATAGGACCCAGTCACCAATGCTTGGGGTGAAATTCCTCTAAAATGGCCAACATGTAGATTAACGATTGACTAAACTTGACTTTATCTCCATGTTGTGTCACGATTAGCCATGGTGCATAAATATGTGACGTTAACCACCAACAAACAGATAAATATCCCCAAACCCTATCCTCAAAAAAGTACATTGCCAATTCATAAGTATCCTCTAATACCCAGATGAGTCGCAGAGCAGTATGTGGAGACATTTGTTTGAGAAATTGCTCTATAGCTCATTTGCTCGATGAGATTTGCGTCGCAAGAGCAATTGCTCGATAGCGTATTTGCTCCTCGATGGGATTCGAGTCCTTTGAGCAATGACTTTTCGGTATCTGCTCGAGAGCTTATTAGGAGAACTTTGAATAGGCATTTCTTGGGGTGGCCAAGAAGGCTGGACCAAACAGGTACTAGGAGCCATAACTCTCTTCAAATAGACATCCTCATATAAGTATCCCCCAAAATATATACTCAGAAGGTATCCTCAAATGATACAAAGAGGATATCTAGTGTTTTTGAATGGATACCGAAAATTATCTCACGAGTGACAGAGACAAAAGTTCATTTTTCGCGAGCGTTTGCGAGCGAAAATGACGGTTTATCTCGGTCACAAATGAGATCATTTCGGTATCCACTCAGCCTCAGTTGGTGCAGGCTGCAAGCCGAGAGGTCCTCGGTTCGAATCCCACCTGCGGCAACCACGTTGTGTCCTTGGGCAAGACACTTTACCCTCATTGCCCACGTGGGCGCACGGTGTCGTTGTGTACTAAGGCGTACTGCACTTCGATGGTGCACCTGTCTTCAACCTATGCTAACCCTGCTTGTGTGGAGTTGGTATGTTGGGGAGCTGACAGTTGCTCGCCGTTGCTCGGTAGTTCTCTCCGGGTACTCCGGCTTCCTCCACCCGTAAAACTGTCACGGTCATAATTAGCCATTGTGCAGAAATATGTGACCTTAAACACCAATAAATAAATAAATAAATCAACCTTGAATTGATGCATGAAAGTAAAAAGCGTATTGAATCATTGATACGGGGAAGTGATTTGATCGATACTGATAGCTTCTTGCAATCTGATTCAACTGGTGTGTTTCAAGTCCAAACATAGCCTGAATGTCCATAATATGAGTTTTTGGTTTGGTACGTCCTTTCAAAGGACGTACCAAACCAAAAACTTATATTACGGACTTTAAGGCCATGTTTGAACTAGAGGGTTTCATGCATCAATTCAATGTGAATACATGTTGAATTATTGCTGTAAATGACCGGTATCCACTCAAAAACACTATATTTACTTTTTATTATACGTTTATAGAACAAATTAATTATTTCCTGTGATAATTTGACTCGTATTCACTTTGAAGTGATGCTTTGAAAACAGCCATTTTGATTGATACCGTGAACGTGAAAATTTCTATATCTTCACAATGGGGGATACGGTTTCTATCTTTCCGCAATTTCTTTGATAATCGACCGTTTTGGGTATAATAAATTGCTATTTTATAGATATCCTCAAATGCCCAGGTGAGTCGTAGAGCAATATTTGGAGTCACTCTTTGGAGCAATTGCTCTATAGCTCATTTGCCCCATGACATTCGAATTTTTCAACCAATTGAAATATTCCATCTGATTGTATGTAAAAATAGGGATGGACTATTAAACACGTTGACCCCTGATCGTATCGTCCACGCCAGTTCAGTGTCATCAATTGCAAGAGTCAATATTCATAACCTGGGGGGAAGACGGAACCCAAACAATAGAAATAATGGAATAGGCAGAAACTAGGGCATAGCTAATATGCACATAGATAGAAGCATAAAATCCTCCAGGAATCCGAATTAATAGGTAGAAAGCGCGGAGTTTGGAAAAATCCGAACTAGTACTCTCAAATAAAGGAACGCGCATTATAGCACTATGCTATTCTTAAAATCACAATTCTTTTATAGCAGTTACCTATTTGATAAGATTGTATTCTCGTTCCCGTTCTGTTTGAGATATCTATGTGCGACTATCGTCACGCTCGCTGGGGTGAGTGCGCGACAGTGAAATCTCTCCCGAGGAGAAAGATATTTGAGCAGGACACCAGGTTTACGCAATATCTAGGGGGGGGGGGGGGGTCTTCCCAACAACCGGACAAGCCCACAATAAAGGAGACGGTTTCCGGAATGGGGGTTTGGGCTTAAACCTCCACGACATGGGAAATATAGCTTCCCCGTACCCCACTTGGTGCCACCAATGTGCCTCTATAGTAATGAAATTACCATGTACCATAATGTCCTCCATGGACATCAATGAGACTTTCAGTGTTAAATCAAAAATGCGCCCAATGGCCTTGTCATCTTAACGCTGCAATCCCCATTGGAATCCATGGAAGGCAGTATGTCTTTCAAAGGTGTCAATGGAGAATTCAGTGTTAAATGTAGAAATTTATGCCATAAATGTTACGCCATAATCTCCCAGACTACCACTGTTACACAGACTGACTACCACTGCTACACAGTCACAGACGCGCTGTCGTTGAACTCTCTGCGACAGTTGTTTTTACGTAAAAAAAAATTAGCATTGTGTAAGTATAAACCTTTAAAATTTTGAAAGAGTTTTTGTGACACTTCACATTTTTTGGAAGAATAAATCAGTATTTTGTAACAAACAAGTTGTATTTTGTGAATAGTAGAAACCTAACACTCACATAAAACCTAACTCTCACAGTACAACATAATACTCACAGTGAAAAACAGAATGTGTGATAGAAACTGTTTCTCTCTTTCTGCGACTTTGTGTTTAGAGAATCTCTTAATGTGTGGGCCCTCAAGAGGGCCAATCCCGAATGCATTTATGAAGACACTCGGTGTGATACACAGAGATTATTACCATTATGTGGATGTACAAAATATGTATCTGAGTCTCGCTCCGGGCTCTAAGGGTAGATCACGACTCGTCGACGAGCCGTGATCTGCCCTTAGAACCCGGAACCCGGAGCGAGACTCGGATACACATTTTGTACATACACAAAATGGTAATAATCATTTTATCTTACAATATTGGGGATAAGTCAAGAATGTAGACGAATATATAACGAACTATTTGTTCGTACGGATGAACAAAAAGAAAAAAATGTAACTCACGCGAAAGGAACGTGATTGTATCCGACCCCCTGATACAAACATCTGTACCAGGGGGTCGGATACACGACAGTTGTGGAGTTAATACAGACAAAATACATGTTGATTGTAAGATAACAATAAATTATCAAGTTAAAACGGTGTGTAGAGAAAAGCAGAATTATGATGTATCCTAACTTGTATCCGGAATTCTGGGTAAAAAATTCAATAACCTTCACTTGGATTTTAGGATTTTCCATAGAATTCACTCCAATTCAAATATAGGTTATTCAATTAAACCTCCCATTTCTTAAAATACTTTTTCAGGTTGCCACTTGAGAACAGGATACCGATCAACCTTTTTACCCGGTACTTCTTCAGTTCATAACCACGAATCGCTAAGAACTGCCTTATCCCGGCACGTCATTCGAATTTGTCGATAATTTGCTGACATTACTCACGAGTATATTTCAGTGGACTTGTACGACGCATGTGACCAAAACAGTATCTGACAATTGTCTTCGTCACGTCTTTTTCTCTATCCTTTCATATCTTCCAATCGCTTATTTCATTCATCATCAGATATTTCAACGATCTTCCACCTTCTGTATTCTGCTGGATGTAGAGAGAACTTTACATTCAATTTTTGTGGAAGAAGAAATGCTGAGCAAATGAAAATGTTAACAAGTTTAACAGACAAGACAAAGTGTCATTTGGATCAAAATCTTTCCAAATAACGCTCACGTGCTATTTTGATTATTAGGCGGGAAAAAATCAGTCATTTACAACGTTTACTATCAAGTCGTCGGAGTAAGCATAAGATTACCAAATGAAGGTGGGTTATTTCGTCAACATCATCAGCTTGTGACTTATTTCTCGCTTAAGAGATCATGGAACCAACACGTATGGATTACTCTACACTGGGCTATCAGTTTTTTCCGTCAACATGTATGGTATATGGAAATTTAATACCTGAATATCGGTTTTTAAACACCGAACCGCAGGCGATGTGTTTAAATGAGACATCCAGGTATTAAATCTCCATATACGATACATGGCGACGGAGATAACGTTTTTGTCCCCTTTGAAACACAATAGAAACATTGAGGAAAAATTTGTGGACGCGTTTCTCACGCTCCGCAATCTGTTGGAACAAACTCAGAAGACAACAGACAGAGTTACATCCCTTTGGTCCTTAAAGAAATGAGTAAACAGTATTTATCGTCCACCTAATTCCAATGTGTTATATGTGCCTACTGGCAGCCTACTGGCACATAGAACGCGTTGGAACTGAGGGGACGATATTTGCTCTTATTTTATTTTTCTCAAGTTGTTTCATTTAATTATTCGACTATTTAATTTATAACGGCAAAATATGATCGAATTGTCGGAAATCGGATTATATTTGTGACTATTTTCAGGTTTTTTGGTTCCATTTTTATATCGATGAGAACAAAAGCGATAGGCTTTCCTTTAAACCATTCACTCCTATGTTTCGCGTGAGCTTATACCCTGAATGTTGCACGCTCTAATATACCTTGGATATTGAGTGAACCCTTTGCCATGGCTATTTCTCCAAGGCATTTTGACCAGTCAAGAGACGGAATTTATCGGGACGTAGGGACAAGTTAAAATAGCATTTTTTTCATATTTTACTCATTTGTTAAAGATTTGTTGCAAATCCATCAACTGGAGCAAGTAATCCAAGTAAAAGTAAAACAAAAAACACTTTTTTGATTTAATATTTGTTTTTTTAAGTGATATCGATGTACATTTATTTAACTTAGGGTATGACCAGATTTAGATTGTTGCCTGGCTGTCGAAAGTGTCCTTTAACGCAATAAATTTAGATTGTTGAAACATTTTGAGTAACTAACACTTGCATGTCTGTAATGACCTATACAAGTAAACCATAATTTGATTTTTGCTTCAATTTTATCTCCTAACATATCATCAAAAACTACAAGATGTGGATTAGTGACACCATTAACAATTGCTATATTTTCACTTTCTTCAAGTAATTTTTTTTTAACAAATTCTGTTTTGCTTGAACCACTTGGCCCGGAGATAAAACTATTGCAGCGATGTTGAAACAAACACTCACCTGATGTCATGATTTTTTGTGAAATGTTTTTTATATCACTAACTTCTATACAACTTACTTCCATAGTTTAGTTCAGTTTAATAGTTTAATGCATTTCACCATAATGGCAGTTGTACAATACAAACATAACAAATAAGAAGAATTAGTAAACATGATGTATAATATAAAGTACTAATGACATTTGTCTTTAACAAGTTGATCTCGCTTGCAGAAGAATAACCAGATCATGTTAGAAATAATATTAATCGATTTACTATCACAGTTTTTCAATATATAATACACACTAAAAACTGAAGTGTTAAAACTGACAGTTTCAAGGTGTTAAACCCATTCTAACTCTTAGGGTTTGATTTTAACACTCAAAGTGCAATGCTTTAAGCACTTAGACATTACAATCGTCAGACATCTGAAACTTGAATGGATGTGTCTAGCATTGGTGGTTCTTCCAGAATCGTCCATAATTTGATTTGCGCTTGGTGGGGACATAATTAAAAGGACACAACGCAGATGGCGCGGATCAGGCTCGAGAGTTCGAGCCTGATCCGCGTCATCTGCGTTGTTTCCTTTTAAGTGTCGCGACATTACACTTCTTATATGGTATTATTGTAACACCTGTCAAGTTCTGGGATATCTACACTTGAACAAAGTGCCAGTTCAGCACTTAGTAAGTGTTAATACAGCACTTCAAGTGTAGTTTTTAACACTTTAGTTTTTAGCGTGTAGTATTTCTCCGAATCATTTAATTGTTCAAATTCTTTGTTTTCTTTTATAATTTTTTCGAATCCCGTTTCCCTAATTTCGACATATACCCCACAATACATAACAAAATGTGGAATATGATCTTCTAATCGATGGGTTGCTCCTAACTCAAATATGGTTTCTGAAGAATGGAATTTCTAATCAATTTGTATAAAGAATCTATGATTTTGCTCATCATAAATAATATAATCCAGCATAACTCATGCCCAAATACTTTGTAAATTTTGTTTGTAAAAAGCATTCATGTATAATGTATTAAAAACTTCAATATGCATTTCTGTTTTTAATTATTGTTCGATATCCAGGAGTAATAAGTTGAAAAGCATAGAAAAATGCCTTACAGTTAAAACTAGCAGTCCTGTAATGAAATGCGCACAAATAGCACGACGATCTGCGCGTTAATCTACGCGTTATGACCATAGTAAGGCTATCAAATTCAGTACATATGACCTATGCACAATTAATGTTTCAGCCAATGGACCTGTGAGGAACCCGGAGGTCCATTGGCAGAAACATTGCCTGTGTTTGCTATGAGTAACCAGGAGAACCTGCCGTGCTTTGGATGCCATTCGATATGGCAATTGCGCGCAATTCCTATGTGCAGTTAAGCCTAGATAAGCGCACAGTTAGTGACAAGACGTCTAGTTTTAACTGTATGTGTGATCTTGTTTTCTGAAAGACATCTTGCCTGATCAGTTGTTAAAATGAAAATGATTACTGATTTGTTTGCTCAATTATCTCGGATTTAATGTGAACGTCTTGGCAGTCAGAAGAGTAATTTTCTGAACCATCTGCGAACATCTTGTCTAACTTATTTGAATTTGTTTGCAAGTGCTGTTTTTCGTATAATTATGGCACTAAATTATGTACTTACGTCATCCGTCATGAATACAAGTAAAACATTAGATTCTAAAATATCATTTAGAGATGTGTTATATTTTTCACACTTGAAAATATTTGTTCTAAACTATGTTCATTATCCATCACTGATATTTTATCTGGAGGGGTTTGCAGATATGACAGTGGTTTGTAAAATGAAAAGCAGACGACACTTGCAAACAAAATTCATGAATAACTAATTTTTTCACTTTTTGTTTCAGAAACATAGGTTATGACCCCTCATTGGACGAGCTCGTCGATCTCGTTCCAATGGGGGGTCATAACCTATGTTTTTGAGACAAAACATGAAAAGATAATGAAAATTCATTTCGATTTTTGTTAATAGCGCTGGCCGATTTTGGCCGTTACGTTGGGGTTAAGGGTTAAACACCAATAAATAAATAAATAAAATAAATAAATAAATAAATAAATAAATAAATAAATAAATAAATAAATATCATTTAGAGATTTATATCTTTTCATAGATGAAAATATTTGTTCGAAACAGAATTCATTATTGATCACAAATATTTTATCTGGAGTGGTTTGCAGACATGATAGTCGTTTGTAAAACTGACAGTTTCTAATAAGCTGAAATGTAAGAACAATTTGGAGTGAACTTAACATGTTTTTGTAAAAGAGTATCTTCGGGTTCCCAATTCATTAAACCTTGTCCACTCACAAAACATTTTACTTTACCACCACCTTCAACATAGAAAAATCAAGCTTTGCTAAATTTTCTTTCATGGATTGCAAAAATAGGATTTGTAGTTATACTAAAACTCGAAAACTTTAGTTCTGTTAAGTATGAATGATGTGCAGGATCAAACAGCAGACATCTTACCAATTTAAAATTTGACTTTGACAAATCTGTGAAGAAACTAAAAATGGCTTTTTATTATATCCATAGGATTCCTGTGTGAGATGAAATATTTCATGTAATTAATGAAATAAGGCTTTTGCATTTATCACATCACACTGAGAAATATATTGTTGCATTCATTAAATTTTATTTCCCAAAGTGATGTGGTAAATTGCACAAGTTTTATTTATGTTAGGTAAAAGTTTTATTTCAAAATTTGCATGAAATATTTCCTAAATGAGAAATAGAGTATAAAAGACCATCTCGCACTTGCTTTTATTTTCCCGGTGTGATGTGATAAATGCACAAGCTTTATTTTAACCCTTTACCCATATTGAAAAGCAGACGACATTAGCAAAAAAAAAAAAAATCTTAACTATTTTTTCAGTTCTTGTCTCAAATATAGGTTAAGACCCCTCAATGAGACAAAAAATGAAAAAATAACAATAATTAACTGTCGATTTTTGAGAATAGCGCTGGCCGGTTTTGGTCGTTACATTGGGTAAAGGGTTCAACTTTACACGAAATATTTTAATTGAGAAATCGGCGGATATCAAAGGTAATCGATTCTCAGCTTTTTTGACACTTGCATTTAGAATACCAAGAAGTTAAGGGTGTATTTCAGTGTTCCAAAACAAAGATGTGTAATGTAAGAGATCCAAGATTAGAAAACAACATGTGATCCAAAACTTTTTTACTACAAACCCTTATTCACTGCTGGTTTAAGATGACTTATCAGTGAACTTTTTGAAACGATGGCTAGTAAATGTCATGAAGCAAGAACTGTTATCACTAAGTTGTTGAGAAAACCTTGACATTTGGAGCACATCGGATTAATGAATTGAAAAAAATATATTATCTACCAATGTGGCGGCGGGGGATGGGCGCCAGCTGTTGCAATATCTGCAGGGTTTACACAAACTACCGGGTTTGGAATTCAAACCAGACAGAAAGAAACATTATTTAAGCAGACGTAACACCTAATACCCACCTAAACAGACTGTTGATAATGTGTTACCAGAGTTTGATGAGGATATTTTAATGTGTGACATACCTACCAAGACAAAAACAGATGATAAATTAAAAACATTATTTCCAGAGAGAGGGACATCACCAATGAAAGTTTCAAGAAAACATAAAGCTAAGGACTGTAAACCAAAATTATTACCACTTTATAGGGCCAATCCTTAAGCTATATCACTAAAAATGAGGGCGTTCATTTTGTGTATTCGCCCTGTTCCCGATAACATCACCGGGCCGGCGGGCCAATAATAAAATTGATTTTCATTATTGGCCCGGCGGCCCGGTGACGTCAATGTTCATTCAGCATTTCGGAGCATCAAACCGCCGAGCTAACTCTCCTTCACTTCCGAGAATTATCGATATATTTTGAACGCGGTCGTTGTTTAAATTGATCGTTTCTCAGTCGTTTCCTTGAGCTCTCCATCATTTCGTGAGAAAAGAGCATTTCATTTCAGAGTATTATCATCCGATGATCATCGTCAGGTAAGTAACATACATTGTAAATAATATATTGTTAGTTGTTCGTCAATTTCGCCAGAACTTAGCTTATGTCTCGCCTAGTACATTATTTCTCTCCTTGAAAATCCAATGAAGCAATACCTACACGTACCAAGTGCCCTTGAATATTTATTAACAGTCCATGTGGTAATAATAGTAATAACATGATTTTGTCTCGGGCCGCTAATAGTCCCTTGGGCTTTTAAACATTTCTTCCGGGCGTTAAAGAACCATAACGCCCTAGAAAGTCATGTTATTGTATAAGTGTCAAAACAGGTCAAGAAACTTCAATGAACATTTGAAAGGTGACATTCTTGTTTCAATTGAAACATAACTGAGTTATATTGCAAAATATTCATGGAATAAAATTCAAGAAGGTGATGTTTTCATTTATCTCTTGAATTTTTAGAAGTCTTTCAGAAAAATAAGTTGGAGTTGGGAAAAACTTTTGTAATGCACAAAAGTTTTTGCTTCGCATGATATGTACATTACGAAAATTATAAAAAAAACCCCACAGAAACATATGTACAACACAAAACGTTTTTCCCAACACCTACGCATGTCCGTGGTGGGTGGACGTCTTGTTTTTTTTTGTGAGAGATTTACCCGTTCACTTCCACTAAAAAGACTACAGATTTGTGTTTTTTTTTCATATGGTCAGTCGTATGTGTGTTATTCACCGCAGTCAGTAGTAAAGAGATTTGATAAAGTTTTCCAAATGGAGTTGAATAATAAAAGAACAGCGTCGAAGGAGCTCACGCCCCCAGCGGTCAGATCGAGAGAGTTAATGGCGGAAAATGTTTGGGGCTCACCTGGTTTGAAAGATCTCCCATCGACGATTGCAGATAGTCTACGAATCGTGAGTAGTGAGGACCTAGAGGACCTAGATACTGAACACACACACCAACAAATTAATTCATATGACGTGAGTAGAAATTCGAAACATAATGTTGTAGCTCAAGAAATCCAAGAAGTCAATAACGAGGAGCCCGATACTTTTTTTGAACTGAACTGTAATGAACAAAAGCGGTCACGGTCACCCGACGTCCAAAATACATCTACATACTCATGTCGGTCAGATGAGTTAGCCGGCATATATGGCCTACTGAAACAAATTTCGACAAAATTAGGGGTTATGGATGAAATTAAGACTGAAATTGGGCTTGTTCGTGCAAAACTTGACAATATCGAAAAGTCAGTGGAAACCTTGGGTGAAAGAGTGAATAACCTTGAACACGAAACGGGTTGTATAAAAGGTGAAATATCTGAACTGAAAACAAGTAAGGCAACAATAGAATCTTCAGTGAACCGTTTAGAAAACGACGAGAAGAATGTTCACGAGCGGCTGTCAACCATACAAAGAGACAATGCATCTATAAGTGAATCTCTCATCGACCATCAAATGCAATCGATGCGGGACAATTTAATCTTTTCTGGAATAAGAGAGATAGAGTCAGAAAAAATAACTTCAGAAGAAATTCTTATTGACTTTATGAGGGAGAAAATGAAAATTGAAAGACCCATATATTTTGAACGCGTGCATAGACTTGGTAAAAAACTTCCACACAAAACTAGACCAATTGTTGCAAAGTTCTCCTATTATAAACATAGGGAGTATGTTCGAAATCAGTCATATACACTGAAAAGAACAAACTTTTTTATTAGCGAACAATTTCCCAAGCCTGTGGCAGACTATAGAAAATCAGTACTTTTACCAATATTTAAGGACGCAAAATCAAAAGGAAAAAGGGCTAAAGTGGTAGCAGATCGTTTGTATGGAGATAATGAGCAGTGTTTTCCTTCAACACCACCTCCCTACCGTGTTCTTCACGAACATTCAATTTTGGCAAATATGGGATACCGAGAATATAGTAGTCAAGGGGAATAGGACAGCTGGGAAGGGTTAAAACTAAGGTTTCTCTCTTTAAATGTCTGTGGCCTTATGTCAAAACTTAGTGACCCGGAATTTGAAGATTATATTTCCAACTTTGACGTCCTCTGTTTTCAAGAGATCAAAACTGACGAGGTTGATTTAATCGAAATAGCCGGGTTTCATGTTTTTAATCCAAATATTAGGCACAAGCTTTCCTATGTTAGGTCAGGCGGCACATGTATAGCTGTGCGAGAAAACTATAAAAAACTATTTTCACTTTTACAGGATGCCGATGAAATCTCACAGTGGATAAAATTTAGCTCTGGAAACATAGAGTTTCTTCTGGGAAATGTGTATTCCCCATTTGAGGGGTCCAGATATGATTCCGGAAATCAGCATGATGATTTACACATCTCATTGCTTGACAAAACTTATAAAAGTGGATCTGTAGTAATGGTGGGTGATTTCAATTCCCGAGTCGGAAACCTCAATGAGCTATCCGACAACGTGAAAGAACAAATCACCCTCCACACGCTTCACAACATATCTGCCGAAAGAGAAACTATGGATAAATTAACAAATAATTTTGGCAGAAAGCTTGTGGAAGTGTGTAAAGCTAACAATTTGATTATTGCAAATGGGAGAATCGGGCAGGACAGGGGGGTTGGGGCTTTTACTTGTAAAGGGGTCAGCATTATCGACTACCTAATCTGCACATCCGAGTTTAGCCAGTACCTGACGGACTTCAAGATTGAAGAATTCAATGAGCTCATCTCCGACGCCCACTGTTCAATTGTTTTCACAGTTGACTGCTCTGTTGACCAAACAATACCCGTTGTTTGTGACACAGGGCAATCAACGATAACCTCTAACGGTACTAGTGTCTCGCCAACTAGGATTCTAACGGTAAAGCCAAATAATACCTTGTATTCAAAGGCGGATAGAGCTCATACAAAATGGGACCCAGATAAAATAAATATTTACGATAAAAACCTGAACAGATTAGCTATAAGGGAATTAGAAAAAAGATTAAATTCGATGGAAACGCGTAACCCTACCGCAGAAGAGATAGATAAAATAAATCAAGAGTTGTGTGAAATATACTTGAATGCAGGCGTTAAAACATTCCAGTCAAAACCGAGAAACAAACCTTCAGAAAAAAAATACAGGGAGGTAAAAAGGAAATTTATATTTAGAAAACCATGGTTTAGTAAAGACTGCCTTGACTCGAGAACTGCTCTGCGACGGGTACGTAAATTTTTTAAACGCAATCCAACCATAGAAAACAGAAATATGTTAATTGATTATAGACGTGTATATAAAACGGCTCTCCAGAAAAGCAAACTGCGTTTTAATAACCAACTTAGGTACAAATTGAGATGCACCAAAAAGCAAAACAGTAAGGAATTTTGGAAAATATATAATTTGTTAGAAAAAAAGAAAACCAAATATAAAATGCCATCGGTAAATGATTTTTATGACTACTATACTAAACTCGAAAATGATCTTTCTTCCAGTTTGGTAATAGATGAAAATCGTCTTGAGACACAACATACTGACCCTCCGGAAAACATTGATAATACAATATTAAATGAAACTATATCAGCCGATGAAATAGAAAGAGCCATGAAAAGGTTGAAAAACGGAAAAGCCCCGGGGCATGATGGGATACTAAACGAGTTTATCAAGTCAACTTTTTCGCAGTTCAGAAATATATATACAAAATTCTTTAATCTAATCCTAAACACTGGTGTTTTTCCCTCAGACTGGACAATTGGAGTGATTAAACCAATATATAAAATGAAAGGCGACCCACATAACCCAGATAATTATCGTAAAATTACATTACTTAGTAATATATCTAAGTTATTCACCAGTGTACTGAGCTGGCGAATATCCCAATTCCTAACTGAGAACAATTTATTAGATGAGACACAAACAGGATTCAGATCGGGCTATTCAACGCTCGATCATTTATTTACCCTTAGGGCAATAAGAGAATTATTACGAGTCAATAAACTTAATTTGTATTGTGCATTCATTGACTTCTCCAAGGCTTTTGACAAGGTATGGACAGCAGGGTTGCGGAAAAAACTTCTTGACACACATATAGACGGTAAGATTTTAAGAGTCATCAAATGTATGTATAGTGGCATAAAATCCATTGTCACAGTCGACGGGCAATTCTCTGGCCCGATCGCGAGCGATACCGGCGTCAGACAAGGTGAAAATTTATCCCCGATACTTTTTGCCCTGTATCTCAATGATCTAGACATTTTCTTAAACGAACAAAACTGTAAGGGCCTGAACCTGGTTTCCTCTACTCCTATAACGAATTCAACGCATCTCCTCTTACGACTTTTAATACTGCTGTATGCTGACGACACGGTTCTGCTATCTACTACCAGAATCGATTTACAACATACACTGGATATGTTTTATAAATACTGTACGCAATGGAAACTAGATGTCAATGTTAATAAAACAAAAGTAATGAAATTTGGAACTCGTGTGGGAAAAAACGAAAAATTCGTCCTGGGCGGGAACCAAATAGAAATTGTCAATAATTATAAATACTTAGGCGTAATGTTTTCGAAAACTGGAAGATTCACTGCTGAAATAAACAATCGGTGCACTGAGGCTAAAAAAGCAATGTATTCAATTATAAGTAAATCAAGACAAAATACTTTAACAATTGATATTATGTTAGAAATATATGAAAAATCTGTTGTCCCTATTTTAACTTATGGCTGCGAAATTTGGGCCTGCGAAAATATTTCAATAATTGAAAAACTAGAAATGTGGTTTCTTAAATTTATCTTACGTCTGAAAAAATCAACTGGAAGAGATTTTGTGTTTGGCGAACTCGGATTGACACCGATTGGAATCAAAATTAAAACGCGTCTTTTAAATTTCTGGACTCAATGTTTGTCAGGAGACGAAAATAAAATATCAAACTCCATATATTCAATCCTGTATCAACATTACGCCAGTGGTACCTACAAGAGCCCGTGGCTAGACAACATTAATATTCTCCTTAGTAATATAGGTATGGGGTGGGCCTGGTTAAATCAAAACATTGTTAATAAAAAACATTTCGACTTTAGTGTTAAGCAAAGATTAAAGGATATATTTATACAGGAATGGAGAGCAAGGCTGAGTAGCTCAAATAAATATAGATTTTATAATGTAATAAAAGAAGATTTTTGTTTCGAAAACTACCTTTGTAAACTCCCGATTTCCCTGGCTACAGCCCTTCTCAGATTCAGAGTAAGAAATCATAGGCTCCCAATCGAAACAGGCAGTTGGACGTCGGAAGAGCTTTCCGAAAGAAAATGTAGTCTTTGCCAATTGGACGTTGGAGATGAGTTCCATTATGTCTTTGTATGTAGGGATCTGAGAGACCTCAGAAGAAAGTTTATAAAACCCTGTTATAGATGTAAGCCCAGTATGTTCAAAGCCCAAAGCCTTTTCACTTCTACAAATACAAAACAACTCCGTAACCTGGCCAAACTTGTTAAAGCCCTTAATTTAGTCATACCTTAAGTTTAACTACCACTCTCGGCTGACCTACAACCACAAAGGCCAAAGTCTCTATGCGTGAGCCATAAAGCTGTAGGCATGCTTGTGGGTGGGTGGGTGTGTGCGTTCGTCTCACTGGGAGTGGCGCCTCTGGAGTGATCTTTTTCTGACTTGGTATGACCACCTTTAAGTAGCAGAATATTATTAATAAAATATCACACTGTCGCTAGGACTATAGAACCTGGGTTTTCCCATCCGTCTGATTATTTAACGTTCCCACGCTTCTCCGCTTGCACCACAAACACACCCAAAATTTTCGCACAAGGGAATATTCCCTTGATATTTCGAAGAGTGTGCTGTGCAAGAGGGGGAGATTTGGGTAAACGTTACTTTCTGAAGTATACTTTGGTGCACAAATGGCATTCCGCAATAAAAGTACTATCACTACTAACCCTGTTCTCAACGCTTTGAGCAGACGACACTCGTGAAAAATGTTGTAAAACTTGAATTTCCATTCCGAAATATGGGGGCGTCGCCCCTCATTCGAACGGGCGTGTGGCGCTCGTTCGTGTGGGGGGCCACGACCTGTGTTTCGCGAGCAAGAATTGAAAGTCTAAAAATTAATACACTACCCGTTACTTTGGATAAAGGGTTAACAGATGTTGGAAACTGGAATACCACTTACTGCCCAGTTAAGTGAGAGTTTAGGGGAGGAAACACGAATTTACATTGAACACCGTCCTATGGCGTTACAGATTCCGGTTTTGGCATCTCTACCCAGTCGGAAAATTTGGCTGTATCTGGTGCCAACAGACGGGGGTACCGGCCACAACCTCACTATATCCTTCTCATAAATTTACCCTGTCATAATTTAGAATTAATTATAAACGTTACGGCTGGCTACCACCTCCATACTATGTAACTATTGACTCGACCAGTGTGGCGAGGGCGCACACACACTCCCTCACACATGTGCAATATGTATATATGTATGCATATATGTAATGTGTATATGTGTGAGTGTGCGTGTGTGTGAGTATGTATGTGTATATACACACATACATGCATACACACGCGTATGGGTGTATAGGTGTGCATATGCATGTGCATGGGGCTATTTACTTATTTATTTATTTACTGATACTGACAGAGAAATAAGGCAAGGGGGAATAGATACCTGTTATACATGTATATACAGCGGCGAGGGCAGGGGGGGGGGGGGGATGTTAAATTACGATTGTAGACCACCACCACGGACATGTTTGTAACATCTAGAGAAATTATTGTTTGTAAATTGCTTACATCATGTATATGCAAAAGCATTTGAATAAATCAAATCAAATTAAATCAAACTTATTTATTTTGGAAAACAAAACTCACCTATGCAAGTAAAAATAGTTTCATGTTAAAAAAAGATTATTTGGCGTACTGTACATAACGTTTTTGTGTCGTCTTGAACAAATTCCGAAAACAAAAAAAAAATCGTTTCTGCAACACCAAGTTTTTATGGTACATCAAACTTTTTTTTTTTTATCCTTTACCCAACGTAACATCAAAACCAGCAAGCTCTATTGTCAAAAATCGCCAATTAATTTTCATTATTTTTTTCATTTTTTTTGTCTTAAAAACATAGGCTATGATCCCGCATTGGAACGAGCTCGTTCCAATGAGGTGTCATAACCTATATTTTGAAGACAAAAAATGAAAAAAATTAGTTATACAAGAATGGTTTTGCAAGTGTCGTCTGCTTTTCAATTTAGGTAAAGGGTTAATCTGAAAAAAATGATACGTGCAAGCGAAAAGATAGTTTCATGTTATAAAATTAATTTGGTTTTCGACAAAAAGTTTGTCTCACGTTTTTTTTTGTTTTCGGAATTGGTGAATTGGGCACACCCGTGAGCAGTCTCAAATATCTATTGGGATTTTAAAACCATTAGCCTTATTGGGATTTGTCTTGTTAGGATAATGCAGAGGTTTTTGAACCAAGTTAACTGAAATCAACATAAACCGAGGTTTAACGAGGCTCAAATTGATTTTAGTGAACAAGGTTCAGAAATTTCATATCGAATCGTGACGAATGAGAGATTCTTGTTACCACATATTTGTAACCTTTTACCTAACTTAACGACTAAAACTTGTCAGCAGTATTGACAAATCGCCATAGAAAGTTTTGTCTGGAAAACATAGCTTACGGACTTTAATTGTAACGAGCTCGACAAGCTGTTTTTGAGACACAACAATGTTTACTTACAGGAAATACTTTTACAAAGTAAGAGCCGACATATTAAATTCTACTTCCCATTATTATTATTATTATTGATGTTTAAGGTCACATATTTATGCACAATGGCTAATCATGACTGTGACAGTTTTACGGGGGAGGAAGCCGGAGTACTCGGAGAGAACCACAGATCAACGACGAGCAGCTGTCAGCTCCCAAATATCGTAACTCCGCACTGCAGCACAGGCAGGGTTAGATTGGTTGAAGACATGTGTACCATCGACGTACAGTATGCCTTAGTACACGGCGTCATCGTGCCCCATGTGGACAATCAGGGTTAAGTGTCTTGCCCAAGGACACTACACGGGAGTCCGAATCCATCGCTCAGATGGTCTCCCATCCAAGGACTTGCCGGACTCGACGTTGCTGAACTTCGGTGATCTGACGAGAACCGGTTACCGCAACGCCACCGCGCCCCCTTCTTCTTCCCAAACCAACTTCTTACGTCCATGTTTAGTAGGCGTGTGTTTGGAACTATATTTCAAAAAATGATTTATTTGATGGTGATTATGTGACAAAATGGTTCTTTCTTTCGCCTAACACGAATTACGGCGACGAATGGTGAAGGCGGTCAATGTCTGTGGAAATAAATGGTCTGCAGACTCTTGTCAGTCCATCGATTAATACATTTCCTGGAAGAAAATAAAACCATTCACCAGTACCAATTTGGTTTTAGAAAAACACATTCAACAATACATCCAGTATTGCATCTTATAAACACTGTGGCAGAAATGAATGATAAACCAACAAAAGATTGCACGTTAGCTCTTTTTGTTGATTTCTCAAAAGCATTTGATACTATAAATCATTCCATCCCACTAAAAAAGTTAGAATTCTATGGAATACGGGGGCATGCAAACTTCTGGTTTCAGAACTATCTCACAGACAGAAAGCAATCAGTATTTCTTCCAAATGCGAGTTCTTGCTTTCTGGAAGTAACAAATGGTGGTCCCCAGGGATCCATTCTTGGACCTCTTCTCTTCATTATCTACATCAATGATATCATAAACGCCACATCGCTCAAAATGTTATCGTACGCAGATCATACCACAGCACATGCATGTGGTAATAATTTAGACACATTAATAGAAACAGCTAACCTCGAATTAAATAATTTATTCGTTTGATGTACTGCAAATAAACTTATCCTAAATGAAACCAAAACAAAGTTCATCATCTTTCATCCTATGAACGATTTATACACTATTGGAAGCAGACAAACCTTGCTTAATAATTCAAGCATCTCTCTTGTTGCAAATCATCAAGAGGAAAAATCCTTAAAATGTCTAGGTATTCACGTGGATGAAAATTTAAACTTTAGGAATCATCTATCAGTTGTCTGCTCCAAAATTTCAAGGGCTATTTACGTAATAAATAAGGTAAAAACAATTCTCCCGAAAGAGTGTCTGAAAACATTATACTACTCTCTGATTCACAGTCACATGTTATATGGGATCCACATCTGGGGACACTCACCCTCGACTAAAACAATTATAAAACTTCAAAAGAAAGCTATCAGAACCATCTCTAACAAAAAATATAATGCCCACACCGATCCTTTATTTCACAACCAGCGTATCTTAAAATTCGCAGACTTGTATAAACTTCAGGTACTATTGTTCATGTATGATTGGTATAACAAAACGCTACCAGAAAGCTTTGAGAACACTTTTAACATATACCAAAATCCCTCAGGAATGGACACCAGACAGTCCGGTAATTTATATACACTCAAACCAAGAACACAATTTTCAGCTAACCTTCCAATACACACTTTTCCTAGGATGTAGAATACAGTCGAACCATTAATTGAAAACTATCCCAGAGCATTATTCAAAAAGACTCTGACTGATAAATTCCTAAACTCGTATCAACAGCATATCGACTGTGACAACCCAGTTACTGTAGGTCCTAGTTATACCATTTCAACATTTCAACACTATCGCAAAAAAAAAAAAAATATTCTGTTATCTCACCATTATGAAATTAGCAAATCATTCCTTTACGTAAACGCCATACACCCTCTGAAAGAGGGAGAAGGTTTCTGCAACTAACTAATGGAAAGAACCCCCCCCCCCCCCCCCAACAAACCACTGTATCAAATTTAACTCTAATCGTTTCACCACTGAAAATACATGCTGCTATCAGGATTGTTTCGTATTCAACTATTTTTTATATCGGGAATGGCAGGAAGACAACCCTAGTGGCTATGCCATTTCCTTACAGTGCAACAATGTAGTTGAGAATATTGTATGTTACTGTTACTATAAAATGTATTCTATGTCTATACATGTTGTACTACTGAATAAATTATTCTATTATTCTATTCTATTCAGGGTTAATGTTCTGCGGACTATACACGTTTCAGCTAACAACGAGTGAATTGTGCAATACCGAAGTATATATATATATGGTATACTGAGATTACCAAGGTTCGATTTTTCAGATATTATTCGAAGGTGAGAGGTTAAAAGTTTTAGTAGCTGTCTTTTCTGCGGCAGTATTGATATTCGATAGAAAGCTTTTGAGAACCTCCAGGTTCGTCGTCTCTGATTTGTCGAGTTCTTTTGAGATTGTAAGTTTTGTGTGAGGGTTGAAGTAAATGCGCACTTTGAAGAATGTTATTGGGTAGATAGTGCATGGCATCGAATGTTCCAAAACCTACGACGACTTTGTTGGTTGATTTTTGCTTCAGAGTCCAACATGATTTTGTCTTGGTTAACTGGAAGTTTTCTGGTTATATTTCCATGTTTAGCCAAAGTTATGAAGCATACAGCTTTTACATCAACAGAGATCTATTTGTACGAAAATGAAAACAATAAGATTGCTCAGAATTTTCGATCAAAAATAGAATGCGCGTCATACTGTGCTATGAATGAAGACTGTTTGACGTTCAATTTCAACAAACAGATTTGTACATTAAACAACAAACCAACAGAGACAACTGGAAGATTCTACCGACAAAAGAGATGTAAGTTTAATACAATTTGATGGGTAACCCGGGGACGTTACGATAGTGAGAAAAGTGGGTAGGTGTGGGGAAGGGTGTGTCCCGGTTAAAATTTTTATCAGTTAGAAAGCATTCGATCACCAACAACTGGAAAATTCCACGCCCTACAGTTGAAAGTAGAAGTCCTGTGATTATATTAGGCACTATTTCGAAGTTATTGCGCACCGTTGTCTCTGTCAAACCGCACCATGAGCGTAAGTCAGTTCCTGTAGAAAAAACAGCATGTCGAACTCTTACAATTCTATACTAATAAAGAAAGATCATTAACATCATTTCTAAACTCTACTGCAATACATGTAGATGTTTTGCCGCAAATAGATATTAAAATGCAACTGTATATACAGAATGAAGAGCGTGGATTACTACTTTTTATTACTTTCCAAAGTGTGATTTACTTGGATTTCCTGATTTGATTATAAACGATAAGTTCACAAGTGAATTATGCAATCAACAATAATATTGTGTCATGTATCCGTGCGCGCAAACGAAGACGCTTTGCCGTGGGTGTAATGGGGACTTCATTGTTTTTTTTTTGTTGCTTTTTTAACCCTTTACCTAACAGAAAAAGCAGACGACACTTACAAAAAAATTCTTGAATATCTATTATTTTCATTTTTTGTCTCAAAAACATACGTTATGACCCCTCATTGGAACGAGCTCGACGAGCTCGTTCCAATGAGGGGTCATAACCTATGTTTTAGAGACAAAAAATTAAAAAAAATACTGAAAATTAATTGGCGAGTTTTGAGAATGGCGCTGGCCGTTTTTGTCCGTTACGTTAGGTAAATGGTTAAATGATATAATTATCATTAAAACTGAAAAGTAATAAACAGAGTAATCGCTTGACTGGACTGGTTACGTGAAATAATTCATTCGAGGCGAGGGACTATATTGTAAAACACTCGTGCGCATTCGATCACTCGCGTTTGTACAACGTCCCTCACCTCCCATGAATTATTTAACGTAACCAGTCCAGTCAAGCGATTACTCACTATTATACCACTTTATTATAGAGACATATTTTCCACTTGAAAAGTATTTTAATTGTTCGTAACAGCACAAGAAATACTTGCAAACGCCAACCCGGTGATCCATGTGAAGAAAGTTTGCAAGTGCTTCCTGTATTATAAATACTTGCTAAGTGAAAAATCTACCCCCCCCCCCCCCACCCCCTCCCCGGCGATTCAGTAATAATCCACACTCCACATAATGTACTCTCAATGTTTTGTCTTTTGGATCAGTTTGGTTCAGGATTTCACTACCAACCTCTCTAATAGCGCATTACATTTTGCACTGCACAGTCCAAACGCTTTTTATTTCAGACAACCTCGTTCTTCTGCAGTAAGAAGCGCATTACCTAATGAGCATTTTCTGCGCTAATTGTGACAAGACTTCCAGTTGCAACTGTATGGAAGTAGATTTCGTGGCATATTTTATCTCTTTATCTGTGGCTGTGACAGTTTCATGGTGTCTTCTAACTGGAATCAATATTTCGTCCCTTGAGTACAACAAAGCGCCCTCTATAATGCTAAAGCATTACATATATCCACAAGGGGCGCGGTGGTTCAGTAGGTAGAGATGCAGGCTGCAAGCCCAGATGTCCTCTGTTCGAATCCCACCTGCAGCAACCACATTGTGTCCCTGGGGCTGTTGACGTGTACTAAGGCACACTGCACGTCGATGGTGCACCTGTCTTCAACCAATGCTAACCCTGCTTGTGTGGAGTTAGTATGTTAGGGAGCTGACAGTTGCTCCGTGGTTCTCTCCGGATACTCCCGCTTTCTCAGCCTGTAACACTGTCGAGGTCATGATTAGCCATTGTGCAGAAATATCTGACCGTAAACACCAATTAATAAATAATTACGTATATCCATAAAGCATCACGGTACGTAAATACGTTCTCTCCGGATACTCCGGCTTCCTCAACCCGCAACACTGTCCAAATCATGATTAGCCATTGTGCAGAAATATCTGACCTTAAACACCAATAAATAAATAATTACGTCATAAAGCGTCACGGTACGTAAATACGTTCGTCAAAACGGCACTCGTGACTGCGCGGAGGTATAGAACGAGAGACGCTGCCTCGAGTTCTATCCTTCCACGATGGCATGAGTGACGTTTTGACAACGCATTCTCAACTAATGGCGTCCCGTGTTTGACAAAGGCCTCTGACAAAGACTCCATTAATTTAAAAATTTACACATCGCACAGTTCTGACTTCTGCTTGAAATGAATTCAAAATCAAAACGCAGACCTGTGACAGATCGACACGTCAACAAAAAAAATATAAATGAAAATTGTGTCAATAGGCTTTTTCTTCGTATTTTTAAGAAATTAGCTGCCCTCAACTGGGAGATGTTCGCTTCAGTAACAACTTGAGTGTAATAAAATCACTCCCCATTTGTAGATTAAGTTTTAATTTCGTTAATTTTGGGGGTTTTGACAAAAACAATTTTTCCCAGTTGACCTTCAATTTATCGGCGACGTTTCAAGTAACCGATTGTGAAAATGGACGGCGTTTTGATCTTTTGTTGAATCCATGACATCACGGTTGAAAATGCGCATGGAACACGTGTTCCGTACGGATTTGCAAATATAGAACTGGAGGAAGAGTAACAGACGTGTAATAAAACAAATTGTTGCACTCGAGTCGTTTTCCATCTCCAGAACCCAAAGGTCAGATATTTCGAACAAAAGAAGCTTGGTTGCACTTGAACATCATTGGAAGTTCAGAGTTTGCAGTTGGAAAATTCAAACTCAAAAGGCAGTTGGGATGAGGGAAAATCCTTTTCTCAAACATCTGATGTTTGGCAGCGGGTAGAAGTTGAGGTACGGGTACAGTTGGAAATTCAGAGGGAGCACTCCCAATTAAGACCCTTTATGCACGTCCCTAGAGAAAATAAACAGAGTCCAATATTTGTTTACGTTATTTACTCTATAGGAGAGTGCCTACGGGCAGGATATGAAACCTTTAAGTTGTGGTAACTGCACTTCAGAATAAATATTAAATATATTCTTCCTGCACTTAGCCAGTTAAAAACTTGAATCTGATGCTTTCAAGGACTATTGAATGGTTCACTTCTGCACGCTTTTTAACGGGTCAAGGACTAAATTATTTTTGGGCATCAAAATATGTTGACATGAATTTGTATTGTTACAATTCATGAGAGAGTGCCTCTTGGCACTCTCTCATGAATTGTAACAAAGCAAGCCTTTAAAGTTTAAATAATTTCACCTCAAAGATATATGAAGCCCAACCACAGAATTTGAAGCCTTTATGTTCAGGAACCAAGACTTCTTTGTAAAGCTAAAATATAGCCTTCTTGCACTCTGCCCGTTAATGCATTGGGCCTTCATCTCATGTTGTCCCTTGCAGTAAAAACTATATTGTGCCTAACCCTTGATATATATAAGGGAGCGCGGTGGCTCAGTTGGTAGAGGTGCAGGCTGCAAGCCGAGAGGTCCTCGGTTCGAATCCCACCTGCGGCAACCGCATTGTGTCCTTGGGCAAGACACTTCACCCCATGTGTCCTGAGGCATACTGCACGTCGATGGTGCACCTGTCTTCAACCAATGCTAACCCTGCTTGTGTGGAGTTGGTATGTTGGGGAGCTGACAGTTACTCGCCGTTGCTCGGTGGTTCTCTCCGGGTACTCCGGCTTCCTCCACCCGTAAAACTGTCACGGTCATGGTTAGCCATTGTGCAGAAATATGCGACCTTAAACACCAATAAATAAATAAATAACTCTTCATATACAAAATATTAAAATTTATTATTTTAATTTGTGTTTTTAAAATTTTTTTAAAAATTTAGTGTTTTTTCAATTTTTTTTGCACTATTAGATGCATAGTAAACTCCATACAGTTTTTTCAGAATTAAAATTGAGTTTTCAAAAATTTGCTACCGGAAAATAACATTTAGCACTTTACCTAACATACACACTAAGATGTTTTCGATGAGTAAGGGGGCTCTGTGGTTGGGTATTGGACGTCAAAGCAAAAGATCGACGGTTTGATCCCCGCCAGGGGTAGCTGAGTTGTATCTTTGGGCAAGCCACGTTATCCTATTGACCACTTGGGGAACGGTGACATTGTGTACTATGGCGTACTCTACATCGATGGTACACTTGTCTTCAACCAATGCTAACCCTGCTTGTTCGGAGTAAGTACGTTGGGGAGTCTGACAGTTACTCACCATTGCTCGGTTGTTCTTTTCGGGTGTTCCAGCTTCCTACCACCCGTAAAACTGTCCGACATGAGGTGACTTGGCTGTCGAAAGGATCGTTAAGCCCAAATAAATAAATAAATAATATAAGTAAATAAATAAAAAATAAAAATATAAGTAAAAAATAAATAAAAACACAACAAAAACAAATAAAAAATAAAGAAATAAAAAATAGAATAATAAATAATAAATAATTAAATAAAAATAAATAATAAATAAATAATAAAAAATAAATTAATAAAAAGCAAGAAATAAAAAAAAAAAATAAATAAAATAAAAATAATGTGTAAATAATAAAAATAAAAAATAAAAAAATAAAATATAAATAAAAAAATAGATAAATAAATAGATAAAAAATAGATAAATAGATAAAAATACAAAAATATAAAAAATTGGTGTCTGACAGTTACTCGCCGTTGTTTCGTTGTTCTTTCCGGGTACTCCGGCGTCCTGATACCTGTAAAACTCCGACGCGAGGTGACCCTGGTTGTCGAAATAAATCAATAATAAATGAATAAATGAGCTCCGTCATGCAAGATGTATTGGTTAAATACCGAGTTGCATTATGGGAGAAACTTCCAGCTTGAAATTTTAATATTTCGAAATTAGTTTCTCGGGTTAACGCTCCCACCATAGGCCCACTTTTTCACATATAGTTACCTAGAATCAAATATACAGTTCTCGTCATTTATCACAAAAAGGTCAAGTCAGAAGGCCCCTGAGATACAACAACATAGTACCCACTGGTTTTGCCCCCAAACCCTACTACACCAGGGTAACACACTGGTACTTTTTCCCGCAAAATGACAACGTTACCTCGCCGAAGTGGCCATCGCTACCTCTACATTGTGCCATTGGTAAGGTTATGAAAGATGACAGATGAAGCACCAATGTTTTATCTGCGATTCTTCAGGGGATTTAGGACAACCATTACGTGTCTTTTCTATTTTAATTTATCAAGAGGCCATCTATATGGGAGCACGGTGGTGCTGTGTACCAAGGCGTACTGCTCGTCGATGGCGCACGGGAGTGTGGCAGTTGCTCGCCGCTGCTCGGTGGTTCTGTCCGGGTACTCCGGGTTCCTCCACCCGGAGTGCCTGACACAAGGTGACTCTGTCTGTCGAAAGTGTCGTTAAACCCAAAATAAATAAATAAATAAATAAATAAATAAATAAATAAATAAATAAATAAATAAATAAACAATATGATGGAATGATGGATTGAGGACTAAACGCTCTTGCAGCAAATATTTCTTACAAAGTTTCTTTCAGACTGTCCGAAACATGCTGGCTATACGCTGTACAAGAATGGAAGCATAGAATTATGCTTGAAATTTGTTGCCGATCAAGTGACAAAATACCAAGCGTCCATCGACTGTGAGGGTGACGGAGGCCACCTGTTATTTGTCGAAAACGAGGCTATGTACACATTCGTTGTTGCATTGATCAGCGGAACAGAAAGCGGTGAGTGATTACCAACAGTAGTAAAAAAAGGAATTCACTTGATTTAATAATGTTACTTCTCACCTGCAAACAACAAACTACTATTCATTTCAAGCAGTTAACCCTTTACCTAACATGAAAAGCAGACCACACTTTTAAACAAAATTCTTGAATATCAAATTGTTTTCATTTTTTGTCTCAAAATAGGTTATGACCCCTCAGTGGAACGATCTCGACCCAAAAAGGGGGTCATAACCTATTTTTTGAAAGAAAAAAAATGAAAAATAATGAAAATTGGCGAGTTTTGTGAATAGCGCTGGTCAGTTTAGGCCATTACGTTGGGTAAAGTGTTAAGGGCTGAGACGGTCGAACTCTTAATGGACGGTGAGGCAATGTGGGTGGAGTGGGTGGGGTGGGTGGGTTTCGGGTGGGGGGGGGGGGGGGTGGGCGGCGGTCCCGCCACTCTTTTTATCAAAGGATGCTTCTGTCTAAAAAGAATACAAAAGTGCCTTCACAGTCCGCTGTGATCCAAATTTAACATGATATTGATGTCCATTTTTCATATTGTACAGTCCATAGATTAGCATTGCGTCACAGCCCTTTGTGTTTAAACGTGTTACAATGCTTATAAAAATCTAGGCGTTTCATGATCTATTAACCCCTCACATATCACATCTCACAATGGAAATATGTCTACCGATAAAATAGAGAACGATACTGTACCGAAATTCGCACGCGCAAGAGCAATTTGTCCCATTACACCCCCCCCCCCCCCCCCCCCTTCAAAAACGTTCCGATGCCGCTGTTTAGAGGCCCATTACTTTAGAAGACCGTTTATATTCCGCGTCGTCTGCTCACTTCATCCGACACGATTGATGCGGCGTCATCATACTTGAAAAATCTATGTAATTTTTCTGGCTTAATCAGTTGGACATACAGAATTGTTTGAATAAAATTTGAAGATGAACATTTCAATCACGTTTCAACCCAAGCCAGCTGGCGTCATCCAGAGGTATACCACGCGATTGGTGTGCGAAAATAATACGTTTGTCACATCAGACACCTGTCGTATTCACATGGAAGAAGAAGCAAAAAATATATTACACAGTTTGAAATACATGTGGATACCATGATTATTTCGTGACTGATTAGCAGGATACTGGATGAAAATTTACAATTATGGTTACCACGCTAAAAAAACGATAGGTATTCGTTTTATAATATGAATTGCCTATTCTAAATAATGTTTGCGTTCTACCAAAAACTAATTAAAAAGTAATTGATCCGAAAGCGGCAAACATTTCAGTTTAAAAACCATCAGCGGATACCCAAAAAATCGCTTTCAACGACTAAATCAGTCGCCAGCGAAGTAAAGTAGTCCTAGCTTTTCACTAAAAGCAACATATAAAGCGTTAATGAATATTATTATCACTTTATAGGGCACTCCCTGGCGAATATTTTCATTTTCGTGGGCTGCACAAAACTCATATGTTTCCGCTCACATCCGGGTTCCCGGGCAATAATTAAAAATTCGTTTCAATATGGCCCGGCGGCCCGCACATCCCCGGATGTAGGGGAGGTAACACTGCTTTGAGTTTGAATATTTGGAGAAGAGAGATGTGATGGCGGATTTTTGTGATCTTTGGCGTGAAAGAATTAAGATATACATTCGCATTTAAGGCATGAGTTAGTTGCTGACAATGATTGTGTGGGAATTTCACACATCTGCTACATTGAAAAATGATAATAATGAGCAATCATAAGTACTAGGCATTCAATTTACCAGCGTGGGAAGCGGCGGCCAGGTGAAAACCGCAAACGCACGACACGCCGAGGTAAGTAAAATTTTCAAGTTTTAAACAGATTATTCCCATGTGAACCAGGGCCTTAAATACTGTGAAAATATTTGTAACACTTCCGGGAAAAATTCCGATTTATGATTTTATAAGGTTTGGTGTGGAAAAGTTGATAGTTTTGACATGAAAAATCGCGGAGTTCAAAATTTCCTAATCTCGTGAACAACAAATGACTTTCGGTACTTGTTTGCGTTGGGCGTCAACTGATTAATCACGTGACAATACTTAGCTAAAAATACCCTGTTGATAAACAGACGACACGCGTCAATTTTCAATAAATTTCAGCGTTCGTTTTTTCAAAATGTCACACTCGAGTGAGTAAGGGGAAGACGATTTGGAAAACATGGAGAAAAGTTCAGTGCCTCACAACACAGCACTGGCTACAAAGTATGGAGTAAAAAAGTTTCAAGACTGGTTGGAAAAAAGAAAAAAAAACTTGTTATAATAATACAAATAACATTATTTTTTACGGGCGTTATGGTTCATTAACGGCCCTACGAAAATGAGTAACAGCCCTTGGGCCTATTAGTGGCCCTCGACTTCGTCTCGGGCCACTAATAGACCCTTGGGCTGTTAATCATTTTCGTAGAGCCGTTAATGAACCATAACGCCCTCAAAATAATGTTATTGCATAATTAATTTAAAACCGCAAATAACAATAACAACCGACCACCATGAAACAGTAAACATCTAAAATTTGGATAACATTTTATCAAGCTCAGTCCGTGTTCATTGATGCTATGTTAACTGTGAAAAAATATCATTTTTAAATAACGTGATTTTATTACACCCCTAATGTCTAATTATAATAGGAATCGGTAAAAAATAAAATGCGTTCTCCCCTCACTAGTGAGATCAAACACCTCGGTGATTAACATTTCGTGTGAACTTGAAATTTACAAATGAATTTTCACAAGCATAAAACAAAAGTTGTTCTCGCTCCTCTGGTGAGGTGAGTATTACAAGACGTGGTCTGTGTCAGCGGAAACAGCTGATTGTGTAAACAGATTTTTTGAGTGGTATGGGCATCGGTTTGGATCGTTTCAGCTGAAGCTTCAAATGAAAGGGTGTAATAAAAAGAATATCTAATGTTTTCTTGTGAATACCGGAATTTACCTCATGAGTGAGTGAGAGAATTCGTATTTTCACTCGCAGCAAGCTGCGAGTGAAAATACAAATTCTCTCACTCACGCATGAGATAAATCCCGGTATTCACAAGAAAACATTAGATATCCTCTATATATATCTTCTGTAGGTAAAGACGGGGAGTACGAGGCCTACATTTGAGCTGTTTCCTTATATTCAGTTTAAGGGAAACATATAATGAACATCCTTGACTTTTTTCGTCACTTAAATCGTCAAGAAAGTCGACTTTCGATAGAGTTATCTCCCTTAAAATCATTAGACGCTCGAGTAAGGCCCAACTAAGAAGCAAGTAATTGCTAAACTACCCGTGGCATCAGTAGAAAATAAAACCAAGTTTCCTTTTGTTATTTTTAATAAAGGAAAACAACAGACAGTTCCTAGAGTTGTCTGTTTATTTATTTATTGATTTATTTATTTATTTATCGATGTTTAAGGTCACATTTATGCACAATGGCTAATCATGACCGTGACAGTTTTACGGGTGGAGGAAGCCGGAGTACCCGGAGAGAACCACCGAGCAACGACGAGCAGCTGCCAGCTCCCCAACATCGTAACTCCACACTGCAGCACAGGTAGGGTTAAATTGGTTGAAGACATGCGTACCATCGACGTGCAGTACGCCTTAGTACACGGCGTCATCGTGCCCCCACATGGGCAATGGGGATGAAGTGTCTTGCCCAAGGACACAACGCGGTTGCCGCCGGTGGGATTCGAACCGAGGACCTCTTGGCTTGCAGCCTGCACCTCTACCTACTGAGCCACCGCGCCCCATATTCCTTTATTAAAAATAACAAAAGGAAACTTTTTTTTGGTGGCAAGCTAACTGCTGGTAGCAAATAGTTCACGGATAATTAAATCACTAAGATTATCTATCAGTATCGCCGACCCCAACTCCAAGCGTCCACTTTGGGTTTTTGTTGAACTAATGTGTTTTGATAGTGATTTGCAAGTTTTTTATTTTTCACCGGGAAGGGGGAAGGGGATCTTGAAAAAATTCCTCTACACATTGCTGAAAAAACTTCTTTTCACATCAAGACCACCCACCACCCCCTTTTGGGGAAGAATTTTTTTTCATGTGTGGTACCCACCCCTTCAACCCAGTTCAACCCCCTAAAATGAATCCTCAACACAAAACTGTCCGGATTTTAGTCATATTACTGATCCGTTACTGTTATACTACTTTTTCTAACAATACAAAAAAATATTTTACAAATTTAAAAAAAAAACCTAGAGCACATTTTGAGCAAAACCAGAGAAAAATAAGATAAATACTTCATGTCTGCAATAATTTAATGGCGCCTAATTGTTACAAATTATATTCTACAGTGTTTTAGCATGGGTATTCGAGCTGATAAGCTCAATTATATTCACTAACTTGAGTGGATGTGTAGGATGTAGCTCCCTGTCAATATGCTTTTTGGCTACTCATGCAATATACAACAAAACCTAGCAATATTAAATCATCCTTGTAAAACTTGGAGTGACAATTAGAATCGAACTTAGATTCTATGGGATCTTTGAGGTGAGTTGAGATTGGTTGATGGGGAGAACGAAGGCAATAGCCGATAGAACATACATGTACACTGTATTGATGCAACCTTTCTAACCCGCCAGCACCAGCCAGCACAATGATTTTGTATAGGAATTGACAAACTTGATCATATTCACTGACTTGAACCCTAACCAAATATAAAATTTCTCGTGAATCACGTGTTTCTAGTACGGCACAATTTTGTGGGCAGCTGGTGAACTGCTTAAAATTGCAGTGAAGTACCATGCAATTACCAATGCCAGGACCTTAATATTGTGTAGTAGACTAGGATCCTTTTTTACAGACACAACTTGGCCGACACGTTGTGGGAAATTATCACACAGGACAGTGCTGCGCTCGGCCGTGATCGACGAAAATGGACTGTCATGAGAGGCTACAGAGTGTATCACTTCAAAATCCAAGAGTTCAACGTAGATTGGAATAGAAGGGATTAATTGGAGAGGTGGGAGTGCGTTTAAATATACAGATTATCATAACATGCATGTCCTGTGAGTTTATCAGATTCGAGGTAGTGTCCAGAATAGGATCTCAACAAGCCGGCTCTGCCATTTTGGACACCATCGAGAATCGAATGCAAATCACATGTTATAGTGATTTGCAGGTCCGCTTGTTCTACGTAGTCGTCCTTCCGATGATGATGATGATAGGGGTGGGGTTGGTGTTTTTGTTAAAGATTCTATACCATTCAAAAGTAGGAACGACTTAAGCATTTTCATTCCCCATGTGTTTGAATCACTATTTATTGAACTCACTGGAAATTACAAATCAATTGTAGGAATTATTTATCGCCCCAATACCGCACCAAAAGCCGATCTTGACTTGTTTTTATCTCAATATTCCAACTTACTCGACAAAATCACTTCTGAGAAGAAGACAACCTATCTGATGGGCGACTTCAATATAGATCTACTAAACTTTAACCAACACCAGAAAACTAATCAGTATTTAGAATCATTGTTCAGCACTGGATTCACACCTATGATAACCAAACCTACAAGAGTAACAAATCATTCAGCGACTATAATTGACCATATTTTTTTGTAATAAACTTGACTCAAATACCTCCGGAATAATTATTGCAGATGTCAGCGATCATTTCGCGACATTTTACATCAAAAAACCCCAATAGTACCAAATCCAACGACAATACATTTGAACCAAAGAGAATCTTCAACACAAGGAAAATCAACTTATTTAAACACCTACTATCTCAATCTGATTTCAATAATGTATGCCAAGAGGCTCGTGCCAACGAAGCTTATAAAAACTGCTATCAATTCTTAAAACGACGTTTAATCAAGCCTTCCCACCGACGATAAAGAAGACCCGAAAAAATACGTAAAACGAGAACCATGGATGACTTACGGTCTTCTACAGTCCTCCCTAAACAAACACAAACTGCTTGAAAAAAAAGCTGAGGTCCCCAACCGACGACAATATTGCAAGATACAAAACCTACTGTCAAATTTTTAACCAACTCAAACGTGAACTTAAAAAAAATTATTATAGTCAATTAATTTCCGGAAATATGGGAAACATTAAGAAAACTTGGGAAATTCTCCGCAAAGCAATAAATAAGTCAAACCTTCCGCCTCCCCTACCATCATCGTTTATTGATGATAATGTAGAGTTCACTGACACTATCCAAATTGCTGAGAAATTTAACAACCACTTTATTAACATTGGAAATCGAATTACCAATAACATGACAAGCTCCACAGATCGATTCTCAGATTACCTAAACAGCGTCCCCGGATCATTTTTCGTATCACCCACAAGCCCTGAAGAAGTCGTATCTTCTGTAAAAAGTTTTCCAACAAAAACTTCTGCTGGTAATGACAACATTTCTCCGAAACTACTAAAAAAATTATACGGGAAATTACTGTTCCTTTTACCCATGTTATTAATACCTCATTCTCAACTGGAATTGTACCATCAAAAATGAAAATGGCAAAAGTAATACCAATTTTTAAATCCGGAGATAAACAGTCATTCGACAATTATCGTCCAATAAGTATTCTTCCCTCATTTTCTAAAATCTTAGAGAAATTAATGCACAAAAGGTTAACAAACGTTTTAAATGCAAACAACATTATTTATAACTATCAGTTTGGCTTCAGAAAGGGACTCTCAACATTTCATCCGATAATGCATCTTATCAACTACACTTCCATAATGAATAACAATGCAACTAGAGAATGCACATTATCTATTTTTTTTAGATTTTTCCAAAGCATTCGACACTATTGACCATGAAATCCTCGTCAGGAAACTTGAACATTACGGAATTAGAGGTATAGCTAATTCTTGGTTTCAGAACTATCTCTCTGAGAGATCCCAGTTTGTGCAATTCGCGAGTGAATTCTTTAATCAACTCAGTATTACTACGGGTGTACCGCAGGGTTCTGTCCTCGGTCCTCCTTTGTTTGTGCTCTTTATCAACGACATTTGTGAGTCGACCGACATGAGTATTTTATCTTTTGCGGATGATACAACATCCTACGCATCTGGTAATTACCTCAACCTCCTAGCGGAGAGGGCAAACAGTGAATTGTCAAAGACCAATGTCTGGTGTCTAGCTAATAAGTTATCATTAAATGCTAGTAAAACTAAGATCCTACTTCTTTATCCCCCAAATGACAATTACAATTTCAACAACGTACAAACCTAAATTTCACTAAATAACTCAAGCTTAATAATAGCAGGTAATAATCGCCAACACAAATTCATAAAATTCCTAGGAATTGACATGGACGAGAACCTTAGATTTAATCATCATGTGTCCGTAGTCTGTACGAAACTATCCAGGACAATTTATATCCTGAAGAGAGTCAAGAATTTTTTGCCGCTTGAGACACTACGTATTCTCTGTTTTACTTTATTTCAAAGCCATTTAATTTACGGGATACAAATTTGGGGCAATACACCAGCCACTAAACAAATTCTGAATCTTCAAAAAAGGCTGTGCGTATCATAGCGAACAAAAAGTTCAACTCACACACCGATCCTCTTTTCAAACGTTTGAAAATCCTGAAGGTTAATGATCTGTACAAGTTACATTCACTTCTATTCATGTACGACTGGTCTATAAACAACCTCCCTGTCAGTTTTGATAATACATTCCAAGTGTACTCTAACCCATCTGGTATGAATACTAGGCAATGTGGAAACCTCACGACACCCAAACCCCACACTCAGTTCTCAGCCGCTCTTCCATTTTTTATTTTCCCAAACTGCGGAATGACTTGGACACGACGATAAAAACCCTCACCCGAAAGGCATTTAACATAACTTTATTCAATCAATTTTTAAACGCATACGAAATCAATGTAAGGTGTTCCAACCCAAGATGCCATGACTGCTTCGCCTAGTTGGACTTTTCGGGGTCGTTATTACCTTCATCTCTTTCCTTCCCACAAGCAGATGAAAAGGTTGTCCCGCGGTTTTCCGGTTCTTACATCACCCCATTAGCCTACGATAATTGTACTGGCCTACTAAGGAATGCGTATACATTTTTTTAAACGGAAACACTGTTGATTCGATTTGGATTCGGAAACACAGTTGATTAACGGATTAAACAATCCGAGACAGAACTCTTGGGAATTTGATCCATGGCGTGGAAACAATACTCAATTCTAATGTAAAGGATGTTAATATAAACACAACAACTACCTGCTGTCTAGATCGAATACATTTAACTTGAATTTAACACTTGCCATTTGCCATTCTATTTTATTTATTATTTTGATTGTCTAGGGGATGACAGGAAGACAGTCACAAGCCTATGTCATTCCCCATAGTATACATTTATACATCATTCAAAAATTTTTTTAACTTTACTTTCTCTCTCTTATTTGTATTTGTATGCTGTGAAATATAGATTGAATTGAATTGAATTGAAATGAAACGCTCATATAATGTATTCGTACGCATGTTATGATACCTCGTCGCGTTCCCAGAAACGAGTCGTCAAAACGATACGGAATCAGAATGACCCAGCTAAGCCTAATGCGGATGGTCCACATTCTGGGCCATTTAAACACGTAGTTCTCATATCTTTTAGGCAACATATTTTGTGTAAAATATGTCGTGAATTCTTTTGTTTAATTAATTTACTTCACGCATCTATTTATCTTATTACTTCCTCAGTCAGCCTCAGTCAGTCTTTCCTATTCTAATTTTCATTTTTCTTCCTGATTTTTTTCTATTTCCTATATTACTACACACAATCCAGCTACATCCATTCATTTTACAATACACCTTAAAAATATCACCTGATTCTATATTTAGTTTGACTTTCTACTCGTTTTTGGTGTTGTTTTTTTCTGTCAAACTTTGTTGCTCGTCGACGCCCGTGGTTCTCGCCGAATATTCCCCTTTCTCCATCCGTAAAACACTCACGGTCACGATTAGCCATTGTGAATAAGTATGTGACCTTAAACACCAATAAATAAATAAATATTTTGTCGAACTTTTACGGTATTTGAAAACGTTTCTGCTATGCAGTTCTAGTATCACGAACTGAGTGGGGTACTCCTTCAGGAAGGATGAAGTTAAGTTACTTTAGTTTCTTTATTTTAAACAATGTTATTTTTGGAATAGAAATGGGTTTGGTTTGCCTATAAATAGCCCAACTCCCACACCAAGAGACGGCACATTAATAGAATGGTTCAGATGCAAATGGAAATAGGACATGTATCCATAAAAAGAATGATTTCTCTAATATAATGTAGACACGGACGGCTAAATGTTGTGCAGTATACATTTCACTGTCTCATTTGGTAGAACAATAACAAGTGCGACGTTGAGTTGATTTTTGTGAGCACGGCTAGTGACCACTTCACGCAGACCCATGGAGTTAGCCAGTACATACATATACCTACGCCCATATGGATATATATAGACACACATACATACGCCCATATCGATATATATAGACACACATACATACGTACCCTTGTATATATGTATATATAAACACATACATATGCATACACATCCATCTTTATGGCTCGTCAAATGATTCGTGTCCGAAATCAAAAACACTAGATATCCTCTATTTCTCATTTCGTATTTCTCTTCTATTTAAGGAGTTAAAAATTCTCGACCTGAGCAGTAAGAAGAAACCATGACATGACATTTCGACGACGACTGACGCTATGAAAAGAATTAATAGACAACATAATACTCAAAGTCCTATGTAAGAAGCCATCCTTGAAAGTTTTATTACGTTTAACCCTTTACCTAACATGAAAAGCAGACGACACTTGCAAAAAGAATTCTTGAATAACTAATTTTTTTCATTTTTTGTCTCAAAAACATAGGTTATGACCCCTCGTTGGAACGAGCTCGACGAGCTCGTTCCAACGAGGGGTCATAACCTATGTTTTTGAGACAAAAAATGAAAATATTTTGAAAATTAATTGGCGATTTTTGAGAATAGCGCTGGCCGGTTTTGGCCGTTACGTTGGGTAAAGGGTTAACCCTTTACCTAACGTAACGGCCAAAACCGGCCAGCGCTATTCTCAAAAATCGCCAATTAATTTTCATTATTTTTTTCATTTTTTGTCTCAAAAACATAGGTTATGACCCCTCGTTGGAACGAGCTCGTCGAGCTCGTTCCAACGAGGGGTCATAACCTATGTTTTTGAGACGAAAAATGAAAAAAATTAGTTATTCAAGAATTATTTTTGGAAGTGTCGTCTGCTTTTCATGTTAGGTAAAGGGTTAACTCTTTGAACCGTGGTGGCATCTTCCACATCAGTTCAATGACAGCAATTGGAAGAGTTCAATTAATAGACCAATTAATATTTTCAACAAGCAGCCCTCGGGCTGCAAGTTGAAAATATTGATTTGTTTACTCTACACATTCACTAAGCAGCCAATAAGCGTAATACAATCAAGACGTATCATGTTCCTTGGTCGGAAAAGCGGCCCCTTCTATTCAAAGGTTTAACAATGAAACTGTATTAGTGTTTTTCATGAAGAAATTACATTTAAATATCTTTTAACCCTTTACCCAAAGTAACGGCCAAAACCGGCCAGCGCTATTCTAAAAAATCGCCAATTAATTTTCATTATTTTTTCATTTTTTGTCTCAAAAACATAGGTTATGACCCCTCGTTGGAACGAGCTCGAGGGGTCATAACCTATGTTTTTGCGACAAAAAATGAAAAAAATTAGTTATTCAAGAATTTTTTTTGCAAGTGTCGTCTGCTTTTCATGTTAGGTAAAGGGTTAAATGTAATTAGATTTTTAGGCGATAGAGGCGAATTCGTTGTAGGTCACGATTGTCTCTGGAGGTTTGGGGGATTTTAACCACCTTTTAGATTGTTCAGCACTTTTATTCCAAAATCTGCTAAACCATAATTGTTGCCTAAAGATACGTTACCCAAAATGACAGTGTTGAGCGAAACTATTTGTGTGTAGTTTAATGGTAAAAGTGTTCAGTCCGAAATCGTAATCGGCAAAGCATAGATAGCAGGGAATATCTAACAAATAGGGGTCTTCCTGTCTATCCTGCCGCTATTGTCCTGGTAGAAGTGGGAAACTTTTCTTGGTCCAAGAAATGCCGACCACAGCTTTTACTGGTTTGTTCAGTTGGGAATTTAACTGCAAATTCAACGGGATAGGTGAGTAAGAAAATGACAAAAACGAACAAAGAAAATCGTTTTCTGGAATGATATTGGCTTTGTGTACATTTACATTGAGATGGGTCAGTCCAATATCAATATACAGGGAGGATCAAATAATAACCGCAGTCTTCAGCCGTCTTACTGCAGACTGCAGTTATGATTTTATCCCCAATGCCTCGTGTATAGACCTCTTATATTAACCCTTTACCCAACGTAACGGGGAAAACTGACCAGCGCTATTCACAAAAATCCCTATTAATTTTTATTATTATTTAAATTTTTTTTTGTCTAAAAACATAGGTTATGACCCCCTCTTTGGAACGGGCTTGTACCAATGAGAGCTCATAACCTTTTCATGTTAGGTAAAGTGTTAACGCAAAATGGGACGAAATAATGACTTGGACCGAAAAATCGGTCTTACGAGTTCAAAGGGTTAATAACTGAAAGAAAATCAATTCAAATTCTTAAATTAAAATCCGATGCTGTGGGAACTATCAGTTCTCTGTTTAGATATACCAACTCAGCTGTTAAGAACGGAGATGAAACATAAGCTCTCTATTTTGCTACGGACGATAACCTTCGCCCAGATGTTAATTAAAACTACTGGGCTGGGTGAACAGGAATAAACCAACGAATATTTTTGATACTAATCTTTATACAAATGGATTGTTGCTTAGACGTCAGACTGAGAAAAAGAAAACATCTACACCTAAACTGCCTCCGTTCTAGATAGCGTCAAGTCAATCCTTCCAAGCCATGACGTTTGTTGGCGTGAAAGATATCACGCGGCAGCGCAGCAGCTTTCACTTATTCAAATGCCAAGGTGCTTACATTACATAGAGATCAATCACTTGACTGGACTGGTCACGTGAAATAATTTCGTGAGAGGTGAGTGACGTTGTCCAAACACAAGTGCGCTAATGCGCACGAGTGTTTTACAATATAGTGTCTCGCCCCGATTGAATTATTTCACGTAACCAGTCCAGTCAAGCGATTACTCTGTTTATTAGTTTTCATTTTTAACGATAATTATATTATTTAACCCTTTACCTAACGTAACGGTCAAAAACGACCTGCGCTATTCTCAGAAACCGCCAATTTGTTTTGTCTCTAAAACATTGATTATGACCCCTCATTGGAACGAGCTCGTCGAGCTCGTTCCAATGAGGGGTCATAACATGTTTTTGAGACAAAAAATGAAAAAAGTAGTTATTCAAGAATTATATTTTGCAAGTGTCGTTGATTTTTATGTTAGGTAAAGGGTTAAAAATACAAAACAATGAAGTCCGCATTACACCCACGGCGCGCACGGATACATGACACAATTGTTGATTGCATAATTCACTTGTGAAGTTATCGTTTATAATCAAACCCAGAAATCCCTGAAAATCACACTTTGGAAAGTAATAAATAAGAACTAATACCACTATATCAGATGTCCAATCTCGGCACGTGAGTTTTATTAATAACTGAAATTTATTGTAAATATTCAATCTGTATTGCTACGAAAAATATGCATACCGTGAACATCATTTTCCTCATAAATCGAAGTGAGTTCTTTAAAAAGCGATCAGAGTTGACGATGCATCCGTTTCCTGAAAACCTTGGAGAATGTTTGTTCTTGACAATTGATCATTTACAGCAACCTTCGCCCCACTGATATACCAGATTATTTCCAAATGCAACAAAATACTGCATTTTGATTGGCTGAGAGGTACGGAATAACATGCAATCCACAGTAGCTTTTTTTACACCATGGTTAACCACGGTGTAAAAACAAGAATACACAATAGCAGGGTATATGGCTAAAAAGTACCCATTTTTAATTATTAATCCATACCTTCTGCTCGGTTATGTTAGAACAAAAATAAAAATTCAGGGAGTTTGATATTTATGTGTAATAAAATATTACAGATATGGATGTTATTGGAACTGGCTCATTGAGCCACTTTCAATGACACCCATGGGAGCGCGGTGGCTCAGTAGGTAGAGGTGCAGGCTGCAAACCGAGAGGTCCTCGGTTCGAATCCCACCTGCGGCAACCGCGTTGTGTCCTTGGGCAAGACACTTCATCTCCATTGCCCGCGTGGGGGCACGATGACGCCGTGTACTAAGGCGTACTGCACGTCGATGGTGCGCATGTCTTCAACCAATCTAACCCTGCCTGTGCTGCTGTGCGGAGTTACGATGTTGGGGAGCTGGCAGCTGCTCGTCGTTGCTCGGTGGTTCTCTCCGGGTACTCCGACTTCCTCCACCCGTAAAACTGTCGCGGTCATGATTAGCCATTGTGCATAAATATGTGACCTTAAACACCAATAAATAAATAAATAAATAAATAATGACACCCATATTTGTCTGGTTTTATTAAGACACTTACAAAGTACAAATTTTCTGTCAGTTTGTCCCACAATTTAGGTTAAAGTATTAAGTACACCAAAATTCTTGGAAATAAATCCGTTATCCTTTTGTTTTCCAAGGTGTATGGGAATTTACACCGGTTTGGGAAGTAATACACTCTTCGGCTTTGCCTCAGGGTGTATGAGTTCCCAAACCGGTGTAAATTCCCATACACCACGGAAAACACAAGGATAACTAATAATATCCCTTATTTATATAACAATTTCAAATTAATACAACCGATAATATCGTGCAGGTCAGACGCAGTCAAAACCACTCCAGTTCTCGGAGGTACTCTTTAAAAGTACATAAAATACTCTATGGGCAAATGAGAAATGTTACGGTTAAATAGTGCAATCGCTAATGAACAATGGGGAGATAGTTTTGATAACCCTAACTTGGACACTATTGTATCTAATTTTATCAATAAATTGCTCCATCTGGCATCTTAGTATATCCCGAATAAATATGTAACCTCGAGAACCAATCAACCCCTTTGGTTTCATAATAACATTAGATTACTTATCAGGCAAACAAAACGTTTGTATCGTGCTGCCAAACGGAGCGGCCTTCCTCAATCATGGGATAAATCCAAAAACAAGAGGAACGAGGTTGTTTCGGCGATACGGAAGTCTAAAACGTTCCATTTAACCAAAGTTCAAAATGTGCTGAAAAGCTCAGAGACTTCACCTGCTCATTGGTGGAAGACGCCCAAATCATTTATAGCCGACAATACCTCATCGGGAATCCCAACCATAATCCATCAAAACAAAACGTATTTGTCGAACATTGAGAAGTTCTCCGAAGTTCCAAGTTATGAAGATAATAGCTCAGTCTTTGGTCTAGTCCAAAATTATATTGTAGCTACAAAGCGCTTTCAGCAAATATAAGTGTATGTATACATTCCAATCTTTGAAATAGTGCAGTATTTTTGCGTAGCCGCTTTGGCGGCCGCTGTAGTCTTCATCAGGGTGACTGTAGACAAATAATCAATTCAAATTGGTAAAGTTGCCTTGGTGAGGGTGGCTGTGGTGGTCGGGACTTTGGTGTGTGGAGCGCTGCTGCTTTAGGGGAGGGAGTTTGAATTGAACATATGAATGTGTACGCCTGCCGTGTTTGTTGTTGGCTGGTATCGTCATCGGCTCAGTTAACACCCTGGTTGGCTTCCTGCCTTTTCTCTCCATACATAATTCTCTTCTTATTCTTCGTCATCTCTGACTTTAAAGAGATTGGTTTAAACAATATATATGCAACTTTATGACGATTATTGATCCCATTATATTGTAATATTGCAAATGAGGTATGTGGAAACGACCCTGTATAAGCCTTTTAGCTTTCTGTCGGATCCTATTATGTTGTATAATTTATATTATTTTGAAGCATTTTGAATAACTACTGGTTAAACTAAACGTTAAGGTGGGTGCTTTTTGCATTTGGTGACCTTTACTTGCATGTCAACAATGCCCATGGCGACCACACATAAAACAGTCGGAATTTAACATCACAGGCATGTTGCTGCATTTTAACCCTTTACCCAACGAATCGCCCACATCCGCCCGCGTAATATGCAAATCCAGCAGTTGAAAACATATCATTTTTCAAAAAAATTCAACAAAACCATATCATGTGACCCCTCGTTGGAACGAGCTCGTCGAGCTCGTTCCAACTAGGGGTCACATGATATGGTTTTGTTGAAATTTTTGGAAAAATTTAAAAAAATTATATTTAAAATAATAAATTTTGATATCGTCTGCGTTGGGTAAAGGGTTAAAGTATATTTGGCCAGATTTGTACTCGAGAAATATTTTATTATATATGTTCTGCTACGTATACGATAATAATTTAATCATTTGCCCGCCTCTGCGTTTGATTGGTTGAAAGCATACATCGTGAAAGTCGTCAAAATCGTATAAATCAAATCACATAATGATTTGGAAAAGCTACACGTTCACACTTTCCGATCCAACTTTGAAGACTCCGGAAACCCCGCCCACTCAATCCAATTGTCACCGTGAGGGCGTGACGGCAGACTGATAGATGGACAACAAGCTTGTAAACAAAGATCAATGATCGATTTTTCATCGTCTCCAGTCAGCGAGAATATAATGATAATTTCTGGGGAACAATTGAATTTAATAAAATATACCGAAGTACGAGACGAATAAAGATCATACATCCAAACATGATTTTGGGGGAACTTAAAAAAATGTTTTTAATGATATTGTTACGTGACTTGCTAAATATCTGTCGTCTGCGATCGAAAATCAAAACAACATACAATTTGACAATGATTGACGTGACCTGTTTGTGGCACACTTTCCTGAGTTTGACTGGTGTCTTTTGCGAAAATTAAAAGTTTTTCGTTCACGTACACATAGCTTTTATATTTTAATATTACAGCCGGATTAAATTATAAGAAATAACTGTTGTTTTCCTTCGGTTTATGTGATATAAACCGAACATTTTCAGCACAAGCTTGTGCTGAAAATTTTCGGTTTATATCACATAAACCGAAGGAAAACAACAGTCATTTCATAAATAGAATTTCAAGAATCGTTGATGCCTGCGATCAGTTGTATGATTTAAACACTTAAAATTTTTCGCGTTCTTTTCTACAAAAACTTCGTTTCGATGTATAATTTGTTTATATATGTTTGAAATTTCTGTACTTTCAGACTTGGAAATTTTATAGTAAATTACTTACACTTACATTATATCAACTACTACTAATCCTGCTTGTGTGGAGTTAGTACGTTGGGGAGTCTAGCAGTTGCTCATCGTTGCGCGGTGTTTCTCTCCGGGTACTTGGTAAAAGGCTCGACACGACACTGGCTGTCGAGAGTGTCGTTAAACCCCAATAAATAATAAACACATAAATGAATGAATGAATAAATGATAAAAGAATGAATGAATAATTGTTTTTACCAAAAAAGTTATTTTAAAGGACAAACGGTACTATATGTTCACATTTAAGGTGTAATTGATTAACTAACTAATTAATTGATTAATTATTTGATTGATTATTTAAATACACCTTCAGTGTGAACATATTGTACCGTGTGTCCTTCAACAAAAATTGTCTGGTAAAAAAACAAAAATGAAAGAAAAACAATTTTGCGGGTTCCCAACACTGTAAACAGAAATATATACTACTCAAAGTTTGCTAAGCACCAAATATTTGACACATCATTGTGAAATTTGCTTGTGACATATTTGCGATATTTTTTAGATGGACCCCAGTGTTTACATTAGCACTGTTGACAGGCAGACTTTTCGTGGCAGTCATGGAAAGCATGTCCCCTTGATATTCGTGATGTTTTCGTGCACTGTCTACATGTACATGACATGTGTAGGGTATTCAGTCTTCATTTCAACACCAACCATTGTGAATTAATGATTGAATATGGCAAATGCAAATGTAAGAAGACATTTGTCTGAAGCAGAAATGTGGCGAGCTGTAGGGATGGTGGAGCAAGGGGCTTCCCATCGTCAGGTTGGTGAAGCCCTTGGTGTGCACTATAAGGTGATCACCAAAGCCTGAGCGAGATTTCAGCGGTATGGTACACCAGTAAGGCAGCATGGTGGTGGTAGAGATAGGGCAACATCTGCAGCTGAAGACCGGTTTTTGATCATTCAAGCCCGTAGGAACCACTTTGCCACAGTAACCCAGCTTCGCAGTGACCTTCAGAATTCATCCTGTTAAATATTTCGACGCAGACTATCCGTGCAAGGTTGTACGAAGGTGGTCTCCGATCGAGAAGACCATGTATTCGCAATCCGCTGTCCCAGAACCACCACCAGCACGGCACGATATGAATGAGCCATGGACCACGTTGGATGGACCAGAGAAGATTGGCGACCTGTCCTTTTTACAGATTGAGTCAAGGTACTGCCAAGATCACACCGATAGGCGTTCTAGGGTATAGAGAAGACCAGGAGAGCGATTCCATGCAGCCAACATTGCTGAGCATAACCCCTGTGGTGAAGGGTCAATCATGGCCTGGAGCGGCATCAGCTGGGATGGACGTACATAGCTCTGTATCCTTGAACATGGTACACTGACTGCGCAACATGTTGATGAGATCGGGGATGTCCACGTCAGATTGTATGCAGGTGCAGTGGGTGATAGATTCATTCCGATGGACGATATTGTCCGTCCTCATGTTGCCCATGATGTCGAGGAGTACCAACAGAGGGAGGGGATTGAGCATATGGACTGGCCAGCAAGATCCCCTGACCTCAATCCAATCGAACATGTCTGGAATGAGTTGCAGCTTGCAATTTCAGCCCGTCCAGTCCACCCAGGAAGTATCCAGGAGCTTGGTGCCATGTTGGTCCATGAATGGAACAACATCCCACAAAGGACCACCATGAACCTGACTGGGAGCACGAAAAAGACGTTGTCAAGCAGTAATTAACAGTAATGGGTCTCATACTCGATATTGAAGCCATACCAGCTCGCTCCGTCAACTTTTTGGCATATTGAAAAGAAATTCCTCTTTTACCAAAAATATCCATTTTCCATGGTTATCGTATTCAAAAGCTAAAAAATAATGTCAAACACAAATAAAATCTTAATTTCTGTACTTGAATAATTAAAGATATAATTAAATAAAGAGTATATACACTTTTCATAACAATATTTCAACTAAACGAAGAACAGGTAGTTGGATGTACTTAGTGCTTAGCAAACTTTGAGTAGTATAATAAAATACTGTTTATTTCATGAGATTTATTCCGGAATACTATTCAGGAAAAAAGTAACCGAACACAACTTTATATGCTAATGCAAAAGAAAGTATATGCACACAACATCTTTCAGAGAGAATTGATAAGTACTGGAAAGGAGAAAGTTTCCTTTTGATCCATCGAAGCGCTGAACAACTGCGTGCGATCGATTGCGTCGTGACTTCTATGTGTTGAAAAAGAGGATGAAGAAAAACCTAAGCACCATTCTCTCATTTTCAATTCTCAAACCAACATAAATAATTTACAGCAAGAAAAATATAAAAATTGTAACATTGGAACGAACGTCTTGATACCTCTAGCAGGCTTTTATTCACAGAATAAAGCGAGGTACTCGCACAAAAATATCAAGTTGTCTTCAAAAGAGAAGAAGCACAAAAACCCACAAAATACAACACAAAGCTACAATACGACAAACATTACCACATACTGTGCGCTTACTAGACTCAGTAGACAATAAGATGTCAGGCAACGCAGAAAAACAAGATAATCGTTCGTTAACCCCCAAAATATCATGACGACAATAACCAGCAAGCGATATCGCAAGAAATCGCCAACCATTCAACTTTGATTATTTTCTCTTTTTGGCCCAAACCCATAGCACATGCCCCCACACCCTCGAGACGAGCTCATTCAGATCGTTCCAAGGATTGGTTCAAATTCCATGTTTTTGAAGCAATAAACAAAATGTTTAGTTTTTCGAGATTTTTTTGGGCAAGTGTCATCTTCAATTTCAGTTGGGCCCCATTGGAATCTCTGGAAAGTGAAGCAGTGCTTGTTTGTTTATGGTGACAAAACTCTGTTTTACTGTTAAACTAGGACCCTGACACCAGAGTTTGAGGTGGAAGTCCACTAAATGGGCAACATGGGTACAAATGATTCACTAAACCTGTCTTTATCTCCATTTGCGGTTACGATTAACCATTGTGGATACAAATGTGACCTTAATCACCAGTGTTTAAGATAGGACACTAGCTCTAGTTACAATGGCATAGTGGGGTTTTCGAACCCTCGTCGAGAAATATGGCACTCGGTAACTTTGAAAAAGAGACATTCCAGCTGATTTCCATGTAGTGAAAGATGTAGAATTTGGTGACGCAATTATACGATGAATAATTAAAAAAAAAAAGTATTTCATGTTTTCTGTCCTCGTCTATCTTTCTTAAACTAGCATTCTCTTTTGTGGTCTGTCGGCGGCCGAGTGATGTACATGTATGTGGCTTAGTATAATTTTCATTGGATAGATCCCCCGTTGTGCTATTGTAAAATTTGAGAGGCACTGTGTTGTTGATCATTGTTTGTTTATAGCCACCCCACCCACTAGGATCGAGGCACGTGGGACAATTTCTCAGTGTGGCCAACCAACCTTCCAGCAAATCAATTGTACGGTGACTGCAAATTTGTGAGACAGCCAGAACCCTCTAAAACGTGTAACTTGTTTTCCATGGAGAGGGTGGATTGCAACCAAAAGGACTTCTGTGCGACGGCGCCAACCTGCCATGCATAAAGGCTTAAAAAATAACGCGGACATTTGGGGTATTGTTGTTTCTTTACACTTTTCCTGTCTGCGTGTGTTTTTATCTTCTAACAATAATGAAGCAACAATCGCGGAAAGACAAATCCCTTCGCCTTAACTGCATAATACCTCGATAAAGTCACAGAATGAAAAGCATGTAGTATTCCTCATGTATTTATAACGTGAGCTTCCTGGTATATGCAGACAAAAACTCTCTTGATTTCTCTTTCTTAATTTCTCATTCATGCCGTAAGTTTTAATACCTCGATAAAGTCTGTCATTCACAGAATGAAAGTCATGTGGTATTCCTCATATATTTAGAACACGCGCTCCCCGGTACACGCAGACACAAACAGTGTTGATTTCTCTTTCGTAGTTTCTCATTGATGCCGTAAATATTCTCGAAAATTTTATCCCTGGTTATTAAACCAGAGCAAGTTCAATGTTAACCCTTTAACCAATGTAACGGTCAAAACCGGCCAGCGCTATTCTAAAAAATCAAATAATTTTCTTTATTTTTCCATTTTTTGTCTCAAAAACATTTTTGCAAGTGTCGTCTGCTTTTCCTGTAGGGTAAAGGGTTAATAATGTTAAGTCAATAACCTGTACCGCTCGTTGAGAATTCTGAAAGAGGCTTGCAGATTGAATAACGTGCGCATCAAATGAAGAGAGACAGCTGCTTGGAGTTTAATATTACACTGGATTTGAATTCCGTTATATGTGCGGCGATTTTCTCTTTCACGAACATCCACATCCTTAATGTAATTTGCAACAGCAAATCATAAGTACAAAGTGCCATCAGCACTACAATAAACTAAGAATTTCACCCAGATCGCGACTGGGTTGGGAGTCGTGCGAAATTATCTGCCCTCCCTCCAACCTTCAAGACGGTAGAATCACACCAGAAAGAAGCACAAAGCATCTCAAATGTTTTTCGCTTTCTTTCATTATTCATTCTAAACTAGGTATATTATATTTATAAAATGTCGATAATTTTCTGCAATTTGTTGTGAACAGGTCGCGTTCGAATCGAGATGGAGTCTTGACCACAGAATTGTAACGATAAATGTCCAATCGCTGTAAAGTGAGATTTTGATCCGAATGCAATACCATAGAAAATTGGAGCTTTGAAGCAACATTTTCAAGTATGCCGCTGTTTATCGAAGTTTGTCCCTATATCCCTATAAATTCTGTCTTTTGATTGGTATACAGAATAGTCGACGGAAACAGTATCACCCTTACAACACGCGCTGCGCATGCGCATTAAAACCACATATCACTACGGGATAACGTCACAACATGGCCGCTCACGCGGGTTACCATGACAACCAAACATGGCGCCACTGGATCACGTGACTATGACGTCACATGAGATCCTGCATGAGATTCTGCCGAATTGACCTGAAAAGCCACTGACATACTGCTCACGCGAAACTTTAGGGTATATTGTTTAAACGAAAGCTTTTCGCATTCAATGGACTCGGTATAAAAATCGAACCCAAAAACCTGAAAATAGTCACAAATATTATTAGATTTCCGAAAATTCGATGATATTTTGCCGTTATAAATCAAATAGTCGAATAATTAAAATGAAACAACTTGAGAAAAATGAAATAAGAGCAAATATCGTCCCCTCCGTTCCAATTGTTCTATGCGTTGTCTTCTGCGTTTATAAAAACAAAAAATATTCACGAATTTGGTCCAAGTGATTACGGTGAGTGAGTAACGCATCCACAAATTTTTCTCCACTATGTTTCTGTTGCGTTTCAAACGGAACTAAACGTTATCTCCGCCAACATGTATGGTATATGGAGATTTAATACCTGCGGCTCGGTGTTTAAAAACCGAAATCCAGGAATTAAATGTCGGTATACCACACATGTTGGCGGAGATAACTTATAATATTAACATGCGATGAAAGAAATGTATTTCAAGAATACATACAACTCAATATGCAATGTATATGAAACTTAACTTTATACTTCAGGTGCTTCTTGGATTGAAGGAGAATGCGAAAGTAGTGCTGACAACAGAGTGTATAGAGCATGGAATGATGATGTTATACCCTACATCAAATGGCGTCTGAATAATCCAGATGAAGGGTTCCCCAGTTGTATAAGAATAGATCGTCAGAACGATTTTTTCTTTGCTGATAAGCCTTGCGCCAGAACATATTCATATTTTTGTCAAATTCACTGATCAGCCGTTGGTTAGAACATTTTCGAGGGAACAAAAATTCTTCTTTGCTGATATGCCTTGCGCCGCTGCATATTCATATTTTTGTCAAATCCACTGAATAATCGTTGATTAGAACATTTTCGAGGAAACGGGAATTTTAGGACTTTGCTTTAAGGGATTTTCAAGGCACTCTCCTGGACCTCCATCCAAGTAAAAACGCATAAAACAAGAGGGTGAAATACGGGGAATGAAATCATCTACCACAGTAGGATTTTTTTGTGCCACCAGTTGGAATAGTGTTTTCATTCATAAAATTGTAGACGGCTAGGGGCAGGCCCTTTCCCTCATAGACCGCTCATGTTGACCAGCTCATATTTCTTGAAATGGATGTTTTACATAAAACCAGAGCTAGGATCCGGCAAGCTTGATGGTCTTTGTGTCTGAGGGACATGTGTACATACGCCTGCCTCAGTGTTGGGTCCCGCGCGGGTCAAGTGGGGATGATGAAAAAACACTGGGAGGAATTACAGAAGTTAAAACGAGTCCAAAGCATATTTCATCCGATTTGTATACTCATTAGTTTATCCCTTTACCTAACACGAAAAGCAGACGACACTTGCAAAAAACATTCTTGAATAACTATTTCTTTTTCATTTTTTTGTCGCAAAAACATAAGTTATGGCCCCTCATTGGAACGAGCTCGTTCCAACGAGGAGCCAAACCTATGTTTTTGAGACAAAAATTGAAAAAAATAATGAATATTAATTAGCGATTTTTGAGAATAGCGCTGACCGGTTTTGGCCGTTACGTTGTTTAAAGGGTCAAATCTACAAAAAAGCTGAAGGCCTTATTCAGGCTGGAAACTCCCTCTAAAAGGTGCATTCACCCTCCAAATACCATGTTTTGTCTCAGAGAGCACTATAGTATTTTGAGATTATTCATATTCTAGAGTGGTGTCTTGGTAGGATGGGAAAATTTCATTCGAAGGGAAAGATATTTGGTTATCTTTCCCCGAGGGTGAGATTCCCCATATCCTAATCATTCGAGGGTAATATTTTTACACAACGCATCCCACGCGGTCTCCGAAATAAAAATACTGCTCTCGCGAAGTAAGTTACTGTACTATTGACTGATCGTGGAAAAATGAAACTATTTTTGAACACTTGTCAATACGATGACGTCACTTTTGAATTATTTATTATGATGACGTCATGTGGCGTTTGATGAAGAAAAAATCTTACTCGAGTGGTGTTGAGTGGGACGCCATGCTTGTTTACGAAATGCAGATGATGATTAAATAATCCAGTGATCATCGACTGTTTGAGGGATAGAAGATGTTTGGTGGTCTGAATTTGTTATTCAAAATTTGTTGTATTTCAAATTATTGGAGAGTGCACGTGGGCAAAACAAATGTACATTAACGAAATATTATTTGGGTTTTGACTGAATATGAAACCAGCGCAGTGAAAATTCTGGCTTTTGCTCTGGTACCCTCATTTTTCTGAAAACCCGGATAGTGGCTTCTAACACTCAACGAGTTAATTATTCAAATAAGGTTGGTCCCTTGGGTGGATGAGATATAGAAAATATCTAGTGTTTCTGAGTGGATACCGAAAATTATCTCATGAGTGATCGAGACAAATGTTTATTTTTCGCAAGCGCTTGTGCGAGTAAAAATAACCGTTTCTCTCGGTCACAAGTGAGATAATTTTCAGTATCCACTCAGAAACACTAGATTTTCTTTTTATTATATGCTTTTTACAAGAATCTGATAATTCCCCTAGTTTCAACCATGAACTGATACGTGAAAGTAAACAGCGCATCGAATCATTGAAACACGGAAGGGATTGATACTCGGAACAGATAGCGTCTTGCAATCTGACTCAGCTGGAGAGTGTCTAGTCCAAATATGGCCTGAAGGTTCGTAATATAAGTTTTTGATTTGGTACGTCCTTTGAAAGGACGTACCAAACCAAAAACTTGTATGACGGTCTTTCAGGCCATGTTTGGACTAGCGGGTTCCATGCATCAATTCAAGGTGAGTACGTGTTGACTTATTGCTGGAAATGATCGGTATCCACTCAAAAACATGAGATTTGCTTTTCATTATACGTTTTTAGAACAAATCGATCATTTCCAGTGATAATTTGACTCGTACTCACCTTGAAATGATGGGTAGAATGCCACCATTGTGATTGATACCGTAAACGTGAAAATGTCTTTATCTTTACAGTGGGGGATACGATTTCTATCTTTCGGCAATTTCTTCGATAATCTATCGTTTAGCGTATAATAAAAATATGTCTCATACAGGTATCTCACCCGGGTCACGCGTCATCGAATACCCCGGTTATGCGCGAAAATATCATGATTTACTAGGGCACATTTCCACAGACAACACGTAGAACCATCCACATTCCATACGGCATGCTACACTTTACCTTGAAGCTTAAGCGTCTTTTTTCATCTCATTCTTAATTTTTTTATAAGGGACATTAAATTCAGTTTGTTGTCAAACAATAAATCAAGGAATTTCACTTTCTTATCAACTTTAACAGTTAACCCTTCCTTTTTCAAGTGATGTTTTCAAAGCTTATAAAAACGAACACAATGTCTTTTGAACTTCGAGAACTTGAAACCATTTTCTGTAATCCACTTCTGAATTCTGTTCAACCCTTCGAACCCTCGCTTCCTGGAATCGTATCGCCTTTGAGTACACTTACAATTAGATGGGACAGTCCAATATCAATATACAGGGAGGATAAAATAATAACTGCAGTCTGCAGCCGGTCGTTATTATTTTATCATCAATTCCCCGTGTTTCGACCTCTTGTAATAAGACAAAAATGGAACGAAATTATGCCTTAGATAGCAAAATCGGTCTTATGGGTTCAAAGGGTTGACCCTTTACCCAACGCAGACGATATCAAAATTTATTATTTTAAATATAATTTTTTCAAATTTTTAAAAATAAATTCAACAAAAGCATATCATGTGACCTCTCGTTGGAACGAGCTCGACGAGCTCGTTCCAACGAGGGGTCACATGATATGGTTTTGTAGAAATTTTTTGAAAAATGATTTTTTTTTTAACTGCCGAATTTGCATATTACGCGGGCGGATGCGGTCGATTCGTTGGGTAAAGGGTTAAATACAACTGATGTTTAGGGCTGACTAAATTCACGTTTTTACTCCAATGGCAGATTAAAAGTCAACGGCATAGAAGAATCCACCATATTCTAAATTGTTTCAATATTCAATAATACTATAATTTTCGCAGACAAAAAAGATTAGCAGATAACACACAACCCCAACGAACCCCCAGATCTTGCTCGTGCGGATCAAATAACGTAAATCGACCACCAACGTGAAAATATGGCTCTTTTAAAATAAAATCTATGAAAAGAGGTATACACCTCCTCAACCTGATGTTAAGATGATCTTTTAAAATATAATACCCACACGTTTCATCATAAGCTTTCTCCAGATCAAAGAAAATGGCAACGACCTGTTCTTTTCTGGCAATGGCAATCTGATGAACGTTTCAAGTCTAAGCAAATTATCCACAGCACTTCTCTGGCGCTTAAAACCACACGGAACAAGTCGATTATTCGAGTCCAGACAAATCGATCAGTGACCATCCTTTCCATCGTTTTGCTCCAACAAATTATTAATGCAGTAGGTCTGAAATTACCTGAATCACAGTGATCTTTATGGAGGATTGGAATAGGAAATATTGTTGACTTTCGCCAAAAACGCTGGAAACTGGCCAGTCACCTATTATCCTTAAAAATTATTAGTAAATGTTCAAGAGAAGTTAGAGGAAGATGTTTCAAAGTTGTTTTTTTATACGCTAAACGATAGATTATCGAAGAAATTGCGGAAAGACACAAATCGCATACCCCACCGTGGAGATATAGAACTTTTCACTTTCATGGTATCAATCAAAATGGCGGCTTTCAAAGCATCACTGCAAGGAGAATACGATTCAAATTATCACTGGAAATGATCAATTTGTTCTAAAAATGTACAATGAAAAGTAAATCTAGTGTTTTTGAGTGGATACCGATCATTTCCAGCAATAATTTAACACTTATTCACCTTCAATTAATGCATGAAATCCGCTAGTCCAAACAAGGCCGAAAATTCGTAATATAAAGTTTTGGTTTGGTACGTCCTTTCAAACTTTTATTACGGACTTTCAGGCCACGTTTGCACTAGAAACCCGAAGGCTCAATTAGATTGCCAAACGCTATCTGTTCCGAGAATCAATCAGATGATTTCCGCTTTTCAATGATTCAATGATTCAATGCGCTGTTTACTTTCACGCACCACTTCAAGGTTGAAACGAGTGGAATTATCAGATTCTTATAAAAAGCGTATAATAAAAAGGAAATCTTGTGTTTTTGAGTGGATACCGAAAATTATCTCACTTGTGTATCTCACTCACCAGATTTACTTCATTCCCCTATCCCACTTCCCCATTAGCCTCCCTGTTAATCTTATTCTTTTAGACTGGTATTTTGGGCATTCTAGCGGAAAGTGTTCCAGGGTCTCCACCACGCCCAAATTACACATCTGGCACTCTTTTTCACTGTTTTTCCAATTTTTCCCCTCAGCTCCAGGGACCGCGACCTCTGCTTGAACAACAGTGACCCCCAAAGGTGCCATCAATGTACTCTTCAAAACCAGGCTTCTCTTTATCAAAAACATATTCAGCGTTCACTTTGTGACTACTGAGTTTTTCAGCAATCCACTCGTATAGAGATCTTTGACTGTAATTGATCAGTTGTGCCCATTAGATTATATGTATCACTGAACTAAATATTTGAATTAGAGTTACCCTCCTTGAAATGTTGCTCCCGGAAATGGTGCAATCTCTAAAAATAAATAGCCATGGGAAAAATATGTTGTTTCAACAGCCATTTGAAGCACTCTACTGACACATTGCATTTTTGTTGAATATCTCAGGTAAATAAAGAGGGCGATTTGATGACTTTTTGGACTGTTGTGTGATTTTGATTGGAATTCCCATGACTGTTGTACGTTTTGGTCTGAAATTCCCTGAAAAATATGTGCACGTGACCGGCACTTCCCTACCTGTCAGTTTTGTTTTCTCTTATTTGTTGCATGACCTCTCGTTTTCTTGCCAGTAAAAGTTGTCTGAAGAGCTACATTTGACAAAGATATTTAAATGTCAAAATTAAAGTAATGCGATCATATATTTTTTCACCCCTGAACGTTATAATGATCGCTAATTGGAAAAATATTTAATTCTGTTATACCTGTAACCAATAATCAGGTTTGATATCCCATCTTTAATCCAGCTAAAGGAATGTTATGGAACAAGTGTTATTTTATAATGAGAGTTGAAAACGTTAGTGGTGGCACTATATATGAAAAAAACTCTTGTGAGAATTGATGTATTAATATGCTTTTTGAGAATTCTTGTTGCAAAGTTTAAAAATAAATTTACCACCCAAACTGTAATTTAAATATTTTGGTATACACGACCGATTGATTTCATCTTTGAGGCCGTTTAAGGTAACTCGCCTTTTTTGTTCTGGCTGACACGACTGAACTGCGACACTGGAACAATTTCCGAGTGCAGTTATGTTTATTTTTCTGATCATAATCCAAGCCAGTTACCCACTCATTACAACGAACTGGACCTAATGATTTATAAGGTATTTTTGGAGTCAAATAATACATAAAAATATAGACTTGTGAATGGCGATTGCAGCTTGATTACAAAATTGGATACTGGAGCAGGGCTGGGGTTTATTGCTTTCAAATGTAATATATTATATTGCTGTTACTTTTGATTTTTTCTTATTATATGTATATTATTTTACAATTACTTTTGGAAATTTGATTATTATATTATATTACTATTACTTTTAAAAATGTAATAAATATTACTTTTTTATTACATTTGACAGTTACCCAAATTTCATGCAGAAAATTGTTCCCATTATGCAGATCTCGAAATGCATTGAGAGAACAAACGTTTCTGCTTGAGATGTAATCTTCAGTTCTCGGAGAGTTTTAAAAAATGTAATGCAAAACACAAGGTTTTGTTGATGAAGGAAAATAGGATGTACTGTATTGACAGTGTTCAGAATGTCTCATCATTCATTTTGTCTGACTTAACCCATTACCTAACGTGGAGACCAAAAATGGACCGAAAATTAAAATTCCTCAGTAAAAGCATGCATATATCGATATCATTAGAACCGACTTGAGGAGATGGTTGTAATGGTATCCATATTTATATTTGTTTCATTAAAAAACTGCAGTGATATGTTTTTTAAAAATGTGGAATTTAATTTAATTCAGAGTAATGTTTATCAGCTTGGATGGAAAACACTCACATAATACTGTATATACACAACAGTGTATCTAAGAAAACAAATTAACTGTATTCAGTTCATGTTTAAATATATTATAAATGTATTTAATGATATACTCAAAACACCTATCAACATTTCCAGTATCTCAATTGTAATAAAAAAGTAATATATGTAAATATTACTCATTTATTTTTCAGACTATTATATTATATTACTATTACGTGTGATGTATATATTACTGCTACTTATTACTTTATATTACTTTCAACATTGTAATACATTATATTATATTACTTATTAGTCTGTGTGAAACACACAGACTATTGTTTTTGCACGGTTTCTTTTTCTTTTTTTTTCTTCTTTTTTTTTTTTTTTTTTCTTCTTCTTCTTCTTCTTCTTCTTCTTCTTCTTCTTCTTCTTCTTCTCATCACTATTTTGTCCGCAAGATAACTCGAAAACGAATTGCCTCATCTCGTTGATTTTTGGCATGTTGATAGACAGCCACAAGTTCTCGGCCACCGATGTTTGTCAGATTCCTGGGTTATCAGGGGTGTCTGTAGGGGTGTTTTGAAAGTGGGTCACGCCCATATCTCAGGCGTGGTATGACCTACAGACCTGGGACCGACACCAAATGAGTCGACACTCGATGGAGGTTCAAATTATGGGTCAATGTCACGGAGGTCACCTAGGGGTCATTGAGTGCATTTTTTATAATTGCTGGAAATCACCTTTTTTGACCCCCTAAAGCATTCCTGATGTACACACATGCATTTTGACGTAAAAAATGTGGGCGTGGCCCATGGTATGACATATGGACCTGGGACCAACACCAAATGAGTCGACACTCGATGGAGATTCAAAATATGGGTCAAGGTCATGAAGGTCACCTAGGGGTCATTAAGTGCATTTTTCATAATTGCTGGAAATCACATTTGTTGACCCCCCCCCCCCAAAGCATTCCTGATGTACACACATGCATTTTGACGTAAAAAAGTGGGTATGGCCAAATTTTTTGAAAGTGGGTCACGCTCATATCTCAAGCATGGTATGACATATGGACCTGGGACCAACACCAAATGAGTCGACACTCAATGGTGATTCAAAATATGGGTCAAGGTCACGGAGGTCACCTAGGGGTCATTGAGTGCATTTTTCATAATTGCTGGAAATCACATTTTTTGACCCCCCCAAAGCATTCCTGACATACATACATGCATTTTGACGTAAAAAAGTGGGCATGGCCAAAATTTTTGAAAGTGGGTCACGCTCATATCTCAAGGATGGTATGACACATAGACATGGGGACCAACACCAAATGAGTCAACACTCCATAGAGGTTCACAATATGGACAAGGTCACTGAGGTCGCCCGGGGATAACTGAGTGCATTTTTTAGTATTGCTAGGAATCACATTTTTGGACACCTAATGCATTCTCTTGACAAACCTTTTGAATGCTGTGCACATATATGCCTTTTCTGGATTTTAGAAAAATTGTTCTGATTCCGTTATGAATATCTGAAAATACTGTTTACGAAAATCCATTCCTGATTTGTTTAAAAATATGTTACTCCCGAAAATAACCCTCCATAAATTCTCTTTCTATATAGTTTTTCCCCAATAGATATTTTAACGCTTTTCTTACAAGCTTGAGTTTACTGGATGCAGTAAATTCTATTTCTCTAGTATCAACATTATTTTCTATTTCAATGACTTTTGTCTGATGGATTCTTTACTATTCTACTTAAATTTGGCACATATGTAGAGCTTCATTAAGTTTCTCACCTGGATCATGGCATTTCTGAAGTTTTTCGTTTTCTGCCAAAACCGTGCAAAATGTTGTCACAATGTTACGTGTTGCCACAATTCTCAAACAAGACCCAGGACGATTTGGCTGGAGCTTTCATTATATTTGTAGCATGACTTACTACACCTGACTACATAAGCTGTATTACCCACGTTGCTCCCTTTTGACCTCAAAATTCCGAGCAAAGTGCAATTTTGGAAAAACTGGTCAATTTTCACATGCAATTTATCAGCTCTGCGGCCACATTTTTTCAAACCTTTTCCTATGAGAAGTTTGGGCATTCATCCAAGAATAATTTAACTGTTATATATTCTATTCAAAGTTTTAACCTTCAACTGGTTTTAGAGCCTTGAATTCGAGTACCCTTAACTCGTTCATAAAAATGGCGCATTTTTAGTTCATTTTTCTTCCATTTACGAATGGTATATCGAAAAATGATTTACATGTTCATATTCACAATTACATATCGAGCATATTTTCTGTTGTACGTTTGGTTGTAAAGTTTAACCATATGCCCATTCTGTTTGCATAAAGATAGATGCTGTCCAAAAAACTCACTCTTTTTCAGAATTTGGTACGATTAAGTGACAGTTTACTCCGTTCCTAATTGATTGAGTGCTGAATGTTTTCAATAGCTGCATGCAGCAGTGATAGTATGAAAACTTTTGTTTTATATGTGAGTATTAAAAGTTTAACCCTAAGCAGATTTGAGACTCCAATATGGGTACTGTTTGAATAATTGTGATTTGGATAATATCTGAAAATTTTGTTGACATTCAGATTTACAGTTCAAGTCCAAGAAGATTTTCCTTGATAAGGTGGCTGTAAAGTTTAACCCAATCCCTGTTTCGGTTGCATAAAGATAGGTGCCGTCGAAAATAACTCCATTTTTCAGAATTTGGTATGTTTAAGTCGCAATTTACTCCATTCCAAATTGGTTGAGTGCTGAATGTTGTTTATGGGTGCATGCGGCTAGCAAAGTATGACAACTTTTGTTTTACATGTTATTATTAAAAGTTTAATCCTTGGCAGATTTGAGAGTTCCCGAGTGGGTACTGTTGAAATAATTATCTTTTTAAAGTCAGTACCTGAATATTGGTAAGCATGCAGTGATCTTTCGGTCCTATATAAAGGTGCAAATAGTTAAAGTTGAACAGTTCATCAGACAGAAATAATGCCAAACTCTGCCGTTGACAGGTAAATAATGAATGGAAATTTCATTGCATTGAAAATAAAGTGGCAACGAACCGTCCCCATGTTTCCACGCGAGGCGTGGTATTTTTCACTCGGTCAGAACACTCTATTTTATGCCCAAATGTCGGCCAGGCTTCGTAGAACAAGTTCTGAAAATTGCAAGTCGCTGCCTTCAGCGGTCTGGACACAGTGAGCGTATGCCTGAAGTGACATTTTAATGTCTTATATGCAAATTCTCATTAATCTTTTCCCGCCAAAAACCTACTCGCCGCCGTTTTCTTTTCACTTTTAACTTCCGATGATTCTCATAGGTTTCAAGGTTGCGATGAGATCCCTGGGTGCTGTTCTTAAAGAAACTACTTTGATTTACAGCCATCTCTCCGTCAGTCACGCTCTATTGTAACTTTTAAGTGGACCTACCCCAGAGAGGGGGCACCACGAGAGACTGTGCCCATTCCCGCTCTCTTCTTTCGCTCCGACTTGAAAAAGACCAAATTCAGAAAATTACCGCCTCTCTTCAAAAACGCTACATGTCAGCGAATTCTCCGGATTTCCACGAAATTTTCACTGAGAATTCACGAGTAGTTGCTCCATCGGATGCCTGGAAATTCGACACGAATTGCGCATTTCCTCAAGTCCAATTCCAAAAGTGCGTATGCGCATGCACGTGAGTCTCCCACGGGCTATGCAGTCGGTTGTTGGATTTTTCAGGCACAGGTCGAGTTGGGCAGAACTTCTAGAACAAATGTTGAACATTTCGAGTCGCAACACCAAAAACTCTCTCCACAATCTACTGTACATGTAACGGAGTGTATACTTTTTATGACCTGCCGGCAGTCATAACCACCCTTCTAGTTTTATATCATGTTATTAATAAACGTTTAACCCTTGGCAGATTTGAGACTTCTCTTATGGGTATATCCACGGTGTTTTCACCCGGTCACAGGACTCAAGAAAAATACTAAACTGTCGAGCGGTTGTAGTAGAACACATTCTCAGAATTTCAAGTGGCTGCCTTGGACGGTCTGGTTACAATTGGCGTATGTCCTTGTTATGCCCACAACGAATAGTCAGGGGGCATATTGTTTTACCTCTGTCTTTCCCTCAATCTTTCTGCATATAGGGTATATTGTTTGTCCGTCTAACCTCTCTTATTAGCTCATCTTGACAAAGTCAAGCTGAGCTAATCTCATGGCTCTCCGTCCGTCGTCCGCCGTGCGTCAACACCATTTTTGGTCTTCTACTCCAAAGCCACTGGACCAATTTAAGTGAAAGTTTGTGTGAGTGATGATTCCAAAGGGGCATTGCATTTTTGTTCAACTCAACATGCCCAGTCCCATTGGAAGGGAGTGGGGAAAATGCTCCAAAATATCTTTAAAATATTCTTCTCAAGAACCAGTGAGTATAGTGACTTGACATTTGCTATGGAACTTCCTTTTGGGGACTAGAATCAACTTTTTTCAAACGAAGTTCGTGAAGCAATATTTGGTTTGTAATGGGTGGGGTAAGATTTTTTTACCCCGCCCAAAATTTATATTTTCTTAACCGATGGTCCAGTATGAACCAAATTTCGTATGTGGTATTATTGGGTCATAAGTACTTGACCTATGCAAAAAAAAAAAAAAAATTCCCGCATCCCCATGGGAACCCTGGAAGCTAAAAATAGAAATATTTTCAAACGCCCATATTTCCCAAACCACACGGAACAGAGAGCTGTTATTTGGTATGAAGTATCCTTAGTACCAGTAGAATTGAATGGTTAAAAAATTTCCATCGGTTATGTCAGTTAGGGTGTTCTGTAATCGGCTTCGAAAAAAGTGCTGAGTTAGCATATTTGCAAAAATAAAAAAAAATCTTTTTCTCCAGAACCAATCATCAGAATCTGTTGATATTTGGTATACCACATTCATAGGTGGGGTCAGATGCAAGTTTGTTGAAATAAAAAAAGCTCATCGGTTCATATTTGGGCTCACCATAGGAGCCCACATTTTTAACATAGGGTTATATGGGGAATATTTTTAAAAATCTTCTTCTTCAGAACCACCAGTCAGAATCTCTTAATGTTTGGTATGCATCATTGTTACGGGGGTCAGCTTCAAGATTGTTCAAACCAAGTCCCTAGGTTGATATTTAGGTTTCCTACAGAAGCCCAAATTTTAACTTTGTTCAATATGGGGGAGGGGGGGGGGGGGGAATTTAAATAAAATCTTCAGATCCACCAGTCAGAATGCTTTCATATTTGGTATGCAACATGGGGGTCAGATTCAAGTTTGTTCAAATCAGAACCCTAGGTATATATTTTGGCTCGCTATGGTAGCCCAATTTTTTTCTTAGTGCAATATGAGGAAATTTCTTTAAAAATCTTTGTCTTCAGATCCACCAGTCGGAATGCTTTCATATATTTGGTATACAACATCTCTGGGGGGGGGGGGGGGGGGGGGGGGGGGAGGGCAGATTCCAGTTTGTTTAATTCGAGTGCCTGGATTAATATTTGGGCTCCATATGGGAACTTGAAATTTAACTTAGTACAATATGAGGGAATTTCTTCAAAAATCTTCTTCTTCAGATCCACTAGTCAGAATGCTTTCATATTTGACATTCAACATCTCTAAGGGGGGGGGGGGGGGGTTGGGGGGTTGGGGGTGGGGGTCAAATTCAAGTTTGTTCAAGTCGAATCCATAGGTTAATATTTGGGCTTGCTATGGTAGCCCAAATTTCAACTTGATGCAATATGAAGAAATTTCTTTAAAATTTCTCTTCTTCAGATCAAACAGTCAGAATGCTTTCATATTTGGTACACAACATCTCTAGGGAAGTTAGATTCAACTGTGTTCAAATCGAGAGCTTCGGTTAATATTTGGGCTCCATATGCAGCCGGAATGGGCCATTTTGCTGAAGAATTAAAAATTTTGTATTCAGTACCCTCTGGAGGTGTGTAACTGGGATTAATCCACAAAGGTTGTATCAAGGGGCTTCATTGGGGAGCTCTACATTTTACTTTATGATCAACTGAAGAAAAGGCATGATGCCCGTATTATTTTTGTCACTCCTGAGGGACTCAAGAATTGAGAGTGTAGCCTATGGAGATGGCTTGCTTAATGTACTCATTCTTGGACTCTGTTTAAAATGTGTTCTGTTCAAGATGAGCGCTTCAGGCCCCGTGAGGCCTCTTGTAATTTTCAAGGTATTACTTTTTTATTTCAGAGGATGTTTCTACATTTTCCAGATGTGTGCGTATTGTCAAAATTTTGACTTGCCTCAATATTTTACAAAACTACTGGTTGTTAAGCTTAGTCCATTTTCAGCTCAACTTTGGCGAAGCCAAATTCGAGGTATTGTCATGGCCCATCGTCTGTCTGTCCATCTGTCTGTCGTGCCGTACACATGGCTCGAGCTAGAGGCCGTATTTATGAAACAAAACTTCTTGGGTACCTTTGTTGTCACTGTGAGACAAGAACAAGTGTTTTGGGGCCCGGTCCAAAATTCAAGATGACCACTGGCAGCCATTCTGTACAAAATTAGGTGCAATCAGATTTTTTTTTTTTGGCGCAGAACTTCCATATGAAAGCTCTGATTTGAATAATTTTTTGTATGAATGTTTAGTACCATGGAATACATCACATATAACACGTTTTTTTTCTCGTGTGTAAATTATGCAAATTAGGCTAACTTTTAATTTAATTAGTGTTACTTTCAGCACTGTAAGTGCAAATACCAATACGGCTCGGGCAAGAGGCCGTATATATGAACCGATCTTTACGAAACTTCTTGGGTACCTTTGTTATCACCGTGGGACGAGGACGAGTGTTTTGGGGTCCGTTCTGAAATTCAAGATGGCCGCTGGGAGCCATTTTGTACAAAATTAGGTGCAATCAGATTTTTGCGCAGAACTTCCATATGAAAGCACTGATTTGAATAATTTTTTGTGTGAATGTTTAGTACCGTGGGATACATCACATATAATACGTTTTTTTTTCTCGTACATAAATTATGCCAATTAGACTAACTTTAATCTATTTAATGTTACTTTCAGCACTGTTACTGCAAATGCCAATACGGCTCGGGCTGGAGGCTGTATTTATGAACTGATCTTTACGAAACTTCTTGGGTACCTTTGTTATCACTGGGGAACGAGAACGAGTGGTTTTGGGTGCAGTCCGAAATTCAAGATGGCCACCAGCAGCCATTTTGTACTTTAGTTAGTGCATCAGGTTTTTGTACAGAACTTATGTATGAAAGTTCTGATTTGAATAACTTTTTGTATGAATGTTTAGTACCATGGGATACATCACATATATTACGGGGTTTTTTTCTCGAGCAGAAATTATGCAAATTAGATGAACTTTTGATTTATTTAATGCTACTGATACACAGTAAGTGCATGTGTCAATACGACTCGGGCTAGAGGCTGTATTTATGAACCGATCTTCACAAAACTTCTTGGGTACCTTTGTTATCACATTGTGACTGGAATGAGTGTATTGGGGTGCCTTTATTATCACTGTGCTATGAGAACAAATATGTTTGGGTTCAGTCAGACCCACTCTGGGACTCAAATATTTCTTTTTGTGCCCCCCCCCCCCGACTAAAGTCGGGTGGAATATAGTGATTGAAGTGTGCGTGTGTCCGCCTGTGTGTGTGTCCATATATGTGTGTGCCAGAGCCAATAACTCGAAGACTGTTAGGGCCACAGTCATCCATCTTCACACAATTATAAAGGACCATGGGAGGATGTTCCACATACCATAGCCGGGGTTTCTCTAGTTATAAAGTAGTTTTTGCTCATACTTCAGGCTTGGTGTGACCTATAGAAATAGTATCTACACCAAATGAGTTGAAACTTGCTGGAGGTTCAAAATGTGGTCCACCTCTATGTGGTCAATAGAGGTCATTAAATGCATATTTTTGCGACCTATTAGGAAAGTCATTTTATACCAATTAATGCAATTCTGAAGATTATTCGTGTATCTCATCAATCAAATGGCAGCGGCAGTAATGTCAATTTCTGATTCCTTGGTCGAACCCTATAAATGTTGTGCACATATATGCCTTTTCGGGTTTCTTAGAAAAATTGTTCCCATTCCTGTATGAATATTTTCTCCATGAAAGAATTTCACAAAAAGCAGTTAGGGAGTAAGCTGTGACTGTCACATACAATAACATGATATGTTTATTTAATCTCATTGTACAGAATTAATTCCCAAACCAAGCTGATATAAAAACAAACAACTTGATCATGAAGAATTCCAGTGTACATGTAATTGTAAAACTACACTGAAGATTTGTTATTGAAACCTATCACAATACTGTCAGGATGCCGGTAAAGATGCAATACTGACATAGTTGACTGTACTGTTAACTGTGTTAGTGCTATGACAGTTTAAAATTAATTTATTAGAGAAGTTCTAGTTTTATGTATGCCTTGTTTAGGTCACTAGATGCCCTTTTAAGAGTAGGCCTTCAAATGATCTCTTCGGGTTTTTAAGGTTTTTATGACAATATCTCCGATATAGAGTCTATGCACCCTTTGTCAGCGCGACAACTCAAACACGGATCGTATCTCTATGCATTTTGGCATGCTGGTTAACAATACCCAGTTTGCACTCATCTATGTTTTTTGCACCCGTTCGATCTGAATGACAGATCTGAAGTTGGTGGAGCCATTATTTCAAAGTGGGTTGTGCTCATTCTTCAGTGTAGATGTAGACATGGACTACACCGACTGAGTTAAAAATTGCTGGAGATTCAATATATGCTCCACCATATTATTAAGAACGACTGGGAAATGCATTTACACCTTAATGTATTTCTAAAGTTTATGAATGTATTTCATCACTCAAATTAGTGGGCAGAGCCAAACTTTTCATTTCCGATTCGTGTAACGAACCCTTTGAATGCTGGTCACATATATGCCTTTTCTGGTTTCTTATAAAAATTGTTCTGATTCCTGTATGAATATCTGTAAATACTGTTAACGAAAACCCATTTCTGATTTGTTAAAAAATATTTTACTCCAGAAAATAAGCCTCCATAAATTCTCTTTCTGTAGAGTTTATTCCTGATACTTTAACCCTTTTCACACAGACTTGAATTTACTGGATGCAGTAAATTCTGTTTCTCCAGTTCCTTATTATATTACACCAGTCCTTATATTAAAAAAAACTATAAGAAAAACACTTTGAAGAGAACAAAACCATGTATGGAAAATACCCTTAACAAAAATCCCATGCGGACAATTGACACGAGGTGTCACTTGGCTGTATTGTGCACTATTTTGAAGTAAAAGCGCGCTACATAAGTGCACTTTTGTGCCTTTCAAACTGCACCATCAGCGGAACTTAATTCTTGTAGAAAACGGCGTGCCCAAGTCTGTACAAGTCTATACTAGTAAATGGAGACCATTACCATCATTCCTAACCTCTCCTGCGATACATGTAGATGTACTGACGTAAATGTTGTTTAAAATTAGACTGCATATACAGAATGAAGAGCGTGGATTACCATTTAATCATGGCGCCATATATTCGCTACTGGAAATGGGTTTATAATTGTTCATAACAGCACACGAAGCGTTTACATACTTCCATCACATGAACCACAGGGTGCAACCCGGTACTCAATGTGATGATAGTTTGCTTGTGCTTCTTGTGTTGTCCTCAGAAGTTATAAATAATTACTTAGCGAACAATCTATCCATCGGAGATTTTGTAATAATCCGCCCTCTACTGCATTAGCAGTATTTTCTCTCTATTTGATCGATTGAGTCCGTGATGTCGCTATCGACCTAGCTAATAGCTCATTATATTTTGCATTGTACAGCGCAAACATCCTTGTGTGTTTCAGGCTACTTCATTCTTCTGCAGCAAGGAGCACATTAACTGACGAGTATTTTCTGCGCTAATTGTAACTTTCAACTGTAGGAGCAAACCCCTAAACATTTTTTAACTATGATTCAAATAAAATACCCAAGAAAATCAAAATAGCAAACCAAATTTTATTTTCCAATTTCGTTCACGAAATTGGACATTCTGTCCGTGTTGTATTTGACACGTGATTACAACCTGACTCTGTTTTTTGGACTAAGCATAATCAACGTTTAACTCCTTAAAGTCGAGTAATTTTTATGAATTTTTCATTAAATCTAGTAGTCAAGGCTGCTGTGAAGCAGCCATGACAAGATATGGTGAAAAATTCGTGAAAATGTAACAAACGAAATCATTGGTCAAACGTCTATACCATTTAAAGGAGAAAAGATTGTTAGATCTTTGCAATTTTTACTTATTGTAGAGGCAAGGGATTTAATGTCATGGACAGGATTATCCACAAACAGCATGAAAGGAGTAAGCTACTCTTAGCTTAGGTCGGGGCGGACTGGACCAAGGAATGTTGCCGGGAAATGTACCAAGGGGTCCCGGACCCGGACAAACTTTTGATATTTCGAACTGGATGAACGCTGATTCTGTTTGGGGAATCAATGACATTCCACATGGATGGCATTCGATGGCGTGTTTCTGTATCATTTTTGTCGCAAATTTTGAAAAATGGTTGCACCAAAGGGGCCCGTACTCATCGGGCCAACAATAGTTCGTCCCAGTGGCAGAACGTTTTAATTTTTCGAACCGAAAGAACGCTGTGTCTTTGCATCTGACTGATCAATGACAGACTAAACTGCTGGTATATCGAAATGCCCGTCTAATAAGGATGGGTTCTATAACTTTCAAATGTAATATATTGTATTATTATTACTTAGGATTTTTTTATTATATTGTATTTCAATTACTTTTCGAAATTTGATTATTATGTCATACTACAATTACTTTTAACCCTTTACCTAACCTGAAAAGCAGACGACACTTGCAAAAATAATTCTTGAATAACTAATTTTTTTCATTTTTTGTCTCAAAAACATAGGTTATGACCCCTCGTGGGAACGAGCTCGACGAGCTCGTTCCTACGAGGGGTCATAACCTATGTTTTTGAGACAAAAAATGAAAAAAATAATGAAAATTAATTGGCGATTTTTGAGAATAGCGCTGACCGGTTTTGGCCGTTACGTTAGGTAAAGGGTTAAAAATGTAACAAATATTACTTTTTTATTACTTTTAATACATTTGTCAATAACCCGAATTTCATGCAGAAAAATTGTTCTCGTTATGCAGATCACGACATGCATTAAGAGAACAAAAGGTTCTGCTTGATATGTAATCTTCAGTTCTTGGAGAGTTTAAAAAAAATAATGCAAAACAAAAGGTGTTTTTGATGAAGGAAAGCAGGATTTTATGAACTGACAATTGAAATGTCTCATAATTTATTTTGTCTGACTTAACCAATTACCTAACACAGACACCAAAAATGGTCCGCAAATTAAGATTCCTCTTTTAAAGCATGCATAAATTGATATCATTAGAACCGACCTGAATATATGGTTCTAATGGTGTCCATATCTGTATGTTTTCATTAGAAAATTGCAATGCTAATTTTGTTTTAAAAGTGTGGTATTTTATTTATTTTAAAGTAATGTTTATAAGCTTGGATTGAAACCACTCACATAATATTGTATATACACAACAGGGTACCGGTGGAAAAACAAATTAACTGCATTCATTTCATGTTTAAATATATTATAATTTTATTTAATGATTTGCTCAAAACACCTATTAAACAATTCCGGTATCTCATTTGTAATAAAAAAGTAATACATGTAAATATTACTCAGTTATTTTTAAGACTATTATATTATATTACTATTACGTGTAATAAATTACTTTTTCATTATTTTTATTACATTTGTCAATTACCCAAATTTCATGCAGAAATTTGTTCCCATAATGCAGATCATAACATGCATTAACCCTTTACCTAACATGAAAAGCAGACGACATTTGCAAATAAAATTTTTGAATAACTACTTTTTTTTCATTTTTTGTCTCAAAAACATAGGTTATGACCCGTCATTGGAACGAGCTCGATGAGCTCGTTCCAACGAGGGTCATAACCTATGTTTTTGAGACAAAAAATGAAAAAATAATGAAAATTAATAGGGTTTTTTTTTGAGAATAGCGCTGATCGGCTTTGACGTTACGTTTGGTAAAGGGTTAAAATTAATACAAATATTTGCTACTCTAGACACTGTTGCAAAAAGGAAACTCGTTACTGACAAGCCAGCAAATAATTTTGAGGCACCTACTCTATTTGACAAGATATTATTATTTATTATTGGTGTTTAAGGTCACATACTTATGCACAATGGCTAATCGTGACCGTGACAGTTTTACGGGTGGAGGAAGCCGGAGTTACCGGAGGAGAGAACCACCGAGCAATGACGAGCAGCTGCTAGCTCTCCAACATCGTAACTCCGCACTGCAGCACAGGCAGGGTTAGATTGGTTGAAGACATGCGCACCATCGACGTGCAGTACGCCTTAGTACATAGCGTCATCGTGCTCCCATGTAGGCAATCGGGGTTAAGTGCCTTGCCCAAAGACAAAACGCGTGAGCGCGAATCAGTCGCTGAAATGGTCACCCATCCAACTACTAACTGCGCTCAACGTTGCTTAACTTCGATAATCTGACGAGATATTTAACAAGAACCTACAGTTTTATGCTTGTCATTCCATAATTTTTTTTATATTGCATTTGTCAGTTTCACTGCTTGAAAAGCAACAAATCTAGTCTTACAAACAGTGATACCACGGACTGACTTTCTCGACACATATAATTTATGTATATTAATACACATTTATGTTACAACATTTTCAGTTGACACTGAACTAATCACAAATTCTGTGTTAGTGTTGTCAATCTCCTCATGCAACCGTTGCCAATTGTTTAATAGGTCAGTACTCTTGTCACGCCCATTAACCCTTTACCCAACGAAGCGCCCGCATCCGCCCGCGTAATATGCAAATTCAGCAGTTGCAAAAATATTATTTTTCAAAAGATTTCAACAAAACCATATCATGTGACCCCTCGTTGGAACGAGGAATGTCTACCAAGTATAACATATGGGTATGGAAGCGGCACCTCTAAACCAAACGGCTTTAATGAGCTTGATACCCTGCAGGATAATGCAGACCGATGGATAATGGGGTGGAATAATGCCGCAGCAGTTGAAGCAATCGGGGATAGCTTGGGTGGATGAGGATCAAGAACAGGATAGACTTATTGAAACTCTGTTATTTTGGTTATTTGATAAATCTCCCCGAAAGCCGATGGCGTAAAGTTATGTTCCAGACTGATATTTTCAACTCAAATACCAAGACAGGATGTGGATGGTCCAAGTGGGGTGGTTTCTAGGGTACTCATTGGAGACTCGGACTTAGAAGTAGGGGCAACTCGTGGTTAAAAAATCGCCAGAGAAAGAGTCACGGAGGATGGTAACCTTAATTGTCGTGAAGGGGTTAAATCAAAAAGGTCTTTGGATGGCCTGCGTGATAAAGAGAAGCCAGGTTTTGAAGAGTACCTTGCTGGCATCTTTAGGGGAACACTGTTGTGCTGAGGTCGCGGTCCCTGGAGCTGAGGGGGGAAATTGGGGAAAAAAACTGCGAAAAGGAGTGCCAAGTGTGTAATTTCGGCGTGTTGGAAACCCTGGAACACTTTCTACTGGAATGCCTAAAATACCAGTCTAACAGAATAAGATGCACTAGAAGTATAATGGGGAAATGGGGTGGAAGAATAAAGGACATGTGGTTTGTGAGTGATACAAAGGAGAGGGTTAATATGCTTATCGGAGAGAGTGGGAAAAATGGGGCTCGGGATGCCATCAAACAGTTCGTGTCGGAGTGTTGGGAGGAGAGAAAAAGCGTGAGAATAGCTAGGTAGTTGGGAGCAAACAAATCCGCGACAGGCCAAAGTGTTATTGTTATTATTATGTCGCCCTTGATTGGAGAACGGCGCATCGGCATTGCAAAGCATTGAAGATGGTGCTTTGTTCCACTTAGGGGACGATATTTGGTTTTCTCATCGAACACCTTGGTGATATCTGATTAAGGTTTGTTTGAATTTTGTCGCGTTACTAAGATAACTACTGAACGAATTGTCACCACTGGAAGAACAGAAAAAGTTAAAACCCTTTGTGGTACCATTCCATTCGATAGCTTTGAGAAGACTGAACGCCAGTGGGTCGGGTCAGACTCTAATATTGATGAAAGTATATTGAACACCGGGTTCATGCACTGGACCTAGCGAAATTTTTACACCGAATACAATTGGTTGCCACATGAATAAACTGTTCAACATTTCAGAAATACGTGTTTGGTCCATCTAATTGTGGTTGCGGTTTGATAAAGCCCAGTACACATATTCAGTCCTGGAAATGAGACGGGTGCGAGTGCAATTGCTCCCATCAGCACCCGTGATTTCTAAAAAAATGCTCTCGTTGAAAAATATTGTGGAGCAATTCCTTATACACTGGTATCTTCCATACCAGTTCAATGGCAGCAATTAGAAGAGTCCATATACATTATTTGGGTAGACCAATCAATATTTTCAACGTGCAGCCTCGGGGCTGCACGTTGAAAATATCCATTGTCTACCCCACACATTTACTGAACAGCCATCCTGTTTAATGGCGTTATGACGTATCATGTTCCTGGCTGGAAAAGCGGCTGCTTGCGTTCAAAGGATTAAGGTTTCAGGTGTTTGGTGACAGTAATCCTTCGAAAATTCATATACTAACACATTACGGGTGCAATTTACTCTCGTCTGATTATGCGGGAGCTTAAAACTGCACCCGTCAATATTGTTCATTTCCAGAACTGCATATTGACAGTGTATTCACGTTGGAAATAGACGTTACTATGGAGACGAACTTGGTATCACAACATGTAGGAGGTGGATTCGATTCAAGTTTCGTTTCGGTGTCGAACCTTCTGCCTGATTCCATTCGATCGAAAGATCATGATTTGCCGGGCCTTACTTTTCCTTCGATTGATGTACGTATGTGGAGACTGTAAGCAAGATGGACATTAGTGAAACCTATTTAGTTTGATAGTTTTCTCTCGGTATCCCGGGAACGGAAGCAGTGTCTCTTCACTGCGGTAAAAAGGTCTGTTTTACTGTTAAAATAGAACCCAGTCACCAATGCTTGAGAAGTGCAAACCCTCTCTAAAATGGGCAACATGACTTATTAACGCTCACCCCTGGTCTTGAGTTGATACTCATGTTGTGGTCATGATTAGCCATTGTGCAAAAATATGTGACTTTAAACTCCAATAAATAAATAAGTTCTCTCGGTACAGTAACAAGGGTACCTAACTGTTGTTCGATTTGATGCTTACAATTATCGGAATATGAATGCAGGTAAAACATCTTTCAAGGTCCTTGGAATTGCACGCTCACATCCAGTTTATTTCACGATTTGCGCCAGTCATGCCTGATGTGTATCTTCGTCCTCCATTCATACATTAACATGTTTATTTTGACACAGAGTTCGGTCAGCGTTCGTCATAACTCTTTACCCAACACAAAAGATATCAAAATTTAAAATTTAACAAAACTATATCACGAGCTCATTCCAATGAGAGGGTCACGTGATATGGTTTTGTTGCCATTTGTTGAAACATATTTTTTGCATCTGATTAATTTCCGAACTCCGCGAACGGATTTGGCCGATTCGTTTGGTAAAGGGGTAAATTCACTTGCGCGTGGATGTATTGAAAGGTCCATCCATTCATTATCAATGTACATCCACTCATTTGACGCTTGATTTCAAGTTGTAATGGGATGCCTTTACCTTTGAATCATTATATTGTGCCCATGGCAACACGATTATCTGCAGGCCTGATATCGAGGAAAATGAATCCTATAATAATAGTCTATTTGTAATAACCAACGCCTTCCTTTACATTGATCAGCAGGTGAAGTTGGTAAAAACTCTATTGATTTTAACTGTGTGACTATTCAACCGAAGAGAGCCAACAAATAGAGTCAGAATTACATTCTACAGGAATAAAATAATTAATATTTAACCCTTTACCCAACGTAACGGCCAAAACCGGCCAGCGCTATTCTCAAAAATCGCCAATTAATTTTCAAAATATTTTCATTTTTTGTCTCAAAAACATAGGTTATGACCCCTCGTTGGAACGAGCTCGTCGAGCTCGTTCCAACGAGGGGTCATAACCTATGTTTTTGAGACAAAAAATGAAAAAAATTAGTTATTCAAGATTTTTTTTTGCAAGTGTCGTCTGCTTTTCATGTTAGGTAAAGGGTTAAACATAACAAATGTAGCTGAATTAGTTAACCCATTTTATTAGGGATAACAGAATAGTAAGCGATAATTCGTAAAGTAGAAACATTCTCGTCAGCTTTGTATTTTTCGGACAATGACTGGAAGATAACGCCGCTCGACAACGGAACGACAATGTTGCCCGGTAAGGTGTAGCGTTGGTGTTTTAGTGTGCAAGGCCCTAGTTGAGATTCAAATATAAACGGTAGCTCATTATTTTTGCAAGGTGCATTTTACCACTTGAGACTTCTGCAAGATAAAGTTTAAATTTTGAAAGGGTCATTTGTTGCTTTGCGACAACGTTATGTCAAATTAGCTACTTTCATGGCAGATGAAGTTAGACATAAGAGGAACGTTCTAACTTTCGTGATATAAGCAGCTGTACAGAGACTACAAAATCGAGGCAATATCAGAAAAAACCCAAAGAACACCCCAAAAATAACAACAACAAAATATCTCAAAAAGAAACACCACGGAACCGAAGGAAAAAATAGGAAATGAAAAAACGGGAAAAGGAATCAACCATGTTATCGATCATGAAATATCCTTCCTCCGCTATACAAATAGAATATACCAATAGTAGCTTGGTATATATACCAAGCTACTTTGGGAATACTTTATTTATACCATGATCGTCAGATTATTAAGAGTCGCTATTATGTTTTCTCGATTTTACTGAGCAACGGATGTACACACATACGAATCTGTTTTTGCTTACACGAGCATCGGTGGGCGGTACTTACGCTGTCAGTATTATCGCCAAAATGAAACGGAAAAAGAAACAGCGCAAATCACGGGGCCTATTTCATTTTAATAACGTACTATTTTGAGTTATGGATGCTTTATTAACATGAGACGACGCATGTCTGGTCATTTTTTTCTTTGTTAATTTTTGGTATCTTAGGAGGTAAGCTCACTTAAAAACGTAACAAATAATGGCCGCTTTCATTTCACTCTTTGCGGGGCAATGGGCGATAAATTTAGACAGGTTTGCATTCAGTCGCGGTCACCAAAGGTCAGCTTGAATGCAGTTCCACTGTAGGTGTAAATTTTAACTACTCATTTAAATCCCGTTGCTGGTGTGTTCACCACGGTTTGTGTGTAAAGCTAAAATATTTATGTCATGGGCCTTTTATATATAGTAGAATAGGTAATCATGGTATACATACACAGAACGACACACGTATGTGTCGTTCTATGTTTATTACATGCCATCACGTCTATAAAAGCAATTATCAGAAGGACACTCGGCAAATCATTTGACAACTATCAACACAAAGAACGCATTTCATCGCCAACCAAATTTGCGAGGGGAACCCGTGTTACAATTTCGTCCTCTAAGTTCCAATATGTTCTATGTGCCTACTGGCACATAGAACACATTGGAACTCAGGGGACGATTTTCAGTTATCGCTAGCGATTCAACTTGTAATTGCGTTGCACGATTTGTAGAAAATTCCAGTGAAATTTCGCTTCTATTTAAAAATAGTCAACGATTTCCGTTCCGCACATATGTGCGGAACAGATTTTCATTTTCTGCATGGTTTAATGTTGCTGTAGATGGGGATTGCATAGAAAAGGCGTGTATATAATTTTATATGTTTCTTTTAATGCTACAGTCAGAAAGTGCCCTTTTACCCGAACTGGCTCTTCACGCAAAGAGTAGGGCCGATTCAAACGGACGGAAGCTAGAATTTGAGGGAAAAAGATATTCTTCCGTTATTCAAACAAATGATTTCACTGTATAGCTGTTTGTACGAGAGGAGGTGACGATGGCGAAAATTTGTCTATGTACCCTGATCAGTACTAGATAATGGAATTTTGTTTCTCATTCCCTGCATTTAAAGATGTGCTTACGAAAAGTTCATGATATCACACTGGAACGGCGTTGTTTTGACGAGGCCTCATACAATCTAAAATCAGCTGGGTTAACAATCAACCCAAATCAACTGGGTTAACAGTCAATCCAAATCAACTGGGTTGAGTGAATATGAATCCAACTGAATGAATTCATATTCAATCAACCCATTTTACTACGGGTTATTGTACGACTCATTTACCTCGATATCAGTAAGTAAGGTTTGTAAATAAGCAGGGACATCCTTTGTTGCATATGGAAAGTATTGTTTCACCCTTTCGCTGCTACAGTTCCAAATTTTGATGTCTTGTGCTATAAGTCTGTACAGAGCACGGAAATGCCATATCCTAGAAAAGTATAGTACAGTACATTGTTATTCTCAGTATAAGGCACACGTTTGATAAACGTAAGCTACAGACGATATGACTTTTCCTTTTATTCTGTTATTCATTTTTTGCGAAAATCCGAAATAAGGCAATTACATTCTTAATGCCACAGGACCGCAAAACAAAAATACCCCCCCCCCCCCCAAACCCCAACAAGAGATATACAGTACGTGGAGAGTGTATTATCACTAAATCACCCGAAGAGTGGAGATTCCACCCAAGCAATAATTGCAAATTTGCTTCAAAGCATAACAAGCACAAGCAAAGTTTCAGCCAATGGACCTCCGGGTTAAACCCGGAGGTCCATTGGCTGAAACATTGCTTGTGTTTGTTGTCGATGTGTACACAATTTGAAAGTTATAGCTTGGGTGATAATCCCACTCCGCGGGTGATTTAGTTACAATCCACTAGCTTCGTACTGTATGTAACGGCCTATGGGGCCATATTTGGACTACGTGCTAAGCTACCAATCAGACATAGCGTTTGATGTTATGGAAACGCAAAGCAGGGGCATATGACTGAAATAATAAGAGTTACCTTTCGTGATGTTCTCCAGACGTTTATTTGACTCGAAAAAAGTCAGTCCAGTTGGAGCAAACTTGAGGTGAAAAGAGACCAAGTCCATTACCACCTAAAGTTAGCTCCCTTTGGACTGACTGTTTTCGAGACATACAGAAGTCTTTTCTAAGGGTATGTTTGGAGTGTGGATAACGGGGGTGGGGTGGGGGGTGGGGGTGGAGGGTGAGGGTGGGGGGTGGAGTTAGGGGCATTTATGTAAACGAGTAACGGTGTTACTTAATCCTTTCAAAGCTGTGCTCTTTATGAGATTGCTGCATAATATTGAAATATGTACTAACAATTTTAAAGTTACATGTAAAAGTATTTACAGGTGTTTTCAATTTTTTCGTTTTAAACCATTTTCTCCATATATGGTTCAGCTCAGGATATTACCAAATTGCGCATCATTGAAGTGGTTAACGTAATAATCATGGGAGATAGAAACTAACAAGAATACATACAACGCATTTCACGCTTAATTGGGTTTGATACAACCGTCAACATTTTTTGCAGAAAACGCAGCGACGCAAGTTGAAAATTAACTTAAACCCTTTACCTAACTCGAAAAGAAGACGACAGGAAACAGGAACTAAATAAGCGACTTTAAAGTTAGAGAATGATTATTTTTTTCTTTCTTTGTCCTCTTCAATAGCATGAAACATTTGTTTTCAAGAACAACGGTACACGTTCAAAACTTTACTTGGTATCGACCAATACAACCACGGTTTCGGACCGTGAAACAGATTACGAACGGTTGATAACTTTAATATGAAAGAAGTTTCGATTTACCCCTTTCCGTTTATAATGTTTTGTTTGTCGAATAATACACTGACCGAATGGACCATTATCATTTCTGCTTCGTCGAATCGATACAGACGGAATTGAATTTGTTTTTTTAAGTGTTGTACTGGGCATAAGAATGCTAAAGAGATAGTACGCGTATCATGGATTCGTCATCTACCAGATATTGTGACCTCCAAACGGGACAGACACTGTCAACCTGATCGCGACTGGGTCGCGATCTGGTCGATATATTCTGTCCGCCCTCCCCAACAACACAATAAACTCGATCAGTCGAAAAAGAAATGCACAGAACATTACATCCCAGATGCTATTTTAGTTCATATTCTTAATTCGATGTTATTTTCGGAATATTTTGTTCATGAAATCTCGAAATCGCGCCCCGCTGATACTACTGTATGATCTTGTCGCGACCAGATCTCGATCTGATCAGGCCTGGCATTCTTTAGGAGTGCAGGAGTGCTGCACGCCCACTGCACGCCTAGAAAAAATTGAGGAGGGCAATTTTTGCATTCCTTGATTTTTTGGAACTCCAGAACTGTTTGAGACTGGCTTTAACCCTTTACCCAACGAATCGCCCACATCCGCCCGCGTAATATGCAAATTCAGCAGTTGAAAAAATATTATTTTTCCAAAAATTTCAACAAAACCATATCAAGAGGGGTCACATGATATGGTTTTGTTGAAATTTTTTAAAAAATTTGAAAAAATGGTATTTAAAATAATAAATTTTGATATCGTCTGCGTTGGGTAAAGGGTTAACATCTATTATCATTTCGTCCCTTTAGTTCCAATGTGTTCTATTTGCAAGTAGGCACATAGAATTTCTTGGAACGCGGCAGACGAAACGTAAACAAAATTCTGTTTTGTCGTTTCCTTAATGATCCAAGGGACCTAACTCGATCTGTTGTCTTCTGCGTTTATAAAAACAAAACAATGTTCATGCTGATTTCGGTGCGTGAGAAACGCGTCCACAAAATTTATATCCACTTTTTCTATTGCGTTTCAAACGGGACAAAAACTTTCTATACATGGATGTCTCATTTAAACATTTAAAAACCGACATCCAGGTATTAAATCTCCATACCACACATGTTGGCGGAGATAACTTATATTGTCAGTTTGCTTGTCGCATTCTCTCGTGTCTCGATTAAACAAATAAGGACACTGAGCCTACCTTCCGTTGGCAAAGTTCCCAGTCGTCATGTGCTTACTGAATTGAGTGAAGATAAATAATTTTGAAACAAATCCTGTTTTATTAGTCTGTGTGAAACACACAGACTATTGTTTTTGCACGGTTTCTTTTTCTTTTTTTTTTTTTTCTTCTTTTTTTTTTTTTTTTTTTTTTTTTTTCTTCTTCTTCTTCTTCTTCTTCTTCTTCTTCTTCTTCTTCTTCTTCTTCTCCTGTCTTCTGTCTTCTCATCACTTTTTTGTCCGCAAGATAACTCGAAAACGAATAGACCTATCTCGTTGATTTTTGGCATGCTGATAGACAGCCACAAGTTCTCGGCACTGAATATTTTTCAGATTCCTGGGGTATCAGGGGTGTCTGTAGGGGTGTTTTGAAAGTGGGTCACGCCCATATCTCAGGCGTGGTATGACCTAGGGACCTGGGACCAACACCAAATGAGTCGACACTCGATGGACGTTCAAAATATGGGTCAAGGTCACGGAGGTCATCTAGGGGTCATTGAGTGCATTTTTCAGAATTGCTGGAAATCACATTTTTTGACCCCCTAAAGTATTCCTGACGTACTCACATGCATTTTGACGTAAAAAAAAGTGGGCGTGGCCAAAATTTTGGAAAGTGGGTCACGCTCATATCTCAAGCATGGTATGACGTATGGACCTGGGACCAACACCAAATGAGTCGACACTCAATGGAGATTCAAAATATGGGTCAAGGTCACGGAGGTCATCTAGGGGTCATTGAGTGCATTTTTCAGAATTGCTGGAAATCACATTTTTTGACCCTCTAAAGTATTCCTGACGTACACACATGCATTTTGACGTAAAAAAAGTGGGCGTGGCCAAAATTTTTGGAAAGTGGGTCACACTCATATCTCAAGCATGGTATGAAGTATGGACCTGGGACCAACACCAAGTGAGTCGACACTCGATGGAGATTCGAAATATGGGTCAAGGTCACGGAGGTCACCTGGGGGTCATTAAGTGCATTTTTCACAATTGCTAGAAATCACATTTTTTGACCCCCTAAAGCATTCCTGACGTACACACATGTATTTTGAAGTATAAAAAGTGGGGGTGGCCAAAATTTTTGAAAGTGGGTCACGCTCATATCTCAAGCATGGTATGACGTATGGACCTGGGACCAACACCAAATGAGTCGACACTCGATGGAGATTCAGAATATGGGTCAAGGTCATGGAGGTCACCTAGGGGTCATTAAGTACATTTTTCATAATTGCTAGAAATCACATTTTTGACACCCTAAAGCATTCCTGACATACACACATGCATTTTGACATAAAAAAGTGGGCGTGTCCAAAATTTTTGAAAGTGGGTCACGCTCATATCTCAAGCATGGTATGATGTATGGACCTGGGACCAACTCCAAATGAGTCGACACTCGATGGGGATTCAAAATATGGGTCAAGGTCACGGAGGTCACCTAGGGGTCATTAAGTGCATTTTTCATAATTGCTAGAAATCACATTTTTTGACCCCTCTAAAGCATTCCTGACATACACACATGCATTTTGACGTAAAAAAGTGGGCGTGGCCAAAATTTTGGAAAGTGGGTCACGCTCATATCTCAAGCACGGTATGACATATGGACCTGGGACCAACAGCAAATGAGTCGACACTCGATGGAGATTCAAAATATGGATTAAGGTCATCGAGGTCACTCAGGGGTCAATGAGTGCATTTTTCATAATTGCTGGAAATCACATTTTTTGACCTCCAAATGCTTCCCCAAAATTCAGATGTGCATTTTTTCATGAAAAAAGTGGGTGTGGCCAAAATTTTTGAAAATGGGTCAAGCTCATATCTCAAGCATGGTGTGATGCATGGACCTGGAGCCAACACTAAATAAGTTGACACTTGATGGAGGTTCAAAAATGTGGGTCAAGGTCACGGAGGTCACCTGGGGTCATTGAATGCATTTTTTCAGAATTGCTGGAAATCACATGTTTTGACTCTCTAAAGCATTCCTGAAGTCCATACATCCATTTTTACGTAAAAAGTTGGTGTGGCCAAAATTTGTGAAAGTGGGTCATGCTCATATTTCAAGCATGGTATGATGTATGCACCTGGGACTAATACCAAACGAGTTGACACTCGATGGAGATTCAAAATTTGGGCCAAGGTCGAACAGGAGTCATGAGGGCTATTACCAGAATTGCTGGAAATCATATTTTTGAACCTCCCTGTGCATTCCCTTGATTGGTCCCTTTGAATGCTGTGAAGATATATACCTTTTCTGGTTTCTTGGAAAAAAATATCTGATTTTTGAATGAATATCCATGAATACTGTCATTGAAAACCTATTTCTTATTTCTTTAAAACTATTTTATCCCCAAAATAAGCCTCTAAAGTATTCCCATTACATTCATAGAGGGGCACGGTGGCTAAGCAGTTAGAGGTGCAGGCTGCAAGCCGAGAGGTTCTCAGTTTGAATCCTATCTGCGGCAAGTGCCTTGTGTCTTTAGGCAAAAACACTTCACCCCCATTGCCCACATAATGGCATAGTGATGATGTGTACAAGGACATACTGCATGTCGATGATACACTTGCACTAACACTGCTTGTGTGGAGTTAGCATGTTGGGGAGCCAGACAGTTGCTTGTTGTTGTTGTTTGGTGGTTCTCTGTGTTCTCTGGTTTCCTCCATCCGTAAAAACTGTACAACACGAGGTGGGCCTAGCTGTTGAAGTGTGATTAAACCCCAATAAATTAATAACATTCATAGAATGTCTTCTATGCACTGTTTGTCAGCATGATAACCCAAATACAATCAATCCTATCTCAATGTTTTTGGTATACTGATAGACTGCCTGCCATTGGTATTTGGTCATCTATGATTTGGAGGCATGTGGGGCCTTCGGACTCTAGATGTTAAAAATATGTTTACAACATTTACTGGGAAATGAGTTAGCTGAAGCAGTAACCATTATCTAAAACAGAAATCTCCAGAGAGAAAGCTGAGATAGAATTCTTTGTTACATTGAACAGCACTGTATATTTATGTTGTATCATGTTACAAACCTTCAGTCTCAATCATTGAAGAGAGAGAGAAACCTTCACTTTTCAAAGCATTTTTTTTAAAAATCTATTTATTCTCAATCATAACTCAGGATTGAGAGGTTTTGGGATGGAGTGGTGTGTGGCTTTCTCGAAACACCTATCACAGTTACAAAGTAATAAAAAGGAATATTTGAATGGTCAGATTTTAACCCTCTTAATACTTCGATGTGAATAAAAAAATATCTTTAATATAACTCATGGCTACAGAATGTTTTTCACTCTCTTTTCTGAAACATTTAATTCTATGTGGAACGGGACACCTTTTCAGTGTGCTTTCCAAACCAAGGGATTCTTAACCCTTTAGCCAACATAAAGGCAAAAAACCGGTCACCTTTATACACAGAAATGTCTATTCAGTTTTAATTACTTTTTTATTTTTGCTTGAAAAACATAGCTTATGACCCTTCATTGGAATGAGCTCATTTTTTAAAGGATTATTTATTTATTGGTGTTTAATGTCACATATTTCTGCACAGTGGTTTACCATGACCAGGACAGTTTTACGGGTGGAGAAGCCAGAGTACCTGGGGAGAACCTCCGGGCAACAGCGAGCAACTATCAGATTCCCCACATACTAACTCCACACAAGCAGGGTTAGTATTGGTTGAAGACAGGTGCACCATCGATGTGCAGTACGCTTTAGTACACATCGCCACCATGCACACACGTGGGCAATGGGGTGAAGTGTCTTGCCCAAGGACAGAGTGAGGACCGCTCGACTTGCAGCCTGCACCTCTGCCAACTCAGCCACTGCGCCCCCATTTAACCCTTTACCCAACGCAGACGATAGCAAAATTTATTATTTCAAATATTTTTTTTCAAATTTTCCAAACAATTTCAACAAAACCATATCATGGGACCCCTCGTTGGAACTAATATTTTTCAACTTCTCAATTTGCATATTATGCGGGCGGATGCGGCCGATTCGTTGGGTAAAGGGTTAAAGGATTAAAATGGATATTTAAAGCGAATATTTTAACCCTCTGAAGATCTTAATATGGGGGCACGGTAGCGCTGTGTACTAAAGCGTACTGCACTTCGATGGTGCACCTCTCTTCGAAAAAATCATTGAGAATAATGAAAACCATTTCCATTCTCACAGTGTTGTTCTAAACACACTTGGATATAGATGGGACCTCGGTATTTTGACAATGCCAATAAATCTTCAGACAGGCTCTCGGGGGGTCTTTAAGGCCTTTCAACGTCTACATTCCAACATTACTGAACCTTTTTACTTGCAATATATTTTCCAGAGGTACCATGCATGCACTTCATCATTTCCTTGCTAATATGAACATTTGCCATCATCTACAAATACGGCAGATCCGGAGTTGGTGGAGCCAATATTTATAAAGTACTTTATACTCACACATCAGGTTTGGTATGACCTATAGTAATGGTACCTACACCAAATGAGTTGAAACTTGCTGGAGGTTCAAAATGTGGTCCACCTCCATGCGGTCAAGAGAGGTCATTAAATGCATACTTTTTCGACCTTTCATTTTATACCAGTTAATGCAGTTCTGAAGGTTATACATGTATCTCATCATTCAAACAAATGGCAGCGGCAGTAATGTCCATTTCTTATTCCTTGATCGATAAATGGTGTGCACATATATGCCTTTTCGGATTTCTTAGAAAAATTGTTCTGATTCCTATATGAATATTTTCTCTATGAAAGAATTTCACAAAAAGCAGCAGGGAGAAAGCTGTGACTGTCACATACAATAACATGATCTATTTATTTAATCTCATTGTACAGAATTAATTCCCAAACCAAGTTAATATAAAAACAAACAACTTGATCATGAAGAATTCCAGTGTACATGTAAATGTATACTGCCAGGATGCTGGTAAAATATGCAATACTGACAGAGTTGACTGTACTGTTAACTGTGTTAGTGCTATGACTGTTTAAAATTAATTTATTAGAGAAGTTCTAGTTTTATGTATGCCTTGTTTATGTCACTAGATGCTCTTTTATGAGCAGGCCTTCAAATGTGCTCTTGGGGTTTTTAAGGTTTTTATGACAATATCTCCGACATAGAGTCTGTACACCCTTTGTCAGCGCGACAACTCAAATACGGATCGTCCTATCTCGATGCATTTTGGCATGCAGGTTAACAATAACCAGTTTGCACTCATCTATGTTTTTTCACCCTTTCCATCTGAATGACAGATGACAGATCTGAAGTTGGTGGAGCCATTATTTCAAAGTGGGTTGCGCTCATTCTTCAGTGTAGATGTAGACATGGGACTACACCGACTGAGTTAAAAAGTGCTGGAGATTCAATATACGGTCCACCTGAATGAGGTCATCAAGTGCATATTATTCAGAAAGACTGGGAAATGCATTTACACCTTAATGTATTTCTAAAGTTTATGAATGTATTTCATCACTCAAATTAGTGGGCAAAGCCAAAATTGTCCATTTCTGATTCGTGTATCGAACCCTTTGAATGCTGGTCACATATATGCCTTTTCTGGTTTCTTATAAAAATTGTTCTGATTCCTGTATGAATATCTGTAAATACTGTTAACGAAAACCCATTTCTGATTTGTTAAAAAATATTTTACACCAGAAGATAAGCCTCCATAAATTCTCTTTCTGTAGAGTTTATTCCTGATACTTTAACCCTTTTCACACAGACTTGAATTTACTGGATGCAGTAAATTCTGTTTCTCTAGTTTCCTTTACATTTGGCACTATTGACACACATCCAACACTCACTCGCCACCTTCTCTCAAAACAAAATCCCAAAATATTCGCGCCTGCATCTCGTTATCCATCTGATTACACATCAAGGCTGTAGAATTGAGTCGGTTTAGGATATTGGGTCGATACGATGGAAACAGATGACCTCACCGACCTTCGTTTGCCCGAAGTCTGTTTGCTAACCACGACCGCCCCAGCTCCGCGTTCTACTCACGGAAATGCGGATGAGGAGAAATCGGTTTAATATTATTTAACCCTTTAACTAACATGAAAAGCAGACGACACTTGCAAAAAAAAAATTCTTAAATAACATTTTTTTTCATTTTTTGTCTCAAAAGCACATGTTATGAATCCTCATTGGAACGAGCTCGATGAGCTCGTTCCAACGAGGGGGCGTAACGTTTGTTTTTGAGACAAAAAATGAAAAAATAATGAAAAATTAATTGGCGATTTTTGAGAATAGCGCTGGTCAGTTTTGGCCGCTACGTTGGGTAAAGGGTTAAACTGTAGAGACAGGAGAAGAGGAAGATGACGGAAGTAGCCGAATCCCCTTGATGCGCATTGCTTATGGTGAATCAAATTGGAATCTTGTCCTACTACGTGGCCCGCAAACCTGCTCATGTAACTTGCCTATTGCTCTTGTGTGGCTTCTCTGTTCAGTCTTCTACTGACATCCTTCTTCGCATGATAACTTGAATACGAATTGTCCCATCTCGCTACTTTTTGATACACTGACAGATAGTCACTAGTATTCGGCAATCTATGTTTTTCAGGCTCATGGAGCTTTGGGGTGCTCCTAAGGTTGTTTTGAAAGGGGGTCACGTTCATATTTGATATATTTTCTTTCTTTGTTTCTTTCTTCCAACAATTTACAAGAGCGGATTTCTCGAGAAAGCTCTTAAAGATTTCTTTCAAACATTGCAAGGTCATAAACGGCTATACCTTTTCTTGACAATAAGCTTTTCACTTCGAGCGTTAACTTTTTTTGCCAAAACCCGCCTAAAAACGCCCGATTTTTCATTGGCCAATATCTCCTGATCGAAATGGGCGATTGCCCTGAAATTTTCATAGTTTTGTCACAAATACACCTTTCCATAACAATCGAGAAAAAAAAGTTTACTAAAATTATTTTTCTGCCAAAATTTTCCAAAATATCAAAAATAGGCCTCAAAATAGAACATTTTGGCCTACAATCTCAGCACCGTGAATTAGCAGAACACCAGTAATAGACCAAAAAGTAGGAATGTAATGTATCATTACCATAAAAGCGAAAGAAATTTAGATTTTATCTGCAATGTGCCCAAAATGACCGCCAAACATGGGAAAAAAATGCCCAAATTTTTATTGTCTATATCTTCTGGCCGAAATGGGTTAATGATCTGAAATTTTCACAGATTTCTCATAAATACACTTTTCCATAAGGTTAACTGGTAACAAACGTTTACCAAAATTTAATTTTGTCTGTCAAAATTTTCCAAAACATCAAAAATAGGCCTGAAATGGCCTACAATCTCGTCACTGTAAATTAGCAGAGCTCCAGTAATGGACTGAGAAGTAAGAATGCAATGTATCATTATCAAAAATGCAAATGAAATTTCGATTTTATCCATAATGAGTCCAAAATGGCCACCAAGCGCGATCATTTTTAACCCTTTACCTAACGTGAAAAGCAGACGACACTTGCAAAAAAAAAATCTTGAATAACTAATTTTTTTCATTTTTTGTCTCAAAAACATAGGTTATGACCCCTCGTTGGAACGAGCTCGTCGAGCTCGTTCCAACGAGGGGTCATAACCTATGTTTTTGAGACAAAAAATGAAAAAAATAGTGAAAATTAATTGGCGATTTTTGAGAATAGCGCTGGCCGGTTTTGGCCGTTACGTTGGGTAAAGGGTTAAAACCCTAGATCTCATAACTGACAAATGATGAGTTACCATGTTACCTCACTGTTCTACGTGATCATAGTGGAATGGCATATATCCAAAGATGCTGGGCGAGCAACTGTCAGACTCTCCTACGTACTAACTTCACACAAGCAGGGTTGTCATTAGTTGAAGACAGGTGCACCATCGATGTGCAGCACGCCTTAGTACAGGGCGCCACAGTGCCGCAGGTGAGATTTGACCCCCCCCCCTCCCTCAAAAAACATTTTAGTCATCTCACCCCCCTCGCTCCGCACCGTCCCCATGTTAACACATATAGGGAACATCAGGCAATAAATTAAAATAAGAAAAAATAGAAGTCTTGTGAAGGGGCCTGAGCCTAGGAAGGGGGGAGGGGGGCAAGATTCAACATTAGAGTTGGGAAGGGGTCAATGCTCAAGCCTGTGTCGGACGATAGTGCTCGGAGACAATCGTCCATCTCAGAATGTCAGGCCCAAATTGTCCTTGTTTTTTTTATTTATCTTCTTATCCCCTGGTTCCCACGCCACTGATTCTGCTGTCATCTTGATTTTATGCTTGACAAGTGACCATCATTACTAAAAACGACACTTAAAGCTTGTGCATTAGTCACCACGTCATGATTGTACAACACACACTGTACTATAACCAGTGACGCTGGTGATGTTTAATAATGATATCCCAATCTCAAGATTTGGGTTAATAAGAAAATATCTTTTTTTTGTTAAGCTCTCCGGGGACGTTTAGGCTGGAACCACAAACCAGTCCAGTGCAGCTCTAGGCAGAAAGGAGCATGCACTCCTTCATTTTAGAAAGCTAACCAACTTTTTCTCTTAACAGGAAAGTTCTTAGCGCATAAAGACAGCGCGCCAGTTTCGATCTGTTGGGTGTTCTTTTAAAAGACAGCCTGTAACTGACGGAATTTCATGCAGCAAAGGTGTTCAAAGGTTTAAAGGAAATGTAATGGTAATGCACTGTAAAATTTCATTTTTTTTATCAAATGTGGTTTCCTTTGCTGAACTGAAACTTGCCACTTGCTCCACATTTATACTGTCCGATATATTTCTACGGAAAATGTTAAAAGCTTGAACTCCAAAATCGGTTTCAAATTGACAGATTAAGTCCTTTGGAAATTTAGGGTTACAATAAACTAAATGAGCGACATTTACTGATAACATTTTTTGGATAGGTGTAATTAATTGTTTTCCTGCATTAAAATGAGACTTAACTTGTACAGTGCTAAATTATTTTTGATCACAAAATTTGTTCACGTGTCTTTGCCTTGTTACAATTTATGGGAGAGTGCCTATAGGCTCACATACAGGCACGCCTATAACCACTCTCCCATAAATTATAACAAGGGAAATCGATACAGATAAATAATTTCACTTAAAGGATAATACGAAGCATATCCACTGAATATGTAGCCTTTAAGTTATGGTACCTACACTTCAGAGTAAAGGCCAAATATGGGCTTCCAGCACTCTATCAGTTGAAGGATTTCAAGCGATTTTATGCATGGGTTGGATGGGTTTTCCATTTAACCTTGTGTCCACCCTTCAACCAGGACACTATCGGTATGCACACCTACATGTTCAGAGATATGGAGCGGAAAATCTTGTACAATTTCTTCAAAGGGCTTTTTGTTTTTGTACACGAGGAAAAGCCTGTGATTTCACAGAATCACTCATCTAGTTATAATTGCATTTTATGGTATCACGGAACTAAATATTTTGCCATAGGCGACCTTTATAACATTCAGGCAAAAAAAAAAAAAAAAATGATCGCATCACTTTAATTTTGGCATTCAAATATCTTTGTCAAGTATAGCCCTTCAGACAACTTTTTCTGACCCCAAAACAGGGGTCATGCAATAAATAAGAGAGAAAAGTTGACAGCAAGGGACGTACCGGTCACGTGTACATATTTTTCACGGAATTCCCTGTAAAAACACATCAAATGTAATTTGTATTTTTTAGGTTCAAAAGTCACCAAACCACCCTCTTTTTTATCTGGAATATTCATCAAGAACGCAAGATGTCAATAGAATGCTTCAAACGTTTATTAAAACAATTTATTTTCCCAAGGTTGTTTATTTTTAGAGATTGCATCACTTCCGAGTGCAACATTTCAAAGCGGGTATTTCTAATTCAGATATTTAGTTCAGTGATACCTTATGAACCCTAATGCTTTCCCGGCGTTCATAATATATTTCCGCACTCAAAAATATGAGCGAGTGTGTTACATGACTCAAAGAAGTAGGCGGAATAAAATATTTTGAAAGTGGGTCACGCCTATATCTCAAGCATGGTATGGCCTGTAGACCTGAACCAATACCAAACGAGTAGAAATTCAATGAAGGTTTAAAATATGTATCAAGGGTACCCAGGCGTCATTATGTGCATTTTTCAGAAACCCCTCTAAGTTCACATTTTTTATGCTCTTAAAAAGTGAACGGGTTATGTCCTCACTCCAAACAGTGAGCGGAGTATAAAGGTTTGAAAGTAGGTCACGTTCACATCTGAAGCATGGTATGACCTATGGACTTGGGACCAACACCGAATGAGTCAAAATTCAATGGGGGCTTAACCCTTTGCACTCTGATGTCAAAAATACCAATATTTCCGTCAGCAAATGTTTCCCATAATGCAACTAGAAATTTAACCAATTCAGTCTTGTTTGACAGAGCTCGATGACCTCTGTCAAACAAGACTGAATTGGTTAAATTATGAAGTGCATTATGGGAAATATTTGTCAGTTGAAAGTTTGATATTTGGACATCAGAATGCAGAGGATTAAAATATGGTGCGAGGTCACCGAGGGATCATTAAGTGCAATTTTCAGATTGCTGGAAATCGCATTTTATCACTCGAAATGCATTTACGAAGTTCATTCATGTAATTTTACGCTCACAAAGTGGGCAGGCAAAAACTTTTGAAAGCGGGTCACGCTCATATCTCATACATGGTATAACGTGTGGACCTGTGACCAACACCAAATGACTCGAGACTCAATGGAGGTTCAAAACATGTGTGAAGGTCATTAGGATCACCCAGGGATTATTATATGCGCTTCCCTGAATTGCTTGGAATCTCATTTTATGAACCTTATACATTTCAAACGTTCATATATGTACTTTTACACTAAAAAAAGTTGGCAGGGCCAAACATTTTGAAAGTGGTTCATGCTTACATCTGAAGCATTGTATGATCTATGGAACTGGGACCACAACCAAATGAGTCGAAACTCACTGCACATTCAGAATATGGGTCCGGGCTACTTGGGGTCACCAGGGGTCATTGACTACATTTTAAAGAATTGCCGAAAATAGCATTTTATAACCTTCACATGCACTTCCGACGTTCATACATGTATTTCGTCACTCAAAAAGTATGCAGAGCCGAAAATATCCTTTCTAGAACATTTTGAAGGTTGTGCACAAGGTTTTATTGGCTTCTTGACTATTTTCATCTGACACCTGTATGGAAATCTTTAAATGCTGTTTACAGAAATACATTTCTGATTTCTTTAAAGATATTTTAAATCCCCAAAATGTGTTTGTCTTTCTATATTGTTTGGTTCTGGTGCTTTCGCCATTGTCTCACAGACTCGAATTTACTGATCACAGTAAATTCTGTTTCTCTGGTTTGTATAACACCTTTACAGTTTTGTAATCTAAGGTAGCTGTTGGTGGATGTTGGAAAACTGCGATTTGTCCGATATCGTTAGACGACAATATGTCGAATGAGGTTTGCCCATATCGTCTAAAAACCGAGAACAGGTCCCTAGAGCCGGAACTAAAATAAAATTATGGTGTATGGCGTGTTGTGAAGAAGTAATAGTTAATAGCTTTCAAATTTTGGCTCTAAGCATAGCTTATGACCCTCCCCCCCCCCCCGATTGATACAACATTCAATGAGAGGTCGTAAGCTATGTTTTTGAGGAAAATGTTAAGCTTTTATGTCGGTAAGTGTCGTCTGCTACTCGTGGTTGGACTACGTGTTAGGCAAAGATTATCAATAAAATAAAAAGCCTTAATGGGGAATTTTTTATTCTTCAAAAGTATGGGGGGGGGGGGGGGGAGAATTTTTTTTATTTACATAACGAGATTTAACGATACAGGTACATTTTGATAAGTGCTCGTTCATCTCGTGCTAGAACTTTTTTGGTTTCCATTTTCCATTCTCACATCACGACAACTTTCATCTTTCTGTTCCTTTTCTAACTATTCATAACAGTGTTTGTAGAAAAATTGAATAGTCCTTGCATTTACTGCAGTACGATTTTCCATATTGCTTCAGATTGTTCCCCCTTCACAAGTTAGACCGATTTTTCTGTTAAAGGCACAACTTCGTTCCGTTGTTGTCTTATTGTAAGGGGTCTATGTACGGGACATTGATGATACAATAATAACTGCAGACTGCAGCCAGACGGCTGCAGACTGCAGTTATTATTTCATCCTCCCTGTATATTGGTATTGCACTTACCCACCTCATTGTAAGTGTACACAAAGACGATACCATTCTAGGGAACGAGGGATCTAGAGGGTTAAACCCCGTGTTGAATGAACAGTAGGAAAATACAGCAACTGCTTCAGATTGTTTCCCCTTGACAAGTTTGACCGATTTTTCTGTTGAAGGCACAACTTCCTTCCATTGTTGTCTCATTGTACGAGGTCTATATACGGGGCATTGATGATACAATAATAACTGACGGCTGCAGACTGCAGTTAAAACTTCATCTTCCCTGTATATTAGTATTGCACTTACCCACCTCATTGTTAGTGTACACAAAGACTATACCATTCCAGGAAACGAGAGTTCCAGAGGGTTAAACCCCGTGTTGAATGAACAGTAGGAAAATACAGCAATTGCCTCAACTTGTTCAATAATTTTTAACCATTGACCGAACGTGGCGGCTAAAACCGGGTTAGCGCTATTTGTTATTCACGAAATCACGATTCATTTTTCATTATTCTTTCATTTGGTGTCTCAAAAACATAGCTTATGACCCCCTCACTGAAACGAGCAATATTGTTGACACAGAAATTAAAAAACAATTAGTTTTTCAAACATTTTGTTTGCAAATGTCGGACACTGGAAAGCCTCTTGTCTGGCACAGATATCTTGCACTCGGGTGAGATTTCCCCATCTCACCCATCAGGGATAATAATAATCTCAATAGGTTGGTGATGGGAGAAACCCTTTACCTAACACGAAAAGCAGACGACACTTGCAAAAAAAATTCTTGAATAACTAATTGTTTTCATTTTTTGTCTCCAAAAAATAGGTTATGACCCCTCATTGGAACGAGCTCGACGAGCTCGTTCCAATGAGGGGTCATAACCTATGTTTTGGAGACAAAAAATTAAAAAATTATGGAAATTAACTGGCGATTTTTGAGAATAGCGCTGCCCGGTTTTGACCGTTACGTTGGGTAAAGGGTTCCTTTTTTCATTTTCAATGGAATTCGTTCTTAGCAATCATTGTCCTTGATCTAAAATCTGCTTGATCTGCTTGGGGGGTGGGGGTGGGGGGGGGGGTGGGCGTGTGTGTGTAGGGGGGTGGGGGCTAGGGGGGGGGGGGGGCTAGGGGGCTTCCTATTTTTTGGCCTGGCCATGTTTTTTTGTATTCACATATTTTAAGACAACTAATGACTGGTGAAACAAGGGGCGGATCCAGATCTCTCGTACTGGTTCAGTTTCGATGGAATTCGGATAATTCTTTGCAGTAAGTGGCAACAAACGCTAAAATGTATACAGTCTGTTAAAAAGTCGGTTAACTGAAGTAGATCGTAATCTTACAGACATACGAGTACCAAATCCACCTCAGACAAGATAATCCACAGACAGTATGATTTCTGTTAACGTCTGTTAAAGCATACAGGTGAGGTCTTTTTTAACAGCTTTGGTCGTTACGACCAAAGCTGATAAATAGACCTCACCTGTACGCTTTACCAACGTTTTGACCGGCTCTCAAAGTGTGAAATCTTTCAAATACATCTCCAGAAAAATATCAAAATATCCGTTCAGATGCATGGAAATGGGAGTTTTGGGACCCTGGAATTTAAAATTTTCGTACGACGACCATCCATCGCCCGATCCAGCCCCATTTTGAAAATCATTCCACCATCCTTGTTGATAACGACTGATACATTCATACTTTCAAAGAGAGAGTCTTAGTGTTCGTGAACTGTTGATAAAAAAACAGAAATCGATGTATCTCGTTATAAGTGTATGCTTTGTAATAGAATGGGCATTTGGACTACGGTAATTACTTCTTCCTTCAATCAATACAGAAGCTTTTAGATTCCTTTGTTTTTCAAGTGTCCTAGCGTCGATTGTTTTCATTGGGATTTTATCAATACATCCGACACTGTACCGGTCAGATCTACGGGTGCAGGAAGCCGGAATAGCTGGAGAAAACCACTGGGCAGCTGCGAGCAAATGTAAGACTGTACCGTATATAAGGATATTTAGGAGACAATATGTACACAATGAGCGGTCCGTGGTCAAGTGACGAGTGGGCATTTGTAGAACTGTCATCATACAAAGAGACAGAAATTTTCGACCGGATCGCGCCTGGGTCACGATCCGGTTGGAATTATCTATCCTTTTTCCCCTCACAACACCATAGAGGGTCACTGGTCAAAACACTAAATATGTGATCTTTGAATTTGAGATTCTATTTCAGTTCGTATTTTTTCATGCGATACCGATTTCTCCACACTTGAACAATGACTGAAATATCGACTGAATTGCCATCAGTCCCAAAACCAGGATCTGAAAATATTCCGACATGGTGTGGAAAAAGTGAATATTTTCCTATAATGTTCAGTGCTCAAAATAACTTATTTTCTTTGCGTAGCAAACTGCTACACATTTCCAAAAAATGAATAGCATTTTGTAAAAATTCCATAGCTATTTTTGTATACCAGAGTTATGTTATGCTGTTTTGTATTGAATTCTTCCAAGTAGATGGAATAGTTTCCATCCATTTCGGGGCATTTCCAAATGATCTTCAACACATGAAACATTTACTATGTTTTTTTTAACTGAACTGCCTTTTAGGGTTGCATGGACTTGGATATTTCAAAGGGCATCTTGGTTGTTCAATAGAGTTCTCAAAATGGAAGTTGGTATTTTTAATTTGATGGGCTTGAAGTTATTTTTAATGGACATTTTATGCAAAATGTTGTAAAAACAGGAAAAATTTAAACCAATAGAATTCATCTTACATATGAAGTTGTTAATGATGCTTGATGTAGAGTTAATCTGAGTTATGCCTGGAATGTTCCACAATCAGAAGTAAAGCATCAGTGAACTAGTTTTCAAATTTGTTTGCACATTTTCCTTTACATTTTGCGATACAAGATAATTATCTTGTATCGCGAAATGCTATACATAATTGAACATTGTATAGCTTTTTGCAAGTTTTGCATAGCAAAAAGCGACGCGACACCGCTTATTTTGAGCCCTTATAATGTTCTCCTGTCGTTGACGGTATGAAATCCAACTCACTACTTTTTTAAAAGAACAATAATAAACGAAACAGGTGGATAACATTCGTTTATTATCATTTTAACCCTTTAAACATTGGTGGTATCTTCCGTATCAGTTCAACAGCAGCAATCGGAAGAGTCCATATTCATCATTTGGGGAAAGACCAATTAATATTTTCAACTTGCAGCTCTGAGCTGCACGTTGAAAATATTGATTGGTCTACACCGCACTTTCACCTAGCAGCCATCTTCCTTAATGAAATTATGGCGTATCATGTGCCTGGGTCGGAAAAACGGCAGCTCAGTTTCAAATGGTTAAAGAATTACTTTTGTTTAACTGAAGTAATTTGTCAATAGAGGATATGGAATGAGTGTTTTGGTCACACGATATTTATGAAACGAGTCTTGAATTTTCCCTAGTCTCTGGTGAGGCAAAACGGGAAATTCGTAGACGAATTTCATGAATATCGCGTGGCCAAAACACGAATTTCATATTCTGTTTTTCATGACACAACAGTTTACAAAAACTCATCTTTTAGATAGAAAAGAAGGGTTGAAGAATGGAATTTCACCTTGAACGTCACGCATTTGAGTCTTGGCTGCATGCAGGCAAACGTCATAACCACATTAATTTGACACGGATCTTTTAGGTGATAACCAATCAGAAAGTGTACTTTTGAAATTAACTGATTGTGTTATGAAGCACTAATTAATATTTATTGAAAATATGAAACGGTAATTAGCCGATAAATCGGTGAAGTCATGTATTTGATAAATAGAGGATATGGAATGAGTGTTTTTCTCATATAATATTTATGAAACGAGTCTAAGAATTTTCCGTTTTGGCGAGCCTCTGGCCCAAACGGAAAATTCGGACGAGTTTCATAAATATTATATGAGAAAAACACTCATTTCATATTATATTTATCATATGACACACACACTCACAAATTAGCCACTAAGTATGACTTTTTAACCCATCACCTAACTTGAGTTGCAGACGGCACTTGGAAAAAACATCCTTGTATAACTAAAAAATTTAATTTTTTCTTCCAAAACATAGGTTATGACCCATCAGTGGAACGAGCTCGTTGAGCTCGTTCCAATGAGGGGTCATAACCTATGTTTTGGAAGCAAAAAGTGAAAATATAAAAAAAATGAATGGCGTTTTTCTTGTAGGTAAAACATTAATACAATTTTACCCACCCTAAATAGGACAGATAACGCAAATTCTCCCTACTGAAATTATGCAAATGTGACCCAGTTGTATTTTGTTTAGCCAATCAAATTGTCCAGTTTTGAAATTGACCAATGAAAGCTCCCAACTCTAATTATGCAAATTATGAAAATGTCGCCAAGTTGTATTTTGTTCAGCCAATCAAATTGTCCAGTTTTGAAATTGACCAATGAAATTGACGGAAGGCTTTATTTATCACTGATTAATATGAAAACAAAATATCAAATGTTTTAAAGTGAACAAAACGGACGAGTCATACGGTAAGAATCTATACTATGATTGAGTGTTTGCTGTGAGTGATGTGTCCTGTATCCCCGGCCTCTACGGGCCCTATCAACTTCATACCTGGCGCAATTGAAATATTTGATTGGTCCACACCACACATTCACTGAGCAGTCATCCAACTTAATGAAATTATGACGTATCATGTTTGCGGTCCAGAAAAGAGGCCTCTCGACTTTAACCCTTTACCCAACACAGGCGATATCAAAATTTATTATTTTAAATATCATTTTTTTAAATTTTTCAAAATATTTCGACAAAACCACATCATGTGACCCCTCATTGGAACGAGCTCAATGAGCTCGTTCCAATGAGGGGTCACATGATATGGTTTTGTCGAAATATTTTGAAAAATTTAATTTTTTCAACTGCTCAATTTGCATATTACGGGGGCGGATGCGGGCGATTCGTTAAGTAAAGGGTTAAAGGGTTAATCAAATACATCTGTGTTGAGATGTGTTTTCATGTTCAGTTTGAATGACATAAATGTCTTGTTTTTCACTCAAATGATGGGATTATTATAATCCCTGATGGGTACGGGTGTGGGGTGGGAAAATCTCACCCTCGGGACAAGATATTTGGTCCAGACACTCGGTAAGCCACGTGTCTGGCCCAAATATCTTGTCCCGAGGGTGAGATTTTCCCATCCCACACCCGTACCCATCAGGGATTATTTTTCTCCCCACCATACAGTGGTTACGTTCGCCAGAGGTAATCGGCGGTCACGTGCTGATATAATTAACTCATTTGGTATTCGTTGTTTTGAAAAACTAATGACACCATCGGAAAGAGCATGCAAAAGTTATGTATATACCAGAGGAAAATACCACGAAATCAATTAGGAACGGTGGCATCTTGGGGTCTAAAGAGTTTTAGAGCATCAAACTTTTGATCACGCGGCATTCTCATGACGTCAATATGTTGGTAGCATATTTATTTATTTATTTATTTATTTATTTATGTTTAAGGTCACATATTTATGCACAATGGCTAATCATGCCCGTGACAGTTTTACGGGTGGAGGAAGCCGGAGTACCCGGAGAGAACCACCGAGCAACGACGAGCAGCTGCCAGCTCCCCAACATCGTAACTCGCGTTAGATTGGTTGGAGACATGCGCACCATCGACGTGCAGTACGCCATAGTACACGGCGTCATCGTGCCCCCACGCCGGCAACGGAGATGAAGTGTCTTGTCCAAGGACACAACGCGGTTGCCGCAGGTGGGATTCGAACCGAGGACCTCTCGGTTTGCAGCCTGCACCTCTACCTACTGAGCCACCGCGCTCCCAGTTGGTAGCAAAAAACTGATACGATATGCATAACGTCATAATAACGTTATAAATGTATAATGTCACGTGGGTGGGGTGAGATACATCTGTCTCTCCCTGCTATCTCACCCTGGACAGACGTATGTTACACATGCAGTGGGGGACAAAATGAGTTTCGGTGTCTAGGGACCACGATGACAAAAACCCTATCACATGGTGTATTTAATCTAGACTCGGGTTGAGCCAGTGTTAAGACATTAGATGGAAGCAATGCTTGTGGTGTTTATAAACAGATATGATGTTGGTAAGGTATTGCGGCATTATATCGTTTAAGCATTTAAAGGTGAATAAGATGAGTTCATATTCTATTCATTGTATCACGTGGAGCCAATGTGACTTTGCAAGCACTGGCGTAATATGGCAAAACTTTGGTGATTTTGTAAGAACACGTGGAGCACATTTCTGAACATGTTGAAGCTTCTCGATTCAACATAACCATACCATGTGCCTTCTTACTGAAGCGAACTCGTCAAGCTCGTTCCAATGAGGGGGTGGAGGAGGGGGGGGGGGGTACACGTGCTTTTTGTTTTTTGGAGAAAAAAAAGAAAATTAAAATAAGAAAAAAAAAATATTTTGATATCGCTGCGTTGGGTAAAGGGATGAAATGGTCAACGTTTTTCAAATTAGCAGCTTTCAGAGAAAATGTTGGTATTCGGCCGAACTACAATTATTCCGACAGACAACGTTTTTTCCACAGACATTGATCATGGAGGCGGGAGGGGTGATAGCCGCCCCGGAACACCCACTAGGTTCGGGTCGGCACCAGAAGACATCGGGTGATTGAGTTAGAAAATATGATCGCTGCACCCCATGATAAGGGAAAATACTGCTGTTGAATTACGTAGCTTGAAACACAACTGCTCTGTTCTTGTTTCCTTTTTTTATATAGAATATACCCATAGTAGCCTGGTATACCAAATGTTCACCACGAGTGGTGAAGCGGTGTTAACCGCGAGCCTTTGGTGCGCGGTTAACACCACTTCACCAGGAGTGGTGAACATTTGGTACACCAAGCTACTTTGGGTATATTTTATTTATACCATGATCGTTAGATTATTAAGAGTCGCTATTTTTTCTCGATTTTACTGAGCACCAGATGTACATTCGTTCGAATTGTTGTTTACACGAGCATCGTTGCGCGGTACTTCCGCTGTTAATTTTATCGCCTAAACGAAATGGAAAATGAAACGTTGCCTTTTTCATTTTAATAGCATAATAATATACCATTTCGAGTTATGGATGCTTTATTAACATGGGGCAATGCATGTTTAAGTTTCTGTGTCTTATGGGTTAAACTCATTTAAAAACGTAATAAATAATTGTCTCTTTCATTTCACTCTTCGTGAGGCGACATGCGATAAATTTAGACAAGTTCGCATTCAGGTCGACGTCACCAAAGGTCAGCTTGGATGAAGTTCCACTGAAGGTGTCAGTTTTAACTTCTGAAATCCCATTGCTGGCGTGTTCACCACGGTTGGTGTGTAAAGCTAAAATTTATGTCATGGGCTTTTCACATACTGCAGAATAGGTAATCATGGTATAAATATACGTTCCTGGTGCCTGTCAGTGTTGCTTTGAGGTTTGAGGCGTCCCTGGGCATTCTCAAGGCGCTGTGTGTGCCACAGAATAATCACGCATCGGTTAATACTCCATTTTCGACACAGGAGACATTTGAAACAGACAATTAGCATAAATATGAAGAGAAACAATTTGAAGAAAATCATCTCACGGAATTTCTTTTTGTTCCTTGTTGAGGATGAACTGTATGTGCGCTTGCATTCTATACGCTAAATAAAATATACCGATGCCTTCTACAATTTATTTGGTAATTTAAATGTTTGATAATCTCACTTTTAAAGAATATTTTTCGAGGCAGTTATTCTCATTGGTGAGTAATCCAGCCTTTACAAAAACTATACTGACAGTTCCGTCTTTTTCCAGTGAACATGAGATGAGACCTGGAACTTTGATATATTGTGTCATGAAAGAAATTTGAGTAAAATTTCTGTAAATATGCTTGCTACATGTAGCATATTTTCAAAACTTTCACACTTTATTTCCTTTTGGTACAATTCCCAGATCTCAGCTCATACAAATACAAATCTGTTGATATTGATTTTGTGGAGGATGGGCCTCACAACAATGAAATAAAGTGCCAAGAAAATGATCATTGGAAGTGAGCCTAAAATATTTAAATTATTAAAAAAAAATCTTTATACAGCCATTTGCACATGTTATTTATGGTAAAGAATGCAAATGAATGCACCATACAATTGAATTAATAACCCGTTTGCACTGTGTGCTATTCGGTTATTTTCTTCATATTGTCCTTGTTTACATTTCTCCCAAGTATTCGATACATTGAGTGTTGGGTACTCCGATAATCCGTTACAAAAATCGTTTCTCAATACGAAGATGAGACGATCGTCCAAGTATCTCAGTCGCGGATAAATAAGGAGTTGACATTGGATAGGCGAGAGAAAGCTCCCCAGTCTCGGGCCGTTAGGCCCGAGACGGGGTGCTTTCTCGCCCCTATCCAACATCAACGATTATTTATTTATCCTACTAAAAAACTTCGTATTGTTGGATATTTCAATAGATGTAAAATATTCAACAGTTAGCTGTTGGATATACAACTATCCAACTATTAAGCGTGGGATAGTCAAACTATACACCAATGAATAAGAATGGATGACGTCAGAAAACGTTTCTAATCGGAATCCCAGTGGGATCCCAGGTAGTGAAGCAGTGCTTGTTTACTGCGGTAAACAAGCTATGTTTTACTGGTAAAATAGGATCCGGTAACCAGTGCTTGGGGGAAGTCCTCTAAAATGGGCAACATGGGCATAAAAGATTGGCTGGACTTAACTTAAAATCCATGTTGTGGTGACGATTAGCCATTGTTCAGAAATATGTGACCGTAAATAAATAAATAAATAAATAAATAAATAAATAAATAAATAAATAAATAAATAAATAAATAAATAAATAAATAAATAATTCGAGTCGGCTGAGTTGAATCTGGGTAACATCTGGTTGAAGTAAAATCCAAACAGTTGATGCATCACATTTTACTTGCGATGGTTTTATACCAGCATAATTACTGTTACGAACATACAAGAGATACAAATTCCCTTTATGACAACTCGATATTGGATTTGAGAGTTCTGTTTCAATTCTGGATCAACAATTTTTATCATTCAGTCGTCAAACCATCCCTACGAGCCAGTTCGAGAGAATTGATATTATTTAAGATTGTAAGAATGTGTTATTGATAGAACTATTTCTGTTTGTAGGGAATATAGTTGTATATTTTAAGGACTGTAACACTCAGTCAATCTGACAAATATATGCGGCTGTTTCAGAGCAGAAACCATCTCGGAATCGCCACTGGTAAATACCGGCCATCACTAAACAATCCTGACTCCCAGATGAAGGATCTGGTGGCTCAAACGGCAAATATGTCATCGTTTTTCCCTTTGAGTTTTTGAACTCGTTGTCGCCGAGAATATCCTTTCCATCTATAAATGCAACACCTGCAAAATAGAAGAATGGGCCTCAGTGCACTACGGAGATTAACTAGCAGAAGCGTGGGAAATTATAGTAAATTTCTTGGACATCAAACGATATTAGTATCTGGCGTACCGAAGCCAACAGAATAAAATATTACAGTTGTATTATATAGAGTTTTATCTGTCAAAACGAACGTATTTACCCCGATAGAAGTAAAAACGTCTAGAGAAAATACAAATCTGTATTGGAGATAGTATTCGCACGAGCGATCAATTGATTCACAAAAACAATGGTATTTATCTGCATATCGATTTCTACACAAGCCGATGCAGCCACTTTTTATAACAGTTCTTAAATGATAAATAAATCACCATCTCAACGAAATAAATTAGACTAGGTCATATATCGACTTATAGGTTATTATTTATTTATTGGTATTTAAGGTCACAATGGCTAATCGTGACAGCGACAGTTTTACGGGTGGAGAAAGCCTGAGTACCCAGAGAAAACCACCGAGCATCGACGAGCAACTGTCGGCTCCTCAACATTCTAACTATGTTCAAGCTCCGCTCTTCCGCTCAAGCAGGGTTAAACCGGTTGAAGACATGTGCGCCATCGACGTGCAGTGCGCTTTATTACACGGCGTCACCGTGCCCCCATGTAGGCAACCGGAATAAAGTGCCTTGCCCAAGGACACAACGCGGGTAGTCCCGGACGAGGATCGAACTCGGGACTTCTAGCATAGAAGTCTAACAGTCTACCACTGAGCCACCGGGCTTCCGCTTCCTGAGGAAATTCCCGGATGTGTGATCATCGAAGTTTGAGTGTGTAACTCTGCGACGCTGAATCTCGTGCCAGCTGTAAATGTTGGAAATGTTCATCAGTACTACCGTGACTAGCTGTAAAATGGAGACCTGTTGAGGCGTTTGCCTTACCTGTCCGTCTGTGGAGCACCGACAGTATGCTCCGTAGATTTGAGCTGCGAATATCATGGAATCAGCAAAGGGTGTAAACGCATTTGTTATAATGTAAATCGGAGAGCACTACGGAGGATTCTAGACATCATCATTATTATTATTATTATTATTATTATTATTATTATTATTATTATTATTATTATTATTATTTTTATTATTAATTCATCTGGAATATTTCAGTTGGTCCGAAACAGTGAACAGTAGGTTAACCCTTTACCTAACCTGAAAAGCAGACGACACTTGCAAAAATAATTCTTGAATAACTAATTTTTTCATTTTTTGTCTCAAAAACATAGGTTATGACCCCTCGTTGGAACGAGCTCGACGAGCTCGTTCCAACGAGGGGTCATAACCTATGTTTTTGAGACAAAAAATGAAAAAAATAATGAAAATTAATTGGCGATTTTTGAGAATAGCGCTGGCCGGTTTTGGCCGTTACGTTGGGTAAAGGGTTAAACCTAAAACATAGGTAATGGACTACATAGGGTGAAGACTGGTTTCAGACCAGAACAGCGTTGAATTTTTAACATAATATGACTGGTGGCTTGGGGGTCTGAACCACTTGCTTGACATCTATAATTTGTAAAGACTGTCGTGTTAAAATTTGTCATCATATAACGCAAGTATTTTGTAACCTCGTCTCCAGAATGAGGGTCAGGAGTAATGATGAACTTGTACGAGTCATCATAACGATTAATATTGGCACCGGTACAATAAAACTACGCCCAACTTACTAATTCCAAGGTTAGTGAGGATAGTTCCAACATACAACCTCATTTCCTCATTCTCAATGAAAACCAAATGCCCTTCGTCGTTGGTGCAATCGATCACAGCCGCCGATTGGTCAACAGCTGTTGCTTCTATCTTCAAACAGAGGGTCATATCACCAGTTCTGTACAGTTTGTAACCCAAAGTAGATGGACAGCCTGTAAATGTTAAGAGATAGAAACCATTGTGTTTGCAAGGCCAATCGTACTGTAATTTAGAAAGCTAACCTTAATAGATAAAACATGTGTCGCGAAAACTTTGGCTCTCCGAATGTTAATTCACTGCCTTAGTGTTTTATCAGCTCCACCCGGACAAAGTAGTAATGCAAAGTAAATTCTACGACTATGGTCTGTTAAAAAAGATAAAATCAATCGAAACATAATAATAAATACCTTTGAAGATGGTGGCATAAAATTTCCCGATCTGAAAACCTTTGGTCACTCTTTAAAAAAGCCCTGGATTAATAAAAAAAAAACTATCAGACCGTCAACCGTTTGCCCCGTGAAAAACAATCTTCCTAAACGTCCTTGAGTAATTTGGCGGTTTTAGAGTTTGTTATCTTCACAGGAGGGATTAGAAGTGATAAGAGAATACACAGAACGACAAGCGTGTGAGAATGGGTTAATCGATATGGCACGAATGCCAGCGCGGAAGGATAGAAGGAGAGGCCACATGCCTCGCGTTTTCTCCTTTCGCGATGGCAGAAGTGTCATGTCGATTAACCCATTTACACACGCGTGTCGTTCTGTGTTTATTACACGCATTCACGTCTTTCAAAGCAATTATTAAAAAGACGCTCAGCAATTCATTTGACAACTATCACCAAAAAGAACACATTTCGTCGCCAATCAAACCTGCGAGGGGAACCCGTGTTACTATTTCGTCCCTGAGTTGCAATGTGTTCTATGTGCCTGCTGGCACATAGAACACATTGGAACTCAGAGGACGATTTTTAGCTATCGCTGGCGATTCATTTTGTAATTGCGTTGCACGATTTGTAGAAAATTCCAGTGAAATAGTCCGTCAACGATTTCCGTTCCACACATATGTTAGGGCTGAAACGGTTGGCTCATTTTAACAACCGACTAACCGAGAGCTATAACCGGATAATATCCGGTTAACCGTATCAATTATTTCACCGAATCTGGGATCAAAACAATAGGAATAGGAAAGCAGTATTCTCAGAAACTATTCCGTAGTGTGTATACAAACGAACGTTGTCGAATACTCGACAACGTTCGTTTGTATACATACTACGGAATAGTTTCTCCGGTTACTCGGTACTCACGAAAATTGCCTATCATTAACGAAGTATTGAACGCCAAAGTCGATTATTTCTCAAAATATCCAGCACTGCTTCGAGGTGAAGGCTATCCCAAGCGAGAACCGGCAGATTTGCTACGTTTTAACCATGGAATGACGATCATTACCGATATTTCGGATAACCGGTTGACGTTTCTTTTTAATCGGTTAGGTAGGTAACCGGTTTGAAACCGGTTATCCGGTTAACCATTTCAGTACTAACATATGTGCGGAACAGATTTTCATTTTCCGCATGTTTTTGTGTTGCTATAGATGGGGATTTTGTAGAACTGGCCTCTAATAAAACAGATTGAACGAGATGCTACAGACCAATGTTTGTATATGACGGATTGTATGTGTGTCCAAGCATAAAAATCCAGTCTTATAAGAACGTTGTTGATTACAAGCCAGACTGAATCGATATCTAAAACGCCAATGCAAATGAAAACGTTCTTACTAGAAAACAAAAAAAAAAAGAAAAGAAATGGGGAGAGGGTGTTACCCTACGAGCCCCTCCTTAGTGATGACCCCGCATCCATTTCAGTTTTTGGAGGTAGGCTTTTAACAGTTTGCACACATGCAAATCGGAAATAATTATCAGCTTGGAGTTGAATTGTTCATGGTCAGCATGTAAATAATTAAAAGACATTGTGTCCAATCTCGCCACAGAACAAATGAAGCAATACCATACGGAAGCAGGAAGAAATCCAATGTGCTAATGCGTGGGCTTTCTACATGATAATGATATACACAAACATGTCCCAACACTGCAAAAAAGATAGGTTCTCTTTAGAATCAAAACTGGTTCTAATCTTGTCCCTGAGAGGAACCAGTTCTGTTTAAACAGTATTTATTTCAAATCAAATAAATTTACCAAGTTTAGCATTCAATTTTAGCGGAATATTACATGAACTGAAATAGATTCAGCAGTAAACTTGGAGCTTATTCAACGCAGTCGCCAAACATTTTGAAACAAAGGAGATATGAACAGTTGGCATATCGAACCAGTTTTGGTTCTGTATAGAACCAAAACTGGTTCGATATGCCAACTGTTCATATCTCCTTTGCTCAATAATGATTTGAGACAACCTCATATAAGCTCTAAACTTACGACTGAAACCCCCTCAATTTTTGTTTAATTCTGTTAATATTTAATGTTAATCTTTATAAATTTATTTGATTTGAAATAAATACTGTTTAAACAGAACTGGTTCCATCTCAGGGACAAGATTAGAACCAGTTTTGGTTCTAAAGAGAACTTATATTTTTTGCAGTGTAGTCCCCCAAAACTTCGACACAATGCAAGTTTCACATAACAGAGAGCCTTAAAATGGTTTCCAATGAAGACCTGCATGTGCTACAAAGGCCTCAAGTTTACTCTTGCAGCACTCAATTTTTTAAATTGTTCTCGCTGAGGTCCCCTAAACGCTGTCTACAATGGTCTCTACATTGCATGAACGTTCCTAATCCCCCAACCCACAAATAAGACTCAGCAGCCTTTACCCTCGAATCTTTGTTACGTGGTTGGCGTCTCTGGACGAAGAATAGAAATCTAGATGGGATTGCGTACCGAAGGCACGAAACTAGCACTAGCGCCAAGCATGTCACCCACCCACCCCACCCATGCCTGGAACATTTTGGCCGATGCCTTTTTTTCCAACAAATGAACTGAGTCTCAGGCGCCAAATGGTGTTGGTGTCTTGGACTATACACACATTTTAAAAAAAAATAATTCCTCATGGTACTGGTATATACTTCACTCCCGCCCAACCCCCAACCAAATACCCCTGCTTCTATACATTTCATCCAAATCCTGGAGCCAACATTAGTATTTAATGCCCTCAAGCAAGCAACGTAAAGATAATATTCTGCATTCTACGTGTACTTCCAAGTTTCAGCATTCTGAGAGTGATAATTACATGTCACCAGTAGATGTATCTCGATAGGTACTCGATTCATGCTGCGTCAAAGAAACAAACAAAAAGACCTGGTAGGGCTACCAACAAAGAATCTATTTCAATCCCAAAATGTTATACAATATAGCGTCGCCTGAGTGCTAGAATGTGCTATGTCTTCTGTGTCACATAGAACATTCTAGCACTCAGCCGATGATAGATAGACGTACATGTAACAGTAACTGAGGAATCGCCGGAGTGCCAAAAGAAAAAAGACCTCTATCCCACCCCAGTGAGGGATTTTAGGAGCGAACCGATGACATTTTTATGATTTTAAAATATGAAGAGTTCAGACCTTGCAGTCTGATTTCTAAGGCCGCTTTGAAAATGAAAAATAACGATTAGCTTTGTTGATAGCTTTTCACTGATGGAGAGTGGGACAAAATTATAAAATTTTCAGGAAGATCAATAAAGTTTTTCCACAAATTTTCAGATTGGGAAACCAAATTTTCACCATTTTGTCACCCAAAACATGTAAAATTTTCGAAGATTCAGTCTAAACATGTTACTATTAATTTCAGTCTATTTCTTTAACTAAAATGTGCAAGTGACTCATTCATTCGTTCATGACCAACAAAGAGTAGTCTCTGATTTTTTTGTATTTTTTACTTCCAATATGAAAGTAAAAACTGGCTTATCTGTCAAAACTTTCATTTTCAGTTTTGTGGCCACAGTGGTTTTAGGTTCATTTTATTAAAAAAAATCCCAAACACTCTCACAAAACCTGTAAACTACACAGCGCTATTGTAAAAGAAAAACTAAATATTCTCACTTCCTTGTGTCAGGGAAGCAAGGAAACGGTACTAGTGTTTACAATCTATTCCATAACCCTTTACCCAACGCAGACGATATCAAAATTTATTATTTTGAATACCATTTTTTCTAATTTTTTAAAAAATGTAAAAAAAAAACATATCATGTGACCCCTCGTTGGAACGAGCTCGACAAGCTCGTTCCAACGAGGGGTCACATGATATGGTTTTGTTGACATTTTTTGAAAAATAATATTTTTTCACCTGCTGAATTTGCATATTAGCCGGGAGGATGCGAGCGATTCGTTGGGTAAAGGGTTAATTAAAATGTAAAATGTCAGCTGAACTGCTGATCACCATTGAATTGATAGAAGCTCTAATAAGAGCACATCATTATCACCTTCCCTCTAAGTTTTAACCCTTTGAACACCTGTAGTATCTTCCATGTCAGTTTAATGACAGCAATCGGAAGAGTCCATATTAATTATCTGGGGGTAGACCAATTAATATTTTCAACGCACAGCCTCGAAGATATTGATTGGTCTACCCCACATATTAACTTAGCAGCCATGATACTTAACTGGTAGAGTGCTAAATTATTTTTGTCCTTACATTTTTATGTGTGCATCTTTGTCATGTTAAAATTTATTGGGGAGTGCCAATAAGCAGTCTCCCATAAATTGTAACAAGGCAAATCCTACCAGAGAAAATAATATCACTTAAAAGATAATATGAAGCACATCCAAAGAATATGAAGCCTTTAAATTGTGGTACCAGCATTTAAGAATAAAGCCCAAATATGGGCTTCCAGCACTGTACCAGTTAATGATACAACGGCGTATCGTGTTTCTGGCCATAAAGCGGCCTCGCTGTATCAAAGGATTAATGGCCTTTTGAAAGGCACTTACCTCGGGTATCTTCCAATATTGTAATGGTCCGTTATTTGAGCACTAGCCATTACATTAACGAGATAAAAGTGTGCTCTTAGAGATTTAGATAATAAGTTTTGCAATACGGTATGTAGTTAATTCCCGTTAAATCTTCAGTTAGGTTAATGGCTTTCTTAATATTTGATGATTTGATGGGGTTTTTGTCATTAAACTGGAGATCTCAGTTAATTATCTGGGACATATGGAAGGTGACATAAATGGCATCAAATAATGCTCATTATTTAAATATATTGCCCATTAACATGGCTTAATTCCCATTAAATTAATGGCTTTTAGGTATGATAATTCTCAATGTAATAGCACCATTACAAATATGTATATAAAGTTTAATGGCCTACCTTGATGACCTATTAATGTGTTTACTAAATTTATTTGCTATTGTGTACCATTAAATCATCAGATATTAATAATTTTAATGGGGTTTTAATGGCTTTCAGGAATACTGCAATAATGGCAATATATAGAGTAGAGAGACAGAGTCATGGATGATTATAATCGAAATTGGCAAGAAGTGGGTCAGAGGAAAGAGGTCTTTAAGCGGCCTGCATGATGAGGAGAATTCTGCAGCTGAGGAGTATCTGGGTGGCACCGTTAAGGTTACTGCTGTTCACACTGAGATCGAAATTTCTCGGGGTTAGGGGAAAGATGAGAAAGCTGGGGACAGGGAGAGCCAAATGTGTAATTTGGGAGTAATAGAGACATGGGTCACTAGAATATTCATAATATCAGTCTGCCAGACGTGTATTCACTAGGAGTATGATGAGGAAATGAGGTGGGGGAATGAAGGACGAGTGGGTATTGGACGATACAAAGGAGATAGTTTAGTATGTTGGTGATTCAAATTGAGAAGACAAAAGTATGGGACAGCATTAACCTTTTACCTAACAGGAAATGCAGACGTCACTTGCAAATAAAATTCTTTAACAACTAAATATTTTCATTTTTTGCATAAAAAACGAGCTGAGCGGTGTCATAAGCTATGTTTTTGAGACACAATATGCAAAAATAATGAAAATTGAATGGTAATTTTTGTGAATGGCGCTGACAGATTTCGGCCGTTATGTTGGGCAGAGGGTTAAGCAGTCACTTCGTTTCTGAGTGCCAGGAGTAGAGAACTGGTGGGGAGCAACATTTGAGAGCCAGTGGTAATCGTATTTTTCGTCTGGATCGACACAAGACATACGATTAAATAAAGACCAAACTTGAACCAGATTTGTAGATACCCATGACAAAGCAACAAACAAGAATTCATAGAGAGTAATCGCTTGACTGGACTGGTTACGTGAAATAATTCATGCGAGGTGAGTGTTTTACAATGTAGTCCCTCGCCTCGAATGAATTATTTCACGTAACCAGTCCAGTCAAGTGATTACTATGTTAATTACTTTTCATTATTAACGATAATTATATTATTTAACGCTTTACCTAACCTAATATCCAGAGCTATTCTCAAAAATCGCCAATTAATTTTCATTATTTTTTCATTTTTTGTCTCTAAAATATAGGTTATGACCCCTTTGGAAAGGTGAAGATCGTGCAAGGAGGGGGAGGGAGGGGGGGGGGGGGTCCTCCAGAACTGATTGAAAGCTACAGTTATTTGTTGAAAATGGTTTGTCAGGAATAAAGATTATAAAATTTCTGTCGTGGAAGGGCTCACGAAATTCTACATTGTTACCTTGTGGCAGTTTTTCAATTCAAAAAACTTCAGTTCAATACACAAACAGTGTCATGATTTATTCCCGGTTCCGTGCTATAGATTTCCAAGATATCGGGACCGGTTTTCGGAACCGGCAACCCGGAAATTTCTATTTCCGGGATTAAACCCTTGTTGGAAAAGGGTACAGCATTTTAGAAATTCAAATAAAGGATAAATCAACATTCTACATACCTTTGGATCCATGTGATATGATACCGTAAACCGCCCCAGAAGTAGCAACGATCATTCCATCAGATAACAGACAAGTTTTATTTCCTTTCGTGTAATGGAATGTCACACATCTCAACATCTTTGAACACAGGCGTGCACAATCAATGATCGATTCCGTATGTCTTTGGGATACAGATGGAGTGTTGAGAGAACCATATGTTATATCCACCGGCGTCCTGAACCGGAATAACATTCTGCATCTTGAAACCAAACACATTGAGCAGATTACAGCTAGGAGGAGAGTCATCGGTCCTGCGATTCTTACATACATCCTTTTAATATCTATTTAAAAGATAAAAAATGTAATTCTGCATTGCATGCTCATTTCTTACTGATTGAGAATTTATCGATGCTATTTTTGCGCATTAAATGCATTCAAAACTGTTATTTAACAAGTTCCTGTTTTCTTGTTTCTAACTATTACTTTCATCTTTCAGTTGTTTGTTCAAACACTTGCCATGTTATTACCTTCGGAATGACATTATGACCAAAACTGCTTCATGCATTAGTTAGCCTGTTACTTGGCAGTTTTAAATTTCGACACAGTGTGATAAGATTACTGTGATACAAACTCAAGTTTGAACTGCGTACACTAGTACAATAGGCGGAGAATCTTTGTGGGGAGGAGAGGCAGCTGCGCCTCCGGCAAGCACACCCAATTTTTGTAACTCATTTTAATGCACTAAGAGACACGATATTATCCAGGAGAACGCGACAAAAGCTCCCTAGGACAAAATATCCCCTGACAAAAGATCCCCCAAAAAGGGCCCGAGGACAAATGATCCCCATGTTGTTTTGAAGGTGGGACAAAAGGTCTCCTGCAAAAAAAGCTCCTCAGGATAAAAGACCCCCCAGGTCGAAAACATTTTCGAGGGTAGGACAAAAAGATCCCCGGCAAAAAACGATATCTACATGAAAACCAACATTGCTGATTTTTATCATTGAACCAACTTTAATGTTTTTTCAGTGAGTCAGTTCCAGTGATATCCATATTTGTGTTGTTTCCTTAAAATGTTGGACAAAATTTTCAAAAATCTCAATAAAACAATATAAATATGGATATCATTGGAACTGGCTCATTGAGCCAGTTCCAATGATATCCATATTTGTATCATGGTTTTCTTTCTCTTGAGATCTATATTTATCGAAGAAGAAATTAACCTTTCTCAGAGACAAACCAATACATAAATTTATTTCTACAATATCAACTTTGTAAAAACCGAAGATTCGACTTGGTGAGTCAGTTGAGAACCGTATTTGTGTACATCTAATTAACCAACAAAAATCTGTGTATTTATTATGTTCATGCATATTGATTTATAGGAATAATTTTAAAATAAAAAATAAATCTTTATAGAGCATCGTAACAACTCTTCGCCAAGCTTTTGGCACTAGGCCTTCACCAGGACGCAACAGATAACACAGCTACACCATCACAGCTTTGTCTCAAAACAACACAATTACAAATGAATCAGTTAGCGTCGCCGTTCCACGTCAAGTTTATTACGCACAGTTGTGATAACGTAAAAATACAAATCAGTTCCCTGGTGACGTGTGGTTGAATTTCGTGTTTACCCCTTTGTCGCCCCTTGTTCCTAACCTCCTTATCCAAAGGTCCTCCCATACAAGGCGGTCACGTTTCCCTCCATTGAGCGACTCTAACACTACAACCTCCAGATCACTCACGTTTTGATGACCGGCCTAATTAAAGCGACCATATACAGGCATGTTCGGGTGGAGTCGGATGTCACGCTGGTGTTCCTTGAATCGATCCTTCAATTGTCGTTCTGACTCGCCCACATAAACTGCTGTTTTGATTTTTTGCATTTAAGTACATATATTATATTGTTAGTTTTGCAGCTTACATTTTGTTTCACAGAAAATTTGTATTTATTTGAAGTATCGGCAATGTCATCAAAACAGATGGAAGGACAAATATTGCAATTTCCAGGGCACTTTTTTATCCGTGGGTTAATAATTTTTGCTGTCTTTCTATGCACTAGTATGTCATACAGATTTTGATCTCGTCTGTGCGCGACGAGAGGTGGACTTTGAATATTTTTTTCATCCTATCCGATTCATTCAGAACATACATGTATTCCCTAGTAATATGTCACACACCTGGCAATAGAGACGAGTATGTAGTTACTATCGGCACTCTCTCTTCTTTCTGGTGTGCTTTCGCCGTTGAAGCATTTTTAGGTCGTAGTATAGTCGATCGATCCAAAGTATCAACCTTCCTCAGTTGGCGCTCAATAAACTTTCCAATGTAACCTCTCGTTCTTAATTGTCTTTTTTAACAGTTTCATGTGATCATCTTCCCTGGTGAATATGCGTCTTATCCTCCGCCGAACTCGTACACCACCGATCGTTTATTGATGATCAGATTTATTGTTCAAATACAACATCCGGTCAGTAGGCTTCACGAACAATTCGGTATATAGTCCACCATTGCCGTCAATTTTAACGCATGTGTCGAGAAATTCTATACTTGATCAATCATATCTTACGTCCACCTGTATGTTGGGGTGAATTGAATTAGCATACTCCATAAAATCATTCAAACCTTCCTCCCATGGGTCCACACACCAAATCCATCATTAATTAATGAATCGCTTATAAAAACTTGGCGATAATCGATTATTCATGTTCATGACAAAAATCGTATACTATTTTTATATGAAAGAACTTCTATCGTAAAACGAAATTGGTTCTTTAAAATAATAATAATAATAAACGAACGTTTAGGGCCTGTTTTGTTTGTTATTATTTTGGATGTACAATCAGTAAGGTTTCAAGTTTATAGCGGTGATCAGCGACCGAGAACACTGAAGGATAATTTTAACTCTCGCACCACCATTTTATTATCATGGCTTCCAGCCTACATCTCAGGGAAACGTGCAATGGGTCATTGTCATCAAGATGTGGAATATACAAAGCTAAACAAACGTATGCTTCACCACTGAGAGTATTTTCCGTAAAGTAATAGCTTTAAATCGACCCCTAGGTTCCAATGTGTTCACTTTGAAAATATCAAGGTTTCGAAATACAAAATAGCGATAAACATTCCCGTCTACATTAAGTTTCAACCGTTAAATTTCTATTGGGTCTGGTAGGTAAAGAGCTGTGATAATAAAATTGTCTCTTCGTGAACAGATCGAGGTCCGAACACGGCATTATGTGTGCCACTGGGTCGAGATTTCGAATATAGACCGCCGCTAAATCAACAAAGCTTCAAAAAAAAAAAAAAAAAATGAAATGAAAACAACCTTTCAGATTCAATGTCAGCACATTTCTATTTCGACAGGTGAAATTCTACTTTAAAGTGAAGAGAAAGTCGGCCAGAGACATTCAACCGGGTTGTAACTGAGTCGCGATCCGGTCGAAATTCTCTGCCGCTTACGTAATCACAATAAGCATCCCCATCTATGTCAAATATCAAACTCTGGATAGACTGCTATTGGGCATGTATTAGATTAAACTACGATAAACATTGCGCCAACATCAAGTCTCAAGCCGCATATCTCTGTTGGGACCACTATGTAATAAAGAGAGATACGAATTAAAAATGAAATCTGATTTAAGTCTAGGCCTACCTGTTATCTTCTACGTTTGTAAAAACAAAACAATTATTCACGAATTTGGTCCAACTGATTGAGGAGCGTGAGAAACGCGTCCACAAATTTATTTCCACTATGTTTCTATTATGTTTCAAACGGGACAAAAACGTGATCTCCGCCGACATTTATGGTATGTGGAGATTTAATCCCTGGATGCCTGCGGCTCGATGTTTAAAAACCAACATCCAGGTATTAAATCCCCATATACCATACATGTTGGCGTAGATAACTTATAGTATTTCCAAATGAAACAAAAAACTGTGTTTTGATTGGCTGAGAGGTACGGTGTAACATGCAACCCACCGTAGCTTTAACCACGGTGTAAAAACATGTATATATAATTACAAGCTATATGGCTAAAAGAAAGTACCAATTTTAATTATTAATTCATACCTTCTGCTCGGTTATGTTAGAACAAAAATAAAAATACAGGGAATTTACTATTTATGTTCAATAAAATATTACAGATATAGATGTCATTGGAACTGGCTCATTGAGCCAGTTCCAATGACGTCCATATTTGTCTGGTTTTATTAAAAAACTTGCAAAGCACAAATTTTCTGTCAGTTTGTGCCAACAGTGTAGGTTAAAGTACTTAGTGTACCAAAATTCGTGGAAATAAATCCGTTATTCTTGTGTTTTCCAGGTTGTGTGGGAGTTTACACCGGTCTAGGAACTCATACACCCTGAGGCTTCGCCTCAGGGTGTATGTGTTCCTAAACTGGTGTAAATTCCCATACACCCTGGGAAATACAAGGATAACTAATAATATCTGTATCAAACTCCATCCACATAATGCAGTTGGTTACACAAAATATGAAAAAAAATAAACAATCCCACCCGCATCAATTATGAACCGTGTGGCGCTGATCGCTCCACAGTGTTGTTGTATCCACTGCATTTTCAACAGCAACCAAGATTCCTTTTCCATCAAGTAGTACACGGCAGACTATTGTTTGATTCCCACTATGCATTGAAGAGTTGGTAGTATTGTTTTACCCGTCACGATTTGGTCCTTGCCTTCCACCAGTCCTACTCGACGAGTGTTATCTACTTTGAATACAGAAACATTGTAGGCGCCGAGAACATACTGCGTGAAGAAAATGTCTTTTAAAAAACCCAACTCAAGTATGATACGCAGTCTCTTTTCCTTCCTGCTTTGTTCAATACACAAATGGTTGTAGTGCAACAGTTTTCTCATTGCTATTTAAATTTGTCTTTCAAATGACTTACAAAGACGTCATTTTATCGAGTAGTATGTCATATTCCACTAAGTAGACAAAGAAATGTCAGTACAAAAGATGTTCAAAGAAGTGGATAATAATACTTCTGGTTAAAGTGGATAGCGAAATCAATACTTGGACACAAACAAGAATTAACTCTTGATAGAAGTCGTGAGGAGTGCATTGATAGGAGAATCAAGAGTTTAAGGTTCAGAATTCTTTCTTATATTCTTTAAACGCCCTACATATACAATATAGGCAACATTGACTCTTGAAATATACTACTCAAAGTTTGCTAAGCACCAAGTATATCCAACTACCTGTTTTACGTTTTATTTGAAATATTGTTACGAAAAGTGTATATATTTTTTATTTAAATATATCTTTAATGATTTAAGTACAGAAATTAAGATTTTGTTTGTTTGACATTATTTTTTAGCTTTTGAATTCGATAACAATGGAAAATGGATATTATTGGTAAAAGAGGAAATTTTTCAAATTTGCCAAAAAGTTGACTGAGCGAACTGATATGTGTTCAATATGATACTCATTGTTATTAATTATAGTTTCACAAAGCCTTCTCATGCTCCCAATTGGGTTCGGAGGGTCATTTGTGGGATGTTGTTGCGTTCTTGGACGAACATGGCACCAAGCTCCTCGACACTTCTCGATTGGACTGGACAAGTCCTCCAGTTTCAACTGCAGTAATAACGAGTTTTTATATATTTCTTTTGGGGATTTTTCTCCTCCAATTTGTTTATGGATCGTTGTCCTTAATTCAACATTTGATATGATTATATTGACCTAGACTTAGATCAGATGTTATTTTAAATTTACTTTGATGTCCACGTGTATTCATTCATCTGAGGTTGTGGTTTCGGTTTCAAATTGAAGTCTTCATATTTGAAACATTGTGTTGTGTCCTTTTCAGGAACAGATTTCTTTCTTTCGAACATTTTATACTTCATTTGTCTAGTTGCGGCGGTAGAAGGCATAATTTGGCATGTAACACCGCTAGCTTTGTATATACCTTCATTTTGTGTCCCCTAGCTCTTCAAGTAGTAACTAATAAGCCCGTAAGAGACACAGACACGGGGAGACGACGGAAATACACAGAACGACACACGCGTGTGAATAGGTTAAACGATATGGCACGTTTTATCCTTCTACGATGGCACAAATGCGTATCGATTAATCCATTCACATGTGCGTGTCGTTCTGTGTTTATTACATAGCTTCACGTCTATAAAAACAATTATTAGGACACTCGGCAATTCATTTGACAACTCTTTCCAATGCGTTCTATGTGCCAGAAAACACATAGTTCATCCCTTCAGTTCCAATGTGTTCTATCAACAAAAAGAACACATTTTATCAACAACGAAATTTGCGAGTGGAACTTCTTTTGCTACTTTAGCTGTCGCTAGCAATTCAAATTTTAATTGAGGTACACGATTTGTAGAAAATTTCTGTGAAATTCCATTTCTATTTAAAAATAGTCCCTCAACGATTTCCGTTCCGCACATGTGTGCGAGACAGATTTTCATTTTCTGCATGGTTTAGTGTTGCTGTAGATTTCAAAGTACGGACGTGTAATAAAATAAATCAACTTTTGAGGGGTTTGGAGATAATATTAGTTATCCTTGTGTTTTCCAGGGTGTATGGGAATTTACACCGGTTTGGGAACTCATACACCCTGAGGTGAAGCCGAAGGGTGTATGAGTTCCCAAACCGGTGTAAATTCCCATACACCCTGGAAAACACAAGGGTAACGGATTTATTTCCAAGAATTTCGGTGTACTTAATACTTTAACCTACATTGTGGGCAAAAACTGACAGAACAATTGTACTTTGTAAATTTCTTAACAAAACCAGACACATATGGATGTCATTGGAACTGGCTCAATGAGCCAGTTCCAATGACATCCATATCTGTAATATTTTATTGCACATGAATATTAAATTTCCTGTATTTTGTTTTTGTTTTAACATAACCGAGCAGAAAGTATGAATTAATAATTAAAAATGGGTACTTTTTTGGCCATATAGCTTGCTCTTGTATGATCTTGTTTTTACACCGTGGTTAAACACGGTGTAAAAAAGCCACTGTGGATTGCAAGTTACACCGTACCTCTCAGCCAATCAAAATGCAGTATTTTGTTTCATTTGGAAATAATATAAGTTATCTTTGTGTTTTCCAGGGTGCATGGAATTTACACCGGTTTGGGAACTTATACGCCCTATGGCGAAGTTATCCTTGTGTTTTCCAGTGTGGGGAAGCCGAAGGGTGTATGAGTTCCTAAACCAGTGTAAATTCCCATACACCCTGGAAAACACCAGGATAACGGATTTATTTCCAAGAATTTTGGTGTACTTAATACTTTAACCTAAATTGTGGGAAAAACTGACAGAACATTTGTACCTTGTAAGTTTCTTAATAAAACCAGACAAATATGGATGTCATTGGAACTGGCTAAATGAGCCAGTTCCATTGACATCCATATCTGTAATATTTTATTACACATAAATATTAAATTTCCCGATTTTTTATTTTTCTAACATAACCGCGCAGAAGGTATGAATTAATACTTAAAAATGGGTACTATTTTAGCCAATTATCCTGCCATTGTGTATTCTTGTTTTTACACCGTGGTTACCTCTCAGCCAATCAATTTTGTTGCATTTGGAAATAAGAAATTAGACACAGTTCGAAACTGTGGTCAGCATAAAACCATTCTGGCAGCCAAACGAGAAAGGGGAAACTGAATATTTCAGGGTGCGTGGACAATTACACTGGTTTGAAAACTGATGTACCTTGCTGCGTAGCATCATAAAATATACAAACAAAAATAATTTATGTTCCTTCACTTTGAAGTGAATTTCATTCCAGTAGAGAAGAAATATAACCAATCATGCCTTGTTTGACAGAGCTCATAGCGTAGTGGTCGAAATTTTACTTTTGTGTGGGAATATTTGAAATTGGATATTCACCAGAGGCAGGCAATGGTCTGTACTGTTACGAAGTTAAAAATCAGTTGTAGGGGAGGTGAAATGACAATAAATCATCAGTGGAGAGGGGTGCACAACGAATCAAATCGCACCAGGCGCAGAGACCAATTAAATTCAGGCAATTAAAAAAACCAGCAGTTCATTGGCTAAAACTTTGCTTGTGCAACTTGTTTTTTATTCTTCAGACTGGATATTGTCAGGGTCAGGATTTACCTCACGTGTGCACGCAGAGATGCCAGAAGGTGTGGGGTGGAGTGCAAACTGGGCAGAGGAAGAATATATGTACATCTTTTCGAGAAAAAGAATATCACATTGCATGAACGCAATGCTTAGAAATTATAAGAACGATTTTCGACAATTTTGGAGTTACATTATTTCGTGAAAAGAATCAATGCGAAACAGTTTAAGGCAGAAAATTTCATATTCAGGGAAACTTAAATAAATTTCCAGAAAGATGAAATGGCGTCATGCTCCGAACGTCAGCGCGTGCTGGCCGACCTGCAGTCGCTAATGACTAAAATAGCCATTTGCGACCGACTACGCTTTACAGTCTTTGTCGAGACTTGATTTCACAGAATGTTTGCTGACATTACCATTAGAAATGAAGACTCAGCACAGTCGAAGTATCAGACTGTTTCGAGTAGTTTCACTAATTGCGTTAATTACACAATAACATGATTTTCGACGGCGTTGGCCTCCATTACTGGCTCACCATCTATGATTAGCAGCCCAGAAGTCATAAGCGAGGTGCCAAATGCGGTCCGAGAAAATGATGTCATTATTATTATTATTAAAACTTAGAAATTATAAGAACGATTTTCGACCCTTTTGGATTTTTATTATTTCGTGAAAAGAATCAACGTGAAACAATTTAAGGCAAAATATACTACTAAAGTTTGCTAAGCACCAAGTATATCCAAGTACTTGTTTTACGTTTTAGTTGAAATATTGTTATGAAAAGTGTATATATTTTATATTTAATTATATCTGTAATGATTTAAGTACAGAAATTAAAATTTTATTTGTGTTTAACATTATTTTTTAGCTTTTGAATACGATAACCATGAAAAATAGATATTATTGGTAAAAGAGGAAATTTTTCAAGTTTGCCAAAAAGTTGACGGAGCGAACTGATATGGGTTCAATATCGAGTAAGAGACCCATTATTGTTAATTACAGCTTGACAACGCCTTCTCATGCTCCCAGTCAGGTTCCAGATGGTCCTTTATGGGATGTTGTTCCATTGTTGGACCAGCATGGCACAAAGCTCCTGGACACTTCTTGGTTGGACTGCACGGACTGAAATTGCAAGTTGCAACTCATTTCAGACATGTTCGATTGGATTGAGGTCAGGGGATTTTGCTTTGCAGTCCATACGCTCAATCCCCTCCCTCTGTCGGTACTCCCGGACAGCATAGGCAACATGAGGACGGACATTATCGCCCATCAGAATGAATGCATCACCCACTGCACCTGCATACAATCTGACGTGGGCATCCAGTATCTCATCAATGTACCACTGTGCAGTCAATGTAGCACGGTCAAGGACACAGAACTCGGTACGTCCATCCCAGCTGATGTCCACAGACCATTATTAACCCTCCACCATAGCGGCCATGTTCAGCAATGTTGGCTGCATGGAATTGCTCTCCTGGTCTTCCCCATACCCTAGAACGCCTATCTGTGTTGTTTAAGCAGTACCTTGACTCATCTCTAAAAAAGACAGGGTGTCAATCTTCTCTGGTCCATCCAACGAGATCCATGACCCATTCATATCGTGTCTGGCGACAGCTGAATGCGAATGCATGGTCTTCCCGATCGAAGACCACCTTTGTGCAACCTTGTACGGATAGTCTGCGTCGAAACATTTACCCCGGATGCATTCTGAAGGTCACTGCGAAGCTGGGTTGCTGTGTCAAAGCGGTTCCGACGGGCCTGAATGATCAAAAAACAAGTCTTCAGCTGCAGATGTTGCCCTGTCTCTGCCACCACCATGTCGTCTGACTGGTGTGCCATACTGCTGAAGTCTTGCCCGGGCTTTGGTGATCGCCGTATGGTGCACACCAAGGGCTTCGCCAGTCTGACGATGGGTAGCCCCTTGTTCCACCATCCCTACAGCCCACCACATTTCTGCTTCAGACAAATGTCTTCTTACATTTGCATTCGCCATATTCAATCATTAAATCACAAGGGTTTGTGTTCAAATGGAGACTGAATGCCCTACACATCTCATGTACATGTAGACAGTACACAAAAACATCATGGAAATCAAGGGGTACATGCTCTCCTTGACTGTCACGAAAAGTCTGCCTGTCAAGAGAGCTAATGTAAACACTGGGGACCATCTCAATACATTCCTCAATCATATCCGCCAAAAATATCGCAAATGTGTCACAAGAAAATTCCACAATGATGTGTCAAATATATGGTGCTGGGAATAGTACTTTACATTTAGAGAAATGTGAGCAGATTTCCAGGAAGACGATATGACATCATGCTCAGAACGCCAGACCGTACTGGCAGGTCCGCGGGAGCTAATAACTGAAAATGGCCATTAGCGACTGGCTACGCTTTACAATTATGATTCAAGTTTATTATACCCCTTTACAGGCTGCGTAAATTAGTATTAATGTAAAGGTAGCGCACAACGAATTGATAATAATAACTTGTTAACTGGAACATGAAGGATATATGTATATCTTTTTGAGAAAAAAAATATCACATTGCATGAACGGCCGAAAATTAGGTAAACGTACAGCCGAACGAACAGAGTAAGACTGCCGGTCTGAGAGCTTCACACTTGGTTGACCGTGATCTTATTTATTTATTTACATGTATTGGTGTTTAAGCTGACCATGATCTTACAGTTCAGAAGAAACAAATCACTGCCTTTCAAGTAAACGCAACCCGCTACCACAATACCAGATTGTACGGAAGCCTTAGACGAAACAGTTTAGTAGCAGCAATCGGCCAGTGTTCTTGTAAGCACACTGGTTATGGAAGACAAATGGTGGAGAGACAGAAGTTGTATAAAATGGCCAGCACCACCACTCAACAGCAGCAGATCCAAAATGAAGGCGAGCGATGAAGTCGAAAGACAATCTGATTAAAGATGTCTGTTCAGCAAAACATCTTGTGGGCGTATCATCACCGAACGCTTATTTTCGATACCACCCACGCAAACGAGGAAGAAACTTCGACTTCTGGTAACCTTGGGAAAGAGTGGGGTAACAAATTCGGTATCCGAGGAAAACTAATCGAACCTAACTTAATCCTCTGCACGCTAATGTCAAAATTTAAACAAAATTATGCTTTCCATATTTACCATACTGCAACTAGAATTTACCAAATTTAATCTTGTTTGACAGAGCTCAATGAGCACGGCCAAGCATGATTGATCAACGTCCTCGTTACATTTTGGGAAAAACGTGACGTGTGCAAATTTGGTATTTCGTCATCAGTATAAAGAGGGTTAAACATATGTGTATGCGAAAGCACGGGCCATCACCGAGGCTGCACGTTGAAAATATTGATTGGTCTATCACCGAATAATAAATATGGACTCTTCTGATTGCTGCAGTTGAACTCAGATGGGATATACCACCAGGGTTCAAAGGGTTAAACATATGTGTAAGCAGAAGCACGAGTCATCAATTCAAGTGCACAATCTATCGCAAACGTCGTCAACGTGTGACCTATCAATCCGTGATTTAAGTTCTCATTACAACCAAGTAGAGATCAGTCAGAACGAGAATCCATGTCTGTCTCCAAAAACACCCACAACCACTAAATGTATAGAAATTGTTACCTTAGTGCTTCGTTGTAACAAGTTGAACAGACACGACTCAAGAATGATCTGAAGTACAAAAAAATGAGATTTTCACAAGAAAACGTTGACATGACTGGTAGATTACGCTGTGACTTGTGTTTTTACCAAAAGCGTTATCGACTCAACGGAGTGCAAGATCATATCAAAGTGAACAGAGCATATTCAGCATGAGAAAGAGTTCAACGTCAAAATTCAAGACTTTTTGGGAGAAGGTAGTAACTTGACCCAGTCGTGACTTCGTATCACCCAAAAGCAATGACAAGATGCCATTGTAAAGTATTCGATCGGAGGCTTGTAAAAGAAAATGTTGTCTGTCAACAGAAAATCTGTCAAAAACACATTCCACTGTTATATTTCGAAATATATCTCGGACGTGTGGACTCTTTTAATTGGAACTTTTCAATAGAAAAAAGAACTAAAGAAAAAAGATAGCATTAATCCAATGAACCCTTTCGACACAAAATCAAACTTAAATACATTATCACAATCGGCCATGTTAACAATATCACAAAAATCTGTATTTCAAGATCACGATGTGAGGCCAATTGTCAAAACAGTGCCATTCACATTATTGAGACAGATGTTCCTGAAAACCAAGTCCTTGGCGCAACGAAACTGTTAGAGGTGTTTCTCTTTAGGGTAAAGTTCAAGAATTTAGATTAAAAAAAATACAAATAAAAAAGACAATAAATTAACGTGTCTCGGTCATCCCTCATAACTGGTTCAAGTACTAATCAATATTGCTGGCTAAATTACGATAGATATTAATAATTAACTTTTTTCATCCCATGTTTTTATCAGAAAAATGAAATCTTTCAAAGTACACGAAAATATAATACCTTATTAACCCTTCACCTAACGCGTAATTTACAAATAAAGCCTGGAAAAAAAATGTCAAAAGCGTTTAATAAAACCATATCACGTGACACCTTATTGGAACGAGCTCGTCGAGCTCGTTCCATTGAGGGGTCACATGATATGATTGTGTGGGACTTTTTCGGAAAAAATAAAAAACAAGAATTAAAATAATAAATTTTGATATCGTGTGCGTTGGGTAAAGGGTTAATGTGTTAGTTTCAGTATAATTAATGTAAGTCTGAAAAGGGAAAATATTTAGTTATTCAAAAAGTTTTGTTCGAGCATAGTTATCTAGTTTTATGTTAAGTGTTAATCTCAAAAAATATCAACACAACGAAAACAAAAATTTGTTATAAAAAACAACTCTAAAAATACACAGTTATGATGGTGATTTTATTTTGGAAAAGTTTACAGTAAGAACAACAAAGTGTTTAGTAACATATATTAAAAAGAATTGTGACAAAAATAGTTTATTTAGATATTGCCACCACAATGCTTTTTGCTGCCATTTTAACCCTTTACCCAACGTAACGGCCTCCCTTGGTCTATGAGCCAAAACTGGCCAGCGCTATTCTCAAAAATCGCCAATTAATTATTATTTTTTCATTTTTTGTCTCAAAAACGTAGGTTATGACCCTTCGTTGGAACGAGCTCGATAAGCTCGTTCCACCGAGGGGTCATAACCTATGTTTTTGAGACAAAAATGAAAAAAGTAGTTATTCAAGATTTTTTTGCAAGTGTCGTCTGTTTTGCATGTTAGGTAAAGTGTTAAGAATGTTCTTGCTCCATAAAACACTTAATATTCCATAATATTCCTTTTGATACATACTAAGGGTGGTGTACAAATGGGGTATGACAAGGGACGTTGCCAGAGGTCTTTCTTCGGGCAAGGGGGGGGGGGGGCTCACTGAGTGCACCCCACCCGACTGCCGAGCGTCCAACTTTTGAGAACAATTTTTGCAATCTTTTCCATCGCCCCTCGAGCGAGCGTTGTCCACCCTCACCCGCCTCCCACCGAGTTACCATTTTCCAACTGCTACCTATGAATTTCCAACTGCTGAAGAAATCTGCAGCCACTCACAATGTTGTTGGATGGCAAGTACTCTGACAATGCTTCTTCACCCAAACGGGGGGAGGGGGGGGGGGGTGCGGTGGCTCATTGGTAGACTGTTGGACTTCTATGCTAGAGGTCCCGAGTTCGATCTCCGTCCGGGACGACCCGTGTTGTGTCCTTGGGGAAGGCACTTTATCCCGGTTGCTTTCATGGGAGCATGATGACGCCATGTACTAAGACGTACTGCACATCGATGGTGCACATGTCTTCAACCACTTTAACCCTGCTTGAACGGAGCTTGAACAGAGTTAAAATGTTGAAGAGCTGACAGTTGCTCGTCGATACTCGGTGGCTATTTCTGGGTACTCCGGCTTCCTCCACCTGTAAAACTGTCACGGTCACGATTAGCCATTGGCATAAGTATGTGACCTTAAACACCAATAAATAAATAAATAAATCTTCACCCAATGGTGAACAGAAAAGGTAGTGTGACCTAAGAGTTTTCAGGTGTCGTCTGTATGAAAAGTCAATCGACACCTCAGTGTTAAAATACAGCATGGAGGAAATCTTGATGATTTTAATTTTCAATAAAGTCGCTGTTTCCAGGCTTCAGTGAGTTAACTGGTAACGCGTGGAAGTCCATATTTTTGGGCTTTATTCTGAAGAGCATGAAAGACAGTATAAAATCATCATACTCTGGGTATGTTATCATATTGTCTTTGCTGCGCAAATACTTAATCTGTATGGATCTGCCTTGTTACAGTTTATAGGAAAGTGCGTATAAGCACTCTCCTTTTAATTGTGACAAGGCAAAGATACATGAACAAATTGATGTCCCAAAGTAACTTTTAACTCTACCGGTTTTGAACAACAGCACTCGAAATTAGTCGGTAGCAGTGACAGTGCTAGAACTGATAGAAAGGGAAGATGGAAACCGGATTTCTTGAAACAGTGGAGGTACAGTTAAAACTGGAAGTCCTGTCATGAAATGCGCACAAATAGCACGTCGATCTGCACGTTAATCTACGCGTTATGACTAGGGCTGCACGGTATATCGATAAACCGATATATACCGGTATTCAAACCAATATCGATTGAATACCGGTGTAATTTCAAAAATATCGGTTTATCGTCATTATTTATTTACCCACAATTTAATTTACAAGATGTCTTGAGTTTTTAAACTGTAGCCCCAAATGAATAATAGTATCCCTTTACCCAAGGAATCGTCTGCTTGAGCCCTCGTAATATGCAAATACAGCAGTTGAAAAAATAAATTAAAAAAATTTCAACAAAACTATATCATCTAACCCCTCATTGGAACGAGCGCGTTGGGCTCGTTCCAATGAGGGGTCACATGATATAGTTTTGTTGAAATCTTTGGAGAAGATCTCATAAACTAATTTTGAAAATAATAAATTTTGATATCGTCTACGTCGGGTAAAGGTTTTTCGAATCGCATCACCAAGGTATGCTAATTCGTTCCGACTGTGATGCCTCGAGTACTTGTGTTCATATATCCGAACAGTTTTCGATACACCGGTATACCGCGGTATTTTTTTGAATACCGATACCGGTATTCAGTTTTGAATATCGTGCAGCCCTAGTTATGACCATAGTAAGGCTATCGAATTCTGTACATATGGCTTGTGCACAAGCAATGTTTCAGCCAATGGACCTCCGGGTAACCCGGAGGTCCATTGGCAGAAACATTGCCTGTGTTTGCTATAAGTAACCAAGAGAACGTGCCGTGCTTTGGGTGTCATTCGATATGGCAATTGCGCGTAATTGCTACGCGCAATTAAGCCTAGATAAGCACACAGTTCGTGACAGGACTTCTAGTTTTAACTGTACTGATATTACTGGTTGTACATCTTGACTTATTAGTGTTCATAAACCAAAATTGGAGAGTCGACTGCCACTGAAACATTTGGGTGGAATTTCCACACAAAAGACATTAAACTTTTTTACAAGTTCTTAAAAACACCCAAAACAGAGTTTTGGGCTATGGGTTGCATCCGGTTGTCTGTGATTCCAAATGAGCATGGTATGTTTGTTCACTTAAAAGATAGAAAAGTCTTTGGTAGAAAATTCACTTCTGCAATGTTTTTGGAATAATCTTCTTTCCTCGAACTATATTTTATAGTGGCAATAATATAGATATAAAAGTGATATAAGTATGTAACAATTCCCAATATTTCAACTTTTGCACTCGTTTCCAGGTCCCCGTCTATTAACTATCCAAAGAAATTTATACGGATCTCAACTCATGGATACCTGTTTAATATTATTCCTGTTTTATCTGGTAGTTACAATCAACTGAAGCAACTAACGGTTAGAATGACTTATTCCATGTATCATATAATATATGCATGGACTCCAATCTGGCACTGCCTGTTAATATCATACCACGTGACCACAAATTCTATGATTTTCTTGCGCCTTTTTTTATGAAATATTAAACAGAGGATTTAGCATATCAAGGCTTGCGTCAAACAAAGGATTGAAATTTACTGATATTTGACTTGGGAGATCGCTATTATGTGCAGTAACGCTTGAATACATATTTAGGAACGTGTAGCATAGACCCCCAAGGACGATCCATTTACAATAATTACAGTTATACAGTTTGAAATTGAAACTTTCGCTTGACCCTCTCTTGTGTTTTCAACTGTTTTTGCCGAAAGCAAAAATTGATTGTCCATCGTTGGACAGAACAGGAAATACTCAACTGGGCAGACGGAGCAGTGATGATTTAATCAAGGGCTCTGTGAAGCTCCGAGATTCGATTCGATTTCGAATGTCAAGTTGGAATTCGGTTCGATTCAAAATCCGCTTCCCGATTCGTTTCCCTTCGAATTCTTTCCCTAAAATAAAGCTTGCCATCAGTGATATTCCAGATGGAAACTGTACATAAATAACGCTGAAAGTGAATCTGCACCGATGCCGCCAATCTTGCTAATTCCAATTTCGCCAGTCACTACCACTGTTGGAAGCAAATTTAAAGTTTCCAACCAATCTCGACGACGAACTTTTTCTAGCGGTTAGTCTCTGCAGTACATAGTACGGAAAATTCACGCACTCGTTTCTGCTTTTGAACTGTAACCCCTACTGGGTAATATTCCAGCTGCATCATCAAGGCATGCCTTCGACGAAGGCATGCCTTGATGATGAAGTTGGAATATTTTATCAGTCAGGACTTGAGCGGTCATAGTCACAAGACATCAGGTTTGCAGCAAGTCAATCGGCCGCCTTCTCGTTTCGAATAATAGACCTGATTCGATTCAAGATTCGATTCGAAACGAAAACGTGCAATTCCCAGGGTCCAAGTGAAATGTAAATTAATTAAATGCCAAGCTACATTCCAGTGAAAGAGTTTGAAGGGAAGCTGATTTCGAATCGAACCGAACACCAATTTGATATTTGAAACTGAATCAAATTTCGGGTCTTTGCAGAGCCCAACATTTCACATAATGTGTGAATGATATACGAACGAGAGGGTAAAGACCAATCCTTTTAATTCTACGAAATTATTTAAAATCAATTTTTGTTATTATTACATGAATGTAACAAATTCACAATTGAAGTATCACCTAAGACTGAGCACTGAGTTAACCCTTTAAACCCTAGTGTTTTTTCCGAGGCTGCGCGTTGAAAATATTGATTGGTCTACCCCAAATAATGAATATGGACTCTCCCAAGTGCTTCCATTGAAATAGCATGGAAGATACCACTAGAGTTTAAAGGATTAAGTTGCTGTAACTGGAATTGTCACTCTGCATATCATGTTGCTCCACCAGGATTTGATCTACATTGTATTGGATTAAATGGAATTGGTCTACATAGAATTCGTATACATGGAATAAACCCGACACACCCTCGCAGGGCGAGAGTTCAAAAATTTAACATCAAGCCGAGTCACGAAGAACAAACTAATGTATTATCTGAAATTCAGTGTTCTCAACTACTTGTTTTTCTGCGGTGATACTACAGGCTTGTGGATATAAAAGCGAACACAGACCTTCGACCTGGCCCCGGTACTATAAAACTTTTACAGCTGTATTTTCTAGAATTGTATTTTCAAGTTATGACTTTAAATGTGATGAAATGAACTATTAGCATTTTCAAAGATGTGGCAATTTGCCAGTTGGCAAATTGCCAAATCTTTTAAAATGCTAATGATTCATTATAGTCAGTTATATTAATAGGTAGAATGTACAATTCTAGAACGTACAATTGTAAACGTTTTATAGGAGTGGCTCCTGATCGCGACTCATTTGCGATCCGGTTGAAATTTTCCGCCCACCTCTGTGATCACAATTATGTACAATGAAGAAGTTCCTCTTTTTCGGAGTACTTAGAAGAAAAGTGATATTGTTCACGTGTGTTACATAAAAAAAATCATTTCTGATTGTGAGTACAATTGATACATGTAATAATCATTAACATCTTAAAATGTGTTACAAACGTGCTATAAATATTTACAGAGAGAAAATGTGCTGGTCTACAAAAGCTCGATAAGTGAATTTCATTTTCAATTACAGTGTACGTTTTGACTATAAGAAAATAATAAATAGTGATAAAATAAAACCCAACTCGAATGTCCGGAAGAGAAGAGTGCAGCAATGCAAACATGAGAATAATGGAGATGAACGAAGAAAGAAAAGAAAAACTTTTTTATGTACATCTACCAACCTTATGGGAACAGTTTTGCAAAGGTGTAACATTTTGATATTCATGGCTTTTGAGTCATTCTCACCCCTCCCCCCCCCCCCACGCTGCAGACTAATCGTCCCACCTGTTCCAATGTGTCCTATGTGCCTACTGGCACAAAGAACACATTGGAACTCAGCGAAGGTCATGTCGAAATATCACAATTATAATCAGCCGATTTTTACCATAATGAAATAGGAATTTAACCAATTCAATATTGTTGGAGCTATGTCAAACAAGTTTGCATTGGTTAAATTATAGTTGCATTATGGGAAATATTTGCAGATTGGATGTTCACATTTCCACATCAATGTACAAAGGGTTAAATGCAACAAAAAAAAAAAAAACGAAGACAAATGTGGCTCCGAACTGTAGACTGAATATGTTTTCTATAATCTTACTTAAAGTGTTATGTTTGTAGTCTTTCTCACTTTCTCATTCCTATTACAGATGACATATAGGACTTTATCTGGTTGGAGTGAAGCTATGAAATGGGTGTCAGGGTGTGACAATAATCTTTCCAACAAAAATTAGAGATAGAAAGCATCCTAATTTCTGTTGGAAATATGATCGTGTTCTTTATTTTACAGACATTATAAGTTATTGTGATGAATTCAGGTTAACATGGTCTGAAGTTTGCGTCTCTGTTGAATATAAGCTCCGAGCCACAAATTTCAAACCATTATACCGCCAATTCATCTAAATAACGTTTCTACTCCAATGAGACCCCACCCATAGCCCAAAACCCACATCGTGAAATGATCAAGGCAACTTGAATGAACAAGGTAACTAACGATAACAAATTTAGTAAATAAACCTCCCGTGTACCCCACGACGTCAATGGACAACAAAGAATCAATAACTTATATTAAGGTCGCGTTACACCATATCAGTTTAACCCTTTACCTAACATGAAAAGCAGACGACACTTGCAAAAATAATTCTTGAATAACTAATATTTTTCATTTTTTGTCTCAAAAACATAGGTTATGACCCCTCGTTGGAACGAGCTCGACGAGCTCGTTCCAACGAGGGGTCATAACCTATGTTTTTGAGACAAAAAATGAAAAAAATAATGAAAATTAATTGGAGATTTTTGAGAGTAGCGCTGGCCGGTTTTGGCCGTTACGTTAGGTAAAGGGTTAAACCATGAACAAGTTCATGATTTCAACTGAGATGGCGTAACCTCCACCTTTTAACCCTTTACCCAACGAATCGGCCGCATCCGCTCGCGTAAAATGCAAATTCAGTAGTTGAAAAAAATATTACTTTTCAAAACAAATTCAACAAAACCATATCATGTGACCCCTCGTTGGAACGAGCTCGTCGAGCTCGTTCCAACGAGGGGTCACATGATATGGTTTTGTTGAATTTTTGGAAAAGTTTGAAAAAAATTATATTTAAAATAATAAATTTTGATATCGTCTGCGTTGGGTAAAGGGTTAAAAAGTGGGTTGTGGGTATACATTCATAGAATGGTCACTGGCCCCAAAAATATGGTTTTATAGGTAGTATGCGCTTTGAATCCTCTCCCATTGTCCCCATCTTTTTCAAATATTTCACTTCGTGACGTCAGCGCTAGCATGTACCACTGGAGCCGTAAACATAGTAAAAATCTAAGCGAGCTCTGGTCCAATCAGACGTGACGGTTTTAATCGTATAGGAACATAATTGATACTTTAACCCTCTGCACACTGATGTTAAAATGTCAAAATTTAAACGTCTATTCATTTCCAAAATGCAAGTAGGAATGCAACCAGTTCACTATGATTTGACATGACTTACTAAGCCCAATCAAACAAGACTGAATTGGTTGAATTTTTAATTTCAAAATAGTAAAACATAATACTCGAAATTAAGGTATTTTGGCACAAGAGTTCTGGGGTTAACTCAGAACGATCTTGAAAATAGAAAAGCGTAGTCTTAAATAGAAAAGCGTAGTCTTCTTGATCATAATTAAGAACTGGTGAGAAATCAGTAAATAATCTTCAGCCCTCGGCAATTAACGCCACGGCTGAAGAAAACTCACTCTTTCATAATTGGCGAATAACCGTTTTATCGTTTCTGGGAATATATCGACGAAACTGTTAGGACGAATCGATAAATGACTCAGTGACGAGGTCGATTCGTCAGTACTCCATCTCGGAAACTCACATGGTGGTAATAACCAACTCATCTTACAATATTCCTCCCTTTCCTGACTTGTTCACAAAATGAAAGGAATGAATACAGTTCTTAACGGCGTCTGTTTTGACAATCATTCAATGTCCATTATAGAAGAATATTTAATAGAGTTAAAAAGCAAAGCAAGGCGACTTACTATAAAGATATTCTAAAAATAAACCAATATGATATGCGTAAAACATGGCAAGTGCTAAATGATTGCATAAAAAGAACAAAAAACAGAGTAAAAATACCATCATTTTTCATCATGGACGATCGGGAATTACATAATCCACTTGAAATAGCCACAGAGTTCAATATTTTTTTCTCGAACATAGGGAAGATTACAGGCGAAAAGATACAAAGTCACAGCAAACCCTTTTCCCATTATTTGAAAAATCATTTTCCAAATAATCTTTACCTAACGCCAACAACACCACAAGAAATTATCAAAGTAGTTAAGTCAATGAAATCCAAATCAAGCAAAGATCCTGATGAGATCACAACAAGTCTTTTAAAATTGACTGTAAACCAAATAGTGACCTCCCTAACACACATCATAAATAACTCTTTTGTCCATGGAATTGTGCCCGACAAAATGAAAATTGCTAGGGTGGTTCCTATATTCAAATCCGGAAACGAACATGATTTCACTAATTATAGACCAATAAGCATACTTCCGACGTTCTCAAAGGTATTAGAAAAGCTCATGTCGAAAAGATTGGTTAATTTCTTAAATAGATTTGAAATTTTATATTCCCATCAGTACGGATTCCGGAAAAAACACTCCACAGTCCAGCCTATTCTCCATTTTTTGAAAGCAGTTGCAGAGGAAAATAATAAGCAAAGTAGAGATAATACATTGGCAGTATTTCTGGATCTATCAAAAGCATTTGACACAATAAATCATGATACTTTATTAAAAAAAATGGAATGGTATGGAATTAGAGGTATAACCAATGAATGGTTTGGAAGCTATTTATCTAATAGGATGCAGTATGTTACTTATGAAGAAAAGCAGTCAGAATTAAGGCAGATAACATGTGGCGTCCCCCAAGGATCGGTATTAGGCCCTATATTATTTTTGATATACATAAATGACTTCTGCCACGCCACTTCACTACCTCTCCTCTCATTTGCAGATGACACCAGTGTGCATGGATCGGGACATGATGTCAACAAGTTAAGCAACGATATAAACAAGGAACTAAACAACATTTCAAATTGGTGCGCAGCAAACAGATTATTATTAAATGTCAACAAAACAAAATACATTCTCATAAACCCCACCAGGACCAGTAGAAATTTGACAACCCCCGAACTGTTTATAAATAACCAGAAAATAACAAGAATAGGTTCTAACGAGTCAGAAAAAGCCCTTAAATTCTTAGGAATACACATTGACGATAAATTAAGCTACAAAACTCATATTTCCCAGTTATGTTCTAAAGTAGCTTTTGCAAATTATGCACTCAACAAAGTAAAGCATATACTTCCACATGAAGCTATGAAAACACTCTACTTTGCCTTGATACAAAGTCATTTGGTGTATGGAATACATATATGGGGCCATGCGAAAGCAATTAACAAATTGCTTACCTTACAGAAACGATCTCTGCGCATCATAAACAACAAAAAATACAATGCGCACTCAGATCCTTTATTCAAAACGAGTAAAATCCTTAAAGTGAATGATTTATACAAACTTCACTCCTTAATCTTTATATTTCATTGGTTAAATGGTAACTTACCTAAGTCATTCAATGACTTTGTCAAAATAGTTGGCAATCAAACTAACAGAACAACGAGACAATCTAGCCTTTTTTAGAATAAGCAGAACAAGGTCGAAAATATTGGACAATTTTCCACTCTACGCCTATCCCAAAATGTGGAATGATCTGGATAGAGAACTACTCAGCATTAGTAACCGGAATACTTTTAAAGAGGTATTAAAATCCACATTTTTAAAATCTTATCTCGACAATGTCGAATGCAATAATCCCTATTGTCCAGATCGTTTTACAAATTGATGCAAAGAACAAACATCCCCTGAAAAGATTTTGTCCTTCACCGGCTATACTTTTACACTAGTTGGGGAGATTATTTGCATTGGTCTGGTTATCTCGCCTCTTGTGATTCCATCTTGGACAGCCTTACAAAAGCAACAGTGGAAACTGTAAGATAGTAAGTGCTGATACATAAACCAGAGTGAATTTCCATCCTTTATAAAACGAGTCCGGAGTTATGTGTAAAATAATTTCTCTAACTGTTCAGTGATGAGTTCATCAGCGCCTCCGACCCTTCGCCCAGCACACGAAAATAACAACACCTGTATAAAAATTCTTGAATAACCAGGACACTTTATTCTTTCTTTCCATGTCGAAAAATGGCCTATGGCTCCTTATTGGAGTGAGGAGTGTATTCACGCCGTTGCGTGGGTGAACGATTAATTTGCAAAGGCCTGGCCAATATAGGAATGACAGTCCGTAGTTTTTTTGTTGGTCGCCTTGCCCTACCTCCCATCCCCCATCTACAAGTTTCATTCTGTCTTACTCACCTTACCGTTATGTATGGAAAGTCTGTATCGGTATTTCTGAACACTGTCTCCTTGGGAGATGGCAGGTAGACAGCCAATCTGGCTATGTCACCTCCCTGCAGTATACAATTGGAAATCATTCTGTTGAATTTCTATACTTTATAAATCATATAATTATATTCATGTATGTATTGTTAGGAAATGTAATGTAAATTTGAGTTGTACACTGCAAAATAAAAAATCTATCTATCTATCTATGTCCATAAATTGATTGAATGGAGATCATAGAATCGTGGTTTTGCGTTCATGCGCTGTGCAGGACGTGATCCCCATTCATTGTTCTACTTGTACTGCAACCGCTGAAGTTTAACGCATGGTAGTCCTACATAAAATTATCAACATGACAGAACAAAAATGATCTGCTCTAATTTATTTCGTCGAGCTGGTGGTTTTTTGATCATTTAATTACTGTTAAAGTTGTACACTCTACATGTGTAATGACTCGATGCTAATGAAGTGCAAGTAAAACAGTTTTCTCTCACTACTTCACTAGACAATCTCGAGGTCACATCATCTTAGTTCAATGGGAAAACTGACTGGTGATTTAAACAGATCTTCGTTGAGAAGTTGAGAATGTTGCCAACTGCAGGTGTGAAAAATCTTTAAGAAATGAAGCCGTTGGGAAGACACTCTGTTCATGAACAAACTATGAAACGGGCAACCTCATTTCAGATATATCGCCTGGTCAACAGTAACATGTGCTGCTGGATCTGTAAACACAGAAAACAAATACGTGCGCTTTCATACGATCATGGGGTGAAGATTTTGGTCTCATTGTAACATAATACATGTTACAAACACCTAAATGCATGTTAACAGACACTCTACCGTTGCAGTGTAACTTCTCCCATTAAATAAGTAAGTATTTTTTTTCAACAGAATATAACAGCCAATCTCTTTGTGCAATAATTGTTTATAAAAGCAATGGTATTGTGCTGGGATTCAGCAGTGTTCGAGTGGCTGTCTTCCCGCTGTCCCCGATGATATGAACATAAACGTAAGCCAGTGTCAGAAGAAGTCACGCGATTAACGCGTATTTTCTCAGATACATTATGATATGAGACTCGTATGGGTCATAGTCTTTAGACGTTAACCCTCATCCCGACGCCGAACAGTTCCACTCTAATCAACACAAAAGGTGAACTTTGATCATGCATCCAATATCCCGACAACAAGCCTTAAATAAGATGGAAATGGAATTATCTTTTTCACCCCAAATATATAGGCGATAACCACCGAACAGTTTACTCTTTGCATGCTGCTGACAGATATTCCTGCCCAGCACTGGGTTTTTCTGGTCACTGAAATAAGTATGATTTGGGCATGTTTAATATTCTCCCCCCCCCCCCCCCCTGCAAATTGACTCGACTTTTTCACCAGTGATTTCTTGTGTTATAGTTATATTTTTCAACACATCCAGTCATGGCTGCTTCATAGCAGCCATGACTGGATTTGATGAAAAAAATCTTGACAATACACAATGGGTAAAGAGTTAATGCTTTAACTAACGAATCTGCCCCATTATTTGCAAACTGAGCTGAAGAAAAATATTATTTTCAAACAATTCCCCCAAAACATATCATTTTACCCCCTCAATGGGAAGGGGTCACACTACATGGTTTTATTGAAATATTTTGAGAAAATTGAAATAAATAAATAATATAATAACATTTGATATTATATACATATTACAAAACAACAAAATACATGTTAACCCTTTACGCTTCTACAAATATTATTGAAGAACTAAATATTTTCTTTGTTTGTCTCAAAAAGATAGCCGATGAATCTTTCCACCTCCTCATTGGAACTAACCCAACAATAAGGAAGCCATAAAGTATCTTCTTGATGCAGAAAATAAAAAAGGGCCAAAACCCTTGCCGGTTATTTCAGTCACGATGGATATGGGGTTCACATACGAACTCAACTCAAACTGTTAAAGCTAGGACACTATTCTATACATTTGAAGAAGAAAACTTCAAAACTATTTACATTTTCAATAAACACAAAAATTATAAAAAAAAAGATTTTTCTTTTAAAATTTAAACAACCTGATATTGGATATGAAATATCTAGTTCTCCGTATTCGGAATACATGGTCGTGATCCACTCCTTTTTATCCTGCAGTTCAGTTCTTATCATTCTTGTCAGTTGCTAGTATGATAAACAGAGAGTAATCGCTTGACTGGACTGGTTACGTGAAATAATTCATGAGAGGTGAGGGACGTTGAACAAACACGAGTGAGCGAATGCGCACGAGTGTTTTACAATATAGTCCCTCGCCTCGAATGAATTATTTCACGTAACCAATCCAGTCAAGCGATTACTCTGTTTATTACTTTTCATTATTAACGACAATTAGATTATTTAACCCTTTACCTAACGTAACGGCCAAAACCGGCCAGCGCTATTCTAAAAAAAAATCGCCAATTGTTTTGTCTCTAAAACATAGGTTATGAACCCTCATTGGAACGAGCTCTTCGAGCTCGTTCCAATGAGGGTTCATAACCTATGTTTTTGAGAAAAAAAATGAAAAAAATAGTTATTCAAGAATTTTTTTGCAAGTGTCGTTGACTTTTCATGTTAGGTAAAGGGTTAAAAAAACAAAACAATGAAGTCCCCATTACACCCACGGCAAAGCGTCTTTGTTTGCGCGCACGGATACATGACCCAATTGTTGATTGCATAATTCACTTGTGAAGTTATCGTTTATAATCAAACCCGGAAATCCCAGTAAATTACACTTTGGAAAGTAATAAACAGAGATTATTATGATAGTAGGGTGATCCAGTTTGTCGTATTCCGTCGAGTTGATGTCAGATCGCCGGATCACACGAACCGCCGAGGGTGGCGAGTGTGATCCTGCGATCTGACCTTGTCAACGAGAAGGAAAGCGACAAACCAGATCACTTTACTGTCAGAATGATTTGTTTATTATATGTTCTTACGGAAATTCACTTTTCACACGAGAAATCAATATAAAGTTGGTTGAAAACAATATTAGAAAATTTTACGTTATTAGATGGTGTTTATTTACACAAATTAAGCGTACCTAGAAACGGTTGGTAACCTTGACGGACTCGATTGACGTTCTCTTGTGCCGGCCTCATTCTGATACCAACCATCTGATACAGAATCGGAAAACCACTCAGTTTGATCTGGCGATTAGGATTCGATGGTTGAAAAATATGGCGTATCGTTGATAGGAACCTGTAACAGGAATGGTAGGCCGTAGGAAAATTAGTCCCTCTGGAATATTATTCCGCGGAATTATAGTCCTAGGTCTAACATTTCTAGGAATAGTAGTCCGCCGGACTACTATTCCTAGAAATGTTAGACCTAGGACTATAATTCCGCGGAATAATAGTCCAGAGGGACTAACGTTCCTACGGACTTCCATTCCTTTTACACCGGTATATAATAAAATTCCAGTTCGGGGAAAAGTAAGATTCAGAATAAACAAACAGGCAAAAAATAAAATAATATTAGTTACCCCGTGTCTGATCACGTGGTACGGGTTTTTACCTACCCGAAACCAGCCGTATCCCACGAGGCCGAACACGGCGTAACGAATTTATCTATTGACTTTCCGTTTTAGAAGTACAATCTATTTCATGTGTGAACACACATAGCATGAGATCTTTTATCTTCCATTGTTGAGCCATACAGGTCTCTGTGGAATTTTTGTGCAAAAGAGTTTTTGCGAAAATATGCCGATATGACAAGTATAAAAAAATTATTGAATTTCTTTTTTTCTTTATTGTCTCAAAAACATAGCTTATGAACCCCACATTGGGGGGTACTCGACAAGCTCATTCCAATAAGGGGTCATGAGCTATATTTTGGAGATAAAAAATTAAAATATAATACATGTATATCGGTAAATTGATTTCGATGAACGCGTCTTCTACGGGGTATGGACAATTTGTAGATTTCGGAACGAGGCTTCCACTGGGTAAGGGAAATTTGTCAGTGGCTGGGCGGACGTATCGTGGGCTTCAATGAATATGGTCTCATACCACGTATCTATCAACCAATCAAATCAAAAAATTCACTTTAGTCAATAGATAATAAAAAAACCCCGGTAAATCAACTAACTAAAAACATTTGCAAAAAGGGTTGCTGCAGAGACATTTCTCAGCATAAACCACCAGGGCTAAGTTATTTATCGGGATTTAATGACGCTTTCAACGGCCATGGTCATATAGTATCACTGGTGGGTGAAGCCAGTGTACTCGGATACAACTAAGCAGCGGCGAGCAACTGTCAGACTCTCGAGCTTACTAAATCTTCAAGATAGTTAGAAGCAGTGGAAATGCACCGTCATCGTACAGAACGCCTTAGTACGACACCGTGCTCTCACGTGTGCAATCGGGAGCTCAAGTGATTTTCCCAAAGTTACAACACAGTTACCGTTGGTCAGGAGAACAAGGGCTGAAAAGTAGACCTTTCGGTTTAAAGTTCGATGCCCTAACCACTGCGAATCAATCAGTAAAAGTAGGATGAGAAACCAGTCGACAAAATATAACATTGCAGTACGGTGATTACAAAACGATTGCTTTCGCGTTCATTTCGCGATATGAACGCGACACATTAACACTAGTGGACCAAGATTTGGGAAATAAAATACAGCGAATTCAAGATGTTTGTTGACCAAATAATGACACAGCTGTAGTTTGATAAATACACCGCGTAGTACCACAAGTTGTGTTAACCCTTTGAAAAAGGGAGCGCGGTGACTCAGTAGGTAGAGATGCAGGCTACAAACCGAGAGGTCCTCGGTTCGAATCCCACTTCCGGCAACCGCGTTGTGTCATTGGGCAAGACACTTAATCCCAATTGCTCACGTGGGGGCACGGTGGAGTTGTGTACTAGGGCGTACTGACGTCGATGCTAGACTTGTCTTCACCCAATGCTAACCCTGCTTATCTGGTGCTAGTACGTTTGGGAGTCTGATAGTTGCTCGCCGTTGCTCGATGGTTCCATTCGGGTACTCCTGCTTCCTTCACCCGTAAAACTGACCGACACGAGGTTACCCTGGCTGTCGAAAGTGTCGTTAAGCCCCCAAAATATGTGATAACCAACTCGAGAAGGCTTCTTAGTTTCAAAGTGTCGAGCCAAAGGTCTATTTGAATTTAAGCTGAATTACGCATGACGTTTACTGAGAACTGCCACAAACATGAATACAATTGAGCTCAAGCTTTCAGTTCATGACCATATATATAGAATTCGCCACAGAAAAGCAATCGCCGTCGACAATGTCGTGTACAATTGCTTTTCTGTAGCGAACTCTGGGTTTTTTAAAAGTTATTTATGTGTTGCTTTGTTTGATTCGAAGGTAAGCTCTACGCCATATTACAAGCATCGGAGAAACCTGGCCAAACTATATGTTGCCGAAACACGCCAAAACTTTGGAAAAAGTTTCAAACTCCTCATAATTTGGGCGCAATTATCTTATTTGGGCACAGCGTTTACTATCGTTAGTTGGGAAGAATTTAAAGCCCTTGTACAGACTATACTTCAGATCTATAGTGTCTAAGCTGTTAACACCATTTCATGAGAACAATACCCGATTGTAAAGTGAGAACTCCCTCTTTAACAGGGTGTATTTCCGTGTGTTTTGGGATGCGAGTTTGAATGAACAGTCGGGGACACTGAAAGATTAGACAGAAGCGTACCCTGTACACTCTCAATCAAAATCAAACTCCCAGTCCACCAGTGAAATTCTGCAAAAAATTCGACACTGTTAATGGCTTTTTGTTTACCCATTTTTCGTGGAGTTTGCGCGCCAACTAGCGTTGTCATTTTACTCACAAACATATATAAAGGATATCTACGCTATTTTAGTGAATATCGGGAATTATCTAATGAGTATGGACCTGAAAGGTTTATTTTTCACGAACGCTTGCTTCGAGAACTTTTGTTGTTGTTGAGGATTCTTTATTTACAGCAACAATAGCCTCACTAATCCCCCTCCACCATAAGATGGCCGCCAGTCAGATACTTTTTATATGCGACGAATGAGCTTTCCAGCAATCTAGTTGAACAGATATCAATGACCTTAATGCCTCTCAGTGCCAATAATCCCACATGCACGCATGCATCAGAGAGTTCCTTATAAAAGAATACAATGATAAAATATGTATTATCCCAAAATATCTTGGTATTCGTGTGTAGTGTGTGTGTTGCTTGTTGTCGTTATTCGTACATTTTTGTAATTAGCCGAGTTTGGTCTGGGTGTGGTTGCTCTGTACAGAACACTACTGCTTTAATTTCTGTTTTGCCTCTTGCTTGAATGTCATATAAATGGGGTATGTCTAAGTGAGTGTGTGGGGGCGCGGTGGCGTCGCCGTAACCGGTTCTCGTCAGATCACCGAAGTTAAGCAACGTCGAGCGCGGTTAGTAGTTGGATGGGTGACCATTTCAGCGACTGATTCGCGCTCCCGCGTTGTGTCCTTGGGCAAGGCACTTAACCCCGATTGCCTACATGGGGGCACGATGACGCTGTGTACTAAGGCGTACTGCACGTCGATGGTGCGCATGTCTTCAACCAATCTAACCCTGCCTGTGCCGCGGTGCAGAGTTCAGAATTACGATGTTGGTGAGCTGACAGCTGCTCGTCGTTGCTCGGTGGTTCTCTCCGGGTACTCCGGCTTCCTCCACCCGTAAAACTGCCACGGTCACGATTAGCCATTGTGCATATGTATGTGTCCTTAAACACAAATAAATAAATAAATAAATAAGTGATTGTGTGTGCAATATTGCGTAATTTGGAGTTATTCGCTGTATGTGTAAATTCGATGAAGTAAATAAAAATGTTTTCGTCTTGAACTGGGACCATGCGCATTCCGTTTTTTTCGGTCGATCTTGAATAGGGGCGCGCCCTTTTCATGTTGTCAAACATGTAAATATTGTACATTCTTACAAACTTTTAAAATGGTAAATGTTTTTAGTCCACGTTCAGGTATTGTATTCTTATTTCCAAATGAAACAAACTACTGCGTTTTGATTGGCTGAGAAGTACGGTGTAACTTGCAATCAACGGTAGCCTTTTTTACACCGTGGTTAACCAAAAAAAAACAAAAAAAACAAGAATGCACAATAGCAGGCTATATGGCTAAAACTGTAGCCATTTTTAATTATTAATTCATACATTCTGTTCGGTTATGTTAGAACAAAAATAAAAATACAGGAAATTTAATATTTATGTGCAATAAAATATTACAGATATGGATGTCATTGGAACTGGCTCATCGAGCCAGTTTCAATGACATCCATATTTGTCTCGGTTTATTAAGAAACTTACAAAATACAAATTTTCTGTCAGTTTTTGCCTACAATGTAGGTTAAAGTATTAAGTACACCAACATTCTTGGAAATAAATCCGTTACCCTTGTGTATTCCAGGGTGTATAGGAGTTTACACCGGGCTGGGAACGCATACACCCTTCGGCTTCTCCTCAGGGTGTATGAGTTCTCAAACCGGTGTAAATTCACATACACCCTGAAAAACACAAGGATAACTGATATTATTTATTCAAATAAAAAATGTAAATCCATAAACAATTTAATTTATTGTGATGAATTAACGGCAACATGATTTGATGTTTGCGGCTTTGAGAATATGTTCAAACGAGACGTGGAGCGCAAACCTGAAACCACGCTACTGTCAGTTCATCAAAATAACGTATATGTTCCAGTATTCCAATAAATAGTTTTCCATAGACAAAAACCAACATCGTGCAATTAACCTGGCAACGTTTAACGATGCCAACTTTAGTAAATAAACGACGTCACTGGAGAAATAATCAAAAAGTCAGATAAAGACAGAGAGCATTCCTTCTTAGTTCAAATAGTAAACTTGTAATTTAAACAACTTTCGGAGCCTCGTCTGCTGAAGGTGTGAAAAATTTAGAATATGAAGCGGTTTTCAAGTCACTCCGTTGCTGAAATAATTGCGAAACCAGCAACCTCCTGTCAAATATTTCGCGTGGTGACGTCAAACGGTAACGTTTGCTCCTGAAGCTGTAAACATGGAAAAAACTACGCGAGCTTTCGTCCAATCAGAGAACGAGGATTCTAGTCTTATTGGAACATTGCAGCTGGCGAAACGTAACCATTTTGATTTTTCTGTCTATTTTCTGGTCTCCTTGACAAGATTTTGAGAATATCTCATGATTTGAAAATTTGCGAATCACAATGACTGGAATGGAAACGAGCCGTATTATCGGGGCGATTTCGAGATGAATTCATATTTCCAAATCTAAGTGGAATCATTGTAGACTAAGTACAAGAGAAACTAATGCCTACATTTTTATACAATGCGTTCGGGTAAACGTGGGTATCTGCCTGCGGTTATGAAGTTGTGTACTTTTATGCACGTGTGTAAATTTATTTGAACATGGTGCTTATTTGAGCGAAGACTTGTTCCAAATTTTGGGTTGATATTTTTTCACCAAATATAGTGTTTGCACGCTTCGTGTAGTGCCTTTGAAGCTGGGGCTTGGCTAGATGGTCCTCGTTGCGGATTCCCCCCTCCCTCTGAATTCCCAACTGTACCCCCGTTTGACAAACTGTTTAGAAAACCATTCGCAACCACCTATCGGAGAATTGTCCAACTGCTATCTGTAAATTTCTAACATCAGTAAAAAATCCAAATGCACCCTTCCCCCCTTATGTTCGATATGATATTTATGTTCTCGATTTGGAAATGGTCTCTAAGGTGCTTTAGCATTGCAGATGGCGCCTTATTGCACTCAGGGGACTCCAGTTAGAAAATCCCATGAAATGTGGGGTGGAAAAATCAGAAAACGTTTGTTAAATACGAACATGGTAACGGCCACAGATAAAATGCCACGATGTCTTCTTCCATGGGCAGGAAATTCCCAACTCTGTGTTGTTACAGGCTAAAAAATACGAACCATTGAGAGTGGGGTGAGACCCCGCCCCAATCCATCTGTCGCAACGCCCTAGGTGTGGACGTTCTGAAATATACCTTTCAGTGTGTACAAGTGCATAGCATATTGGTATGTGCATGGACGTGTGTACAGTTAGATGTTTATGTGGGTTGTGTAGTTGTGATAATATCGACTATATTTGTAAGTTGTGCGAATACCAAGGACGGTTCCGCATTGAACGTAACAATTTGTCTTTAACTCCTCTCGTAGCAGGTAAGTACTTCAGACTGCATACATTCGTCATTGTTACCACTAGGTGTGCTGTCTTTGAGTTGTTTGCAGATCTGATCATCATGGTAGAAGATAATACCAACACAGCTTGCATTTCGCAGACATAGTCTGGCGCAGTCCAGGCTGTATGCGGCAAAGGCCTGGGACATCTCATTTCGAGTGTCTGTTGGGGAATTTCTTCTGATAAAACCTTTCCACGAACCAGATTCTGAAAAATAAAGTAAGAATGTAATCTCACGCCACTTCACAAGTTGCTAACAGAAACAGACAGTCAAAGTGTTCTTTATTTATTTATTGGGGTTTAACGACACTTTCGACAGCCAGGGTCACCTCGTGTAAGACAGGTTACGGGTGGAGGAAGCCAGAGTACCCGGAGAGAACCACCGAGCAACGCCGTGCCACTATCAGGTTCCCCAACATACTAACTCCATACAAGCAGGGTTAGCATTGGTTGAAGACAAGTGCACCATCGACGTGTAGTACGCCTTAGTACACAACGCCACCGTGCCCCCACTTTGGCAATGGGGGTGAAGTGTCTTGCCCAAGGTCACAACGCGGTTGCCCTAGGTAGGATTCGAACAGAGGACTTTTCGGCTAGCAGTCTGCACCTCTACGTACTGAGCCACCGCCCACTTCCCAAGGTGTTCTTTGAAAAACACAATTTTCTGCTAAAAATAGATATAGGTTATTTCACCAGGGGTCCTAGAAGATAGTTTACTGAAATCGATACGGAGAGTCCAATAGGACAAGTCAATATATGACCTCGAAACAAGGCAAGACCGGTACAGCACCGTGATAACAAAAACGGCATAGAAGTTTGAATGGATCGAAAAAAACACCCTTGAATAACTAAAAACACGCCTTAAAATCATAGCTTATGACCCCCAATGGAAAGAGCACACAGAGCTCGTTCCAATGAGGGGGACATACGCTATATGATATAAATGAAAGAACTGAAAATATCAATAAGTTGGAATGTGGATATTTTGAGTAAAGCGCTGCCTATTTTGACCGATACGATAATAAACGGTCAAAATCCATGACTCGACAGAACGGTTTGTACCGGTGATTCTACTCTTCCAATGCGAGACGAACAGCTTCAACATCTGTGTATATGTCTCGACAGTAGTTTTCTCGCAGGTGTTGTAACAATGACGTGTATGTGAAAGGCACTGATGTAAAAAGATCCAGAACCGCCCCAATATGTATGCACACAAATTATTCGATACCCCAACAAAAAGAACGTAAATGTATCGTACTTACTACAATCGGAACCAAAATAGTTTAACCCTTTACCTAACATGAAAAGCAGACGACATTTGCAAAAAAATTCTAGAACAACTAATTTTTTTCCATTTTTTTGTCTCAAAAACATAGGTTATGACCCCCTCATTGGAACGAGCTCGTCGAGCTCGTTCCAATGAGGGGTCATAACCTATGTTTTTGAAACAGAAAATAAAAAAAAACAATGACAAATAACCTACGATTTTTTAGAATAACGCTGGCCGGTTTTGGCCGTTACGTTGGGTAAAGGGTTAAAGAATTCGAATTCATTGCGGCCACGGGGGTCCTCATACTAAATATTACTAACGTTTTTTGACGGGGGCTCGTTGGCTCAGTAGGTAGAGGTGCAGGCTGCAAGCCGAGAGGTCCTCGGTTCGAATCCCAACTGCGGCAACCGCGTTGTGTCCTTGGGCAAGACACTTCACCCCCCATTGCCCATGTGGGGGCACGATGACGCCGTGTACTAAGGCGTACTGCACGTCGATGGTACGCATGTCTTCAACCAATCTAACCCTGTCTGTGCTGCAGTGCGGAGTTACGATGTTGGGGAGCTGGCAGCTGCTCGTCGTTGCTCGGTGGTTCTCTCCGGGTACTCCGGCTTCCTCCACCCGTAAAACTGTCACAGTCATGATTAGCCAGTGTGCATAAATATGTGACCTTAAACATCAATAAATAAATAAATAACGTTTTTTGACAACGGTTCCAACTTAACAAAGCCAACATATAAATGGTCATATAACGGGGGATGAGTGTTTGTCTCCACAAATTCTCCATTTATGTGAATATCATCTTTAACACTTTACCCAACCTAACGGTCAAACCCGGCCAGTGCGATTCTCAAAAATCGCCAATTAATTTTCATTTTTTGTCTCAAAAACATAGGTTATGACCCCCTCGTAGGAACGAGGTTGCTGAGCTCGTTCCAATGAGGGGTCACAACATATGTTTTTGAGACAAAAATGAAAAAAATTAGTTATTCAAGAATTTTTTTTTGCTTTTTGCAAGTGTCGTCTGAATTTCATGTTAGGTAAAGGGTTAAACTAGACACATTGAAACTCACTTGATGTAGCAGCCTGTGTAGATGATGTACAAGTTTTTCAGCTCCAGCAGTTGTAGTGATTGAAAACAGAAACAATAGTTGACAGAAGCACTTTAAAATGAAAAACAACTCCATCACTGTTTTCGGAAAACAGCCTCTATCTCGATCGGATCGCATTCCGACGACTTCATAATTACACCAGAGGGTCGCGATTTATTTATTTAGTAGTAATTCACCCTCCACAAACTGTAGCCTCAATATTTTATTTCTGTTTAATCGGCTCAGTTCGTGATTTCACTACCGACCCCTACTGTATCACTAAATCGTTGTGGAATAGATGTTTCACTTAGGAGTTATTTACAACTTCTGAGGCCAAAAACGCAAGACAAACTTGCAAACATTCATCACATGGACCACCGGGTTGCACCCGGTGGTTCATGTGATGAAAGTTCGCAAGTGTTTGTTATGCTGTTATGAACAATTATAAATACCTCTGGAGTGGAGAATCTATGGCTCCGCGATTAAGTAGCAGTTCTCTCTCTTCATTCTTTATAATGCAGTCAAATTTTTTGTTCAGATCATCACATGCACATGCATCGCAGGAGAGCTTAGGAATGATGTTAATGATCTCTATTTACTAATATATAATTGTACTGAGTTAGGAACGTCATTTTTCTACATGAATTGAGTTAGGCTGTTGGTCAACTTTGATAGGGATGAAAGTGCACCAACACAGTGCGCTAATACTTCAAAATAGTGCACAATACAATCACAGGAATTTTGATTTCAACTGTTTTCAAATCGATTCCCTAGTTCGCAATATGGATATAGCGGAGTACGTGTGTTTTTCTCCACAAATTCCCCAAAAGATGTGCATGACATCTTTAAACTACACGCCATAAAACTTACGTGATGTTATAGCTTGGCTGGAGGGTGCCGAAGTCACTTCAGCTACAGAAGTAGTAGCTACTGAAAACAGAAACAAAAGCTGACATAAGCATTTAAAAAATAAAAATTCCATCGTATCACCCCATCGTATCTTGAGTATTTCTTGCAAAAACGGCCTATTCTTCGATAATATAACAATAACATGATTTTGAAGGGCTTTACAGTGTATTAACGGCTCAACAGAAATGGTTAACAGCCCAAGAGTTTATTAGCGGCCCGCGTCTAAGTCGAGGGCCGCTAATAAGCTCATGGGTTGTTAACCATTTCTGTTGAGCCGTTAATACACTGTAATGCCCGACAAAGTCAGGTTATTTCTATTATTGCCACATTCGTACATCGGGGACATTACAATTAAATTATATGGGAAATAAGATAAATAAATGAAGTTTGACGTTTTAGAATTAAAAAAAACAGCGACACTATCGTCTGATTTGTTGACAAAAAACCGGGTAACATGACTATCGTCTGATCAGTGTACGGCGAAATTTGGGAAGTTAGATGATGAAATATATCTTCGAAATGCGAACTTTAGGCAAGGAGTTTATTCATCAAAGATGTCATCACTTTGTGTGTATCGCTTCCTATATTTGATACATTATCTATCCGTGACACAAAGGGAAACACTTGAAACAAATGTGTTAATTGTGTTTACAAATTAAAAAAATCCGAATTGAACTGAATTTCGATCCAAATAGAAATCTGAGAAAAATATTGTTGATCGGCTGAGATGTGACGTCATTGTCTATATTTAGACGTGTCGGGCTGTTATTGACGTGTTGGGCTGTAAAAGTCAATAACGGCCCAACACGTCACGTGACTTGTACTTGTTGAGCATTACGAGGTTTCAACACCCGACAAAACATCGCTAATGTGCTTGGAACGCCCGCAAAAGTGGTGATAATAATATAAAACTTTTACAATTGTATTTTATAGAATTGTACCTTTTATCTATTAATATAACTGACTAAAATGAATCATTATCATTTTAAAAGATATGGCAATTTTCCAACTGGCAAATTGCCACATCTTTGCAAATGCTAATGATTCATTTCAACCCATTTTAAGTCATATCTTGAAAATACAATTCTAGAAAATAAAATTGTAAAAAGGTTTACAGTATTGGAGTCTGGTGACTTCATATTTACACAGTTGGTCTTGATTTCACGATTAACCCTTTACCCAACGTAACGGCCAAAACCGGCCAGCGCTATTCTCAAAAATCGCCAATTAATTTTCAAAATATTTTCATTTTTTGTCTCAAAAACATAGGTTATGACCCCTCGTTGGAACGAGCTCGTCGAGCTCGTTCCAACGAGGGGTCATAACCTATGTTTTTGAGACAAAAAATGAAAAAAATTAGTTATTGAAGAATTTTTTTTGCAAGTGTCGTCTGCTTTTCATGTTAGGTAAATGGTTAACCATTTGAGCTCGTACGTCCGATTTTTCGGTCCAAGGCATAATTTCGTTCCATTTTTGTCTTAGTATAACTGGTCTATATACGGGGCATTAATGATAAAATAATAACAGCAGTCTGCAGCCAGTCGGCTGCAGACTACAGTTTTTATTGTTTCCTTCCTGCATACTGATTTTGGACTGGCCCATCGCGCTTTAAATGTACACAAAGGCGATAGCATTCCAGGAAACGAGGTTTTAAAGGGTTAAAATATTTTTATTTATTTATTTTTTTTTATATTTTTTTATTCAGATCTTAGGTTCTTTTTTACAAGCAAAAGTGCATTTTCTATTTATAAAATTTACAGAAATTTATTTTACATAACACAAAAATAGCAAAGTTAGTTATTCCTGTGTAGTGATATGGGGTTTCCATTGTAACTGCACTATAGAGAAGGGGGTGTCTAAAGTATGGTGTTGCAAGATACTGCCGTGTGTGTTTTGCTAGCGATTCCGGGTCCTACACGCATATCTTATGAGCATACAAATACAATATATACTTGTTAAAATATAAAAGGGTTAAAATATTGTGAAACCAAAATCTGAATAAACACAATCAATAAGAAATATTATCTACTTTATACGTAAAAACAGTAACGTTTTATCTTTTATCGTTATCGAAAACTCGCCGTCAATAAAAAATCTTTTATCGTTACTGCAGTAAGAATAAAAGTCACGTGATATCGCAAGAATACAACGTTCACGCCCATCTCATTTGCATGACGTACTATTTCATTCAACACTTTGAATAACTAATTATCGCTGCCGCGGATCGAAACAAATAAAACGGGGCGTATTTATCGAAATGTATTGAATAAAAAAGAAGGCCATTAATTAAACTTACTGAATTGTAAAAATAAAATTTGACGGAAAAGAGTAAAAATTAGTAACTTACACTTTTTCAAATGAGATTATTTCACCCTTCGAGACTTTAATTATCCTGACGTTCAAACGTCACTGGGAATTCAGTTTCTTCAACATTTTTCAAAATGTGACGTCAAACGTCGGAAAGTACAAATAACCAGATATTTTTCACATTAGTGATTATCTGGTTGAAGGCTAGATTATTTTTAGTGGTCTGCATTTGTTAATCAAAACTTGTTTTATTACGGGAGTGGGGGAGGTAGGGGTGTAGATAAAAGGGTTATATACACATGGTGCTGCGCGACTCGTAGCTATATATGCCCCCGAAAACGCTCTCGTCGCGATAAAAGATTTTTTACAAACACCATGTGTATATAACCCATATACATCTGAAATGCCAATTTTTTATGTTAATTTGATTAACTGTGAGCCTTTGAACTTGAGAACGTTACATCTACTTTGTATCCATGGGCAAGCCGTGTTACCCGTTCACCTGTGTAGGAGCACAATAGCGCTGTATTCTAAAGCCTAAGACACGATGACGATAAACTTGTCTTTGACCACTGCTAACCCTGTTTGCGCCGTGTTAGTAAGTTGGAAAATCCAGCAGTTATTCTCCGAGATAATGAACAGAGGAATACAAATAGCTATTCCAGTGAAATTGTTAGTCCAATAACCCTTTACCTAACATGAAAAGCAGACGACACTTGCAAAAAAAATTCTTGAATAACTAATTATTTTCATTTTTTGTCTCAAAAAAATAGGTTATGACCCCTCGTTGGAACGAGCTCGACGAGCTCGTTCCAACGAGGGGTCATAACCTATGTTTTTGAGACAAAAAATGAAAATATTTTGAAAATTAATTGGCGATTTTTGAGAATAGCGCTGGCCGGTTTTGGCCGTTACGTTGGGTAAAGGGTTAATGAAGGAGAACAGGAGAAATCTGGTGGCTTATTTCTATTTAGGCAAACGAAATGATGGCTGATTCAATCTGTACAGGCCTGCATCAGACAGACATGTTAAGGCTTCCGATTTGGGCGAGAGGCTCCCGAGTTTTGATGCCATTTCCGACCTCACGATCGAGGAACAAATTCGCGCGATTTTGAGATCCTATGTTATGTTTTTCAAACTTGCCATCAGTGGATTTAACGAGGGTATCAAATTAAATCAGAATATGGAACAGCCCATGTTTACAGTCTTCAGGAGTACATTGTATATCATTTTCATTTGATCAGCTGTGATGTTACAATGCAGGCACTCGGGACACCAGTCAGTCTAATTCTGAAAGAAATCCACCGCTGTTATGGCCCGAAATTAGTCATCGTCTATATCTAGATTCACAAGTCCGGAGGCCAATTCTATAAAACTTTTACAATTGCATTGTCTAGAAATGTATTTTTTAGTTATGACTTTATATGGGTTAAAATGGACCATTAGCATTTTCAAAGATCTGGCAATTTGCCAGTTGGAAAATTGCCACATCTTTTAAAATGCTAATGATTTATTTTAGTCAGTTATATTTAAAGACACAAAATACAATTCTAGAAAATACAATTGTAAAAGTTTTTTTATAATATTGGCCACGGGATTGAAAAGCGAACCCACGCTTCACTTTTCCTACCAACTGGTGTATTCCTGACGATTCAATCTGAAATATGTCATAAAGATTCATTTTCTGTGAATCAAAAATAGAAATGTTGCTCAATCGAGTCTAGATTTCATCAACATTTTGATACTTTACAATAAAAATGAAGACTCATCACAGCCATAGTTTTATGATTACGCCGGGTAGTTCCGCAAATACATGTAATGTTAATATTTCGATGTTTTCAATGGGAATTAAATACTTATTAACTGCAATATCTATAACTGGGGCAAGAAAAAATACCTGTATATCTTTGTAAGTGAAGGCCACCAAATTACATCAAGGGTTGCCTTTGTGCAAATTTACATAAACAGTTGGTAAACAAATAACCAATAATAGCCTCAAATTCTGAACAGAATTAAACTGACAGAGGGATTAAAATTCTGAACAGAATTAATCAGACTGAACGGCGAGGATTATAACTTTGAACAGAATTAGATTGACGAGCGGCGATTAGAATTCTAAACATAATTAAAATGACGTGTGGGGATTAGAATTCTGAACAGAATTAGACTGACGTGCGGGGATTAGAATTCTGAACAGAATTAGATTGACGGACGGGGATTAGAATTTTGAACAGAATTCGATTGACGGTCGGGTTTAGAATTCTGAACAGAATTAGACCGACGAACGGGATTAGAATTCTGAACAGAATTAAACTGACGGTCGGGGATCAGAATTCTGAACAGAATTAGACTGATGGGTGGATAAAGGTATTCTGAACAGAATTAGAATGCCGGTCGGAGATTAGAATACTGAACAGAACTAGACTGACTGGCGGATATAAGTATTCTGAACAGAGTCAGACTGATGGTCGAGGATTAGAATTCTGAACAGAATTAGACTGACGGGCGAGGATTAGAATTCTGAACAGAATTAGCCCTTTACCTAACATGAAAAGCAGACGACACTTGCAAAAATAATTCTTGAATAACTAATTTTTTTTCATTTTTTGTCTCAAAAACATAGGTTATGACCCCTTGTTGGAACGAGCTCGACGAGCTCGTTCCAACGAGGGGTCATAACCTATGTTTTTGAGACAAAAAATGAAAAAAATAATGAAAATTATTTGGCGATTTTTGAGAAAAGCGCTGGCCCGTTTTGGCCGTTACGTTAGGTAAAGGGTTAAACTGACGGACGAATATAAGTATTCTGAACAGAAAAAGACTGACGGTCGGATATAAGTATTCTGAACAGAATTAGACTGACGGTCGGGGATTAGAATTCTGAACAGAATTAAAATGATGGGCCGGGTTTAGAATTCTGAACAGAATTAAACTGATGTTCAGGTGTTGAACAGCTGATTAGCAAGTCCACGAAGTGCTGAAAAGTGTCGTTTGGAGAAGTGAATAATTCTAATTATAGAGCCCGTGGTTTTATTCCATGTTCACACTAGAAATAATACTAATCAAACACTTAGGGGGCTACACATTCTTGAACGCTTTCTCTCTGCACGACATAGGTACCGTATATTTCGCATTATTATTCCACAGAGCCGTATTTTCTCTCGACGTTTCTCTACCCATGTCGGCTTATTCTATCGACGTGAACACATTGTTTTGTACCTCCACGAAATCTGCGAGTTATAAATTGACTAAACCTTTAGTTTACTTTACTTACCAATTCTCTCACAAAGTAAAGATTCTGTAGCAGTGCAGTCACCGACGGACCATTCGTAGGTTTGATGTTTCACATACACACAATCGTACTCTGGCCATGTTGATTCCGGTTGATTGGTGCTCCACTTAGCCCACTTTATTGTGGTATTCTCGTTTATCGAGACATATACACCTTCAGTGGCTCGATCGTTGACACCAATCCAAAAGTAGGTGAAGCCACCATATGAAATGCCACTACAACGCAATAAACGTTTAATGCTTAATAGTAGATCGCTTTTAACAACTGGATCAAACCTCACCCTGTTGTCAGCCATTTTTGACGGATATGGAAGTAAATAGAAAGTCGTTTGGCTGTAAACTGGGGTCTCCGACCACGGATATTTCCACTAGTCAGCGTCTACGGAACGTTTCAGACGACGGTCACACCATCGTACGCTAAGCATCCGATTTTTGATACGACAGTCGTATACGTCGTCGGATTGAAATGAAAACTATAGTTTCCGTTGGTGTGGTCACATCTACGTGTGCGATACGAATAAAATGGAACATGCTGCATCTTTTGACCGACCGACTCCAATCATATACGATTTTTTCAATATTTTGAAGGTAAAGGTCAAATCAAGTATCAAAAAACACATAATTATAATGTACTTCGTCTTTTTTATTCCTGGAAGGGCTGCGTTGAAAGTAGGTGTGCATATAGAATATACCCACAGTAGCTTGGTATACCAAATGTTCACCTTGAGTGGTGAAGTGGAGTTAACCACGAGCCTTTGGCTCACTGTTATCACCACTTCACCACGAGTGGTGAACATTTGGTACACCAAGCTACTTTCGGTATATTGTATTTTTCCTATGGTGGTCAGATTATTAAGAGCCGCTATTATTTTTTACTGAACTGCAGACGTGCATTCGTTCGAATCTTCTGTTTTTGTTTACATGAGCATCGGTGGGCGGTACTTCCGCTGTCAATAATATCGCGGAAACGAAATGAAAAAAAAATGGAGCCTTGTTCGTTTTAATAACATAATAACATACTATTTCGAGTTAAGGGTGCTTTATTAACATGAGACAAGGCATGTTTGTTACTTTTCGGCATCTTATGATGTAAACCCATTTAAAAACGTAATAAATAATTGCCACTTTCATTTCACTCTTCGCGAGGCGATGTGCGATAATTTAGACAGTTCGCATTCAGGTCGACGTCACCAAAGGTCAACTTAGATGTAGTTCTACTATAGGTGTAAATTTTTTTAATTATTGAAATCCCATTGCTGACGTGTTCACCACGGTTGGTGTGTAATGCTAAAATTTATGCCAATGGCTTTTTATATATACTAGAATACGTAATCATGGTATAAATCTTAATTACAGGTGTCTAAATATTGTCCTCAGTGCGTAGTGAACTTATCAATATTATGTAGGTGATTAATTTTCAAGTGGTTTAAAGTCTGCGCCAATGTTGTCCCCAATATTTTGATTGTTTTATTCATTTTTTTTTGAAAATTTGAGTTTGATTTGGGTGAAAAGGCCAAACAGCATGCTTAATACAGGCATTCAACAGTAACTTGAACCATTTTCAACCATTTTCATTATATTCCAATCTATACGTGCTCCTTATGGAGAGCTTTGACGCTATGGAAACGTACATACAGTGTGACCATGCAACGATGCGAATCGCAGGGAAATACGTGTACGATAGACGGACTAGAAAATCGTCTGCGATGGTTTGACCGCCGCCTCAGTCTTAGTGATCAACGTTGTAATAAAGGTTGACCAGTAATGTGAAATTCTTAAACCACCAGTCGAATTCTGTAAACAAATCGACGCTGCTGTGACCGGGAACCTGTCTAACCTTAAAATAGTCCTTCGCCTGTGTTTAAATTAACTCCTATGGAATAGTCTACACTATACTTCGTAACAAAACATGACAAAATGTTAGGGAACTAGCTGGCCGTGCAGTATAGAACGACCTGTTGCATTCTTTATTATTACGCACACATAGGCGATAAATATAGACATATTTACATGTAAACATCATAAATCAGCACATACTAAATAAACAACTCATTGATTTCTAGTTTTAGCGACACACAGTATTGCCAATTCTGACCTTTCCCGCACTAAAACCAGAGATAAAAAAAACTATTATGAAGAAAAAACTCTGGAAAGCGTAGAAAGTATTAATTATGGTTCCCGTGTGATTTCAAAGTACGTGTATAAATTAAATTAAATTAAATTAAGAGGTAGATATACACAAAACTCCATATAAATGACTAAAACTGCTTGAGCGCCAACCTCTAAACTTCGGCAGAATGTAAGCTTTAAATTTTTGAAATCCCATTCAAATATACACTGCTCCGGATCTAATATAGCTTCTCTCAACTATGCATACCAGAATGAAATCACAACTCTCTGAAGAAAGATTAGCAAAAAAAAAAAAAAAAAAAAAAAATTCCGAAATTTCAAAAAGGGGTCGAAACTATACGGCGGCGCGAGCTAGAATGAGTATTATAATTTGTCTCCACCAGACAATATCACGCGACTACACCCAAGCCAACCATTGGCTTGACTTTACACAAATCTCCACCCACTGTTACGTCTCGAAACGTACAGACAATATTTTCCCGCTAATTCTCCGAAACCGCGGGAAAATTATAATTTTAGTTGATCGGAAAAGCTTTTCCGATCATCTGGAATATTCGACTCGACTGAATCTAAAATGTCATAAATATTAATTTTCTTTGAATACATGCAACAAATCTATGTTTCTCAACCAAGAATTAATTTTACAATATTGACTTTACTAAGACCATCAAGTATGGTTGTTTCATTAACCCTTTACCCAACGCAGACGATTTCAAAATTTATTATTTTAAATATCATTTTTTAAAATTTTTTCAAAAAATTTCAACAAAACCATATCATGTGACCCCTCTTTGGAACGAGCTCGAGGAGCTCGTTCCAAAGAGGGGGTCACATGATATGGTTTTGTTGAAATGTTTCGAAAAATAATATTTTTTTAGCTGCTGAATTTGCATATTACGCGGGCGGACGCGGGCGATTCGTTGGGTAAAGGGTTAGACAATTAAGGATGGAGACTTGCCACAGCAGTAGTTGTGTGATTGCCTCGCGCAGTTTCACTGACTGTGTTAATATTTTGATGTTTCCAAGATGAATTAAACACTTATTGACTGGAATATCTTTAACTGGTACTTGAAAAGATCTCTATGTAACTTTTTTGGTGAAAGGACCTTATATTGCATAAATGGTAGTCCGTGTGCGTACGCCAAGAAATGTGAGAAAACAAATAGCTCATAACAGCGTTGTGTTTTTTACCCTTTACCTAACATGAAAAGCAGACGACACTTGCAAAAAAATTTCTTGAGCAACTAATTTTTTTCATTTGTTTGTCTCAAAAACAAAAACATAGGTTATGACCCCTCATTGGAACGAGCTCGACGAGAATACGGAAAAATACTGAAAATTAATTGGCGATTTTTGAGAATAGCGCTGGTCGGTTTTGGCAGTTACGTTCGGTAAAGGGTTAATAGAATTAGACGAGTGACCTGACAGTTTATGGTAAAGTGTATCGGGAAGGATATAATACCGATGGATATTATTGAATGGGGAAAATATATCGTGTCTGTATGATAACGGTGATTAACCTCTGAACGGCTAAGCATTTTACCTTTCCATAAAATCAAGTGTCATAAGAAAACACTAATGGGAGGGGGACGTCTCCCATTCATATGGGAATATTTTATTAACAGTAGCAGGGCTTATTCCTACTCTAAGTAATGGTTCACTTGTGTAATGGGCGGAGAAATCCAACACCAATAGGCACAGAGTTAAAAAACACGGTTTAAACAGTCACGAGACAGAACTGTGTCTTAGTAAAACAAAAGGAAATGCATTTCACGTCTACTAAATTGACTAGAGTGTCGATAAACATTAGCCCGAATGGAAATCATAGAACTCGCTTCATAAATTTCCAGACACTTGTGTAATCGAGATTCATTCGAGATCCCCTTTAACCCTTTACCCAACGTAACGGCCAAAACCGGCCAGCGCTATTCTCAAAAATCGCCAATTAATTTTCACTATTTTTTTCATTTTTTGTCTCAAAAACATAGGTTATGACCCCTCGTTGGAACGAGCTCGTCGAGCTCGTTCCAACGAGGGGTCGTAACCTATGTGTTTGAGACAAAAAATGAAAAAAATTAGTTATTCAAGAATTTTTTTTGCAAGTGTCGTCTGCTTTTCATGTTAGGTAAAGGGTTAATAATGTGAGCACAAATCTATTGTTCGGACCGTTCTTTTATTTTCGAAGAAAACGGATGCTCAGCGCATATCGTATCTGCATCCAGTGGAGAACAAAAAACGTGTCGTTTTTTAACACAATAACCCTTTGTGCTACAAGTCGGTAAGAGCAGGCGTTTATTTTCGATCAGAAACAAAGGCTCGTCTTCGACTCGCCTTTATTTCTGATAGAAAAGGGACTTGACATTTACATAATATTCATCTTCCAATTAGAGTTCACTAGAATTGACAGTATAAGTGTATGGCAGTGGATCTTTCTTCTTTGACGTTATCCTTCGTAAATTGCTTCAGTTCCTGACATTCTATTTTAAACAAAAACTCTGAGAACGCTTTCCAAAAATCAATGGCAAAGATTGTGTTTCCAACGAAAATAAACAAAATGAAAGGTGTTTCCTCCATTTTCTTTACATTTTTTCAATACATAGACCATCATGGTGTGTGAATACGTTCGTCAATACGACACAAGTGCCAGCTCAAAAGAACATAACGAGAAACGCACCTGGGGCCAATACTATGAAACGTTTACAATTGTATTTTATAGTTATGACTTTAAATGGGTTGAAATAAACTATTAGCTTTTTTAGTCAGTTATATTAATAGTTAAAAAATACTATTCTAGAATATTATACCTCACGTGACTTCCTTGCATTCTGATTTGCTGAAAGGTGATACCCTATTTCGTGTAGTTGTCCAGCACAGAGCTGAAGGGTCTCTACATGCGGGCGCTATATGTTTTCTATTTTTAGCAAGAGCACAATATGCATTTTCTGGTTATAAAAACGTACAAAGCAACGATTTATCCAAAATGGTGGCAGAAAATCCCGGCCACCAATTAGACAATTCGATTTACATAAAAATTATACACTTCGTTTGTTTGAGTGTCGCAAGAATAACCGCAAAGTTTTCCGAGGTGATACGTTTCGATAAATAGAGATTATTACCATTATGTGGATGTATAAAATATGTATCCGAGTCGAGCTCCGGATTCTAAGGGAGGATCACGACGAGTTGAAGGCGAGTCGTGATCTACCCTTAGAACCCGGAGTGAGACACTGGCAGAGGCGAGGAATAGTATCATTGTGTCGAACAATTATCAATGTCCACACATTATTCTCATTTCTCCCTTATTGTTTAAAATAAAAACATCATCACATTTTACAATTTGGATTGTAGATTATTTGGTTAATTTGCATTTTCGGGTTGTTCGATATAATATAAGGACTAGTGCATGGCTTGTCGTTGAGTACGTCCATATAGTGCCCAATGAGGTGGTGTAGTTCCCGACGCTTCGCGTCGGGAACTACCCCACCTCACTGAGCACTATATGGACGTAGTCAACGAAAAGCCATGCACTATTCCTCAAAAATACAATTGTAAACGTTTTATAGTATTGGCTCCTGGGTAATTCATTTTCCTTAAGAATCCTTAGGTTACAAGGTTTTTTCTAATCCTATTCGAAACGATAGAAACCAAAATGGCGACGGAATTGTCGAATACTTTAATCACAGTGTTTTGTATTTTCGTAAAACTGTGCTGAAATTCGCCATTCCCTTTATGTTCTTTGAAGTAACTACCAAATTGAAAACTTTCAAACTGCCGTTTCGTGCAGATCGATACAACATGCATCGGTAAATCATTGGGATTTATTTGATAGTTTTGCGGAGAAGACTCCAGGTACATGTACAACCAAACCGCTGATATTGATAGGCGGCATTAATTCGAATCTGACAGCCGACTGGGCGATTCAACAAACTTACAACAAACTATAGTTTACGCAACACAGTAACCCATCCTACTCGTGTAACATCAAGCAGCCAAACACTTCTGGATCCGATTTTAATAAGTAAACAAATTAATCACTCCGAATGTAATATAATAGATCATGAAGTACCTGATCATTATGCAGTCTATTGCTGCATAAACTTTGAATATTTAATTAATTCACCATATCACATATCTATTATTTATCTATTGGTGTTTAAGATCACATATTTCTGCACAATGGCTAATCATGACCACGACAGTTTTACGGGTGGAAGAAGCCGGAGTACCCGGAGAGAACCACCGAGCAACGGCGAGCAACTGTCAGCTCGCCAACATACTAACTCCACACAAGCAGGGTTAGCATTGGTTGAAGACATGTGTACCATCAACGTGCAGTACGCCTTAGTGCACAGCGTCACCGTGCCCCCACATGAGCAATGGGGGTGAAGTGTCTTGCCCAAGGACACAACGCGGTTGCCGCAGGTGGGATTCGAAACGAGGACCTAGCGGCTTGCAGCCTGCACCTCTACCTACTGACACCATATCACAGAACTGTTTGGAATTACAAGAGGGAAAACTTTGATTTGGCAAATATTTCAATACCTCAAACAGACTGGACATCCTTACTAAAAATGCTCCTAATATGAATAACGCCACTCAAAACTTTACGAAACATTCCTAGATATTACTGACAAGTCGTCCCCTGAGTTCCAATGTGTTCTCTGTGCTAGTAGGCACAGAGAACACATTGGAACTCAAGAGGTGAAGTGTATCCCAAAATATGCTGTGTTTATCCACCCAAAGGATAAACACTGGTTTACCTTTTAACTTAGCCGATCGGCTGCCGAATTTCCTTTCCAAGAAAAATGAAGAGAAAATCACATTCACGTGGCGATTGCGTCTTATACAAAATGCAAAAACATCACGAAAATAACATAAGGTATGCAAAACTTCGTTATGAATGCCAACCTTAAACATTCTCTGTTGGTTCAGCCCTCTCTCAAATGATATTGGAATGTAATCAATGATCTATTTCAAAAAGATAAAACTAATACAATCCCACCCCTATATATAATACACACAAAGACAATCCTAGCAAAATTGCATTTACAGATGAAGAAAAAGCTAATTTACTCACTGACACATTTGTATCGAACAGGTTTATAAAACTAACGGACCATACTCTTGGGCTGCACGATATTCGAAACTGAATACCGGTATCGGTATTCAAAAAAATACCGCGGTATACCGGTATACCGAAAACTGTTCAGATTTTCTGAACACAAGTACCACAATCGAGACTTGAGGCATCACAGTCGAAACGAATTATAATGATGCGGTTCGAAAAACCTTTACCCAACGCAGACGATATCAAACAAATTATTATTTTAAAGATTAGTTTATCAGATTTTCAACAAAAATTTCTGAAAAACAATATCACGTGACCGCTCATTGGAACGAGCTCAACGAGCTCGTTCCAATAAGGGGTCACATGATATAGTTTTGTCAAAACTTTTGAAAATTATTTTTTCAACTGCTTAAATTGTATATCACGTGAGCAAATGCAGACGATTCCTTGGGTAAAGGGATAATATTATTCATTCGGTGCTACAGTTAAAAAACTCAGGACATCTTGAAAATTAAATTGTGGGTAAATAAATAATGGCGATAAACCGATATTTTTATAATTACATCGGTATTCAATCGATATTGGTTTGAATACGGGTATATATCGGTTTGTCGATATACCGAGAGCCCTACCATACTCTTCAGACCCCCTCCCCCCTCTCCTCACCTACCGTTCTACAAATGACTCAACTGAAATTCATTTTGAAGTAAAAGGCATTACCGAAGCCATTAATTCAATGCAGTCCAATTAACCTCATTCCCACAACGAAATTAGAGTTAAAATGTTTCAAGGCACTACTGCAGGTATTTCACCACCCCTAAAACTTCTATGAATATTCCTTCCAGATTTATAAATTCCCGCAATACTGTATGAAGGCAAATGTGATCCCGACTTCTAAAAAGGATGACCCAACAGACAAACTCAATTATAAAACTACAGACCTATCTCTCTCCTGACATGTCTCAGAAAAATAGTCGAAAAGTGGCCCTCAAATACATCCTGTCTTATTTCATTGAGAATAATCTTCTCTCCCAATACCAATCTGGCTTTATTCCTGGACACAGTACGGTTCATTCCCACTAGACCAATTCCCTTTAGACCAACTCCCACCAGGCTCCTTCGCATTAGGTCAATTCCCCTCAGACCAACCGATGTGTTCTACTTTCAAAATAATTTTATATCAATAATTAGGGGGCGCGGTGACTCAGTAGGTAGAGGTGCAGGCTGCAAGCCGAGAGGTCCTCGGTTCGAACCCCACCTGCGGCAACCGCGTTGTGTCCTTGGGCGAGACACTTCACCTCATTGCCCAATTGGGGGCACGGTGGCGCTGTGTACTAAGGCGTACTGCACGTCTATGGTGCACCTGTCTTCAACCAATGCAAACCCTGCTTGTGTGGAGTTAGTATGTTGGGGAGCTGACAGTTGCTCGCCGTTGCTCGGTGGTTCTCTCCGGGTACTCCGGCTTCCTCCACTCGTAAAACTGTCGTGGTCATGCTTAGCCATTGTGCAGAAATATGTGACCTTAAACACCAATAAATAACAATAAATAAATATATCAATAATTTGAGTTGAGTGCAAGAAACCACTATAGGTGCTTTCAAAAACAAAGGGATACCAGAGCAAAAGCCAGTATTTTCCTTTATGTTTCACCCTCGGTCAAATGCAAATAATAGTTTGTTTATATAGTTTTGTTTTATTACAAATTATTGGAGAGTGCCTACAGGCACTCTCCAATAATTTTGTAATAAAACAAATTTCATGAACAAAATTAGACCACAGGACTAATCTAGCCCGCAACCAGTTAATAACAATAAATAGTTGGTCTAAAGGGAATTGGTTTCATGGTAAAAGTTGAAGAGAACTGTGAAATTGAAGTAAAAAGGTATATATATAGACAATAAACATATAGTGTGTTTTTATATCTGTGTTATACAACGAGTTGAAATATGGTTTATTTTTTCGAGGCTTCGCCGAGAAAAAATAAACCATATTTCAACGAGTTGTATAACACAGATATAAAAACACACTATATGTTTATTGTTTTTATCTGATAACAAACAGACACCCGTCTCGTGCGTCTACCCGACTTATATATGCTTCCCACGGGCCTCCAAAGAAAACCAGTCTACGAGACAAAAGAAATAGGACAAGACGCATAGAGTTGTGTCCCTTACATTACAAAATCGATGACGGCGATTGTAAAGTGCGATTGCACTTCTTGCATCATGTAACTGCGCTGGAACAAAATAAATTTCAACTATTTTATTAATAGTAACAAAACAGTGTTTCAGTAGAGTTATTCTTTTTTTGACATAGTTCCAGTTTTCTTCCGTGTTTTATGCTGTAGTCCCAATATAACAAATAATTTTGCGTTTGTTTACAATTTTTACGAAGTGTTTTTTTTTTCAGGTAGAGCAGACGAACTTTTAATTAGCGCAGTTCCGCGAGTACTTTTGATCGAGGCCGTGACTATAAATAGTTCGCAGTCGCCGCATACTAATTACTATTAACATTTCTACAATGTTTTGAAGCAAAATTTTAGGTTGCCTTTATTGAAGCAAAATAAATAAGAAATGACACCATCAGAGGATTTTGACAAAGTGCAATAAGCGTACATTTAAAACCTGCCCTGTGATATAACGATGTTTCATGAATGAATGAATGAAAATGGAATTGAAAGAGGTCAGAGGTCGTTCGCATAAATTATAATTATATACAACACCCGTTGTATATACTTCAAGTATATACAACGATAGTTATACTCTATGGTTATCAGATAAATTGATGTTTTAAATCTATATTTTTCGTATTTGGGAAATTGAGAAAATTGAAGTAAATGGGTTGAGAAACTGAAGTTATAAACCAATATTTTTATATGTTATGTATATAAATATTTTTTTTATTAAATAAAGTGCTTTTCAGTAAAAAAATATTTTCCTAATTATCCTGAATCAATAACAGTCAATAGTTGGTCTGAAGGGAATTGGTCTAGTGGGAAGAAACCCACAGTACAAACTTCCATTTAACTGAACTGTATCACACCTTCTACTGCACGCTTGACAGCATATTATTAACTTGTTCGGTGTATTGTGATATATCAAAAGAGTTCGAAAGAGTTTGGCAAAAGGGTTTGATTTTTCAACTTCAAGAGAATGGCATGCCAGGAAATCTGCTTTTATGGATAGAAGATTACTTAGATACTGGACAATCAGCAAAGGATTTTTATCAGTCAAAATAATGAATCTATTCCTTCTTCCTCCTTATCGGATTCTGGAATGTTGCAAGGAGGAGGGTAGCATTGTACTGTTAGACGGTGCCCCAAGAGATTAATTAATCCATATTGTCCGCGCGTCTTCAGCGCTCTAAAACCATTCTACTTAACTACTTTGTTTTAAAATATTCGTACTGAGAACTGAGTGACCATTGTTATGGCATTTCACTACTTACATTGTATTCTGGATAAACGAAGACACAAAACTGCTATCAATCACACCAAGATGTCCACCAGCGTTCATGCAATGTGCGTTCGCGTTGTCGTATCCTGAGTCACTAGTTTCGATAAACCAGAAACATCTTTGGATACCGTTATCATTGTAAATTTCTCCTAGGCACACACTTTCTGATACTAAAACATAAAGAAGAGATACATTGATTCCGTTTATTGTTAAATCAAAGCGTTTATCAGTAAACGCTTGCTGAAGCGGCGCCGATAGAAAGGGATGGTTTGCTTCTCCTTATACTTCCTATATAGACATCCTGCAGAGCCAAATAATGAGGTTAACTTTTTAACCCTTTACCCAACGAATGGGCCGAATCCACCCGCGTAATATGCAAATTCAGCAGTAGAAAAAATATTATTTTTTCAAAATATTTCGACAAAACCATATCACGTGAACCCTCGTTGGAACGAGCTCATCGAGCTCGTTCCAACGAGGGGTCACATGATATGGTTTTGTTGAAATGTTTTGAAAAATTTGAAAAAAATGATATTTAAAATAATAAATTTTGATATCGTCTGCGTTGGGTAAAGGGTTAAGATCATTCAAATATGTCAATACGCAGACATTACAGCGAAACCCTGTTAATTGAATAGCCACTCTCTTAGTAAAAATTATTCAATTAAAAGGAGTATTTAATTAACGGGTGTAGGTCACTTCCCTGTTCTGGAGATAAAGTTAGCATTTATTCAATTATATTTTATTTGAGAGAGCTCACAGAGCTCCGTCAAACAAGATATAATATATTAAATGCCTGTATTGGGAGCATTGAGGTCAAATAGGTACAAAAGCAAGGGGACTTCTGGTTGCTGTCACTGTACTTTTTCGACATATTTCAAGATGTTTTTATTTAGTTGACAGGAGTTTACGCTAGAACCTATACACAAGTAACAGGTCAAATTTGTACTGAAGGTATGGTGAATGAGTTTGTGTTTGGAAGTTATATTCAATGAACAGGGACATTCATTTAAGATTTATCCAATTAAGTGGGTTCCACTGCACCGTAATATATTATCGGCAAAGTTGAAAACGTTTAGAACCCATTGGTCACAGCATCCCGCATTCAGACGGTTCCATCCATTTCTTGTACTTCAACCCATTTTCATCCCTAAGACCAGCCTTTACTCTGGAAGAGGGTCGAAGGACGGTCGAAGGTGAAGGTCATGACCAGGACGTTGCAAGTACACCAGAAAGAGAGTCAAGTAGGTAATTATGGAATGGGCGATATGCGATAAATATACAGAAATTTGCAAACGTGTGCAATAAATACAGATCAGCACAAGTGCTTGAATGGATTAATGTTTATCGCACTCACTTGGTTTGGCGCAAGTGACCCGCGAGAGGCAAAGCAAACGATTTCGAAAAATATTAACCCGTTCAGACGCATGTATGGTTTTTGTATTTATTACACGCGTTTGTAGTTTTCTTCAGCACCTTGATGGCACCTTTGGGGGGTCACTGTTGTTCAAGCTGAGGTCGCGATCCCTGGAGCTGAGGGGAAAAATTGGGAAAGACGGTGAAAGGGAGTGCCAGATGTGTAACTTGGGCATGGTGGAGAAACTGGAACACTTTCTTCTAGAATGCCCAAAGTATCAGTCTAAAAGAATGAGATTCACTGGGAGTATAATGGGGAAGTGGGATGGGAGAATGAAGGACATGTGGTTGGGGGAGACTCAAAGGAGAGGGTTAATATGCTAATCGGAGAGACTGGGAAGAATGGGGCAAGGGATGTCATCAAGCAGTTCGTTTCCGAGTGTTGGGAGGAGAGGAGAAGCGTGGGAATAGGGAGGCAGTTGGTAGTTCAGGGGTAACAAAGGCCTTCTCGTCCGAGAACCGCGACAAATCAGCGGCTGGCCAAAGTGTTATTATTATTATTATCTACCGTAAGACAAAGTAAGAATAAACTAGTCGTTCAGAGACTATAAGGAAATAAAATAAGAGAATAGTCAAGAAGAATAATTTTCACAAGCAGGTAACCAGCCTTAACCCTTGGAACCTTAGCGGCCGTTTTTTCCGGCCAGCATCATGATACGTTATAACTTCATTAAATAGGATGGCTGTTCAGTAAATGAGTGGGGTAAACTAATCAATATTTTCAACATGCAGCCTCGAGGCTGCACGTTGAAAATAATGATTAGTCTACCCCAAATAATGAATATGGACTCTTCTAATTGCTGCCATGGGGGCGCGGTGGCGACGCGGTAAACCGGTTCTCGTCAGATCACCGAAGTTAAGCAACGTCGAGCGCGGTTAGTAGTTGGATGGGTGACCATTTCAGCGACTGATTCGCACTCCCGCGTTGTGTCCTTGGGCAAGGCACTTAACCCCGATTGCCTACATGGGGGCACGACGACGCTGTGTACTAAGGCGTACTGCACGTCGATGGTGCTCACGTCTTCAACCAATCTAACCCTGCCTGTGCCGCGACGCAGAATTCAGAGTTACGATTTTAGAGAGCTGACAGCTGCTCGTCGTTGCTCGGGGTTCTCTCCGGGTACTCGCCTTCCTCCACCCGTAAAACTGTCACGGTTATGGTTAGCCATTGTGCATAAGTATGTGACCTTAAACACCAATAAATAAATAAATAAATAAATAAATAAATAAATAAATAAATTGCTGCCATTGAACCGGCATGGAAGATATCGTGTTCAAATGGTTAATGTTATTTTCTTAGCTGTTTAAACTTTCATTCATAAGGTTTAAGGCGTCACTTTTTCAATTGATGCTATGATTTGTGAAAAAAGCGTACGACCGCGTGTGGAGGGAAGGTATGTGGCGAAAGCTCGAGGGCATCGGACTGGGGTGACTTTGTGGGAATCATGAAAGCACTGTATACAGATGTGCAAAGCCAACTCAGTCTAGGGAGTATCACTACAAAACGAGTCCCTATGGATATAGGCCTCAAGCAGGGGTGTTTCTTTTCACCGATTTTGTTTGCATTGTATGTTAAAGATTTAGGAGACGAACTAATTCAGAGTGCGGAGGGGGTAAATGTTGGAGACATAAAGGTACCAGGCTTATTCTTTGCGGACGACATGGTGTTAATGTCTAGAACTGAACAGGGGCTAGAGAAATTGCTGGAAGTTGTTGGTAGATATGGGAACACTTGGCGGCTCGAACTAAATGAAAATAAAAGCAAGGTAATACCCGTTGGACGCAAGGTAGATATGACGAAAAGATGGAGAGTGGGGGAGTTCTCAATCCCCGAAGGGGAAAGCAAACAAATCACTGTAGGAGAAACGGGAGAGTATGAGTATCTAGGGGTAAGCATAAATATAACGGGAAGAGGGGTGTACAGAAATTACTCAGCCAAACTGATTCTGAAGGGGAAAAGAATTCTGAACCAACTAAAACTTTTAGGGAAAAATAGTTTCAACAAGGTCTTTGTGGGGAAAACACTGTGGGAGAGGGTGGGTTTACCAAGTATAACGTATGGCACGGACGTGATTCCATTAAACCAAACCGTTATTAAGAAGTTGGAAAGTACTCAGAATGATGCCGGCAGATGGATAACAGGGTCGAGTAATGCTGCAGCTTTGGAAGCAGTAAGGGGGGTGCTTGGGTGGATGAAAATCAAGGACAGGGTAGATTTGGGAAAACTGTGTTACTTTAACTACTTGAGAAACCTGCCTGACAACCGGTGGTGCAAATTGATGCTCGATACCATTTGGAATTCTAATATAGATACGGGGTGGTCAAAACATGTGAGGGAACTAATGGACAATTACTCTATAGAGGTCACAAACATAGAAGTAGGAATGAAAGAAGGCAAAAGGTTTGTCAAAGAGAGAGTCATGGAAGATTGCAATCGAAACTGGCGAGCAGGGGTTAGCGTGAAAAGATCACTGCAGGGCTTACAATATAAAGAAAAGCCAGCTTTTGAGAAGTACCTAGACGGCACCTTTGGAGGGTCACTGCTGTTCAAACTGAGATCAAGATCGCTGGAGCTTCGGGGAAAAATTGGGAGAGATGGAGAAAAGGGATGCCAAATGTGCCACTCTGGAGTAGTGGAGACCCTGGAACATTTTCTCTTGGAATGCCCACAGTATATACCTCATAGAATAAAATTTACTGGAAGAATAATGCAGAAGTGGGGTGAAGAAACAAAGGATAGATGGCTGAAGGGGGACACGAGGGAGAGGGTAGGAATGCTTATTGAAGAAATTGAAAAAGAGGAAGTGAGGGACACTATTAAGCAGTTTATATCTGAATGCTGAGAGGAGAGGAGGGGAAGAGGGGGTGGGGTGCAGGGGGAATGATGGCCTTCTCTTATGAGGACCGCAACAAATCAGCGGCTGGCCAAAGAGTTATTATTATTATTATTATTCTATAAAAGCGAAACACAACGTTTGACAACATCCTCGATTATTATCATTGTGTCTCACAGTGGTTAATGTGATCCCATTAAAAATTCACCGTACTTTCACAACAACCAATAAATTTAGAAAAAATACCTAAACGAAAAATAATAATAAAAAACTCTCGTGTTTCCCTTATCTATTATTTATTTATTGGTGTTTAAGGTCACATACTTATGCACAATGGCTAATCGTGACCGTGACAGTTTTACGGGTGGAGGAAGCCGGAGTACCCTGAGAGAACCACCGAGCATCGACGAGCAACTGTCAGCTCCTCAACATTCTAACTCTGTTCAAGCTCCGCTCAAGCAAGGTTACAACAGTTGAACACACGTGCACCATCGACGTGCAGTACGCCTTAGTACATGGCGTCATCGTGATGCCCCCATGTAGGCAACCGGGATAAAGTGCCTTGCCCACGGACACAACACTGGTTGTCCCGGACAGGGATCGAACTCGGGATCTCGAGTATAGAAGTCCAACAGTCAAACACTGAGCCACCGCGCTCCCTCGTGTTTCCCTTATTGTTATGCGACTGTTGTTATTCCACTAACTGAGAAGTTAAGAATCTAGTAAATATTATGGTTGTCATTGCTGATTCATTCCGCTTAATCCTTTACCTAACATGAAAAGCAGACGACACTTGCAAAAAAAAAATTCTTAAATAATTAATTTTTTTCATTTTTTGTCTCAAAAATATAGGTTATGACCCCTCATTGGAACGAGCTCATACCAACAAGGGGTCATAATCTATGTTTTTGAGACAAAACAATGAAAAAATAATGAAAATTAATTGACGATTTTTGAGAATAGCTCTTGTCGGTCTTGGTCGTTACATTGGGTAAAGGGTTAACCAGTTGAACTCGTAAGACCGATTTTTCTGCCCAAGGCACAATTTCGTCCCATTTTCGTCTTATTATAAGAGGTCTATATACGTGGCATTGATGATAAAATAATAACTGCAGCCTGTTCTATATACGTGGCATTGATGATAAAATAATAACTATATACGTGGCATTGATGATAAAATAATAACTATATACGTGGCATTGATGATAAAATAATAACTGTATCCTGCTCTATATACGTGGCATTGATGATAAAATAATAACTGTAGCCTGCTCTATATACGTGGCATTGATGATAAAATAATAACTATATACGTGGCATTGATGATAAAATAATAACTGTAGCCTGCTCTATATACGTGGCATTGATGATAAAATAATAACTGTAGCCTGCTCTATATACGTGGCATTGATGATAAAATAATAACTATATACGTGGCATTGATGATAAAATAATAACTGTAGCCTGCTCTATATACGTGGCATTGGTGATAAAATAATAACTATATACGTGGCATTGATGATAAAATAATAACTGTAGCCTGCTCTATATACGTGGCATTGATGATAAAATAATAACTATATACGTGCCATTGGTGATAAAATAATAACTATATATGTGGCATTGGTGATAAAATAATAACTGTAGCCTGCTCTATATACGTGGCATTGATGATAAAATAATAACTGTAGCCTGCTCTATATACGTGGCATTGATGATAAAATAATAACTATATACGTGCCATTGGTGATAAAATAATAACTATATATGTGGCATTGGTGATAAAATAATAACTGTAGCCTGCTCTATATACGTGGCATTGGTGATAAAATAATAACTATATACGTGCCATTGGTGATAAAATAATAACTATATATGTGGCATTGGTGATAAAATAATAACTGTAGCCTGCTCTATATACGTGGCATTGATGATAAAATAATAACTATATACGTGGCATTGATGATAAAATAATAACTGTAGCCTGCTCTATATACGTGGCATTGGTGATAAAATAATAACTATATACGTGCCATTGATGATAAAATAATAACTATATATGTGGCATTGGTGATAAAATAATAACTGTAGCCTGCTCTATATACGTGGCATTGATGATAAAATAATAACTATATACGTGGCATTGGTGATAAAATAATAACTATATACGTGGCATTGGTGATAAAATAATAACTGTAGCCTGCTCTATATACGTGGCATTGATGATAAAATAATAACTGTAGCCTGCTCTATATACGTGGCATTGATGATAAAATAATAACTATATACGTGGCATTGATGATAAAATAATAACTGTAGCCTGCTCTATATACGTGGCATTGATGATAAAATAATAACTATATACGTGGCATTGGTGATAAAATAATAACTGTAGCCTGCTCTATATACGTGGCATTGATGATAAAATAATAACTGTAGCCTGCTCTATATACGTGGCATTGGTGATAAAATAATAACTATATACGTGGCATTGATGATAAAATAATAACTATATACGTGGCATTGGTGATAAAATAATAACTATATACGTGGCATTGATGATAAAATAATAACTGTATCCTGCTCTATATACGTGGCATTGGTGATAAAATAATAACTGTAGCCTGCTCTATATACGTGGCATTGATGATAAAATAATAACTGTAGCCTGCTCTATATACGTGGCATTGATGATAAAATAATAACTGTAGCCTGCTCTATATACGTGGCATTGATGATAAAATAATAACTGTAGCCTGCTCTATATACGTGGCATTGATGATAAAATAATAACTGCAGCCTGTTCTATATACGTGGCATTGATGATAAAATAATAACTATATACGTGGCATTGGTGATAAAATAATAACTATATACGTGGCATTGGTGATAAAATAATAACTGTAGCCTGCTCTATATACGTGGCATTGATGATAAAATAATAACTGTAGCCTGCTCTATATACGTGGCATTGATGATAAAATAATAACTGTAGCCTGCTCTATATACGTGGCATGGATGATAAAATAATAACTATATACGTGGCATTGATGATAAAATAATAACTATATACGTGGCATTGATGATAAAATAATAACTGTAGCCTTCTCTATATACGTGGCATTTATGATAAAATAATAACTATATACGTGGCATTGGTGATAAAATAATAACTGTAGCCTGCTCTATATACGTGGCATTGATGATAAAATAATAACTGTAGCCTGCTCTATATACGTGGCATTGGTGATAAAATAATAACTATATACGTGGCATTGATGATAAAATAATAACTGTAGCCTGCTCTATATACGTGGCATTGGTGATAAAATAATAACTGTAGCCTGCTCTATATACGTGGCATTGATGATAAAATAATAACTGTAGCCTGCTCTATATACGTGGCATTGGTGATAAAATAATAACTATATACGTGGCATTGATGATAAAATAATAACTGTATCCTGCTCTATATACGTGGCATTGATGATAAAATAATAACTATATACGTGGCATTGATGATAAAATAATAACTGTAGCCTGCTCTATATATGTGGCATTGATGATAAAATAATAACTATATACGTGGCATTGATGATAAAATAATAACTATATATGTGGCATTGATGATAAAATAATAACTGCAGCCTGTTCTATATACGTGGCATTGATGATAAAATAATAACTATAGCCTGTTCTATATACGTGGCATTGATGATAAAATAATAACTATATACGTGGCATTGATGATAAAATAATAACTATATACGTGGCATTGGTGATAAAATAATAACTGTAGCCTGCTCTATATACGTGGCATTGGTGATAAAATAATAACTGCAGCCAGACAGCTGCAGAGTACAGTTATGATTTTATCTTTCTTGTATATTGATAGTGGACTGACCCATCTCACTGTAAGTGTACATAAAGGCGATATCATTCCAGCAAACTAGGGTTCAAGGGGTTAAGATGAATTTATATCTTTATTATCCAAGAGAAATGGAGGAAATATTTACTATGCTCTCCATCTTTCACCAAAATCCGTATTACATGTTTAACAGGGGGACAGAAATCAAACAATTCATGCAGTCATGTAGTCATTTGACGTACACTTTGTTTTGTGTTTGGAGTTTAGTGGTCTAAAAACATGCCCATGCAACGTCATTCGTTCAAAGTGACGTCAATACAAAGGATATTTTTAGATTTTGTTTGCACTGTTCATAGTTTGAATTGAATGGCATCCATGTCATGTTCGAATCCACAGCAGTCATTCGGAAAATCTTCAGAATGTTTTCCGACATAATAAAATTGTCCGAATGTATATTTTGATGCTCGGTCATTTTTAGTACCAAATTTTTTCAGAAATAATAATAATAACCCAAGTTCTACAGAACGATAACATGGAAGTCTCAGCAGCAAAGTAAATATTCTGTTGTATTGGAATGGGCCCATATTTCCCCGGAAGTTTGACAGATTCTATTCTAGCTTTTAAAAAGTGCAAACATTTGTATCACACACATGTGCGATACAACTTTAATTTTATCATACATTATGGAATGTCGTCAACACTTTAGATGTGCGTGTGATAAATATCTGCGGTATCCCTAACATGATACGAAAGGCTAAATATATCGGCGCCCAAACACCCTCTCCCACCCACCCACCCACACGCCTTTTGCTACCTTACCACCTTCCTCTCCCCACAACCTTTTACCAACTTCTTCTGTCCTCGCTGAGCCTTGAGGAAGAAGAAGTAATGTTTGTTGCTGCCTTTTTCAAATTTATCACACCGAGCCCGAGACAACTATGGCAATTCCCTTACGTATTGTACGTTCCCTTTCCTGACTTCACTTATTTCGTTCACCTTCCATCGTCCATGGGTGTAAAGAGGTAACTGTCAAAATAATTGAAAACATGAAACTGAGAGGTAAAAACAAACACTGTTAATTGTTCACCTCTTTGTTCCTAAAATTTACGTCATCTACAATACTATCTACAGAAGAACAGCTCAGTTCAGACAAGTAACAATCGTTAAAATTGTGTGTTTGGGGGATTGGGGTGGGGTTGGTATTCATGATTGTCCGATCATGACATGAATTCACCGGAGTTTTTTCTTGTTCACATACACAAGGATGCTTCTCAGTGAGACAAGTTAGGTTCACTCCCTCATGCACACACGAATTCGACCATATTCGATCCTGTGAAATCTGATAACTTTAACACTTACGTTGCCGAAAGCGACTATTGTCACCTATATTATTACGATTATCTGTACGTTCTGGTATGTGCATATCTAACCTACTATCTGATTAATTGTTGGAAAGGGCTCAGAGAGCCCTTTCCAACAAATAATCAGATGATAGTCTTTCAGGTATGTGCCATAAATCACATTAAACTTCCTTACATACGGCGTTCATAGGGGGTCCTCCATATATGGCTAAAGTGGGCGTGGCAGTAAAAGAGGTACTGATGAGTCGGTCGCTTACAGCCTGATTGTTATGAGATGCCTAATACGAATAAGTACAACCACAGCCCTTATCTATATACAGCTGTTTAAGCACCTTACAAACGTTCTACCTAAAAGGCATTGTCAATAATAACGATGCCTTACAGGATCGCATTAACAACAGATATACTCTTAAAGAAACACGAATAGATGACGGCAACTTGAACTTTTTGTCTAAAAGATATGGTCAATGGAATTTCATTGGAATGAGATCGACCATTTCGTTCCAATGAGAGAGTTTAAGCTGTGATATCGTGGCAGATATAGAAAAAAATAATGAAAATTGAATAGCGAATTTGATGATTTGTTATTAACAAATTTCTGCAAGACATTATACATAAAATAGTTATACCTTTAACCCATATTATAAATACTTCATTTTAAATTGGGAGTGTACCATTCAAAATCAAAGTCACGAAAGTGGTACAATTTTTAAATCCAGGGACAAATATTCATTCGATGATTATGCATCTTATCAATGACGTTCACATAATGAAAAACCAAGCAACTGAAGAATGTACATTATCCATTTTCTTGGATTCTTCCAAGGCGTTCGACACTATTGATTATAAAACACTTCTCAAGAAACTCGAACACTCTGACATAAGAGGTATAGCCAATTCTTGGTTTAGTAGCCATCTCTCTGGGAGTTCCCAATATGCGCTGTTTGTGACTGCATCCTCAGATCTACTACATATCACAAGAGGTGTGCCACAGGGTTCTACACTTGTCCATCCTTTGTTTGTCTTATTTATTAATAACATCTGCGAGTCTACTGACATGAATATTTTATCCTTTGTCGATGATGCTACTACCTACGTATCTGAGAACACTCTTACCTTCTAAACTGATACAGGAACAACCAATTGTCTAAAATAATGACTGGTGTTTAGTAAATAAGTTAGCATTAAATGCAAATAAAACAAAAGCTTTACTCCTACACTCTCAAAATCACAATTACAATTATAACAACGTAGATACTCAAATTTAGCTACATTGCACAAATTTAACAAGAGCTGGCAATAGTCGTCTAAATAAATTAATTAGATATAACGAGGACGAGAATCTCAAATTTAATCAACATTTTTCCTCAATCTGCACGAAACTATCCAGGACAATTTATATCCTCAACAGAGCCAGGAAATTCTGTCTCTTTAGACTCTTCAAATACTATATTTCACCCTCATTCAAAACTCCTAATTTATGCAATTCAAATATGGGGCAGTACTTCAGCAATTAAACACATTGTTAATTTGCACCATAAGTTGATCACCAAAGCCTGGGCAAGATTTCAGCAGTATGGCACACCAGTAAGACGGCATGGTGGTGGCAGAGACAGGGCAACATATGCAGCCGAATACCAGTTTTTGATCATTCTGGCCCGTAGGAACCGCTTTACCACAGCAACCCAGCTTCGCAGTGACCTTCAGAAAGATATGAATATGAATATGAATGGGCCATGGACCACGTTAGTTGGACCAGAGAGGATTGGCGACCTGTCCTTTTTACAGATGAGTCAAGGTACTGCCTAGAGCACACAGGTAGGCGTTCTAGGGTATGGAGAAGACCAGGGGAGCGATTCCATGCAGCCAACATTGCTGAGCATGACCGCTATGGTGGAAGGTCAATCGTGGCCTGGGGCGGCATCAGCAGGGATGGACGTACAGAACTCTGTGTCATTGAACGTGGTACATTGACTGCACAGCGGTATATTGGTGAGATCCTGGATGTCCACGTCAGATTGTTTGCAGGTGCAGTGGGTGATAGATTCATTCTGATCGATTATAATGACCGTCCTCATGTTGCGCATGCTGTCGGGGAGTACTGACAGGGGGAGGGGACTGAGCATATGGACTGACCATCAAGATCCCCGACCTCAATCCAATCGAACATGTCTGGAATGAGTTGCAGCTTGCAATTTCAGCACGTCCAATCCAGCCAAGAAGTGTCCATGAGCTTGGTGCCATGCTGGTCCAAGAATGGAACAACATCCCACAAAGGACCACCAAGAACCTGACTGGGAGCATGAGATGGCGTTGTCAACCTGTAATTAACAGTAATGGGTCTCATACTCGATATTAAACCCATCCCAGTTCGTTCCGTCAACTTTTTGGCAAATTTGTAGCGAGGCAAGTCCTAACATACCAAATAATTTCACTTCAAAGGTGATATGAAGAACAACCACAGAAAATGAAGCCTTTAAGTTGGGGTACCGTTACTTCAGAATAAAGCCCAAATATGGGCTTTCTGCACTCTACTAGTTAACAAAGTTTTTCCTATCAGTTTGAACGTTTCACTGTAGGCCTTTGTGAAACACCATTTAAGAATTGAGAAAACTTCTTTTTCACCATCTTTTGATCTTCTGATTTTTTTTCGGTTTATTTATCAACAGTGTGTGCATCATGACATATAATACAGACGCTGCCCTTTCTCTTAATATACAAGTCCAAGAAATAAGATCTTGCTAAATGTTTTCCCCGGAAACAAAAACTTGCAAATTACTGTAAACCACTTATTTATTTATTTATTTATTTATTTATTTATTTATTTATTTATTTATTTATTTATTTGGGTTTTACCGATACTTTCGACACCCAGGATTACCTTGTGCCGGACAGTTTTACGCGTGGAAGAAGCCGGAGGACCCAAAGAGAAACACCGTGCAGCGGCGACCAACTGTCAGATTTCGAATGTACTAACTCCTCACAAGCAGGGTTAGCATTGGTTGGAGACAAGTGCGCCATCGACACGTAGTACACTTTAGTACACAGCGCCACCGTGCCACCACGTGGGCGATCGGAATTAAGTGACTTGTCCAAGGACACAATGCGGTTACCCCTGATGAGGATCGAACCGTGGACCATTCTCAATTGGTTTCGATAATGGCGCCTGACACTGGTACTGTTCCAGTGGAAATTAGAATTTTGTAACAGTGTTATCCTCGGCGCTGCGTGCTGCCGATAGACCTGATACTTGGCCTATTGTGTAATCTTATTCGATTCACACTTCGACAATGTTATAGCACATCCTATCTAGAAACAGGATTAAATCAAACGTGAAAACTGGTTATCGCGAAGCGCAAAGACAGGCGGTAACATTGGCGATAGTGCTTGCAGACGACTGACAGCTAGTGGTTACTGATTAACTACAAGTATCAGTATCGCCGATTGCACACTTACTAGGTGCACCCCCCCCCCCCCGCCATTAGTTGAAGAAAGAAAATAATGTGAAGAAATGATAAGACCTGTTTAACCCTTTACCCAACGTAACGGCCAAAACCGGCCAGTGCTAATCTAAAACATCGCCGATTAATTTTTATTATTTTTAAATTTTTTGTCTCAAAAACATAGGTTATGACACCTCATTGGAATGAGCTCGTCGAGCTCGTTCCAATGAGGGGTCGTAACGTATGTTTTTGAGACAAAAAATTAAAAAAAATAGTTATTCAAGAATTTTTTTTACAAGTGTCGTCTGCTTTTCATGTTAGGTAAAGGGTTAAGAAAACCCCATCAACATTCTGCTCAGTAATTTATATTTGTAGCACTCGGCACAAGCTGTAAAATGGAAAACAAAATTATATTTGATAGCATTTTTGAATCGATGCTGACGTGCCCCCATAATGGTATAAAATATTAACAAGGTTCACAACTAGCTTTTCGAAAACGATAGCATTCATCTTCGTTATACCACCCCCCCCCCCCCCCCCCCCACACACACACCTCAAATTTCGTTCACATAACGTATCCAGCAGTACCCAAAGTCACTGGAAAAGGGAATGAATAATAAGCTTTACAGTGGCATATTACACGACCGTTGGGTGTTCTTGGGTTGCTCATGATAATTGGGAGAAGTCGCAGAAAAGGCCGAAAAACATTTAGGCGGACAAGATATTGTACAGTGGAAAGTGGGTTACGAGCGACAATTATCCGATTTATTATAAATAATTCGAGGTCCCATTGTCTATGGAGGGCAGATTCAAACATTAACCGTATAACTTTATCAATTACTAATCTCGGATCCACATTTATTCATTTCTGGCGATCACGTTCACCGTTTATACACTGTTTAGCCGCCACTTCAAATCTAAGGAATTTTTTTCGCGTCCATAGATAGGGCGAATTTTCCCCATTCTCCCATTGGCTTTTTTTAAATAGTAGCCAATGGGATGTTTTTGTGAGCATCTTAGCTTCTATGGTCGCCGTTGGCTTCGTGAGTTTCCAAGAAAAGGTTAAAAAATGTATAAACGGCAAATGTGATTGCCAGAAATAAATAAATGTGGATCCGAGATTAGTAATTGATAAAGGTATACGGTTAATGTTTGAATCTGCCCTCCACAGACAGTGGGACCTCGAATTATTCATAATAAATCGGATATAATTGTCGCTCGTAACCCACTTTCCATTGTACACAATCTTGTCCAACTAAATGTTTTTCAGCCTTTTCTGCGACTTCTCCCAGTTATCATGAACAACCCAAGAACACCCAACGGTCGCATAATACACCACTGGAAAGCTTATTCATTCCCCTTTCCACTGACACGGTGTACTGTTGGATACGTTATGTGAATGAAATTTGAGGAGGTATAACGGAGATGAGTGCTATCGTTTTCGAAAAGCGAGTTGTGTACCTTGTTAATATTCATGTACCATAATGGGGGCACGTCAGCATCGATTAAAAAATGCTAACAAATATCATTTTTCTTTCGATTCCACAGCTTGTGCCGAGTACCTATGCTTTAACCCTTTACCCAACGCAGGCGATATCAAAATTTATTATTTTAAATATCATTTTTTCAAAGTTTTCAGAAAATTTCAGCAAAACCATATCATGTGACATGATATGGGTTTGTTGAAATTTTTTGAAAAATAATATTTTTTTTCAACAGCTGAATTTGCATATTACGCGGGTGGATGCGGCCGATTCGGGGGGGGGGGGGGGGGGTATAACGGAGATGAGTGCTATTGTTTTCGAAAAGCGAGTTGTGTACCTTGTTAATATTTATATACCATTGTGGTTGCACGTCAGCATCGATTCAAAAATGCTATCAAATATCATTTTTCTTTCGATTCCACAGCTTGTGCCACCGTGGACCTTTCGGTTTAAAGTCCTATGCCGTAACCACTGTACCCCTGCACTCCCGTCAGCAGATGGAATACTAATAGATATTCTTAATGGCGTTTTAACTTCTGTGAACCAGTTGCTGTTAATTGGATTGTCCTAAAAAGCTAAGTTTTCAATTTGTTACTTTTAATAAATGAAAACAACAGACAGCTCTGGGAGCTGTTTGTTGTTTTCGTTTATTTAAAGAAAAGAAAGGAAACTTGACTTTTTTGTCTTCTGATGTCATAATGTTTTTCTCGGGAATTATTTCCTTCTTAATTGGACACTCCTCGCTCGTTTATTAATTTCAAGAGAGAAAACTTTAACGAAACTTGATTCGCATGGCGATATAAGGTAGGGTCGTCAACACAAAGCGTGATTCTAACAAGAAAATGGGAAACTAATATTGTACATATTAAATTGCCCAACGCACCATGCGCGGTTCTCGGACGTAAATAATAAATCAAACTGAACTAATTGTAGTAGCTATTGTTTAAATAATAGCTGTACGTTATCAAGAAATTATTCATCGGATTTAATCTCTTGGAGTTTTCTGTACTTTTTTCGTCAACACACAATGCGAGTTGATTTGGTGTCAAACTGGTGAGGTTGGATATCAACTCCAATGCTATTTTTGTGCTGAAAAATATGCACTCAAACGACTGGAACCCGTATTACCTCTCCATGTGCGTTTTTTACACATTATCAGAAGGTTACTTAACCCTTTACCCAACGCAGACGATATCAAAATTTATTATTTTAAAAATCATTTTTTAAAAATTTTCAAAAAAATTCAACAAAACTATATCATGTGACCCCTCGTTGGAACGAGCTCGACGAGCTCGTTCCAACGAGGGGTCACATGATATGGTTTTGTTGAAATTTTTTGAAACATAACATTTTTTCAACTGCTGAATTTGCGTATTACGCGGGCGGATGCGGCCGATTCGTTGGGTAAGGGGTTAAAATGCATAAACATGTTGGGCGTTCAGTAGCAAAATGAAATGCAAATACAACATCTGTGCGATGCATGTCGCTCCCCTATTTATTTATTTATTGGTGTTTAAGGTCACATACTTAGGCACAATGACTAATCGTGACCGTGACAGTTTTACGGGTGGAGGAAGCCGGAGTACCCGGAGGGAACCACCGAGCATCGACGAGAAACTGTCAGCTACTCAACATTCTAACTCTGTTCAAGCACCGCTCAAGCAGGGTTGCAGCGGTTGAAGACATTGCACTATTGCAATGCAGTGCGCCTTAGTACACAGCGTCATCGTGCCACCATGTAGGAAACCCAAGGACACAACGCGGGTCGTCCCGGACGGAGATCGAACTCGGGACCTCTAGCATAGAAGTCCTACAGTCTGCCACAGAACCACTGCGCTCCCTGTCGCTCCCCAAAATACTTTCAATTGCAATACACATTTATAAAACGCGCCGAATATTGGTCGAGATGCATGATTATTTATTTATTTATTTGAGTTTAGCGACACTTTCAACAAGCAGGTTCACCTCGTGTCGGACAGATCTATCGAGCAACGGCGAGCAACTGGCAAACTCCCCAACGAAGTAATTCCGCGCAAGCAGGTTTAGCATTGGCTCAAGACAAGTGCACCATCAATGTGCAGTACGCCATAGTACACATTTCCACCGTACCCCACATGGGCAATCGGGATGAAGTGCCTTGCCCAAGGACACAAAGCAGTTACCCTTGGCGGGGATCGAACTGTGGACCTTTCAGTTTGAAGTTTACTGCCGTAACCCACTTAGCCACCGCGCACCCTCAAGATGCATGTTGCTTTATGGCAGAGAACAATTATTATAAGTGTTGAATGTAATAACCTGTTCAAATTTGGACTGAAGAGTGACAATATAATTATTCTGGTCTTTATTTAGTGTGTTTATCACCCTCAGACCCCCAACCCGAGTCAAAATCAAGGGTGTTATTGTTTTCTTTGGAATGGGATATTCTACCTTAACCCTTCACCTAACATGAAATGCAGACGACACTTGCAAAAAACATTCTTGAATAACTAACTGTTTTTTTTTCATTTTTTTGCTAAAAAAAACCATAGGTTGTGACCCCTCATTGGAACGAGCTCGATGAGCTCGTTCCAATGAGGGATCATAACCTATGTTTTAGAGGAAAAAAAATGAAAAAAATAATGAAAATTAATTGGCGATTTTTGAGAATAGCGCTGGCTGGTTTTGGCCGTCACGTTAGGTAAAGGGTTAAGTTACTAATCATAAGACAGTATTAGTCTCCCCTACACTAAATAATACTAGAACACAATCTACATGATGACAGCGACTCTGCTTGCATGAGCCGGTAATTTTATTCACAAAATTCCCCCATTTAGTAGCGTTCATGCTACAAAATATTACATGTTACAAAATGCTATCTGTATTTTACATTACACAATAAACTCATCAGCCCCCTTTTCACCAAAATACTAAGATTATCACCGATGACACAGCCACCCAGGTGAACCAGAGTTTTAATATTTACTGTATTTGATAACTGATGACTCTGGAAACCTGTGTCCGTTGGTAATGCTAATGCCACCTCTGATCCGGATGTTGGACCTACATCCGCGTCTGATTACGCACAGAACCGAGACGCACTACGCTGAGAAAGATCTGCAGTGCAGCAGGCAACCAGCCAGTGAGAAAAAAATCATGTAACCTAATTAAGCATAATAATAGACAAAAGCAAAACTGAACTGTTTCTGGTAAAGGTAAAAGATATGGCCATGAGTAATCTCCCCCCCCCCCCCGCCCCAGTCCTCCCCCGCTCCAAATAAACCCAGCTCTCTTCCTGATGAAAAAAGTTGACCGCTCAGCACGAATGAATCGCTAGAACTGCCCAAGCGATAACATCAATCATATCACGTGATACGCAAATACTTCACACATTACTAGCCCCTTTAACCCTGTTAAGACCGAAGCTGCGAGACAAATATTTCTAACTCCACTGCGTGCCGGTAGAAATATACATTATTTTTATTATACCAAATCTCCGTTAGAAGTGAGTGTTGATAATCAAAGTAAAAGTTTGGCATTTATTAACCCAACAAAAACCTTATGAATGGGAATAGCATCTTATTAATGAAGATTCTTGATGCCAGACTATGTTGTATTTCTCATCAAATCAAGTTATGAAACAGGTTTATGAGGAATCTAAGAAAGTTTTCAGTCAATAAAGAGTTTAAACAAACCACTGACATCGAAAATGATCGCAGCAGACTTTGTTCAAATATCTGTGTTAAGTTGTTTTCGGATTCAACGTAATAATGAAAACATTAACCTTGTTAGGAAGCATTAGCAGCACACATAAAATTGCTCTACATATTTTCCATTCATTCTTGTACTAAAACTTTGTTGACGAATTAGATTTTTTATTCAACTTATTCTGCTAAACCTAGACATTCTGGATATACCAGCTATTATCTTCGTCCAAACATTGAATGATACAAAGATGAGATAAGGAAAACAAAACGTCGCTCTGTGAAGTCTGGCCTCCATGTCCATAAGGATATGTATAAAGCAATTTGGAGAAAGCTAAATTCGTCTACTAAATCTGCTAAAATGGACTGGGTAAAGAGTAGTATAGCCTCATGTGGAAATAATTTTAAACAGATTTTCAAAATCGTCAGTAATCTTTTCAATGAAAGCGGTAAGGTGGAGCTTCCCGGGTACACTCATCTTTAAGAGATTGCATGTAGATTTTTTAAGTTTTTCAAAGAAACAATTTTGAAAATTCGAAGTAAACTGGAAAATCCAGGCATAAACACAGTGACCAGTGATGAAAGTAAATCACCAGATTCTGAAATCACCCTAATTAACTTCCAGCCACCAACCATGGAAGAGGTTAAGTCAATTATTTTAAATGCCCCACCAACGTCACGGTCTCTCGATCCACTATCAACATGGTTGTTGAAAAACAGCACTGTTTCAGACCAGCTCCTTCCCAACATTACTAATATTTTCAGTTCATCTCTAGCTCTCGGCATTGTACCAACTGCGTTTAAGCACGCCTATGTTATTCCACTACTAAAGAAACCTAGTCTGGATGTTAACACTCTAAAAAACTATAGACCTGTCTCTAATCTTCCCTTTTTGTCCAAATGCCCTGAAAAGGTTGTCACCTACAGAATCATTCAGCATATTTCGGCTAATAACAAACTTTAAACATTCCAATCAGCATGTAGACCCAGGCGTAGTACTGAAACAGCTCTAATTCGTGTTAGCAGTGACATTGGGAATTCGATGGATGATCGCAAGTTAACATCATTTGTACTGCTTGACCCGTCTTCAGCATTTGATACGATCGATCACCCAAATTTTTTTAAAAAAGCGACTCAACATGGTTCTGCCCTCAATTGGATAAGGTCTTATTTAAGCAATCGCACGCAATCTGAAAATTTGTGATACTTTCTTTGAGTGCATTGAGCTAAAATATGGTGTTCGCCAAGGCTCAGTACTCGGACACCTACTATTCACAATTTATACCTTACCACTCGGTGATATCATAAGGAAGCACTCTATAAATTTTCATCTGTATGCTGATGATACCCAGTTGTGTTTGTCCGCCGACCTCTCTAAAATAAATGACTCAATAACAACACTGGAGGCATGCGTCGAGGATATTCGCCAATGGATGGGGATAAACTTTCTCAACTTAAATGATGACCAAGCAGAATTATTACAATTGGGTGCCAAACATGAGTTGAACAAATCTCCGCTCAACTGTCTGAAAATAGGCGATGTCAATGTTAACCCAAGCGAAAATAGTCTGAACCGTGGTTTTACTTTTATTAATAGCTTCGATCTGAGTAACCAAATCACTAAAGTGGACAAAAGCGGCTTCTTCAAGATAAGAAACATCAACAAAATTAGAAAAATACTTCATCAAGACACACTAAAACCTGCTATACAGTGTATGGTCCTGTCTCGACAGGACTATTGCAACTCTCTTTATTTTGGACTTCCGCTGAAATCTATTAACTTGCTTCAACGCATTCAAAATACAACAGCCAAGATGATTACTGCCGCCAAAAAATTGACCACATCACACCAATCCTCAAATCCTTGCACTGGCTACCAGTTGAGTGTTGCATCAAATATAAAGTATTAATGATGACACACAACATCATCCACAGGGATAATGCCCCTACCTACTTAAAACAGATTGTCACAAACCAGTGAATCTTTTTGTCGTGCCCCGAATAAGATCTACTGCGGAAAAAAAGATCATTCACTTTTGCAGCTCCCGCACTATGGAATGCACTTCCTCATTATTTTAGGAAATCCCTCAATACTGAAAGTTTCAAAAAGGTTTAAATGTCAGTTTATATTGTGAGCGCTTTTGAGCAGTGTTTTGCTGGTAAAAGCGCTATATAAGTAAATTATTATTATTATGTTGTCAAAATGTGAGTGGAGTCCAAGAGCGGAACAACAGAAATTATCAAATGCTCATTGTCGAATCAGATGCCATTGTGCCACGTGATGAGCAAGTTTGGAATGCAATATTAACCCTTTACCTAACATGAAAAGCAGACGGCACTTGCAAAAAAAATTCTTGAATAACTAATTTTTTTCATTTTTTGTCTCAAAAACATAGGTTATGACCCCTCGTTGGAACGAGCTCGACGAGCTCGTTCCAACGAGGGGTCATAACCTATGTTTTTGAGACAAAAAATGAAAATATTTTGAAAATTATTTGGCGATTTTTGAGAATAGCGCTGGCCGGTTTTGGCCGTTACGTTGGGTAAAGGGTTAAGCGAAAACGTTAGTTGAGGGGTACAGGCGACAAGTATCCTGAGTGGTTTTCTCAATGTAAAACAACGCAAGTAAAACCTGTTCATGTAAGTTTCGAGATGCCATCCGCAGAAATATGTTAAAAGCCTGATATATAATGAATGACCGGAGTCAAAAAGCCGATATATTCGCCAACAGACGACATTCTGCTCCATTGTGTGTTGCTTTTGTAATTGTGAAGCTACTGTTGATGTAAGTCCGACTTGGACACCGATCCGTGACCTCAAAGTGCGTATTATTGTTGAATAAATAAGATCTGGAGGTACATTTTAACAATGGCCCTGTGTTCAGTGTGGACGTCATATGCTAAACTATCTTAATAATTAAATCAAGCATACGCTGCACTATAAATATTCTGTTGTCTGAGATGGGTCCGTACTGATTGCCACAGGCTCATAGGGTATGCAAGAATAAATTACTGCAGAACCTCTGTACTAATGTGAAAGTGATTTACCTATTGGCTGAAGAAATAATGCAATCAATGATTCCACCCAGAAACACAATTATCGAAGAATTGAAGATGTATCCAGTTCTGTGCCCAATAACACAGCAGTTCACAATATATATCACAAATGGCATTAGTTTTGTAAGAAAGATCTCCAGCAATTTAATTATACAGCCCTAAAGGGTCGCAATATTAACCCTTTGAATACGGGTGGTATCGTCCATGTCAGTTCAATGTGAGCAATTGGAAGAGTCCATATTCATTATTTGGGGGTAGACTAATCAATATTTTCAACGTGCAGACTAAGGGTTACGCGTTGAAAATATTGATTGGTCAACTCGCACATTCACTTAATATCCATCCCTCTAAATAAAACTATTATGCATCATGTTCCTGGGCTGGTAAAGTAGGTTGTCTTTTGAGTGAAGGTGTGGTGTAGACCAATCAACATTTTCAACGTACAGCCCCAAGGCTGTATTGATTGGTCAACTCGCACATTCACTTAATATCCATCCCTCTAAATAAAACTATTATGCATCATGTTCCTGGCCTGGTAAAGTAGGTTGTCTTTTGAGTGAAGGGGTGGTGTAGACCAATCAATATTTTCAACGTACAGCCCCCAAGGCTGCACGTTGAAAACATTAATTGATCCACCCCCAAATAAAGAATATGGACTCTTCCCGTTGCTACCATGGAACTGCTATGGAAGATACCACTAGGATTCAAAGGGTTAAATTACTACAGATCCTTTGTTCAAATGCAAAACAGTTTCACTCATTTTGTGACCCTTCTAAACAATGTTGAAAATGTTGAAAAGTAAATAAAAAAAATAAAATACCTCGATATCCCTTTCTCCTGTTCCCCTCAGACTCTCTTATGCAGTATCGTTTCAATAACGTTCAAGTAATCTCTCGCATACAAATTAAAATTAACCACTTCACCGATATCAAAAACATATACGACCAGGTTATTCATTAAACTCTCATTCAAATTGTATTATATACAGCTGTAGAAGGATATTAGTTGCTTCGTCATCGCGGATTAAACGTTCGAATATATAAAGTATCATTAAAAACCCTTTAAACCCTGGTGGTATCTTCCATGTCAGTTGAATGGCAGCAATTGGAAGAGTCTGTATTTATTATTTGGGGTTAGACGAATTAATATTTACAACGTGCAGCCTTAGGGCTGCACGTTGAAAATATTGATTGGTCCACTGTACTCATTATCTTGTAGCCATCTCTCTTAATGACATTATACCGTAGCTTGTGATCCGGTCTCTGGTGTTCAAAGGGTTAACTGTGTTTCCGAACGAAGCGGAGAACATGTTTAGATGATTGAGCACAGTGGCAGTAAAATAACAACGCCATGTGTAGCCGGAAAATGTAAATGGCAGGTCAATCTGAACATGAGATGGAGGAGAAAAATGAAAGTGACAGTGATAGCGACCGGAGATTTTGGAATAACCAAAAACAGTTGGGGCAAGTAGGATTGGAATAGTTAATATTGGCGTGATATGAGTTTGAGTGCTGTTCAGTTAATGTTTTGTTAAATGAAGTTCCGGTAAGGGTTCTTGTCGTTGGGTCAACGTCGTTTCACAATTTCGGAAAGTTAAAATATGGAAGAACCGCCGAGATCTGGGTGCGAGGTTTGTGTATTTTCCAACACAAAGTTTGCTAAGCACCAAATATATCCAACTACCTGTTTTAAGTTTTGTTTGAAATATTGTAATGAAAGGTGTATATATTTTTTATTTAATTATATCTTTAATGATTTAAGTAGAGAAATTAAGATTTTATTTGTGTTTGACATTATTGTTTAGCTTTTGAATACGATAACCATGGAAAATGGATATTATTGGTAAAAGAGGAAATTTTTCAAATTTGCCAAAAAGTTGACGGAGCGAACTGGTATGGGTTCAATATCGAGTATGAGACCCATTAATGTTAATTACAGCTTTACAACGCCTTCTCATGCTCCCAATCAGGTTCCTGGTTGTCCTATGTTGTTCCATTCTTGTATCAGCATGGCACCAAGCTCCTGAACACTTCTTGGCTGGACTGGACGGGCTGAAATTGCAAGCTGCAACTCATTCCAGACATGTTCGATTGGATTGAGTTCAGGGGACCTTGATGGCCAGTCCATACGCTCAATCCCCTCCCTCTGTCAGTACTACCCGCCAGCATGGGCAACATGAGGACAGGCATTAGCGTCCATCAGAATGAATCTATCACCCACTGCACCTGCATACAATCTGACGTGGACATCCAGGATCTCATCAATAGACCGCTGTGTAGTCAATGTACCACGTCCATCCCCGCTGATGCCGCCCCAGGCCACGATTGTCCCTCCACCATAGCGGTCTGTGTGATCTAGGCAGTACCTTGACTCATCTGTAAAACGGACAGGTCGCCAATCTTCTCTGGTCCATCTAACGTGGTTTATGGCCCATTCTTATACATATTCATATCATTCTGAAGGTCAATGCGAAGCTGGGTTGCTGTGGCAAAGCGGGTCCTACGGGCCTGAATAATCAAAAACTGGTCTTCAGCTGCAGATATTGCCCTGTCTTTGCCACCACCATGCCGTCTTACTGATGTGCCATACTGCTGCCCCGGTTCTGGTGATCATCATATGGTGCACACCAAGGGCTTCACCAACCTGACGATGGGTAGCCCCTTGCTCGACCATCCCTACAGCCCGCCACATTTGTGCTTCAGACAAATGTCTTCTTACATTTTCATTTGCCATATTCAATCATTAAATCACAAGGGTTTGTGTTGAAATGAAGATCGAATACCCTACACATGTCATGTACATGTAGACAGTACACAGAAATATCATGAAAATCAAGGGGTACATGCTTTCGATGACTGTCACGAAAAGTCTGCCTGTCAAGAGAGCTAATGTAAACACTGGGGACCATCTCAATACATTCCTCAATCATATCCACCAAAAATGTCGCAAATATGTCACAAGCAAATTTCACAATGATGTGTCAAAAATCTGGTGCTTAGCAAACTTTGCGTAGTATATTATGTTTCCACAGTATCTTGAAACTTTGTCTGAAGGGTTCGTGTACACTTGAAAGGTATTATGAAAACTGACGGGGAAATTGTTGTTTGACTAGTCATGCATGAATAGGAGGGGATGAAACTTCTTCAAATATTGACTTTTAGAAGTTTCAAATGTTTGAAAAGAGGGTCCGTATGCTAGTTGAATTGTTGTTGGCTGTGTTGCGTACAGCCTTTTTTTTGCAAATTAATGTGTTTGCTGAAGTACTGCCCCATATTTGAATTGCATATATTAAGTGATTTTGAATGAGGGTGAAATATAGTATTTGAAGAGTCTAAAGAGACAGAATTTCCTTGTTCTGTTGAGGATATAAATTGTCCTGGATAGTTTCGTGCAGATTGAGGAAAAATGTTGATTAAATCTGAGATTCTCGTCCTCGTTATTTCTGAGAAATTTATTTAGGCGACTATTGCCAGCTCTTATTAAATTTGTGCCAAGTAGCTAAATTTGAGTATCTACGTTGTTATAATTATAATTGTGATTTAGTTTAAACAGTATTTATTCCGAAAAAAAGACAAACGATAACACAGATATGCTACAAACACTGATTGTGATTTTGAGGTTGTAGGAGTAAAGCTTTTGTTTTATTTGCATTTAATGCTAACTTATTTGCTAAACACCAGTCATTGTTTTAGACAATTGGTTGTTCCTGTATCAGTTTGGAAGGTAAGAGTGTTCTCAGATACATAGGTAGTAGCATCATCGACAAAGAATACAATATTCATGTCAGTAGACTCGCAGATATTGTTCATAAATAAGACAAACAAAAGAGGGACATGTGTAGAACCCCATGGCACACCTCATGTGATATGTAGTGGATCTGAGGATGCAGTCACAAACAGCGCATATTAGGAACTCCCAGAGAGATGGCTACTAAACCAAGAATTGGCTATACCTCTTATGCCAGAATGTTCTAGTTTCTTGACAAAGTGCAATGCTTTAAGCACTTAGACATAATAATCGTCAGACATCTGAAACTTGAATGGATGGCACTTCCCATGTGTCTAGCATTGGTGGTTCTTCCAGAATCGTCCATAATTTGATTTGTGCCTGGTGGGTACATAATTAAAAGGACACAACGCAGATGACGCGGATCAGACTCGAGAGTTCGAGCCTGATCCGCGTCATCTGCGTTGTGTCCTTTTAAGTGACGCGACATTACACTTGTCAAGAGGTATTATTGTAACACCTGTCAAGTTCTGGGATATCTACACTTGATCAAAGTGCTAGTTCAGCACTTAGTAAGTGTTAAATACAGCACTTCAAGTGTAGTTTTTAACACTTTAGTTTTTAGCGTAAATGGTTCATTTCAACCCATTTAAAGTCATAACTAGAAAATACAATTCTAGAAAATACGATTGTAAAAGATTTATAGGATTGTCCCAAGGACAGAAAGTGCAACAAAGCAGGCATTCGGCAAGACTATCACAGCTTTATGATTCCTGTTAGAGATTTCAAAACCAAATATTAGTAAGTAAACCAAAACATTGTCCGGTTGGTGGGATTGGGATGGGGAAGACAAATAACAAATCGCATCGCTTCCAATCAAATATTATAGACAGTTATGCGCATTTTAACTTTTCCAGAAAAATATTTACTTTTCACACAATGTCATTTTGGTCATACAAGACTTGAAAATTCTGTTTTTTTTTCGGATAGAAAATTAGTTTTATGTTAGTGTTCGCCGACAGGAAAGCGCATTCTGTTAGTTTGCTAAAATTCGAGACAATATTATAATAATGTGTCTTTTAGGCTTAACAAAATTAATCTTTTTATTCTCGGGCAGCGGTGCATTCGTTTTCTCGGTACGTGTTCGTCATATTTATTACGGATTCAAAATTCAAAATGTATGAAACCATTATAAGGTGTGATTTTAGTGTTTATTTAATCGCGATTTTCGATGCAATATGTCGTATTCAGTATTGTTATTATCTTCCCGAAATGCAACACGATTCTCATGTATGCAGAAAATAAATATTTATTTATCTGGTTAAGGGCTAGATTATTTTTGGTGGTCTAAATTTATTCATCAAAAACTGTTCTATTATAAATTATTGGAGAGTGGCAGTTGGCACTCTCCAATAATTTGTAATAGAACAAATTATAAACAAACTGTTATTTATGTTTGACATGAGCATGGAAAATGTTGGCTTTGGAACTGGTACCCTCATTTTTTCTGAAAGGCCTGGTTGTGACTTCTACCACTCAAGCAGTTAAAAAACGCCTTATTATTTTTCATCTCCATTTTAGTTGTTCTATATTAATTTTGTATTGTATGATCTCTGTTACAAAAAAGCTCTCAATGATATGAACATGGAAGCTCTAATATTTTCTTTTAGGCTTTCACAACTGGATTTTAGGTATCGGCGACCATTCCATCAGGAATTAAAACTAAAAATAAAAACCGCCCTTCCTCATTCGTATTTAAAAAAAATGCCTGAGAATTAATTATAAATTTTGTTTATCCTTAAAGACCAATATTATGAAAGGAATTCAGGGGAAGTTTTTATTGTTCAAAACAGGAAACCACATGTTTAATAAACTTTAAAATGTTTACACCTAACCCGGTCGCCACGCGCCTGCGTGTAGTCATAAATTGTTTTCGTCACTTAGCACACATACTTTACTTTTTTTTTGAATTGTGACATTTGGTGTTCTACAGACTCGTTACAAGAATTTACTGAATAATTTAACCCTTTACTTAACATGAAAAGTAGTCGACAGTTGCAAAGAAAATTCTTGAATAACTATTTTTTTACATTTTTTGACTCAAAACCATAGGTTATGACCCCTTGTTGGAACGAGCTCTTCGAGCTCGTTCCAACAATGGGTCATAACCTATGATTTTGAGACAAAAATGAAAAAATAATGAAAATTAATTGGCGGTTTTTGTGAATAGCGCTGGGCGTTTTTTGCCGTTACGTTGTGTAAAGGGTTAAGAACCATTGTCTCTTTAATTTACCCTCTGTATTTCGTGTATTTTTTGTTTTCACTGCGCAGAGAAATCTGATGTGTTCATATTGCCTCTTTATTTGTACATTGTATGTACACGCCATTTCCTCACGATACTTATCTTTTGGTATTTCACAGTCAGCTTCTAAATAAACAATACAAATAATGATTTCTGTAAGAGCTTGGATAACCTGCTTTTGTAAACGGAGATCTCTGCTGTATATTATTTAGTGTAAATACATATTTTCACAACAGTCAAGTGAACTGCGTCGTCGAGTTGACACGACTAGGCCAGCCAGATCAAACACGAGGCCAAGTCTCGTCACTGGGATCGATAATGACAACCCAAGTTGATGAACTGTTGTAATCAAGGAAGGAGATTGATAATGGAAAGGGTGCGTGAGGATTGTGATGGACCTGGCGAGCTAAAATTAGGACCGAAAGTTCTTTAAAGGGGTTATATAAAAAGGGTGCGCCAGCTTTTGAGGAGTACCAGGATAGATCGTTTGGGGTGTGGGCGGGGGGGGGGGGGGGGCATTGTTGTTGAGAGTGAGATCTCCAAGTAACCGGACTTGAGGGGAAGATTCGGGAAAGGCGAGGAAAGAGTATACAAATGTGTAACTTAGGTGTAGCAGAGAGCCCTGAAACATTTTATTTTAAAATGCCACAAGAACCCCCAAAGAATGACAAAGGAAAGTTAGGCAGAAGCAATGGGGATATTTACAGGCGGGGCTTTTTTGTGGTATGTAGTGTCGTAGAAACTATTGTAGATTTTCCCCCCCTCTCCATGTCCCTCTATATATACTCTAAAATCAGTTAGGCCAAAAACAACCCAAATCAACTGGGCTGAGTAAATATGAACTCACTTGCTTCGTATTCACTCAACCCAGTTAATTTGGTTAATTTTTTAAACCAAATAAATTTAGAGTGTACGAGATATCGTGGAAATATTGAATTCCAATAAAAGCTCTAAGATAGACGCATACGGCGGACTTTATAACCAAAGAGTTTGTCAGGTAATACTCGCTGTTGAAAGGTAATATAAGCTTATACGAAAAAGACCTACTCGTGTCGCGTTGGGCGAAATGTCTAAATCTGCCCTAAAAATCAAATTAACTCTTTACCTAACTTGAAAAGCAGACGACACTTGCAAACAAAATTCTTAAAGAGCTAATTTTGTTCATTTTTTGTCTCAAAAACATAGGTTATAACCCCTCTTTGGAACGAGCTCGGCGAGCTCGTTCCAAAGAGGGGTCATAACCTATGTTTTTGAGACAAAAAATGAAAAAATAATGAAAAATGGCGATTTTTGAGAATAGCGCTGGCCGGTTTTGGCCGTTACGTTGACAATACAACATAGATTAGATTAACTTTATCCAACTGTAGGGAGCGCGATGGCTCAGTAGGTAGAGGTGCAGGCTGCAAGCCGAGAGGTCCTCGGTTCGAATCCAACCTGCGGCAACCGCGTTGTGTCCTTGGGCAAAACACTTCATCTCCATTGCCCGCGTGGGGGCACGATGACGCCGTGTACTAAGGCGTACTGAACGTCGATGGTACGCATGTCTTCAACCAATCTAACCCTGCCTGTGCTGCAGTGCGGAGTTACGATGTTGGGGAGCTGGCAGCTGCTCGTCGTTGCTCGGTGGTTCTCTCCGGGTACTCCGGCTTCCTCCACCCGTAAAACTGTCGCGGTCATGATTAGCCATTGTGCATAAATATGTGACCTTAAACATCAGTAAATAAATAAATATTATCCCACTGTTACTCTAATTTATGCCTTTTCTGACCAAATGGGCTTAGAAGCTCATACCATAGAACATCTAAGAACAATTAAAGGAAAGTTAGACTGAACCCAATAGAGATATTTACAGCCAGGGCTTTTTTGTGGTGAGTTGTGTAGTACAAACTATTTTTTTATTTCCAAATTAAGGTGCCTCATGTCTTATTTGCTGTATGTTCATAACACACAGAACAACTGAACCAAAACCGAGGTTTTTCTCATGAAACCCGACCACGAATCTGAAAAACCAGACCCCCTCCCCCAGCTCTAAATTCAATCCTGTTTGACAGAGCTAAAAAAGATCCACTAAAAAGGATTGAATTGTTTAAAGTCATAGTAACATTACGGAATAAAGATGCTGCTTGAAATTTCGGTAGTTCAACATCTCAATTTTTTTAAAAACATTTCTTCGACACAGAAACATCTGATAATGAGGCTGTCACCCTGATTTCTAACTTGTTCAAATTCATATTTTGAAAGTGGAAATGCGTTGCTCTGATTTCTCCATTGGATACCACAATAAAATAGCAATCCTATAATTACTCGTTGGTGTAGGGGGTGGTAGAGCCTAAGACCTGATTTCAAAAAAAGTTTTTTGAGGGAGAAATACATACACAGAACGACACACGAGTGTGAATGGGTTAATCAATATGGCACGAATGCCAGTGCGGAAGGATAGAACGAAAGGCCACAGGCCTCGAGTTTTATCCTTCCGCGATGGCAAAAGTGCCATATCGATCAACCCATTCACAGACGTGAATCGTTCTATGTTTATTACACGCCTTGCCGTCCATAAAAAAAATATTAGTAGAACACTCAGCAATTCATTTCACAACTATCAATACAAAGAACAGATTTTATCGCCAACCAAATTTGCAAGGGGAACCCGTGTTACCATTTTGTCTCCTGAGTTCCAAATTTGTAGATTATCGGCCATTGTAGATTATACAGAGACAATAAATAGTTCACTGGTCGGATTCGAGTACGATTTTTATCCTCGGGTGGGGCGCGCGAGGAATATTTTAGAAATTTAAAAAAAAAAAAATTGCTGCTGAATTTGTGCTATCTGGTTAGAGTGGATACTGTGAGTCTTAGAAAATCTCAGGATGAGTTATCATCTTCAGAAAGTTCTCGCGGCATTCGAGAGGATAAAATCGTACTCAAATCCGAGCAGTCAACTTTTGTATTCATTTCATTTCTCCTTATTTGTTTTCCCCAAAACAGCCCTTTATAGTTGATTCCCTGGTTACTTTCAAAACATGTCAAAAAACCCCATAAAAACGAATAGTTCGTTATCGCTGAAGTGGAATACAATGCTGGGAGTAGAATACCATTTTTAGCGAGTGTGAGTGGGAATAAGAGTTGTTTTGGAAGAAAAGCGAATGAAAGTAAAATATTTTTTTATACGAAACAACAGATAAAGGAGAACAATTAAGCTTTCTTTTGGGTGAACAATTAGATATATGTAAATTTTTAACCAACACGGAGACACGTACAAAAAATATTGAATAACAAACACTTTTCTTCTTCATTTTTTGCCCCCAAAACTTTGCTCGTTGCAATGTTTGGTTATAAGGTATGCTTTTTAGGAGAAGTTGTAAAATATTAATCAAATCGTCGTCTGTGTGCTAGAATGTTCTATGTCCCATAGGGGACATAGAACATTCTAGCACTTAGGCGTCGAAATATGAATAGTACTTTTCGTGAATAGCGCCGGTCGGTTATCGTTGTAAGGTTAGTAAAGGATGAATACATTAACATACAGATTTCTTTATAATTAAGTAACTTACCATGCGGCATTCTAATTAAATATGTTGTGAATAGCAAAAAAGCTGACGCAAAATCAAATATGCTGATCATTACTGAGTAAATAGCTTATATTATACCAATATTGCTATTACAGATACGGGTGGCAATTCCTGAAATATTCTGCTTACCAGCTGGCGTCTACAACACAACGCTACAGAGACGTTTCGTCGTGTAACAATTGTATTGATCCCAAGCAACATAATTTTCTTTCAATGCGCATGGTTTCAGAATCAGTATTACGTCATCAATAATAAACAGTTAACACTTCCCACTTACTTTTGTCTTTTGTTTACTTTCTTTTCTTCGAAAATTGTCCTGGTATCTCAGGGAATAATGTAATATTAATTTTGTCTATTTTTTAACCTTTATATAAACATGTATTGACTGATGAAGTGAGGATGTTAAACCTACCGGATATAATTGAAAGTAATGGGGTGGGTGTGTGGGTGGGGGAACTATGTATATATGCATACGTGAAATATGAATTATGTATACGTTGACACAGGATTCGAAACCTATCTCGTTATACCCTGTCCTTCGGAGCTCTGTGAGCTCCGAGGGAAGGGGTGGGACTGGATGGGTTTCGATTCACGTGCCACAGATGATTAGATAGAAGGAAAATTGAAAAGTATACTACGGCATGATGTATCCTCTGGGAGCTTAAATAGTATGAAGACCTGTCAAAGCAGACATCCGGGTGTGTATGTATGTATGTTGTATATTGTACAGAACCAACATGTAGTCATTCTAAACACGAGTTATTCGGGATATGGAAATAAATCTAACAGAATTGAATTGAATTGAAGACGAAGTGCGAGATCTTTGAATTTGAAATGCTATTTGTATGGCTTTTTCTTGATTCGCTTTCATTTCGCCATGTTTTTATCTCAACTTAGTTGTATAATCGTGTCGCCACCAGATCACGACCGGAGCGTAAAAAGACAGTTTTTACATTCACAATACTTTAAAGAAGCCTGTAGGCTAGAACGTGATTAGTGGGTCTAGGTTCGGTGTGGGTCCTCTTTCTTTCTGAATTTCCTTCACCACTATCCCCACACCGGTTTTTGAAAACCATTTACACCTCGCACCTTCCGAGAGTATTTCTACCTGTGACTTTCCAACTGCTTGTGTCCGAGATATATGTAGCACCTGCAATTTAACTGTACTGCTGGGCACGTAATTACCAATGAACAGACCGCAGCGCCTACAATTTACCCGCGCGACTGGGCACGACCTTAATATTTTATTCGGCAAATGAGCAAGACAAAGCAAAAACATTCATACGATAGGAAAAGTATTCATCGAGTTATGGAAAACATCGACCAATCGTAGCCACGTAAATCGTATATCATTAACTGGTTGAGAGCTAGATTATTTTTGGTGATGTGAATTTGTTAATCAAAATTTGTTCTATTACAAATTATTGGAGAGTGCCTATAGGCACTTTTCAGTAATTTGTAATGTAACAAATGTGTATAAACAAAAATTATTTGGGTTTGACTGAATATGAAATATGAGCAAGAAAAACGTTGGCTTTTGCATTAGTACCCTAATTTTCTTGAAAGCCTCTGATAGTTGTTTCTAAAACCCAACCAGTTAAAGAAAATTCAATTAAATATAGTTTATAGGCGTAGTAAGCCATAATCGTCGGTGTAGAGCCGTAACCACCGAACCACCGCGTTCCCCAGCAATAAACATAAAATCGCAAATATGTCTCTGAAGAATTGTGATAGAACAGTTCGATATGAGAGTAAAGTCTGAAAACAGTTCAAAGGAGTTGTATGCCCCTGATCGAATGAGATGTAAAACAAGAGTTTCAGTTTTTACACAATCGAAATCGCGAGAAAGCTTAACGCCACTTCCTTTCTTTAAACTTCTACCAGAGCCTTCGAGTTTTAAAATCTGTTCAACGAATGACAAAATGGTTCATTTTGGGTTAAACGGGAAGAAATCTGAGATATTATAGTAAAACTATAATATATGTAGAATTGCAACTCTATTTAGGAAACATCGTGGAATGTCCCAAAGAGAGTATAATCCTCGCCGTCTGATTGGATGACAGTTGGCGTATTTTTTTTATGTTTACGGCTACAGTGGCAAATGTTACCGTCTGACGTCCCAACGCGAAATATTTGAAATGACGTCACCCGTTTCCTAATTGCTTCATCAACGAAGTGACTAGCAAGCCGTTTCATTTTTTCTCGATTTTTCACAAGTGCAGCAGACGGTGTTCCGGATGGAGTGCTGTTTAAATTACAAACCGATTTACGATTGGAATTGATATGGAATAAGTTTATCTGGTCTATTGACTATTTATCCAGTGCCATCGTGGGGTACACGAGAGGTTTATTTACTAAACATGTGATCGTTAAAAGTTGTCTTGAAAAAGGCAACTTTTAACGATCACAGGTTTATTAAATAAGCCTCTTGTGTTTCACGGCGTAGGTTTTGGGCTATGAGTAGTGTCTATTGGAACATATACGATATTGTGATGAATTGATGCTCACATGGTCTGATGTTTGCGGCTTGGAGCGTATGTTCAACCTCGACGCTTCGCGTCTCGTTTGAACATAAGCCCCGAACCGCAAACTTCAGACCATGTTACCGTCAATTCATCACAATAACTTATAATGTCACTTTTTTCACTTATTTAAACGAACTCAATATATGTGAGTCGTTTCATTGTTCTAGAAGTCTACTTAGTTGCCTATGTAACTTATAGCAACTCACAGTGCTACAGTTATCGATTCCCATTGATGAGACGGGAAAAGAACACACTCACAGACACGCACCCAGAAGCCCTTAAAGGTCTGTTATATTTTTATTCATATGTTTATGTATTTACAATGTGCAATGGTCACAGCCAGGTAAGCTTGTTTCAATCCTTGCTTGGTGTTTGGTGATTTTCTGTGTATGTTACCAGGAAGCTTCAAATTCTTCCTGCGCTCTGTCTATTTTTTCCATGCGTCTTCTTGGTGAGAGTGTTTCAAGAAAATTTGAGAGCGATCAATTAGAAAAGGTATAAGTAGAGAGAAATAGGAATCCGCTAGGCTAGTGTATATAGTCACTGTTGTGTAATTGTTGCTATTGATGGGGCGAGAGTTGAGTTTCGGCGGAGCCCACTCCCCACACACAGAGTTACGAGGCAGTCCTCACAGACTCGATCCTGGAGTTCTCAATGAGGTGCGAGGCAATCCTCACTGACCCCACGCACTTTGAAGGAAATTGTTCACATGAATAAACACTGATCAACAAAAATGAAATTTTCGGCTATTGTTTTCAATTTCCTGAAGTCTCCCAATCACCGTTAGCAGTTTACAGAATTTACTTTGAGGTCTTTGAAAAATCAGTATGATGAGGATGTGCATATTTTCGCGACCAAACAAACTAAAAAAAACAAAACAAAACAATTAACATATTTTAGTTATTACAAAAGTTGACAAAAACAGGTTCCGAGATTGCAAAAGTGATATAATGTAACAAGCATTCGTGTAAGGTAAACGGTACCGTGGCGTCTGATGTAGTGACAACTCTTACGCTGCGACCACAGTCACAGCGTAACAGCTCTCACTTCATCCCACGTCATCCATGGGAGGAGTTACTTCATTGATTGATCTGAAGCCATATTCACTACAATTCAGTTATGTAGAGGTCAGTGAGTGAAATGCATCTACCCCACTTAGGTGTCTTTGATTCTGTTGTTTAATTTTCTATTGAAAAGAATGATAACAGAAACTAGTTGCTTGAAAGTCAACCCATCTTTATTATCTTATTGACCCTTTGAACTCTAGTGGTATCTTTCATGCCAGTTCAATGGCAGCAATTAGAGGAGTCCATATTCATTATTTGGGGTAGACCAATCAACATTTTCAACGTGCAGCCTCAGGGCTGCACGTTGGAAATATTGATTGGTCTACCCGACACATTTACTGAACAGCAATCATATTTAATGGCGTTATGATATATCATGTTCCTGGCCGGAAAATCGGTCACTAGGTTTCAAAGAGTTAATGGAATTGAAACAAAAGCAGTGGCAATTGATAAATGAACGTTGTTTGGAATTAACAGGTGTGAAAAATATGTACGGCAGTGTGTTGGAGTTACGGCTGGTAACGGAAAAATGAAATTTTTAAACATTCTGAAAATCGCGTTACGGAAAAAACAAGGCGGCGGAAGCGCGAGGGTTTATCCCAGAGCACCGGGTTCATGCCTACGGGTCCGGAACGGATTTACCAAGGATAATCACAATTTAAAACCGAACCGTGAAAGTAAGAACCTCTCATAAGGAAATTTGGTTCATGTGTTAATCGTGCAAAAACAATTTTCGATAGAATATTAATCCATTTAAAAAGGACAATAGGACTATAGGAAAAGTTTGTATACGCCAGGTATGAAACGAACTGATCATATGAATTTTAACATGTGGGGCATAAAGACAAGATCAGCAAGTAACAAGTCCATAGAGATCACATGTTCCATGGATGAAAGAACTGCAGAAGAGACTAAAGGGATTAAAGATCACTGTTGTAGTGCAGTATCAAAGGAGAATCGTTAAGTTAAAGATGCATCGATACAGATGAATAATGAAGTTAAGAAACTGATTCTAGATATGTGTAAATAAGAAAACGAGCACACAGTTTTAGAAATGCGTGCAATGGGTAATAATATCGTCGCCTGAGTGCTAGAATGTTCTATGTCCCTTATGGGACATAGAACATTCTAACACTCAGGGGACGATATGACAAGATAATTTTCAGAATGCAGTAAAAGATTTAGTCTTGAGTTTAGTAGTAAATGTAGATTTAGTAGGTGTAACTTGTAATTCCCAGGGAAAAACACTCAAACTAAAAAGACTAATAAAAATTTAACTGGTACTAAGACTGCTAGAGAAGAAGACCCCCCCTCGAGAGATCAGTTAGTAGTTTTAAGTTTAGTGATTATGAATATCTGAACGATGCGAATAATGCCGGCTATAACTTGCAAAGTCAACATGCTTCTAGTCATCAGTATGATATTTGCGCTCTGTGCATAGGAAAGGGGGAAACTGCAAATTGACAGTATTTTCAGGAAAGGAAGACTGGACAGTCTGGTTCAATAGATTTAATGAAATTGTGAATAGACGCGAGTGGACTGATAACGATAATCTTGATGAGATATTACCTAGACTACAAGGACAGGCAGGGAACTTTGCTTTTGGACAGTTAACAGAAGAAGTTGTATCTTGTTAAGATAAATTAGTTCACGAGCTTGGTGATAGATATAGGGTTGTACAAGCTTCCAAGATGTATGATGTTCGATTTAGAAATAGAAATCAGCAACCACAGGAACGCGTGGAAGACTTATCTATCGAATTACAGAAACTACACTATTAAGCATTTCCTAGAGGAGATGTAAATACTAGAAATGAGGACCTACTTAGAAATTTGATAGAAGGACTAATAGACCAGGGACCAATACTATAAAATATTTACAATTGTATTTTCTAGAATTGTATTTCTTGTATTGACTATAAATGGGTTAAAATAAACCATTAGCATTTTCAAAGATATGGCAATTTGCCAAATGGCAAATTGTCATATCTTTTAAAATGCTAATAATTTATTTTTTGTAAGACATATTAATAGGTAGAAAATACAATTCTAGAAAATACAATTGTAAACGCTTTATAGTATTCGCTCCAGGACGTAAGATTCCAGGTGGTATTTTTCTATTGATGATGCTGTTGAACAGATTGTTAAGTTTGTAGAGACAAAGAACCCTGAAACTCAAGATACATTTAGTGTAACTAAAAATCATAAGAGAATATCAAGAAGTGTTGACTGAGATGCAGACAGTTCTAGCAGTGTGGATAGTGATAGAGCTGGGGTTGGAAGGAAACAAAAATCTGCAAAAACAGTAGCAAGAAATACTAAAACACAACCTTATAGTAACAAATCTCACCAACCTAAGACAAAGAATGAAGGAAATGACAAGTTGGGTTCAGGAAAAAGTAATGGACTAGAAAAAGCACTGGAAGTAGTATCGAAGGTAGAGAAAAAACTAAGTGATGTCATAAACCAGAGAGCAAATGTAGCAAACGATCATAATACAGGCAGGAATAAAGGCGGACAAGTAATATCTTTCCAGTGAAATAACGCTGGCTACATAAAACGGGGCTGTCCTTTTATCCTTCCAGAGAACAAATGAAAAGGAAACTATTATATTGAAAACAAAACTCCGAGAGCTGATAGTATTTATATAAAGGATGAATTCCAAGATGTTAAATTAATTTACACATCTGACACAACAACATCAACAACTATTAGATGTTTTGGAGAAAATACAAATAGCGGAAGACCCAGCTTATGTAAGAGCTCATGCCTGAAAGGTGCAAATTGTGAACCAATTATAGAAGTTGATAAAGGAAAATTTAATGTTAAACTGGGACAAAAGGAAACAAGAGTAGAGATTATAGTGGCAGAGATAAAGGATGATGGCCTATTGGGAAATAACATACTGTAAGAAAAATAGCTCCGCACACATATTGTTGAGCCAAGAAATTATAAAAGTGAAAAGACAATACTGTTCCTTGTATGCAGGCAGGGTTGGAATAGAATTACAAAGTACGAGCTACAGACTATTATATAGTAAAAGTTCATCCTGAAGCAATAATTGATGTTTTTTGTTTGCAGAGCAGAACATAATGATAGACCTGAAGAAGTTATTTTAGAATCATCCCCAACATTTACTGGAATTAATTCACTGATGATGGCATCGAGCATACTTAACGTGACGAAGAACACAACTGTTAAAGTCAGAGTAATGAACCCTTTTCCTACAGATGTTTTATTCAAACAAGGCAGGATATACGCAGAACGACACGCGTGTGTGAATGGGCTAACCGTATGGCACAAGTGCCAACGCGGAAGGATAGAGCGAGAGGTGGCAGGCCACGAGTTTTATCCTTCCGCGATGGCTCAAGTGCCATATCGATAATCCCATTCAGACATGCGTGTCGTTCTGTGTTTATTACTCGCCTTCACGTCTATAAAAACAATTGTAAGAAGAACACTCAGCAATTTATTTGACAATAGTTACTATCAACAAAAAGGACAGATTTTATCGCCAACCAAATTTGCGAGGGGAACCCGTGTTACTATTTCGTTCCCTGAGTTCCAATGTGTTCTATGTGCCTACTGGCACATAGAACACATTGGAACTCAGGGGACGATTTTTAGCTATAGTTAGCGATTCAAATTGTAACGGCAGTGCACGATTTTTAGAAAATTCCAGTGAAATTTCGCTTCTTTATAAAAATAGTCCGTCAACGATTTCCGTTCCGCACATATGTGTGGAACAGATTTTTATTTTCCGCTTGGTTCAGCGTTGCAGTAGATGGAGATTTCTTAGAAAAGGCGCGTAATAAAATTGGAAGAGCAGGATATTTTACTCAGTTGACAACAATACTAGATGAACAGAATGAAGCTGTAGAGGACCAAAAGGATTGTAACTACACCAGAAGGATACAATTAACTTAACCAAAAGTAGAAATAGTCAACAAAACGGGAATAACAAAAGCTAGAAATAGCCTAAATGATGGAAACATAAACCTCTACAAATGTATTTTAAAGCCTAAAACAATTTATCGAAAAATGAAAAGCAGAAATTAGCTGAAACTCTTAAATATGAAGATATATTTTCCAAAGATGAATCAGATCTTCATTGCCCCCCCCCCCCACCCTCCCCCCTCCACAATTGAACACGCTACAGATAGAGGGGAGGCCAGACCTATAAAACAGCACACCGGCGTACCCCGTTAGCATATGCAGACGAAGAGCATAACATCATTGATCAATTAGAGAAACAAGGCACTATTAGAAAATCGTATTCACCATGGGCCCTATCAAGTGTACTTGGAAACTACTTGAAGACAACTCGATGCGTCTTTTGTACGACCAATGGGAAGAGCCTGCAAGCTTCCTGGAAATTCAAGCGATGACAGAGCCTAAAATATTTACACTTGTCCACACTCCTCAAATGATCACAATCCCAAATGACCACTAAAAACAAGGCTTTTAAGCAAAACCACACGGGGAAAAAGCATTTTGTTTGTTTTTTTTATCACCGGTGTCCAAGTTTATAACCAAGCTTTGGTGTAAAAGCAGCATTAAAATTTCAATATTCTCTCTATGTATCTTATAACAAGAACATATTTGCCCCAGTACAAGTGAAAACGCCTAGACGAAATACAAGTATGTACTGTGTATAGCAACCACACCTGCGACCGTTCAGTTCACAAAGAAAACATTTATGACCTGAACTTAATTGATATCGACTTCTGACAACAGTAATTAAATGATATAAATACCCCCAGCTCAACTAAATAAATTAGACTAGATCATTTGTTGCTGTCATGTTATTTTAAATAGGCCTACCATACGTTATACACGGAAAATAAAACAATGAACCACACAGCTGAAACACTACTATAAACGTCAGTGGTTATAGTACAAGTAGAACAATGAATGGAGAAAACGTGAAAGGCACTACGAGAACGCAGTACTATGATGTCATTATCTTTATGTATAAAAATCAGTTCATAGACGCTGAATGATTGTCAAAACAGAAGTTGTTAAAAATTATACCCAATTCCTTCATTATGCGAACAAGTGAAAAAGGGAGGAATATTGTAAGATAAATTGGCCATTACCAGCAGTCTCGACCTCGCCTCTGGGTCATATATCGACGCGTCCAAACGGCCGCCTCGATATATGCCCAAAAGCGAGGTCTTGACTTCAACACCCCATTTTGGAAGCCCACATTGTTGTAATAACCCATACTGTTTGCCTCAAAGTATAGGTTATGATGAATCCCACCAACAAACCCGTCAAGCTGGTTCCAAAGATGGTGTCATAGACTATGTTTTGAGGAGAAAAATAAAAAATATCCCGTTATTCATGGACATTTTTTGTCCAGTGTCTTCTTTTAGTCGTGTTCGGTAGAAGTAAAACAAAGTGTTAACCTCAAACGAAATCAAAATGACAAGAAAACGACAGCGTAAACTATTATATATAAAAACAAACTCAAAAATTCAGTTTTGGTGCTTGTTTTATTTAAAAAAAGAGTACAATAAGAACAAAAAAGTATTGAAGTAAAACATATTTATACATCAATTATGACAAAAGAGTTTATTGAGATATTGCCACCGCTGATGCTTCCTACTGCCATTATAAAATTGCTCTTGCTCCACTACATTCCTTTTGAAAATGACGATGGAGAATAAGGTGTGATTATTGATTATAATTAGTTGGAGATAGCTTATCAATTGTCGTTGAGTGTCGAGTGCTGAGTGAGATTACAGTTATTATCAATGTGTGTGTGTGGAATGGGGGGGGGGGGGGGGGGGGGGGGGGGGGGGGGAGGGCAATAAATTTGAGACAGACAGGGGCTTATTTTATATCTTTCCCCAATCTCTTTTCCAGAAGGTGAAATTTTCCCATCCCACATCCCGAATACTTATGATCTCAACTAAATGCAAATGTGACATGTTTTGGAGTACAGAGACTAGTCATACGCCGCGCTATGTTCTCGAAGATAGATTAATAATCTTCAAAACATTATCAACTGTTTTGAAAGAGCAACGAAAATTGATTATACTAAAGGTAAGTACTTGAACAACGGAAGGTTCTCCATGTATCAAGTTAGGGTCAAGACGTCAACGCTATATAACGTGTTTTGTGTTACGTGTAATATGTGAGGTCATAGACCTCTATATAACTGGATTGGTGGAACGCCCATTGGTCACATTTCGGAAAGTATCTCACCGACCTCCATGTTTTTGGGTGGGGTGGAGGGCAATTGTTCCCATGAATAAACACTAATCAACAAAAATGAAATTTCCGGCTATTGTTTTCAATTTCCTGAAGTCTCTCAATGACCGATGGCATTTTACAGAATATACTTTGAGGTCTGTGAAAAATCAGTATGATGAGGATGTGCACATTTTCGCGACCAAAAAGAAAAAAAAAAACAAAAAACAATTAACATATTTTAGTTATTACAAAAGTTGACAAAAACAGGTTCCATGATTGCAAAATTGATATAATGTAACTAGCTTTCGTGCAAGGTAAACGGTACCGTGGCGTTTGATGTCGCTGTTGCGCTGTGATCACAATCCCTCCGTCCAAAATCGATTAATATTTTTTAGTAAACTGTAGGCGTGCAACAAATACAGAACAGCAAACGCGTTCGAACTGGCATTTTTTTTTTACCGCACTCGTCCAATATTATCCCTTCGCCCAAATCGATCTCGTGCTATAAAAAATGACAGTTCGAACACGAATGCCGTTCGGTCTGTAACTTGCTCACCAATCTTTGTAAATCTAATAAATTTAAAACATAACATTGATGTTTACCATGTGATATTGTGCTACGCGGTGTGAATGGAATATGTCTGTCTCCCCAAGGTGTCCCACCCGAGATACACATATCTCGTTATCAGTAAGCAGAGAAGACTTTTTTTCTGGATGAGAACTAATTCCAGCACGAAATGTCAAGAAATGGCTCATTTGTCTTTATTTTCCCTTTGGGTTGGTTCGTCTATCGACTCACTTTGGACAAATTTCCACAGGTATCGTCTGATCGTGCTTAACAAGCGCAATAATGCTAATGATTCGAGAGATCTGATCCGGCACATTTGAAAACAAGCAAGAGGTAGGATGTGATTTGATTTAATCGGGAGGATTATTTTGTCCCATTTTTGACGTGGTTTTGAGTACAGCTAACTGTAAACAGACAAAACGGCATTCGCCGTTCGAAGTTCGTTTTTATCGCACGAGATCGATTTAGACGGAGGGATAATATTAAGCGAGAAGCCGAAGGCTTCGAGTTCAATATTATCTCTGCGCCCAAATCGACTGAGTCCTGTAAAAAAAAGACAGTTCGAGCGCGTATGCTGTTCTGTATTTATTGCACGCCTGCAGCTTACTAAAATATTATTAATCGATTTTGGTGGAGGGATAATATTGAACTCGAAGCCTTCGGCTTTTTGTTCAATATTATCCATCCGCCGAACTCGATCCCATGCTGTAAAAATGACCGGTTGAACGCGTATGCTGTTATGTATTTATTGCACGCCTACAGATTACTAAAAACTTATTAAAAACATAAATTATTGCCAAACATTACCAAAAGGTAAAAAAGAAATAGTTAAATAGTCCGCGCACATGATCCGTACTGTTCAAGAAAAAAACGAAAATAATTATTGTTTGCTTCGGTTTTTACAGAAAAGGCGTGTATTTTATAAAAATAAAAGCATACACGTGCAATAAATTCGTCGCCTGTGTGCTAGAATGTTCTATGTCCCCTATGGGACATAGAACATTCTAGAACTCAGGCGACGAATTGACAGATGACCTCTCTTCAGTAGCAACAGTTGTCTTGTTTAACAGGCGTAGTGGACTCGGTCCGGGTGGCTTCAATGGCAGTAGTAGTGGCGGTTATAGCTTTGGTACCAATAATAGAGATTCGTATTACGAAGTGGCTGAAAGGAGGTAGGTGGAAAGAAAGCAAGCCATCGTTAACTAAGACAGAACACAAGGAGGGTGAAATACGGGGGAGGGTGGGACTGGAGTCAACGTCTCCAGTTAAAGTTTTTCTTGTATTTCACGAACGCCGAAGGCGTGCGTGAACTACAGAAAAAACTCTAACAAGGGTCGTTGACCCTTGCCTCTACCCTCCGTACTCTACCTGTGTTGTGTTCTGTATCTAAACTTGAATTAAGCGAATAAAGATTTAATGTTAATCCTTTACCCAACGCAGACGATATTAAAATTTATTATTTTAAATATCATCTTTTTTAAATGTTTCAAAAAATTTCAACAAAACCATATCATGTGACCCCTCGTTGGAACGAGCTCGTTCCAACGAGGGGTCACATGATATGGTTTTGTTGAAATGTTTCGAAAAATAATGTTTTTTCAACTGCTGAATTTACATATTACGTGGGTGGGTGCGGGCGATTCGTTGGGTAAAGGGTTACCGAAAAATATCACCTCCGGAGTTTACTTTCTTGTTTAACGCTGTTTTGTGTCAAAGCATTTCATTGACGGCATAACGTAAATCAAATGCGTAACAACCAATCAGAAGTCTCCTCACACGACGTTATGACACGTTGGTTTAATTCCCCGCGGGGTACATCTAGCTCATTTCTCAATGTTTGTATTGTTCCGAGTATCATTGAATACGAACGGTAAGCATGGTAGAAATACCATTATTAGCGTTAGTTGCTGTGAAGTAGAGATAATACATAGAGACGGAATGTCTCCAATGCTCTATACCAAGTGCTCTGACATTCATTGCCTGCGCAACAAACATGACCAAAATAGTTATTCTTAACCTGCCGTAATAGGTACCGTGCACCTGGCCAGAAACAAAGACAAGGCAAAATCTTATGATAATGTCAATGACATTGTTATTTTCCAGACTTCATTGCATTGGGAATAGTGGCACCACAGTATACAGTACAGTTGGAAATAGTTTGTTAACGTAGTGGGTATACTTATTGTTTTCATTAGTAATAGCACTGAACGAAAATGTGAAAGTCAATAACCAATAAAACACTTTTAGTGGACTTTCCAAGCAGAATTTGTTTTTACAAATTTTCAGAATATGCACATCATACACAGACAATCTTTCTGCTCCTATGACTTTGGGTTACTACCAATAGCCTTTTAGCGGAAATATTCGTAGTGAGGTTTCGTGTTCAAAAGACAGATAAGTTTTTAGTGTAAAACTCCCCCACGCGGTGTTTTTAGTTGTCATCTAACCTCTATCTTTTACCGTAAGAGCAACACTTATATTAACCCTTTACCCAACGAATCGGCTGCATCCGCCCGCGTAATAATAAAATTCAGCAGTTGAAAAAATATTATTTTTCAAAACATTTCAACAAAACCATATCATGTGACCCCTCGTTGGAACGAGCTCGTCGAGCTCGTTCCAACGAGGGGTCACATGATATGGTTTTGTTGAAATTTTTTGAAAAATTTGAAAAAATGGTATTTAAAATATTAATTTTGATATCGTCTGCGTTGGGTAAAGGGTTAATACTATAGGTGGTTATAGGTTTTACACATTTGACTGTCTCATTCAATTTTTGGATTTATTATACGCTTGTTCTATGTAATTCCCTTCCACAGCAACACCAAACAATGCGGAAAATGAAAATGTTCCGAACAGAAATCGTTGACGGAGAGTTTTTAAATAGAAGCGAAATTTCACGGGAATTTTCTACAAATCGTGCAATACAATACCAATTTGAATCCCTAGCGATAGCTTTAAAATCGTCCGCTGAGTTCCAATGTGTTCTATGTGCCAGTAGGCCAGTAGACACATAGAACACATTGGAAATGAGGAGATGAAATAGTAACACTGGATTCCCCTCGCAAATTTGGTTGGCGATAAAATGTGTTCGTTTTGTTGATAGTTGTCAAAATAAATTGCCGAGTGTCCTTCTAATAATTGTTTGTATAGACGTAAAGATGTGTAATACACACACAATGACACACGCGTGTGAATGGATAAATCGATATGGCACTTGTGCCATCGCGGAAGGATAAAACTCGAGGCCTGCGGTGGAGTTTACAACTCTCCAGCCCTGAAGCGACTATGTGTAGTTTTTACTTGTTGAAATTCTCGTATAGTAGTTTTAATTTCCGCCACTGCTTAACATGATATATTAACAGTGTAGCAAGAATTCACAAAATGGGATACTTTTTAGTACTTTTTTGTGCAATGCAGCATAAGAGATGCAACATGTAAGCGAATGTTTTCAAACAAAAATGAACAATTGAGTTTGACAAGGGAGGTTACTTTTCTGCAAAGTAAAGCAGGAGGTGATATCAATGACTGAATAGCATATTTATCGGCTGGAATGAAATGAACTCTAGGATGAGCTATTAAAGTTAACGATGACTGTACGGCGAAGAAGTAGACTACATCAAGGTATAATTGTAATTTCGAGTGATAAAAAGAAAAACTCACCAACACACCAGTTTGACCCTTTGACTGAAGTAACGCCAATATCCAGCCAGCTCCACTCACAAACCATCCCCGACTTTCACCATCATGAAAATCAACTTTCGATGAAGTTATCTCCATATAAATTATTAACGAGCGAGGAAGGCGCAGTTAAGAAGAAGCGAATATTTGTTGAGAAAAACTTTTGGCATCAGTTGAAAATAAATTCAAGTTTTTATTTGTTACTTTTAATAAACGAAAACAACAGACAGCTCTGGGAGCTGTCTGTCGCTTCGTTATTAAAAGTTACAAACAGAAACTTGGCTTTTTGTGGTAAAGTAATTAAAAACAACCACATCACTGATAATCCGTCGTTATGAATATCTCTATCAGTAGCACACAAACAAACACTGAATGCCCGCTTTGGCTCCTTGTTTGGCGAACGTATTTTTACAAGAATTTTTTTACAGTAATTCGCAAGTTTTCATGGTCCCCAGGAAAAGAAATGATTAAATATCACCGCCTAGACTTCTTATTAATGGAACACGACAGCCATTCCACTTCTGTTATTTTTTCAACTTTTGCTATCAGAACACAGATTATGACTCATAACTGAACTGAGGTTGTCAAAAAAGCTTAATCATATGAGATGTGTTTTTTTAAACATAAAATGGAGTGTTTTGATATTCATGACAACGGTTTTGGTGTGCAAGTGTCGACGTCTGAGGTTGTGTTTTCGATCATTGAATAAACTTTGATTTGAAAGGGTTTTCGATAAATCGCATGGAACCTTTAACCCTTTACCCAACGTAACGGGAAAAAAGCGTTCAGCGCTATTCAGAAAAAAATGCCAATTAATTTTCATTATTTTTTTCATTTTTTTGTCTCAAAAACATAGGTTATGCCCCTTCTTTGGAACGAGCTCGTGGAGCTCGTTCCAACGGGGGGTCATAACCTATGTTTTTGAGACAAAAAATGAAAAAAAATAATATTTCAAAATTTTTTTTTTCAAGTGTCGTCTGCTTTTAATGTTAAGCAAAGGGTTAAAAAAATGTCACACAACACCATTTCAAATGCATAATTAATGATACAAAACGATCCTGGCCATGTTCTACAGTCGAAACTAGACGTCGTTTCAGAATTAGCGCATAAAATGCAGCTTATTTAATTAGCCAATTATTGCAGAAGAATGAAGTGAACTTAAATACACGAGCGGTTGCGCTATGCAATGCAAAATGTAATGCGCTATTAGCCAAATTGGTAATGAAATCGGGAACTGAATCGATCAAACAGAAAGAAATATTGAAACTAAAGTATATGGATGGTGGATTACTACTAAATCGTTGTGAGATAGATTTTTTACTTAGAAATTATTTACAACTTCTAAGGTCAAAACACAAAAAGCACTTGCAAACATTCATCACATGGACCACAGGGATGCACCCGGTGGTCCATGTGATGGAACTTTGGATGTGTTTCGTGTGCTGTCATGGACAATTATAGATACTTTATGTGTAAAGAATATATTGTTCTGCGATTAATTAGTAAACCACTCTCTTAATTCTGTTTACGCATGTACATGTATCGCAGCGGAGGTTAGGAGTGATGTTAATGATCTCTGTTTACTAGTTTAGAATTGTACAGAGTTGGTACGCTGTTTTTTCAAAGGAATTGAGTTACGATAACGGAGAAGTGGTTCATTCCCACTAGACCAATTCCCTTTAGACCAACTCAAACGAGGCCAATTCCCAAAGACCAATTCCCAAAGCCCAATTCCCCTTAGACCAACTGGTGCGTTCTGCTTTAAAAATAATTCTATATCAATAATGTGATATATTTATAAATATTTATAAATGTATTTAATGTTATTGAAATTCAAGCCTGAAAATAAGCAGTCTGCCATTCTGTCATTTGCAGAATGAGTTCCCCAGAGGGTGAATTTGCTAATGCTATCCCATACATCGGGCCAGTTTATCCTCTGGGTATCTCTTTCTGTTTATGTTTGAGATCTTGATTCAGGTTGAGGTTCACAGAGGGTAAATTTAGTGATGCTACCCTGCTGTGCAGGGTAGCATCACCAAATTCACCGTCTGGGGACCTCATTTTTCAGATGATAGTTTGCTCATTTTCTGGCTTGTCGATATTTTATAGATGTTGGGCAGATTTTTATAAGTAAATGTTTTCTTAATTATTCTTAATCAACCCTTAATCAATAACACTATGTAGTTGGTCTAAGGGGAATTGGTCTTTTGTGAATTGGCCTAAAGGGGATTGGTCTAAAGGGAATTGGTCTTGTGCGAAGACACCGGAGCAGTTTGGCAAGGACAATGGTGCACTTTCTCGGCGCTCTATTACTTCAAAATAGCGCATAATTCAGTGACAGGACTTCTTGTTTCAACTGTGGAACGGTTTACAGCTCTGAAAATACGATGGTTTAGGTAATTCAGGCCAATACATTCTTTCTGCTATCTTGGCTAATTTGATGCTAGATACTGGCGTTCGAGATCATCACTCAAAATAATGTATTTTCATTTCCAAATATGTGTAAAAATGTGATACGTATATAAAAAATATAACTAAAATGGCAATATACCTTAACTGGTAGAGTGCTAAATTATTTTTGACCATCAAATCTTGTACACATGTCTTTACCCCTGTTATAATTTATGGGAGAGTGCCTATGGGCACTCTCCCATAAATTATAACAGGGCAACCCCTTAGAGACTGAATAATGTCACTTGAATGATAATACAAAGTACATGTACTGAATATGAGCCTTCAAGGTGTGGTACCTGTACTGCAGAATAAAGCGCAAATATGGACTTCCAGCACTCTACCAGTTAATGAACACGCAATTAAAATATTGACAGGTTAAAATTTCATTAGGGTGAATTTAGGGCCCTGCGAAACCTTCTAAATTTGATTCGATTCGAAATCGTGTCTATGATTCGATTCAATTCGAGTCACGCTGTTTCGGAGTTTTTCGAATTGTCGAGATGTTCTCAAAATACTACGAAGTGTCTTCTCTGGAACACTCCTTCTATCATCACGTGACCTTTATAGCAGGCTTGATGACAGAAGAAGTGTTCAAGAAGATTTCGATTTCCCAATAATTTTGATTCCTTTCTGGAATATTCTGTTTTACTATATGCTAGCGTGTGAATTATCGGAAATAATCTTAAAAGATATTTCTCGATATCCATCGACTTGATGGATAACGAGGAATAACCCTCAGTAGCTTCCTAAATGACATCACGCTTCCTTCGAATGAACGATCAGCTGCTCTTTGTTATTGTTTTGAAATGTACGTGTTTGTAGTCGAATTGAGCTGAATACTGCGCAGTAAAATGTCACGTAGCATACAGTAAAAAGAAAATTCGTGTGAACCTGAAAATAATATTTTCAGGTCCACACTCATGCGATAATTTCAGGTCCACAGTTATGAGATAATTCCGGTCCACGCTCATGAGATAATTTCCGATATTCACTAAAACACCGTGTGTGTCCTTTTCATTGACTTGTCCAAACAGGATATAAAACTGCTCTTGATTGACCACTTTACGGCTGTAATAATGTTCTATATCTTCAAATTGAAGAGCCGTGGGATTCGATTTGATTTGAAATTTTGCCTGATTCAATTCGGGACTCGATTCGACCAGAAATATCACAGGACCCTATTAAAATTCAGTTCAAAATAAGATACAAAGTTATGGAGTTGATCACAAGTTGACAACAGAAAAATGGAGTTAAATTCATAAAAACAGAAAAAAAAACTTTATGTACATCCACAATCGGATCTGGTTTAACATTTCAGATAATATATCCTGGCAGTCGTCCGTTGAATACTGCTAGCCAAAAGTCGAAGATGGTTCCACTGGAACCTTTTACTGGCTGAGCATAGTTCCGTGTTTTTCAACAACGAAACCTTTGTACAGATGAACTGAAATCCCGAAGGTGCCTTGTTTCAGAACGTTCAAATAAAAGACCAAAATATGCCTCAGCTCGTCTTTTACGCCTAAAGTCTAATGGCAAAATAAAAACGAATTAACCCAGTTTTTGTATTTCGATTGATGTATTCCAGGAGCATTTTGAGGGTCACATAAAAATTAATACAATGGTTAATAAAACGATCTTAAACTGAAATGATTGGGACTGGAGTTAAAATTTCGAATAATGTGACCAGGCAGTTTCTCGCTTGAATAAATAAAACTAAAACCCCCTGAATTTCGGGAACTGCCACGTGACAATTATAAGGGAAACCCCACATTTATAACTTTTTAAATCTCAAGAGGATCAGCTAAGTATAGAACAACTTTTCAAATCATCCTGAGAGAGACTGAAACGGGCGTCAGAAACAAAGGCATGTTTACAGGCAGTAGTGGGAGTCTAATACGTTACTTTTTGCAGAGAGAGAGAGAGAGAGAGAGAGAGAGATAGATAGAGAGAGAGAGAGAGAGAGAGAGAGAGAGAGAGAGAGAGAGAGAGAGAGAGTTGGGTTTCTCAATAGATAGTTTTACCACTGCACGTTCAGTGAGAGACAAACGGTGGGTCTAGTACACTGTATGTAGATGTGGAGGGGGACGCTTCACCACCACTTGTAGAGTACGATGTCATAACACCGTGTATGCTATGTGCACAAATAGAAAATGTTTCTAGGTCAGAGTGTTGGGCTGCTATTTGAGTGTATTTCTACTCTTTGAGTTATATAGATATTTACTGCGGCTCTGAACAGTTTAGTTTGTATCAAATGTCAGTCACCTTTAGTAACTGATTATGTGTGAGTAAACTGCTATCAGTTAACTCACAGTAATGCCCTTGATCAGGGTGATATAACAGATACAAGTAGTGACCTGCATATACCCTTGACCATGGTGATGTAACAAATACCAGTAGTGACCTGCAGAAACACTTGATCAGGGTGATGTAACACATACCAGTTCAAATCTCCATATACCCTTTGTCAGGGTGGTGTAACAGATACCAGTAAAGACTTGCACATACCATTGATCATGATGATGTAACAGATACTAGAAGAGATCTGCATATACCCTTTATCATGGTGAAGTAACAGATACCAGTAAGTATCTGCATATAACCTTGATCAGGGTGGTGTAACAGTTATCAGTAAAGATCTGCATGTACCCTTGATCAGGGTGATGTAAAAGATACCAGTAAAGATCTGCATATACCATTAATCAGGGTGATGAAACAGATACCAGTAAAGATCTTCATATAGCCTTGATCAGGGTGATACAACAAAAACCAGTAAAGGTTAGATATGAACCTTTGTGCAACCGACGCTAAGTGAGGCGTTGTGGCCGCATAGAGCTTGAGTTCAGAACGTCCGTTATTGGGCACAATATATAGAGAGTAATCGCTTGACTGGACTGATTACGTGAAATAATTAATGAGAGGTGAGGGACGTTGTACAAACACGAGTGCGCGAATGCGCACGAGTGCGCGAATGCTCACGAGTGTTTTACAATATATTCCCTCGCCTTGAATTATTTCACGTAACCAGTCCAGTCAAGCGATCACTCTGTTTATTACTTTTCATTATTAACGATAATTATATTATTTAACCCTTTACCTAACGTAACGGTCAAAACCGGCCAGCGCTATTCTCAAAAATCGCCAATTAATTTTCATTATTTTTTCATTTTGCTGTCTCTCGATGAGCTCGTTCCAATGAGGGATCATCACCTATGTTTTAGAGACAAAAAATGAAAACAAATGAAAGTTAATTGGCGATTTTTGAGAATAGCGCTGACCGTTACGTTAGGTAAAGGGTTAAATAATATAATTATAGTTAATAATGAAAAGTAATAAACTGGACTGATTACGTGAAATAATTCATTCTAGGCGAGGGACTATATTGTAAAACACTCGTGCGGATTCGCGCCCTCGTTTTTGTACAACGTCCCCACCTCTCATGAATTATTTCACGTAACAAGTCCAGTCAAACGATTACTCTCTATGTACCTGTATATTCATTTCCGATTATGTGTAAAAATTTGATACATATATAAAAATAACTAACATGGCAAAAACCATTACAAACACGCAATGAATATATTTACAGGCTAAAATTTCATTAAGGTGAATTTAGTGCCCTGCGAAACCTCAAAATTAGATTCGATTCGAAATCGCTCCCATGATTCGATTCGATTCAATTCGAGTCACGCTGATTCAAAGTTTTTCGAATCGTCGAGATGTTTTCAAAGTTCTACGAAGTGTCTTCTCTGGGACTCTTCATTTATCACCATGTGTCCTCTACAGGAAACCTGATGACAGAAGTGTTCAAGAAGATTTCGAATTCGAAAAAAACTTCAATTCCATTCTGGAATGCTCCGTTTTTAATTGATTTGCCAAAACAGAATATAAAATGACTCTTGAATGATTATTGGCGATATTTGCGGCTGTGATAAGATTCATTGTAATTTATCTGTTATATGACCCCATTGTTCTTTTCGAATCCGGAATGGGATTGCTGAGAGCCGGTCGGGTCCGTGCTCTTATCCCAGGTAAATTTACTCTTACCGTGCTCTAATTGTCTGAAACGGCTCAATTAGAACATGTCTGTATCCACGCTACGCGCGATTAACGGCACTAAACCGCTCCTATCAAAGATCGACCACACCCCGGAGTTGGTTTCTGTAAATTCGATCATGGCAAACAGACAGAGATCGAAAATAACATTTTTTAAATTGTTTTTCTTCAAATAAAACGGGTTTGGAGGATTTTTTCACTTCTAACGATGACAGGAATTAAAATGGGGATAAATGTCTCTGGTTTCGTTAGATATTCGGGAATTTAACTATGGAATACCATTTGTTAACCCTTTACCCAACGCAGACGATATCACAATTTATTATGTTAAATATCATTTTTTCAATTTTAAAAAAAAAATTCAACAAAACCGTATCATGTGACCCCTCGTTGGAACGAGCTCGTTCCAACAAGGGGTCACATGATATGGTGTTGTTGAAATTCTTTGAAAAATAATATTTTTTCAACTACTGAATTTGCATATTACGCGGGCGGATGCGGCCGATTCGTTGGGTAAAAGGTTAACGAGCAATTTATCTCATAAATATCTTGAACAGGAAGAGTCGTCAGATTCTATTTGATTCGAAATTCTTCCCTATTCAATTCAGGCTTCGATTCGACCGAAAATATTACAGGGCCCTAGTGAAATTCAATTGAAAATAAGATACAAAGTTATTAAATTGATCACAAGTTGACAACATTGAAAAAAAACGAGGTTAAATTCATAAAAATAGAAAGAAAAACTTTATGTACATCGACAATGGTCTAACATTTCGAATAAAATATCCTAGCAGTCATCCGTTAAATACATGTAGTTCTAACCAAAAGTCGAATATGGTTCCACTAGAACCGTTTGTTGGTTGATCATAGTTCCGAGTTCCGGATTTTTCAAGAATGAAACCTTTGCACAGATGAAGTTAAATCCCGAAGGTGCCTTGTTTCAGAACGTCCAGACAAAAAACCAAAAATGCCTCAGCACGTTATTTACGCCTAAAGCCTAATGACAAAATAAAAAAAAACATATGAATACAGTTTTTGTATTTGGATTTATGTACGCTTAGAGCGTTTTGATGGTCACAAACAAATCAATGCAATGGTTGATAAAACAACCTTAAACTGTATGAAAATTTTCAGTTGAATGCTAATGATTGGGGGCGAACCTAAAATTTTGAATAATGTGACCAGGCAGTTTTTCTCGAAAGTAAATAAAAACTAAAAAAAACCCTGAATTTGCGGAACCTGCATGGGACAATTATACAAATAACACATTTATAACTTATAAAATCCCAAGAGGATCCGCTAAGTTTAGAAAGACTTTTCAAATTATTTTAGGAGAGAGGTTGATTTCATTTGTAGAAAATTCTAAAGTGGTTCCCGTAGACAACGAGAGATAATCTTTCAAAAGTCTAACGCCTTCACGCACACCCACGGTTCTCCTCGAGCATGGTGACGCTTTTAACTAATGCGCAATGACGTCGATAGCTCTCTTTGCTCGCCGCTGATCCATGGAGAGAGAGAGAGCTAGAGAGAGAGAGAGAGAGAAGAGAGAGAGAGAGAGAGAGAGAGAGAGAGAGAGAGAGAGAGAGAGAGAGAGAGAGAGAGAGAGAGGGAGAGGGAGAGGGAGAGAGAGAGGGAGAGAGAGGGAGAGAGAGGGAGAGGAGGGAGAGAAGGGAGAGGAGGGGAGGGGAGAGGGAGGTAGAGAATCGCCTCAGATGAAAACATCTGAACTCACTGAGTCGCATATCTGAATAAATGGTAAAACTGATACATAGAGAGATTGAGGGAAATTCTAATTACCCCAAGAGCATCTACGTGCCCTTTGGAAAAAATAGGTGCACAGTTTTAGCATTTCGCTTCGTATGTCCAACAAAAGTGAATCAACGATTTATTTAATCCAGCTGGACAGCCCATCCAAGAATGGAAAAGAGGTTCATTGGTAATTAAGGGAGACAAAAAAAAAACAAAACAAAACAAACAAACTATTTACAGAAGCTGGACGATGGACGAGAGGTTAGTAAACACGCACAAAAGTTTGCAAATTATAAGAAGATTATCCATTTGGATACGAACAGAATGCCAATCCATTGCTATTTTACCCTTTAACTTTTCCTGCTTCAGAGTGAGAATATGTGGAGGACATGCAAAGGTATCATTGATGTAACAGTTTTATTGTAATTGAACACATTTCAAACTAAAAGCGTACCTGAATAACTTAACATTTTCTTTTTACCCAACCCCAACTCCCCAACCCCCACAGCAGGATAGCATCATTACATTTACCCCAAGGAACCTCAGTCTGAATTTCTCATGCCTAAACAGATACAGTACGTGGAGAGTGTATTATCTCTAAATCACCCGCAAAGTGGAGATTCCACCCAAGCAATAATTGCAAATGTGTTGCAAAGCATAACAAGCACAAACAAAGTTTCAGCCAATGGACCTCCGGGTTAAACCCGGAGATCCATTGGCTGAAACATTGCATGTGTTTTTGTCGATATGTACAACATTTGAAAGTTATAGTTTGGGTGATAACTCCACTCCGCGGGTGATTTAGTTACAATCCACTCTCCACGTACTGTAGAGGTACCCAGAGGATACATTGGTACACTCCATGGGATAGCATCAGCAAGTTCACCCTCTGGGGAACCCATTCTGCAAATGACTGATTGCCTATTTTCAGGCTTGCTTGTGACGCAGTTGATGTGTACTGATGTGCACAGGTTTTCGAGGCGATAATTTTACAAACGCCAGATAAAAACGTGAGTGCCTTTTCGCTGAAAACCATGAACACCATTCCATAATTCCTTTCCTTGGTTTACATTTAATATGTCGTATTCAATTATAAAAATCAAATGTCATATAAAAATCTAATTATTATAACACTCAGTTGATCTGGATTGCGATATCTCGCTGACGAGGCTCGATCAGCCAGATTAAACAGGACATCTCTGGCGTCTTGCTTAATCTGATTGATCTGGTTTCCATAATTCGACGAAATATGACAACCCAGACCAATTGACTGCAGTTATAATTTGTATTGATAGACCACACTTCCAGTAATTTCAGTAAACACAAATATTTGTAAAACTAGGTTAAAAGAATTAACGTGCATTTGCCCATATTATTTTCAGTGCATGTCTTTGTAAAAAATTAAAACAATTTTAATGTCCAGTTGTGTTGCATTTGAACTTTTGTGAAGTCCAAAAAACATAGTGTGTTACACTTTGCACAAAAATATCTACTACGTTAGAACAGCAGTCAACTGCGAGATAATACAACTAATATGCCACACACACTCCAGCATTTTTACATTCTACCTCACTGAACCACACTGTAACCGACATGTCCATTAGGATTGTCCTCAAGTTAGCATTAAATAGGGCGAATTCGTAAAGTAGGTCGAATCGAGTGGGAAAGAGATTCGATTTGCCACTTTAGAAGGACATTTCGACGAAAATAAGGCGTCACGCCTAACCGCAATTAAAAAAAAAGTGCCTGTCATGCAAACAGCCAACAGTTATCAAAGTAAGGGGCATCACTCCATTTGCATTTGCCCTTCTTTGTTTCCAGTTAACAGCGTGCCAAACCAATCTTCCTGGGTTTTTAAAACGCATTACGATGTTTAGAGAATCAGAAACGAATAGTAGTTTCCAAAATGTCTAATTTTATGTTAGATAGTTTTGCAACGAGAATATATAAATTCGGGGCTATTGTGGCCGGAGAAAGTACCGTTTTTTTAGTTTTCAATTTACAGACGTATTGGTTGTCATTTTTCTCATGAATACCTGCTACTCGTAAATTTACACTTCCTAGTCCTTGCAGTCTGTCATGGGAGAATGCCTTTACATACTCAAAAGCAGAAGTTTTTCTTTGTATCATATGACTTGTCCGTTTTGTTCACTTTAAAACATTTGATATTTTGTTTTCATATTAATCAGTGATAAATAAAGCCTTCCGTCAATTTCATTGGTCAATTTCAAAACTATACAATTTGATTGGCTGAAAAAAATACAACTGGGAAACATTTTCATAATTTGCATAATTAGAGTTGGGTGCTTTCATTGGTCAATTTCAAAACTGGTCAATTTGATTGGCTAAACAAAATACAATTAGGTCCCATTTGCATACTTTCAGTAGGGACAACTTACGTTATCTGTCCTATTTAGGGTGGGTTATATTGAATTAATCTTTTACGAACAAGTGTGTTTTTAACATATGAAATGAGTGTTTTTAACATATAATATGTATAATATGTATGAAACTCGTTCGAATTTTCCGTTTGGGCTCGCCAGGGGCTCGCCCAAACGGAAAATCCTTAAACTCGTTTCATAAATATTATATGAGAAAAACACCCATTTCATATCCTCTATTTATTATATGTATGTTTTAATTGAAATATATTTCTTGTAACTAAAAGACACGCAACGCCGCTAAAGGGAATCGATCTAAACTGATTACGCAGTCTTCGTCACTTCGACAGATATAATCTCTTATTTATACCATGATTATCTATTCTGCTTTTTATGAAAAGCCTATGACATAAATTTAGCTTTATACACTAGTTGTGGTGAACACGCCATCAATGGGAATTCAAGAGTTAAAATTTACACCTACAGTGGAACTACATCCAAGCTGACCTTTGGTGACGTCGACCTGAATGCAAACTTGTCTAAATTTATCTCACATCGCCTCGCGAAGAGTGAAATGAAAGTGGCAATTATTTATTACGTTTTTAAATGGGTTTACCTCATAAGATGCCAAAAATAACAAACATGCATTGTCTCATGTTAATAAAGCATCCATAACTCGAAATAGTATGTTATTATGTTATTATTATTTCATTTCGTTTCGGCGATAAAATTGACAGCGGAAGTTCCGCTCACCGTTGCTCATGTAAACAAAAACAAATTCGCACGTTTTTATGGCTCTGCTCAATAAAATCGAGAAAAAATAATAGCGGCTCTTAATAATGTGGCGATCATGGTATAAATAAAATATACCCAAAGTAGCTTGGTGTACCAATTGTTCACCACTCGTGGTGATGTGGTGTCAACCGCGCACCGAAGGCTCTCGATTAACACCACTTCACCACTCGTGGTAAACATTTGCTACACCAAGCTACAATGGGTATATTCTATATATCTATTGTGATAAAAGATGTCGTAAAATATATATTTGTCATTTAGAGCGCTCTTATTGGCTAGCATATGATAAATAATAAATTTTCCGAAAAGAAAATGTAATCGACGCAACGAACAACAAATCCATTGAAATGAACAGCAATATTTTGATCCTACAAGCACAGAGAGCTGTACGGTTACTTTATTACGGAACTTCCGACCAAATTCCAATTGGTCCATTTTTTGTAAGTATTGATGCGACAATGCCAGGCAAAAAAACAACACCCCCACCAAACAAAATGTAATGAAATACATAACTGTAGTAACTGATATAGCTGGGATTCGAACCCACACCGAGAGAGTTTCTTTCGGGTGCATACACATTACCGTATCGGTTACATGTATGAACACGTACGTTTGTCTCTATGACAACCTATCACAGTAATGAGTTAAAAAACGACAAACATTGTTTCTCACAATGGCAATATCAGAAAAAAAACTCCGAAAATTTTTTTCGATACATATGAAGACGTCACCTTGTGCCATGCGAGTGTCGCAACTCAAAGTGTATAATAAATTTTACTAAAACCCCGCTAGTCTATCCTTCCGATGTGCATGTAACCTAGTATATACACGATTCAGTCAAATGAACCGAAAGAATCAAAATGAACCCGTTGATTGCGGAATGATCCAGTTAAAGGTTTTTATCTTACAATCAACATGTATTTTGTCTGTATTAACTCCCCAACTGTCGTGTATCCGACCCCCTGATACAGATGATTGTATCAGGGGGTCGGATACAAGCACGTTCCTTTCGCATGAGTTCCATTTTTTTTCTTTTTGTTCATCCGTCCAAATAAATAAACGACTGGTGTATATTCGTCGACATTCTTGACTTATCCCCAATATACTGTAAGATAAAATGATTATTACCATTATGTGGATGTACAAAATATGGTTCCGAGTCGAGCTCCGGGTTCTAAGGGCAGATCACGACGAGTCGAAGTACATCCTCATGATGGTAAAAGTCTCTATGTATCTTTTAGAGACGATGTATTGTGATAATATTTTAAGGTTATTTCTTGGTTAGTTTCATATCGGCTGAGATATCATCCCAAGGTTATTTCATATCAGACTCTGACTCAAGGTTATGTGAAATAATTTGAAAAATACTCAAATCTACTACAGTTGTCTGACAATGTTGTTGTCTCTCATTCTTTTCACATAGTCTAGAAGTTTCCTCTTCTCATAGTTCAGCTATCCGAACGTAGCAGCTTCCCCACTGGGGAAGCTGCGACTTTCGGATAGCTGAGTTATCTGTTCGCCCACTTCGACGAATCTTCGACTCCGAATCCTAGTTTGCGCTGAATTTTCTACACAACTCTCTTCTTTCTTCTCTCCGTCCACTGAATCCTTACTTCTTGCCATGTTTAACCCTTTACCTAACATGAAAAGCAGACGACACTTGCAAAAAAAATTCTTGAATAATTAATTTTTTTCATTTTTTGTCTCAAAAACATAGGTTATGACCCCTCGTTGGAACGAGCTCGACGTGCTCGTTCCAACGAGGGGTCATAACCTATGTTTTTGAGACAAAAAATGAAAATATTTTGAAAATTAATTGGCGATTTTTGAGAATAGCGCTGGCCGGTTTTGGCCGTTACGTTGGGTAAAGGGTTAATTCCACATCATACAAAAAATGCAGCTTCAAGTCATTATATTACGCCCCGTAACAAGAATTTTCCTGACTGCGTTTATCGAAAATTGTGCAAGATTTCCGCGCAAACAATCTTGTTGTATCAAGTAACGCATCAAGAGGAACAACTCTAGCTTGGTTTATATCAGCCGAAGTTGGCGTCATATCAGCCAAGATAGAGGTCATATCTGCCGATTTTGATAAAAGGCAATTTGGAGAGTGAAAAATCATATACAATAAAAAATTAGCATATTTGCACAATCCCCAATTTTTTTCTTCACGTTTAATCAAGTAGCACGCCTGTGAGAAATGATGAAAGGTGGGGAGAGGATGCACCCCGTATCTGCCGCCGGCCCCGACGCTTCTGTCATTCATCATTTTCCTGCCCTCAACACTCGAACATAGGCCTCGTGAATGGGGTCGTTCCCTTGATTCAGTTTCATACACAATTTATCACACAGCTATAGAAGACTTAAAATAAATGTTAAGAACACCGAACTACACGTTAACAGTCGAGAACAACACAAAACGTTTCAACTAAAACAGACAATTATGTACACTTTTAGAAAGGAGACTTCAAACTTATTTACATTTTGAATACACTCAAAGAATCTGAAAAAGATTTTTTACATTAAAAATTTAAATCAGAGTAATCGACCAAGAACCATAGTATATTCTGAATTCGTTGATAGCTGTTCAGTCAACAGCAGTGATCGAATCTGCCAGTGTGCTGAAGAAGTGGAGGTTCAACTTATGGATCACTAGGGGCATTGACTATCTTCTTTTTTCTATGGCAATACTTGTCACGCAGTTACATAACAACCTAACACATTGAGAGGATGCAAATGATTCATTAATTTTCGCAGACCCCTGTAACATATCGCATGGAAATGCAAGCAAACTTAATCTTATCCTGCTGAGTATTTTAAAAAATAAAGTATTTTAAAAATATTTTTTTTATGAAATCTATACAGCAACCATACAGCAACCATGAAATATTCGGTGAAAAATTCATGAAAATTTTACTCAAGAAATCACTGGTCATAAAGTCGATACAATTTGGAGAAGAAGTTTCTGTTAACTGGTAGAGTGCTAGAAGCCCATATTTGGACTTTATTGTGAAGCGGAGATACCACAACTTGAAGGCTCATATTTAGTGGGTGTGCTTTGTATTAAATTTGAAGTGATATTATTTAGGCTGTAAGGCTATAGGCACTCTCCCATAAATTGTAACAAGGCAAAGACATGTACATACAAGACTTGATTACCAAAAAAGAATTTAACACTCTACCAGTTAAATGTGCTGAAATTTTACTTCTTCTTGAAGAAAGAGATTTCCTGTTCTAGGCATGAATATCGGCCAGCAGCAAGAATAAAGTAAATCGTATTTGTCCAAACAATTCTCCCTTTCGCCCGGTTTGGTCTTTTACATTGGGTACTTTCGTGCATTTTTTTTTGCCTAGGGACGATTTATCCGTCTGTCTTTTCTCGTGTACCAAATTTTCAAGCAGCAAAGTTTACTCACAACACAACTTGGCATGAAACCATTTCAAACTACCCTTATTTTACAGATCTCAATGGATTTGTTAAATTAAAAGCTGCTTTGTGGAGAAAATTTGCGAGCATGAAAACTTCTTATGGTTCCAATTTTTTTTATTAGGGTTTAACGACACATTAACAACCAGGGTCATATTATGTCAGTGACAGTTTTACGGGTGGAGGAAGCCGGAGTACCCGGAGAGAACCACCGAGCAACGACGAGCAGCTGTCAGCTCCCCAACATCGTAACTCCGCACCGTAGCACAGACAGGGTTAGAAAAGTTGAAGACATGCGCACCATCGACGTGCAGTATGCCTTAGTAACAGCGTCATCGTGCCCCCATGTAAAAAATCGGGGTTAAGTGCCTTGCCCAATGACACAACGCGGGAGCACGAACCAGTCGCTGAAATGGTCACCCATCCAACTACTAACCGCGCTCGACGTTGCTTCGGTGATCTGACGAGAACCGGTTACCGCGACGCCACCGCGTCCCTTATGGTTCCAGTAAAAGTTCCAATAATTATAAGGTAAGAAGGAAAATCCTTTTCTCTTTTCTTCTTCAGTTATACTGTTAACCATCAATAAAAGCGAAAATATTTTGTAGTTCTCAGCTTATAATTACATTGATGACATTGTTCCTGTAAATATATATATTAGACATTGCAGTGTGTACACAAATATATATATATATAGCAAACCATTTCTTGAACAATGCATATTATATTTTCTATTGGCGAAAGGCAATTGGTGAAAAGGGAATTGATGTGTTGGAAGGTGACGAAAAGGTAAAAATTTTATACTTTGGTTGATTCTTTATACATGATCACCGACAAGTAAATTAAAGTTTTCAATTGCCACCACAAGAATCCCTTGGATAAAGCTTCTCACAAAAGAGACAAAAGTCACAATTTCCCTCAGAACTCTGGACGTCCGTGGGAACCCTATGGGAGAAAATAGATGAAAATTTCACACAATTTGACATTCCATTAGATTTTTTGTGCACCATGCCCGGAAAATATCATTGAGCTCTGTCAAAGAAGACAGACTGATTTAAATTCCTATGGGAAATGATTTGTTGCTGAAAAAAGAAACGAAAATAGCATGGATATGGTTTTAGATGGTCGCATTTCCATTTCGACAGGTACAGTGTTGTAGAAAGGAAAGTGGACAGAGAAATTCAATGGGTCGCGATCCACTTGAAATTCTCTATCCGCTTTTATGATAATGGTATTTTGAAGAAATCAGAATGGGTTTCGTTTTGTGTCTGCAATTTTCTTTAAATTCTGTCGTAGCATGAAAATACCCCAGACTGCTTGCAGTCGTCACTGTTACCACCAGAAGTGGTGTTTTTGAGTTGTTTACAGACATGGTCAGAATGGTAGAAAATGATACTAACACAGCTTGCGACTTTCCGGCATTGTCTGGCGCAGTCAATGGCGGTTGTGGCAATGGATCGGGACATCTCAACTCTGGTGTCTTTTGGGTCATTCCTTCTGATAAAATACTCCTTCCCCAAATCACCGTCTGAAAATAAATCAAGAAGTAAAGTAGACAATACCCAGATGACTCCCAAGTTTATAGTGAAAGCATTGCAAAGCTTGGAAATCGAATCGACACCGTCTAGATGATTCAATTCATTTTCTTTGGAGCTGATTCGGAAATTTTTGAATCGCCGAAATGTTTTCAGAACTCTAAAATTATCTCTTCCAGAATCGTCGAGATGTTCTAAAAATTTTACCAGTTGTCTCCTCTTGAAGTCGTCTTCCGTCATTGATCTCCTGAACAGGAAACGGGACGATAGAAAGAAGGGTTCAACAAGGTTCAGCTTCCGAAGATATTTATTTATTGGTTTTTAACGCCACTTTCGATCACCAGAGCCACCTCGTGCCGGATCCGAAGATATTCCTTTGATTTCGTCCCGGAAACGAGTCGCCGTTGAATTCAATACTTGGGGGCACGGTGGCCCAATGGATAGAGGTGCAGGCTGCAGGCCGAGAGGTCCTCGGTTCAAATTCCACCTGCGGCAACCGCGTTGTGTCCTTGGGCAAGACTCTTAATCCCAATATCGCATGTGAGGGCACGGTGACGTTGCGTACTAAGGCGTACTAAGGCGTACTGCACATTGATGGCACACTTGTCTTCAACCAGTGCTAACCCTTCCTGTGTGGAGTTAGTACGTTGGGGAGTCTAACAGTTCCTCGCCGTTGCTCGGTAGTTTTCTCCGGGTACTCCGTCTTCCTCCACCTGCAGTAAAATTGTACGACACGAGGTGATCCTGGCTGTCGAAAGTATCGTTGAACCCCAATAATTTTTTTCCAAATGTCTTCACTTGAACTCTTCTTCTATCATCAGGTCTCCTTACAGGAGACCTGGTGATAGAAGAAGAGTTCAAAGAGATTCAGCTCTCTAAGATATTCCTTTTATTCCCTTCCGGAAACGAGTCGCCCTTGAATTAAACACTTTTGTAGAGACTGACAATACAAACTGCTTTAATTCGAATCGGGGTTCGATTCGACCCAAAAATGTAACATTCGAAGGTCTCTCAGTGAGTTCCATGGAACGAGTTCACTAAATTGGGTCTTACTGATCCCTTGCTGGAGCCCAGACCTAATTTACAAATGTAATAAATTCCACGATATTCATTATTCTGCAGAACATATGCTTAGAAATAGTCTCGTTTATGGAGATAATCAAAATGTTATTGCCACAACAAATCAAAACATATTTATTTGTTTATTTATTTATTTATTTATTTATTTATTTATTTATTTATTTATTTATTTATTTATTTATTTATTTTTTTTCATTTATCTATTTATTTATTTATTTATTTATTTATTTATTTATTTATTTATTTAGTTTAGTTTAACGACACATAAGGAAGCCAGGGTCGTAACAGTGTCGGACAGTTTTACTGTTTTTTCGTGTACGTTCGTGAAGTTTATCAGAAAATACACAAAGGAGTATACTTTAACCAGTTCCTCCCAGTACGTATTTTGAGTAGACGATACAATAACAACCCAAATGTAACGAAAAATCAGTGATAATTTAATCAATGTGCCATAAAGGGCTGTAAAATTAAATTAATAGTTGACCGCCAACCAATATATATATATATATATATAAAGATGATTTGCTCATTTCGTAGTAGACAGTAGTACAAAAGGCGATACCATTCAGGCGCCAGGGTTACAGATTTAACGGATGGTGTTCACGATGACTAACAAATAGTCAGTTTATACCATGATTACCTATTCTGCTAAATATAAAAAAGCCAAAACATAAATATTAGCTTTACACACCAACCGTGGTGAACACAACAGCAATAGGATTTCAATAGGCTAAAATTTACACCAACAGTGGAACGGCATCCAGGCTGACCTTTGATGAGCTCGACCTGAATGGAAACTTGTCTAGCTAGATTTATCGCTCGTCGCCTCGCGAAGAGTGAAATGAAACCGGCAATTATTTATTACGTTTTTTAAATGAGTTTACATCATAAGAAAACAAAAATTAACAAACATGCGTTGCGTCATGTTAATAAAGCATCCAAAACTTGAAATAATATGTTATTAAAATGAAAAGGGCCCCGTGATTTGCACATTTCTTTTTCCATTTCGTTTCAGCGATACAATTGCCAGCAGAAGTACCGCCCACCGGTGCCTATGTAAATAAAAACAGATTCGCACGTATGAATATTGTATAATTTAACATTTAAACTCTTATTAACCTGACGATTATGGTATTGTCGTAAAGCTTAACTTTGGCAAAATTAGCTCAGTAAAAACACTTGTCAGCTTTCCTTATTTATTTACACTGTATGGCGGAATCCTGCCGTAGTCCGTTCACAGTCGGCATCCAGACTACTGCATTCCGAAAAATAATACAATATATACAGAACAGTTACTCGTAACAACGGTTACTAGTAAACACTTATATCCGAGACAATAATTAGCCCCTTTTAAAATACATGATTAACCAAGCAGCGTGTGTCGTTATGCAAATGGGCTAATCAGGGATTACCAGCTTATGTAAACTCTGATATTGGACCACTAAACAAACTCAAAACAATTAGCACTTATGTTTCCTTCAATCATTTAAAAAAATATAATTATTCATCTAAAAAAACTAAAAAAGGAGCCTATAACAGCACACCCTGCCTGAAAAATCTTTGGTCCCCCAAAGAGAACTCAAAATAAAATTATAAAACAGCGTCCGCTCTTGTCCTTCTCAGCCCGAAACTCGAAACTGCTAAAATAAAATGTTTGGTAAAACGAAATTTATTCGGTACTGAGAAGTACTTGCGGAGCTGGAATATTGTTCAATGTCCGAGAAAGAAAATCTCATGTTTGTCCACAATTTCTTGTGGCACTAACTCTAAAGGCACCTTTTGATCCCGGGAACCATCATAATAATCAGCACAAACCCAAAGTTCTCCTCGTTCTCGGTATCCATACACAATATTTTGAATTTGACTGGTGTCCTGTATGTAGTCTACACGGAAGTTTCTATTTTGCTGCCGAGACCGTTGCCGTTTGTAAGTTTCCACCTTTTGTTGCCAAGCTCTGGCACGATCATAATTTTCTCTTTGTTGGTTTACCTTGTTTGCTGAAAGGATTTTAACACCATGATCATTATTATCACGCTTTTTTCAGTGATTTGGGCTTTGAACTTGGACCGGGTATTTTATGTTTGTTTTCTTTAATATACTGACGTGCCGCGTCATCCAAATCTTTATCATGAACCCAGGAATTTTTGCTTGGTGGAAGGTCTCTCCATTTTATTAAATATTCAAGTCCAAAATCGATGGTCATGCAATATCTTTCTACCTTCTCCGTCACTCTTTTAGGCTCAGTACAATGTTTTATGCTGTTATCGAGACATGCAATTTTGGGCTCTTCTGGGGTGGTTTGGGTGGAAATAGTTGCCAACTGTGGCACACATTGAACAGATGTATTTGCGTGTTCAGGTTGAACCGTTGTGCCGCAATCAGTTTTCGATACATAAAAGGTTTGTGTACTCACATGTTCTGTTGTTTTCTCCTCCTTTTTCGAAACGAAATTACACAATTCCGAATTTTTAACTTTGCTGTCAATAAAAGTCGCATTTTCCCGTTGTTTCCCTTCAATGAATTCATCCAACGTTTCCTGTCTCTACACAAATTTGAGTTTGATTTGAATTTTCTGAAATGATCCGATGCTTTCCTCCAAGTTAATGTCAGGCGGGTTTCGTAAGCTTCTACCTGAAGTCCCCATGATAGACGAAGTTGGTCCAGGTTTAGAGTCCGTGACAAGTTTTGAACATTAGAAGGAATTAAGTTTTCCATGTTGATTATCTTTAGAAAAATGTCTTTTCTCCAAGATCGCGAGTGAGCGTAAAAAGTCACTCTGCCGCGGATTCTGCACCACGTGTCGTAAAGCGTTACTTTTGGAAAGTTAGCTCAGTAAAAACGCTTGTCAGCTTTCCTTATTTATTTACACAGTATGGCGGAATCCTGCCGTAGTCCGTTCACAGTCGGCATCCAGACTACTGCATTCCGAAAAATAATACAATATATACAGAACAGTTACTCGTAACAACGGTTACTAGTAAACACTTATATCCGAGACAATAATTAACCCCTTTTAAAATACATGATTAACCAAACAGCGTGTGCCGTTATGCAAATGGGCTGATCAGGGATTATCAGCTTATGTAAACTCTGATATTGGACCACTAAACAAACTCAAAACAATTAGCACTTATGTTTCCTTCAATCATTTAAAAAAAATATAATTATTCATCTAAAAAAAAACTAAAAAGGGAGCCTATAACAGTATAAATAAAATATACCCAAAGTAGTTTGGTGTACCAAATGTTCAAATGAACATTTGGTACACCAAGCTGCTATGGGTATATTCTATATGTTCACGCTGGCCCGAAATCTTTTGGTGTGGTGCCAATTCGATTTTTTTTCGGTGCCAAATGATTATTTTGGTGCCAAATGAAAGATTTTAGACCCAAATAGTCGTCTGGTTTTATGCACAAATTGTCGTCACCTTGTGAGAATGAGTAAATGATAAACTAGAACTTCATCAAAATTGTCAGAGGAATAACAATTTTTCGTTGGGAGTATTCCCTTTACCTAACCTGAAAAGCAGACGACACTTGCAAAAATAATTCTTGAATAACTAATTTTTTTTCATTTTTTTGTCTCAAAAACATAGGTTATGATCCCTCGTCGAGCTCGTTCCAACGAGGTGTCATAACCTATGTTTTTGAGACAAAAAATGAAAAAAGTAATGAAAATTAATTGGCGATTTTTGAGAATAGCGCTGGCCGGTTTTGGCCGTTACGTTAGGTAAAGGGTTAAATTCGAGCTCAGGCGGAAAAGTGTTTGAAAAACTGCCATTTCTCGTGAAATGTTTGACCAGATTCAAGTTTTCTGATGTAATCAATGAGTATTTTCTTTCTCGAAAACCCACCCATGACACCATTACCATTTGTTTATTATTTTCCAATGGGCCCGCGCAGCACACACTGACGTTTGCCGAATGCCGAAAAGGTACCATTAACAAAATACTTGAATTGTTGAATTTGAATCTTCCTAGCCTAAGAAAACTGGTATAAATAAAGCGCAGACTGAATCACGATAAATTGGTGTTAATAGTAATCATTATTTAGAATATTTCACATACATTACATAGCCAGGGATCAAAATAAGCCGTATCGCATCTCATTTCGCTATGCAAAATTCAGAAAATGCTATGCAATCATTAAATATGCATAGCGAAATGCGATGCACGTCTTCAAGTTCTATATCATGGTGGACGATGGGCATTAGTCCCAACTTGTAACTGCTTGCCTGGTAGAAACATGATGGCTCATTGGAATCTTCAGTTCATGAACTGCCGATTTGCCTCCAAGTCCTCAAGTATCCACTCGAGTAAAACAGTTAATTGGGGATGGATGCCCACTCACACGATGGCAGAGTACCAAATCAGTATGTCTATACCGTATTTGTTTTTCTTTAAGTAGGCCTACCACTAATATACATGTAACTTAGTGTCAACTGTTTTCTTAGGAACAAAAGCACTCCGTATTGTATATTGAATTTGAATCATAAAAATGCTACGCAATTGTCAAAAAATGCTATTCATTTTTTGAAAATGTATAGCATTTCGCTTTGTAAATAAAAAATGTATTTTTATCCCCGTACGAAGCTTTCTCGATCTTCCACATATCAGTGTTTGACTTCTGAAATATTATATAATATAGTTTATACTCCTCCCCTCCTCTCTCTCTCTCTCTCTCTGTCTCTCTCCCTCTCTCTCTCTCTCTCTCTCTCTCTCTTTATTATAATATGCGTTTATACGTCCTCTCTCTCACACTGAAATTAAATGTTTGTTACCATGATTTCCATTTGTCTTCAATTTTCGTGTTAATCCACAAAAATAAAAAGAAAAGATTGATGCCCGAAAAGCCTACTGAAATCATCTTTTTCAGCAAATGATCAGTTTTCAGATTATTAATTGGGTGGCCTATTCATAACGAAACGCTGCAACAACAATCAACTGTCTGGTCTGATCCAAGGACGAAACATCAGAAATGAACGGGTGGTGGAGTTTTCATTGGAACGTTTGTAAAACCATAATTATGTTCCCAGATCTTTTCTTGGTTAGTTTATAAAACATCCGTAACACAATGCTTGGGATAAATACTTCAAGAGTATATGGTAGATGAAATTTCTGTCGGGTTTTGTTTTCATACGGCAAACATTTCGTCTCGAGCGGTTTGAAACAATGTCTCGCGGAGTACGTCCACACGACTTGTCTTTCCCCACCCCTACCCCGACAAAATATTCCCGCATTGGACTATCCACCTGTATACTGCATGATTAATATTTTTCATTCTTCAGATAATTTCCCCCAATTATCCCTGTACATTACTAAACAGGAGAATTGTTGTACACTGCAAAAAATATAGGTTCTCTTTAGAACCAAAAGTGGTTCTAATCTTGTCCCTGAGATGGAACCAGTTCTGTTTAAACAGTATTTATTTCAAAGCAAATAAATTTATAAAGATTAACATTAAATATTAACAGAATTAAACATAAATTGAAGGGGTTTCAGCCGTAAGTTTACTGCTTATACGAGGTTGTCTCACATCATTATTAAGCAAAGGAGATATGAACAGTTGGCATATCGAACCAGTTTTGGTTCTTTTCAGAACCAAAACTGGTTCGATATGCCAACTGTTCATATCTCCTTTGTTTCAAAATGTTTGGCGACTGCGTTGAATAAGCTCCAAGTTTAGTGCTAATCTGCTTCACTTCATGTAATATTCTGTTAAAATTGAATGCTAATTTGGTAAATTTATTTGATTTGAAATAAATACTGTTTAAACAAAGCTGGTTCCATCTCAGGGACATAAATTAGAACCAGTTTTGGTTCTAAAGAGAACCTATATTTTTTGCAGTGTAGAAGATCAAGATCCGTTTTGTCCATTAATTCTGTCTCTGTGTTGTCAACTTTATACTATGAAACGCCAGATATAAATTCTATTTCCAAAGATATTCTCACTTCTAAACACGGAGACTTCTAGTTTATAAACCTAATTTATACTTAGAGGGTTGATTTCATTTATTTACCTCTAATCTTATTCCACGCTTCAAGCGTTTTAACCCTTTACCTAACGTAACGGCCAAAACCGGCCAGCGCTATTCTCAAAATTCGCCAATTAATTTTCACTATTTTTTTTATTTTTTGTCTCAAAAACGTAGGTTATGACCCCTCGTTGGAACGAGCTCGTTCCAACGAGGGGTCATAACCTATGTTTCTGAGACAAAAAATGAAAAAAATTAGTTATTCAAGAATTATTTTTGCAAGTGTCGTCTGTTTTTCATGTTAGGTAAAGGGTTAACCCTTTACACAACGAAACGTTCAAAACCAGCCAGCGCTATTCTCAAAAATCGCCAATTAATTTTCATTATTTTGTCATTATTTTCTAAAAAAAACCATAGGATATGACCCCTCGTTGGAACGAGCTCATTCCAATGAGGGGTCATAATCTATGTTTTTGAGACAGAAAATGAAAAAAAAAGTTATTCAGGAATTTTGTTTGCAAGTGTCGTCTGCTTTTCATGTTAGGTAAACGGTTAATGGAGCATTTAATGTAAACCATCACATAATCTTCGAACTAAAATGTCAATTTACTAACTGGAGTCATTTCTCAAATTGCACGTTCCCTGCACGCGTTTAGGAGAGACACATATGCCATGGAACTTACTTGACGTAATAACCTGGCTCGTATGTGTAGCAGTCCCTGTCGTTGCTTCAGTGTTAGCAACTGTGTCTGGAATACACAATAATAAAATAAATTTTAAAAGTAATCTGTAATAATTGATAATTTTAGGATAAAAAGAACTGCATATGAGAAAATTGGCTCACTTGACTTCCTAACGATATTCTAACTTCTCAGCACGGGAATTTCTGGTTTATGAACCCAATTTGTACTTAAAGCGTCTGTTTTATTATTTTCTTTCAGCTCTAATCGTATTCTAAGTTTCAAGCATTTTAATGGCGTATTACTATAAACCATCACATAATCGTCGGCCTATGCATATCAATTTACTAACTGGTGTCATTTCTTAAATTATATGCTCCCTGCACGTGTTTAGGAGAGAAATTTATCATATGACTCGTCCGTTTTGTTCACTTTAAAACATTTGATATTTTGCTTTCATATTAATCAGTGATAAATAAAGCCTTCCGTAGATTTTATTGGTCAATTTCAAAACCAGACAATTTGATTGGCTGAACAAAATACAACTGGGCCCTATTTTCATAATTTGCAAAATTGGGGTTGAACGATTTCATTGGTCAATTTCAAATATGGACAGTTTGATTGGCTAAACAAAATACAACTGGGTCACATTTGCATAATTTGAGTAGGGAGGATTTACGTTATCTGTCCTATTTTGGTTGGGTTATATTGTATTGACCCTTTACCTAACATAACGACCAAAACCGTCCAGTGCTATTTTCGAAAAATGTTCATCTTTTGCTTCCAAAACATAGGTTATGATCCCTCATTGGAACGAGCGCATCGCGCTCGTTCCAATAAGGGATCATAACCTATGTTTTGGAAGCAAAAAATGAAATTTTTTAGTTATATGATGATGTCTTTGCCAAGTGTCGTCTGCGACACACGTTAGGTAAAGGGTTAAAAAGTCATACTAAGTCGTTAATTTGTGCATATGTGTGTCATATGATAAATAGAATATGAAATAAGTGTTTTTCTCATATAATATTTATGAAACTCGTCCGAATTTTCCGTTTGGGCTCGCCGGAGGCTCGCCAAAACGAAAGATTCGTAGACTCGTTTCATAAATATTATATGAGGAAAACACCCATTCCATATCCTCTATATATGCTATGAAACTTACTTGACGTAATAACCTTGTTGGACTGGGTATAAGTCAATGTCGGCGCTTCAATGGCAGCATCTGGGCCTGGAATACAATTGTAAAATAATTTATACAAGTAACATGTAATAATTCATAATTTTAGGATAAAAAGAACTGCACATGATAAAAATGGCTCACTTGACTTCGTAATGGACTATCATGGGACAGAATACGACCTGAGGTTTAGACAACACAGAACGTATTTATTGTTATAGGCCGCATAAGTGGTAATGTTACGTTATTATAGTTGTGGTAGGCAGTGGCATCACGTTCGTTGTCGTGATTGCCAACCTAAGTCACCATCTTGTGACGTAAATAATATTATAATATTCGGTGTTATTGCGCACGCGCAGCATGTATCGTCAAGATTGTCTGTATTTTAGAACATTTAGGTTGAATGCGAACTTCAAGTAGAATTCATTGGCCAAATACAAATAAAATAATTTACGTTATAAGTTATTGAGATAAATTGAGGGTAACATAGTTTAAGGTTTGCAGCTCGGAGCTTTTGTTATCGTCAATTCATCACTATAACGTATATATTCCAATAAGATCCAACTCATAGCCCAAAACCCCACATCGTGAAATGAACAGAACCACTTTTAAGGATCACAGGTCTGGTATAAACCTCTCGTGTACCCCACGACGTCACTGAACAAATAATCAATGAATAATATAAAGGTCGAGGTCACTCCATCTTAGTTCAAAACGTAAACAGATTTGTAATTTAAACAAACGGTTTGTAAGTCACTCATTGATTGCATAATTGTGAAAAGAACAACCTCAAATGTTTCGCGTGGTGGCGTCAGACGGTAGGATATGCTACTGGAGTCGTAAACATAGAAAAACCCATGCGAGCTCTCGTTCAATCAGAGGGCGGCGATTTTAGTCTTATTGGAACATTCGCAGATAATATATTAAAGAACTGCCTGTAAGCCAGACATCTGAATGCTCACAAAGTTAATAAAGAGTACTTTCTACAGTGAGCCGCAATACATGCAAAGATAAATCACGTCGATATGTACCATCATTTTTTGACTGTTAACCCTTTGAACACTAGTGGTATCTTCCATGCCAGTACAATGGCAACAATTGGAAGAGTACATATTCATTATTTGGGGTAGATCAATCAATATTTTCGACGTGCAGCCTCAGGGCTGCACGTTGAAAATATTGATTGGTCTACTCCACACATTTACTGAACAGCCATCATATTTAATGACGTTATGACGTATCACTTTCCTGTCCGAAAAAGCGACTGTTCGGGCTCAAAGGATTAATATATAGACAATAGTTCACTGCTTGGATTCGAATACGATTTTTATCCTCGTGTGAGGAGCGTGGTGGATTATTTCACGAGGCGTTAGCCGAGTGAAATAATCCCTGCGACCCACAAGAGGATAAAATCGTTCTCTAATCCGAGCAGTAAATTTCCGTATTTATTTTATTTTCTCCTTATTTATTTTTCCAAAACAACCCTTTATAACTGATTCCGTGTTTACATTCAAAAGATGTCAAAATGAAAAAAAAAAAACAGTCCATCACCGCTGAGAGTGGAATTCGATGCTGGGAGTGGAATATCATTTGCGGCGAGTGGGAGTAGGAATACGATTTGTTTTAGGGGAAGAAAAAAAAACGAATGAAAATGAAAAAAAATATCAAATTTCTCACATGCAATGCCAAGTAACCACGCACGGACCCCGATGTTGGATGCAACCAATCCTTTGATTCAGGGGCCAATATGCTCCGCAGAAACTCTCAAGAGCCCTTGTGCAATATAATATTTGTCAGAAATTGAGGAAAATGTCACTGTTTAACTCGGTAATCACTTAGAAATTGTCCCAAAGAGCACTATAAGAAAACAACTCATATAAATGTACACAGCACTACTCTAACAAGTCCACTGTTTCATTAAATGAGGATAGTTGGCTTGCTGCTCGTATGTTTCATTTGAATCTCAGTGTAAGGCTTTATTGTCTACTCATAGATGTACGCTTGCAATATATAGAATTCTAATCCGAAAATCAGGGAACATGATTTCTCAGTTCAAATGTATGCATTTCAAAATTCCCATACCAAGAGATGGGGAGGGGGAGGAGCGGGGGAGGGGGCGGACTCTCACTTGACCTTCCCGTCAGTATGGCACAGGTCATGCAGGAAGCTATCATGAACCTTTAAGTTTAAGCCTCTAGCTGCTATTTTTTGTGGTTCACGACCTCTCTCGCTCACGTTGTACGCATTCAGTCTGATCGAATTGAATATGAAACTGCACGTCCTGATCGCGATTTGAGAGTTATGAATTGACTCCAACTTGTATTTTACTTACTATTACTCTCACACAGTATAGATGCTGTCGATCTGCAATCACTGACGAACCATTCGTAGGATGTGTTTTTTACCTGCACGCAACCGCTAGTTTCTTCTTCACCACTCCAGTACTTGGCCCAGTTCGTCCACTTTACTTGGCTTCCTCCGTCTATTGAGATATAAACAGTTCCCGGAGCGTTATACTTTACTCCGATCCAAAAGTGCAGCTTTCCAGCATATGACGGACCACTACAACGCAATAAATGTTCAATGGTTAATTATAGAATGTGGCCAACGAAAGCGACCCAACCAGCTCTGCATACGAATATATATTTTAAGAATAATGAGACCGTTTTGTATGTCAAATCTTGACGAATTTAATATCCTTTTAATCACACAGTGCGTAATTTAAATTTTTAGCGATCGTCATGACTAAAGCTGGCCAGGGTTGTTCACAAAAATCGCTTTCCAAATTTTAGTTTTGTTTTTCAATTTTTGCCTCTTCGAACTCGTTCTAATGAGAAGTTATAAGCTATTGTTTTCGAGACAAAAAAATGAAAATATTTTATTATTCAGGAAATGTCCGTCTGCTATTTCTATTACACAGGCAGTTAAGGAAAAATAAGAGAAGATTAATTCAATTCTACCTCCGAAACCAACTGACTCGTAACGTTACCACGTCGGCGTTCAATTCTGACGTCACTACCATATTAAATGTGTCGTGAACGGTATCTGAGCTATTTGATGGTGATTATGTGAAAAAATAGGAACCTAACAGTAACATCGGTGAAACCGCAAACATGCAACCAATCGTTTTTTTTCATATTAACTCCTCACTCATTAATACGTATCAAGTTTATATTTATGGAATACAGTTTTTTTTGTGAGATGCGACGTAACATATAATTAATCAAACTAGCGGCATTGCGAAAATGACTGACTGGGAGGGGGTAGTGAACGTGATTTTTTTATAACTGCGATGATTCAAGTCCCGACTGATAAAATGTTCCAGCTACATTATCAAGGCATGCCTTCTACGACGCCTGCCATGATGGTGTATTTGGACTATCAGTCAATCAGTATTAAAAACGCCTTGGAAATTTATTTGTAGATAAATACATGTTTTAGTCGTGATGCATGGGATTCGCACTTCATGTTTAACCCTTTACTTAACATGAAAAGCAGACGACACTTGCAAACAAAATTCTTGAATAACTATTTTTTTTCATTTTTTTTTGTCTCAAAAACATAGGTTATAACCCCTCATTGGAACGAGCTCGACGAGCTCGTTCCAAAGAGGGGTCATAACCTACGTTTTTGAGACAAAAATGAAAATATAATGAAAATTAATTGGCGATTTTTGAGATTTGCGCTGACCGGCTTTTGCTGTTACTTGGGGTGAAGGTTTAAAAAACACCTACCTAACTCCAAACTGGTGACTGACCCCAACAGTCCGAATCGGGTGCCATAGATATCTCCATTTGTATGACCCAAAAATCTAATTACGTAAGAAAGTACATGATTACTGGGGAGAGCATAACGATAGCTTCATTTCATTTTTTCTAATGAGTTCATAAAGTGACATTCTGCTAGTACTGCAGATGTATACGTGTTCAGTGCTATATCATTTCAATACGGAATCTTGGCGCGGTGGATCAGGGTTTATGGCATTTAATTGCAATCTGAAAGGTCAACGATTTCCTTAAGAAAGGTCTCTGATCCCGACTGCTCGCGAGTGCGCACGGTGACGCTGTGTACTAAGGCGTTCTTCCCATGGATGGTGCACCTGCCTTCAACCAATGCCAATTCTGTTTATGCTGAGTCAGTACATTCGAGCGTCTGACAGCTGACGCCGCTGCTCTCCTCATCTCTTCCAACTTCCTCCACCCATAAACTATAAGGCACTTGGTAACCCTAGTTGTCGAAAGAGTCGTTTCAGACAAATAAATAAATAAATAAATAAATAAATAAATAAATTAAATAAATAAATAAATAAATAAATAAATAAATAAATAAATAAATAAATAAATAAATAAAGGCACTTATTTCCAAATGAAACAAAATATTGCGTTTTTGACTGGCTGAGAGGAACGGTGTAACTTGCAATCCACAGTGACATTTTTACACCGTGGTTAACCACGGTGTAAAAACAAGAATACTTAATAGCAGGCTATATGGCTAAAGGAAGCACCCATTTTTAATTATTAATTCATACATTCTGCTCGGTTATGTTAGAACAAAAATAAAAATACAGGAAATTAAAAATATTACAGATAAGGATGTCATTGGAACTGGCTCATTGGGCCAGTTCCAATGACATCCATATTTGTCTTATTTTGTTAAGAACCGTACAATGCACAAATTTTCTGTCATGTTTTGTCCACAATGGAGGTTAAAGTATTAAGAACACCAAAATTCTTGGAAATAATTCTGTTATCCTTGTGTTTTCCAGGGAGGTTTCACCGGTCTGGGAACTCATACACCCTTCGGCTTTGCCCAGACCGGTGTAAATTCCCATACACCCTGGAAAACACAAGGATAACTAATATTAATCCCGACTGCCCACGTGGCGCTGCGTACCGAGGCGTACTGCATGTTGACGGTGCACGGGTCTTCAACCAATGCCGACTCTGCCTGTACGGAATTAGCACGTTGGGAGTGTGTCAGTTACTCGCCGCTAGTCGTTGACTCTCTCCGGGTACATCGGCTTCCTTCATTCGTAAAACTGTCCGCCACGAGGTGACGCTGACTGTTCAAAGTATCGCTGAACACCAATAAATAATTAAATACATAAATAAATAAAGTCGCTGCCCGTACGGTTCAGGGAAGTACCTACTATTTTGACAGATGGAGGGCGAAGTTGATACGTCGGATAGGCCTAGCTACGGCCACATTGTGTCTGCCATCGGAGTTCGAGCTGCGCGCACACATCCGTCTCGATTCAGTAAGTAAGCATTGTTTTCTGCAAATGTTGAGTACAATTTAATTTCAAAGCATAACCTCGGGAACCTCTTTGTTGTGTATGGGCACTTGTTCTACAAAGGCCAAGGCAAATTAATGCGCAACAACATTTAAGCTATTTGAAGCTTGAGATTCTAATATACAAAAATGGATCAATCGGGTTTGTTACCAACATGCTTATCACAGCGGCTTTGATTCCCAAGGCGGGTATTGTTGTTTTCTTTTAGTGCCTTTGCGTGGGAGGGTGAGGCACAGTAGTGGTTCTCCCAGTATTCAAATACTAAATTTGACAGTGCTGGTAAACATTCTGTACTTTGAATGTTCATTCTTTAGCAAACGTCATACATTATAAGTTATTTGACGTTTAGTTGGCGGATATGGTGTCACGTGAGGTGAATTAAGAACAATATTAGACGATGCTTTAACCTCATGTGACACCGTATCCGACAACCAAGCGCCTCGTAACGTATTTATTATGCCAGTCATATAGGTTATGTCGAGCTCGTTCCAATGAGGGGACATAACCTTTGTTTTTGAGAAAAAATGAAAACAAAATAGTCGTTCAATAATTTTTTTGCAAGTGTCGTCTGTCTGATCTCTATGCATCTAGATTGTTGGAACGCTCATTGATGCCAAATTAAAAGTGACCCAGCTTCCGCCATCTTCTTCTGTAAATAGACAATGCCCAACAAAAACTTCTATAGAATAACACTTGCTTCTAAAACGAGATCCTTCCAATGAAGGGGTCATAAGCTATGTTTTCGAGACAAAATTGAAAAAAATATTAAATTTGAATTGAAAACAATTAATAAAATTGAAATATTAAATTTGAAATTGTGAATGGTACTGACCCAAGCTCTTGGGCCACCAGTTTAATTCTGTTCGGTATTCGACGCTGTTATAGGATGTTTGTTTACCTAGTTTTTGTGGAAATTTGCGCGCATACGACCTTTGACAAATGTGCTGTGCTTTCACTTACAATGATATACATGTACAGGTATTGTTTCCTGTCCATGTTATAGATATTCTAATTAGTAATTAATCCCCACTCGGAACATATCAAGCCATTAAATTAATCTGAGGAACTATATGCGGCGTAATAATAAAACTTCGGCTGTGTTGGGTCTTCATTTCTGATTGTAATGTCGATCAACTCAAGTCGCGATTTAGCAACGTTTCCAGCTTTAATTCACAGAAAATAGATTTTTATTTATATTCAATCGTCCGGAATATAGTAGTTGGTTGGAAAAGCAAACTATAGGTTTGATTTTCCAACCATCTGAAATATTTCGGACAAGAGAATCCAAACATAGGCGTTGACCTATTTGAGAGCTAGACTGGTTCCACGCAATAATAGTGGCGAATTTCTTACAGAAGTAGATATGTTCCAACAAGACTAAAATCCCCTTCCCCTGATTGGACGAGAGCTCGCTTATTATATTCTATGTTTACGGCTCAAATGGCAAATGTTACCGTCTGACGTCACAACGCGAAATATTTGCAATGATGTCGTCCGTTTCGTAAATGTCTCATCAACGGAGTGACTAGCAAGCCGCTTCATTTTTCAGGATGTTTCACGTTTGCTGCAGACGGTGTTCCGAATGAAGTGCTCTTTAAATTACAAACCGATTTACGAATTGAACTAAGATGGAATGAGTTTATCTGGTTTACTGATTATTTATCCAGTGCCGTCGTGGATACACGAGAGGTTCATTTACTAAACTTGTGATCGTTAAAAGTTGCCTTGAACAAGGCAACTATTAACGATCACAAGTTTAGCAAATAAGCCTGTCGTGTTTCACTGACAATGTAGAAATTGGGCTACGGGTAGTGTCTATTGGAACATATACGTTATTGTGATGAATTCACAATAACATGGTCTGAGGTTTGCGGTTCGGAACGTATGTTCAACCTCGACGCTTCGCGTCTCGGTTGAACATAAGCTCCGAGCCGCAAACCTCAGACCATGTTACCGTCAATTCATCACAATAACTTATAATGTGGTTTGAGAGCTTGGTTCGACCGTTACATTAGATAAAGAGATAAAATATCTATCTTTAAACCCTTTGGCGTCATTTCCGGTACTTACAGTGTATTCTTTATAAACACAGACTCGGCACTGCTGTTAATCACGGCAAGATGTCCACCGGCCTCAATACAAACCGTACTAGCGTTGTCGTATGGTGAATCTCTATCCACGATAAACCAGAAACATTTTTGAATACTGCCACCACCGTAAACTGCTCCTGCACATTCACTTTCCGATACTAAAAGCATAGAAATAGATAACATGTGTTCTGTTTCTCGTTATATGTAAGCAATTGTTTAGCACACCTGGACTCAAGAGGTTCTTGGGTAAAATGTTCAGCGATATGATAGTGGTCAGTAAACAGAAACTCTTACGGAATCGCATCGTCTTTTTCTAAACGATCGACAGATAACAGAATAACTTTATTCAGATCAGTACCTAAATATTGTGTGGTGTATCCTCTGTTTGCCCGGACGCGGCATTGGCCAGCCTCTCAGGTCACCAGCCTAATTCTGTAAGAAATTCGACGATGTTATAGGCTATTTGTTTATCCACTTTTCGCGAAGTTTGCGCGTTCACGACCGTTGATGTTGTGTGGTATCCTTCTGCTCGCAAAATAAAAAGATGTTTCGTGCTCCAGTTATAGATATTGCAATCAGTCAGTATTAAGTTCAACTACGAAGAGTAATCATAAAACTACAGCCGTGATAAGTTTTCGTACATTATAAGTTATCTCCGCCAACACGTATGGTATATGGAGATTTAATACCTCGATGTCGGTTTTTAAACACCGAGCCGCAGGTATTAAATCTTCATTTACCATACATGTTGGCGGAGATAACGTTTTTGTCCCGTTTGAAACACAATACAAACATAGTGGAAATAAATTTGTGGACGCATTTCTCAGCTCCACAATCATTTGGACCAAAGTCGTGATAATTATTTTGTTTTTATAATCGCAGAAGACAACAGATAGAGTTGCATCCCTTGGGTCGTTAGGGAAACGCGTAAACAGTATTTTGTTGATATATCGTCCCCTGAGTTCCAATGCGTTCTATGTGCCTTCTGGCACATAGAACACATTGGTACTCAGGGGACGAATTATTTGTTCTTATTTTATTTTTATGATTGTATTGTCGGAAATCTGATGATATTTGTGACTATTTTCGGGTTTTTTGGTTCGTGTTTTATAATGAGGCAAGCGGAAGCGAAAAGCTTTCGTTGAAACCATATACCCCCGATGTTTCGTGTGCTCTTATACCCTGGATGTTGCACGCTCTCATACATCTGTTGGGCGGACCCTTTGCCATAGCTATTTGTCCAATAGCGTGGAAGTCATTACAGAATTTGACTGGTGTCACGAGTGCTTGGGCGTTGTCCGACAGCTCTTTTATACACATACCAATAGTTTCTGACGAGTCCGTCAGACAAGAAATCTACAATGACGGCAATTATACCCTAGAATCGGAAATGCTGCAGAAAATGCCGTGGCAGTTTGTCACGACTCTTACTGATACACAGCCAATTACCGCGGCTAATCTCGTAATAGAGACGCAAGTACCTCACTTTTTAGCGCGTTAGTTTTTTAAAGTTTTCATGACAAGAACACTGTATTGTTTTTTTCTCTCTGTAATAAAAACGTGGTATAAATAGAGAGTTGAGGTATCGTGGTTAAAAATTTACTCGCATCTATAAATAGAACGAGGAACGCGATACTTCCAAGTTTAGAAATTACAGTAATATTCTCTGAAAAATTGAATAATATTCAGCTTTCATCTCATTGATATGTAACGATTGCTTGGACACCGATATTTGCAGGAAATTGCGAAAAAGTATACCGTCTGCCTTCTGTTATAAAAGCATTAAATAATGAAGGAGCAAGGTTGGTTGGTAAAACAAAAACCAAGTCAATTGAGCAAAGTATGTGTTCTCTTGAACTGATAAAATACTATTAAAAAAGTAGGGGATATCCAAACTGATGTTGATATTTTCGGAAAATGGTATTGGATACGCGTGATTGGACACATCAATATGCTACCAAGTTTAGTGTGGATTATGAATGTCACCGGCCCACGAAAACTTCGTGCAGGTTTTTCGAACGAGCGCCGCGTTAATGTCTGTGGGGTACGTTTTGAAATTTTCATTTCTACTGGGCTTTTTCGGAGGTCTCATCTTTCTTTTCTTGGTATAAACTCATTCATCAATAGTTTCTGGTCGAAACATAACTTTTGAGGTATGCGAAGAATGACACGTGACGAACGATTACGTGCCATTGGCATGTTGGAAGCTGGCAACAGACAGACTGCAGCCGGTCAAACTCTGAGAGTTACTCAATCGGTGATTAGCAGGTTGTAGCCACGCCACCGTCAGGCAGGCAGTGTTGATGACAGACGTCGGTCAGGTCGTCCAAGCGCGACAATTGCTAACCAGGATCATTTCATCCGAAACACAGTAATGTGCCTCAGAACTTGGACAGCAGCTGCACCGGGCGACAGATGTGCGAGTCAGTGGTCAGACTATCCGAACTCGCCTACACATCTGGAATTAGTCCGCTCGACGACCTCGAATAATTCCGTTTGACTGAACGTCATATCGCAGCGTAATTGGTGTGGATCACGACAACGCTGGGACAATCGTCGATGGAGCAACGCCATGTTTTCCGATGAACGTGGTTCACGCTCGACTTCCACGACAGGCGAAACAGAGTGTGGCGGCGGCGGCGGCGGCGGCGGAACGAACGATACCATGTCGTAACCGCTAGGCAGCACGATCGTTTTGGTGGTGGATCGGTTATGGTGTGGGAAGGCCTAACCATGACAAGCAGAACAGCATTACATGTCATCCAAGGGCGTGTCACAGGGCAATACTACCGTGATAACATGTTAGCAGCTCATGTGGTGCCATTTACGCGACGACACGGCCATCGATTCATTTTCCAAGATGACAATGCAAGAGCACACATAGCCCGTGTCGATACAGAGTTCCTCAAGGAGTAGAACATCACTACACTGCCATGTCCGGCACTAAGTCCAGACCTTTCACCAGTCGATCACGTCAGGGATATGCTTGGTAGGCGCCTACGACAACGTCAACGCCATCCTACGAATGTCCAGGAACGTGTAGCTGCCGTGAAGGAAGAATGGAATAACATCTGTTAAGCTGATATTGGACGTTTGGTGAGGAGTATGCCACATCGGATCAGCACTTGTCTCGCGAACCGAGAAGGATTTACAAGGTATTGAGGTCTTGAACTGAATGTGGTAAATTCTCTGACTGACCGTCCATATCTTCTACAGCTCAGTGCGTGGAATGTGTACTTGTCAGACACCCAAATATCGCTGAAATCATTCACCAGATGTCACAGTGCAATGCCTCAACTGTCGTTTTGATGAAAATATAAATATATTTCTTAATTTATCTCATTTTTATCAAATATCCCCTACTTTTTGAAGAGTATAGTAAATATACACCTGGAACTTAATTAATAAACCCCCGGTTTTTCGCAGAGCTGTCAACAGAAACTGTCATTACTTTTATGCTATCTTCAAGATGGCTAAAAATGATAGTTTGTGGAAATTGATAAATGAAAGATTACACAATGATGAATTTATACAGTATTTTAATTGAGCTAATTACACATATTTGTCGCTTATTTTTTGATGGAAAAATGTTCTCTCGACAAGTATGGTGCTGGAACGGTCCATGTTGAAACAATGCCGGTAATTACGGACAAAAACTGTAACCTGTGACGTCCGTAGCGAGTGTATCTACCACGTACCCAGTTGACAGCCTGACCCCCTCCTCCTAATGCTACCAGTGAGCCTTCTAATAAGGTCCAGAGGGAACTGCTGCCACTCCTCATGCAATGCAGCTTCCAAATCGGCCACATCCTGTACAGGCAGATCCCTTGCTTGTACATGACGTCCAGGAAAGTCTCAGATGTGTTCTAAGGGTTTCAAATCGGGGCTTATTGCAGGCCATGGGCAGTGTTGTAATAGCCGTGTTCTGAAGAAGGGCCCTAACAGCATGGGAAGGATGTGGCCTTGCATTGTTGTCCATGAATGCAGGGTGAGTAGCCAACGGGTGGTTGTCAAAATGAGGCACACATCCGGATAGAGAATGACCCGGATGTACTGATGACCATTGATATTCCCACGCACAGTCACCATATCCAGTTTACACTTACGACAGAGACATCCCCAAATCATTACTCATTCTCCACCATAAGGAATATTTGGCCTGATATTCCTGGGCACGTAAGCAGTATTTCTGTGCCTCTACACTCTCATGCGGCCATCTGTGAAGTGAAGCAGGAACCTACTCTCGTCTGACCAATGGACTCTCCTCCATATCCTTAGCTACCAATGCCATTCCCACCCCAAACGTCGTCTGTGATGCTTATCGGGCAGAGCTGGACACAGGATGACCCTTCTGGGCCTCATATCCAGTGCTTTGAGACGGTTTTGGACCGTTCTTTTGCACAAACGCCTGTTGGGAAGCCAAATGCGTTTCAAAATCCCACTTGAAGCAGAGGGTTGACGCCTAATGAGTCCTGCTAGACTCCGATCTTCCCGAGGAAATCCTTTCGGGGTTGTCCAGGCCTTGGTCGGTCCTCAATATCGCAGATTTGTTGATTTTTTCGGACAAGTCTGCCGATGACAGAATGACTATAGCCAAATTGCCTTCCAATAGCTTTGAATGACATACCTGTTGCACGCATGCCAACGATTTGCCATCTTAGTGCTTCTGACAGTCTTCTCCTTGCCATGTCAAAATTTACTGATAAAGGAAGTGACGGATTTTCTTGTTTTTACCGCCGAGATATTGCATGGGGATGATAGTGTTTTGTGACATTCGTGGGCAGCATGCTTCACGTGGACGAGGGGATGTGTTTGTTGTGCGTTATCAATCAGAAACATCATTTTTTCACCAGATGAAATGTACTGCAATTATTAAAACATAAGAATCAGTAACAGCAACTTCACTGTCATGAAACATTTCAGGGGGTGCTTAATTAAGTTTCAGGTGTATATCATACATCAGATGTTTAACCCTTTACCTAACATGAAAAGCAGACGACACATGCAAACAAAATTCTTGAATAACTAATTTTTTTTCATTTTTTGTCTCAAAAACATAGGTTATGACCCCTCATTGGAACGAGCTCGTTCCACAGAGGGGTCATAACCTATGTTTTTGAGACAAAAAATGAAAATATAATGAAAATTAATTTGCGATTTTTGAGAATAGCGCTGGTCGGTTTTGGACGTTACGTTGAGTAAAGGGTTAAACAAGTGAACTATACTCATAAATGCATTAGGAGATTTACCACTATTCTGCGTTTATGCATATTAACCTCGACAAAGTCATTATCAACTATTGTAGCGCGTGCAAATGGTGGACTAGATATAAGTTTTCTCATTTTGTCTTCCTCAGCCAAACGAAATAGCTTAACTGGTAGAGTGCTGGAAGCCCTATTTTGGGCTTTACTAAAAGTGACAGGCAATAACTGTCTGTAGCTACATTCTGCCTGAGGAAGCCTTTATTGTCCCTGATATGAATCAGATTTTTTATACAGTACCTTGCTCTCTGACATTTAATTGGATAGTGCCTGTAAGGCACTATCCAATTAAATGTAATAGAGCAGTATATGATGAGCTTTGATTTGTTGTCAGAAAAAACTTAGCACTTTACCAGTTAATATCTACTCGATTACGGATATTTTCCATTGTATTTCCAAACACTGAATTATTCATCAGTTTGTATTTCAATTTTTTTGAAGTCTGATTTTGACCGTTTCCGGAATTCAGTATTAAATCTATAATTACCAATTTATATCACGTGTAGCATCCTTCTCCCTGTTTTATAGATTTGGTACTAGTTTTCAAACTTCTGTTGGTGCTCGCCTAAAACTTCAGCAAGTTTCGACTGAGACATCCGCTCTTTTTGTACCAATCAAGCACCCGACAGCTAACTGATAATCCGGGAAAATTAACAGTGTACAATCATTGGTAGGTTTTTCACTCATCTCTGTAAAGACATTAATTATGTGGAATATAGGACGAATGGTAGAGTGTCTCTTATGAAATCCAAATTGGAAACCGTATATTAAGTTATTTCTTCTAGGAAATGTGACAATCCTCTATGTGAAGTCACAAATAAACAAAATGTTTTTAAATCTGGCATTATTCTCTTTTGTGAATGAGATGTTTAGAATTTTTGTACTTTAAAACAAAACCCCATAGTAAATGATATATTGTCTAAATAACATGTTGCTGCTGAAGACTGCAGTTATTATGTTATCCTCCCCATGTATTGATAGTGGACTGACCCATCCCATTGCAAGTATACATAAAGGCGATACCATTCCATAAAACAGGGGTTTAAAGTGTTAACCCTTTACCCAACGTAACGACCAAAACCGGCCAGCGCTATTCTAAAAAATCGCCAATTAATTTTCATTATTTTTTTCATTTTTTGTCTCAAAAACATAGGTTATGACCCCTCGTTGGAACGAGCTCGTCGAGCTCGTTCCAACGAGGGGTCATAACCTATGTTTTTGAGACAAAAAATGAAAAAAATTAGTTATTCGAGAATTATTTTTGCAAGTGTCGTCTGCTTTCTACGTTAGGTAAAGGGTTAAACTAAGTGTTGAGCTCAGGAATTGGTTTTATTACACGCCTGTTCTATGAATTCCCATCTACAGCAAAACTAAACCATGCGGAAAATGAAAATCTGAACGGAAATCGTTGACGGACTATTTTTAGATACAAGCGAAATTTCTAGGGAATTTTCCAGTAGACACATGGAACATATTGGAACTCAAGGGATGAAATATTAACACGGGTTCCCCTCGCAAATTTGGTTGGCGATAAAATGTGTTCTTTGTATTGATAGTTGTCAAAGGAGTTGCAGAATCTCCTTCTAATAATTGTTTTTTGTAGACGCGAAGGTGTGTAATAAACACAGAACAACAAGTGCGCGTGAATGGGTTAATCGATATGACACTTGTTTCATTGCAGAAAGATAAAACTCGAGGCCTGCAGCCTCTCGTTCTATCCTTCCGCACTGGCACTCGTGCCATGTCGATTAACCCATTTACACACGTGTGTCGTTCTGTGTATAAACTGACTGTCAATAATGGACGTTATTCGTTGATGGGCTCCAGTGTAGTATTTACAATGATAATATGAAAGTTTTTTATTCTTCTTATGAGTGGTGACAGGTGGAATATTTAGAGTTTCCTTTAACTTAGAGTTGCATAAATTGAAATCGTCTTTTCTTATTTTTGCTGTTTCGACATGTATTCTGTTGTATGTTAAAGTGAAAGGAAGGATTTTTTCTCCAATGTATTTTTAATTGGGGGTTGTTTAATTGGATGGATTTCAAACTCGCCAAAAGAATATTGTGTTACTGGGACTTCAGACTTATGTTTTATATCATGTTTGTGTCAAGTAGTATGCATTCGAAATGGTTTTGAGTTTAATCCACATACTGTTACCTACAGCGTTTACAAGTGACAAGGTAAATGACAATGGATTCCCTATGGAAGAAGTTATAGAACTGATAATGATTTTTCTTGTTCAGAGGAGAATTACTCTTTCTGATCAGGTTTAACATTATGCAATCAACAAGGAGGCTTTTTGAAATTCAACATTGTGCGACCACATGGTCTGTTGTGTTCGATTTTCAGTGAATCGAAATCCTTAAATGCTGCGATTTCTTTTCAGTGTCTGAGATTTCAGGCCACGTAAAAGTCACAGAGAGTACTACCTCGAACTGAGGGTGCCAAATAAGGTAGAACAAGCCTAGTTGAATTTACCTTTTCACACTAATTACGATGGAGCGAATGAGCTGTGATTGCTGATACCTTTAACCCTTTACCTAACATGAAAAGCAGACGACACTTGCAAAAAAAATTCTTGAATAACTAAATTTTTTCATTTTTTGTCTCAAAAACATAGGTTATGACCCCTCGTTGGAACGAGCTCGACGAGCTCGTTCCAACGAGGGGTCATAACCTATGTTTTTGAGACAAAAAATAAAAATATTTTGAAAATTAATTGGCGATTTTTGAGAATAGCGCTGGCCGGTTTTGGCCGTTACGTTGGGTAAAGGGTTAAATATATGTGTGGCTGAAATGATGTTGTGTGTAACAAGGAGATGTTGTGCACATTTGCCTAATGCATCTTTCTCCCATTCCGTTATGTTAATGCTAATGCTTTCAGCATTAGGACTGACTCTTCAGGAAGAACCCATTTTTTGTAAAGAATTGTCTCCATTGAATTGAAAGTCATTACCTTTTGAGCTCAGCTCTAATGATCCAACATTTGTTCATCCGGGCGTTTTTCATGAGGATAGAAGTTCCCGACCATCTGGGTTCTTTCAACAGGGTCATGGTCATAAAATCATTCGTTATAAGTTACTCTCTCCCTGGGTATGGAATGCTACAGCTATACTGAGTTGGGCATTTTATCTATTACTACATTTTTTCAAATATAGTGAATAATTGTCAAGTTGAAAAGCGCTTCATGTGGGGCTTTTGTAGTATTCCACTCTAAGAGTGGTCATAACCTATGTTTTTGAGACAAAACATGAAAAAAAATAATAAAAATTAATGGGCGATTTTTGTGAATAGCGCTGGGCGGTTTTGACCGTTACGTTGGATAAAGTGTTAAATTTCCTGTCAATATCTCACTGTGTTTGCTCATTTACGTTATCCTGTGTTGCCATCTGCGATACTCAATGCGTTAAGTGCATTGAAAATACAACATCTTGAATAATGTACAACGCTTTTGCCTAAGTTGTATTGTCAGATTTAGTATCTTCAAAAACACCATTCAACAATTTTAGACAGCTGACTTGTACTGCTAAGTTGTTTTCTCAATTATCCAGGACCGCAACTAACAATGTTTTCTTTTTTAGGGGTGGGGGAAGTGTAGGATGTCGGTTTCCCGACGGCTGAATCATATCGCCCAACTACCTGGAATACATCTTACAGCTTTTATCAAAACACATATGCTGCAAATGCACTCTAACTAAAATCAGTTGGATTAAAAATCAACCCAAATTAACAGAGTTGTGTGAATATGACCAGTGAGCCACACAGGTTTGTTTTTGGTGTCACTGCCTGCCGCAATAACTGTAGGTCGTGGCCGTTGAATGTTTTAACGCCACTCACGTCACAAGGAAACACCAGACACGACAGCAGCAGGGGACAGATGGTCGTATGTTTAATGGATAAATATTTTTTGTTTCTTAGCCCAGAATAAGTGCCTCCTTCCGCAGTCGAATCCACTTACGAGTCCGGTTTCGGCTTGTCATCGGTGGACAAATCCCCCATTAAGAAATACCCAATGATAGATTCCATAGCAGTTATTATTGTAGCGGAAAAAGGAGAGTCAAAACAGTCAAGCTGGTTTTGAATCACCCCCGGCATTCTAGGGAAAGAAACCCCACCAAATTGGCACCAATGTGAGCGTTTTGAAAGCTGAGAGTAATTCATCGACTTGTCAAGGGTAATTAGCCGCTGTACAGTGAGATATCAGATCGTCTTTTGATAAATTCCCGAACGCTACCCCTCCACCCAATCATCAAAGAAAACATAAAAAACATTGGATCGCCTTAATTGTCACTGACAGCTGACAACTGTATTCGCTAGTTTCCATTATATGTTAACGCACCATTTCAGGCTTTAAATGGTCTGAAAAAACAGCAATTTGTTCAACAAATCACTTGGTGGAGTACCCTATGCATCTACGCCCCGAGTTTTAACGCCGTTTTTATCATTTAGGGTGATGTAATCTCCTGCAGTTTTACGAGTAAAATGGATGGGATGCAGAGGATGAATCATCGAGCTAAAGTGTTTGTTTGTCAGGATTCCCGGGTTACAACCGATCGATGTTAATAACGCTATTCTCACCGACTGAAGGATTGTGTGGTATCACTATGCCATGCGTCTAAGTACAAATATACCCATTGTTTCCACGTGAGGAGGTTGGGTTTGCTGAATTATATTCGATGAATTGACCAATGCTCTTACTCGCCTGACCAATAAACCATGATGCCTCCCCCCCCCCCCCCCCACACACACACCTGTGTGAATATTGTTTTGATACAATTGTCAACGTGTCAGGAAAATAAAATAACGGGTTAAACCATAAATGTGACTAAGTTGTTTTAATTGATTATTATACACAATGCTCTACACGTTTGAAAAATAAGTTCTGAAATATTTCACACTAACCTCTTTATAATATTGATAAACCCCGAAGAAAGATTGTGGTTTAGGAAATTTATTATTTATGTCCACAAAAAGGATCAAAGAGAAAGCTATCTTTAATTGCATTCTTTTCACTTTAGGCCGGACGAAAATCTATTCAAAATGTATACTCAAATAGTGGACTAAAGCTTGTAGCGCGGATACGAATGTTTTCCATTCATGCACAGAAAAAATTCAACTGGGAAAAATCATTTAAAACACAAAATAACAGAGACAACAACACAAAAGAAACCCTATAAATCTCATATCTTCCAAGCAAACAATGTATAATGTAAGTAGATGTTTTGAACATCCTTGACTCAGGGACGTGACCAGAGGTATCCGATTGGAGGGGGGTGTAGGATAGTGAAGTTCCAACTAGGAGGAGGGATCGGGAGGTTGGAAATGCGCTACCGGGAAAATTTTGAAAATGAAGCTATGAAAAGCGGCATAAAATTGATTCTAGTAAATGAAACGCCAATACATTTATGATAGAATTATCAAGTTGTTATTATTATTTGGTTTTATTCTTGGAATTGAATATGTGCTAAACAAATGCTGAAGCCGAGAACTTTGAGCAATTCACACTCTTCTAACAATAAATCAGATTTTATGCAGGAATGATCAATTTTCGATGTTTCATCATTTTGTAACTGTGAATGATGGAATTAACTCAAGATAACGATTTTACATGATGCGATTTTCTTGACGTGCATTTCGAGAATATTTTTATTACGATAAGTAAACGTACATGTACTATAGAAATCTCGTACCGATTGACATCATGCATACTTATGAAACTCGATATTGCGTACACTGTAGTTGTAAACAGTAACAGTTAGAATGTTTGCCGATGTGAAAACGAGTTGGATTTTGGGAAGTAAAGGAGACATCAGCATCACCAAAGAAGCTCCAAAATCCAGATAGATGAAATTTACAACTACTCATGACTTGCTCTCCGAATTTCCAACTATCGAAAATTCTGGCCTGGATTGCGGGAGGGGATGACACAACCCCCACACCACCCTATCGCCACGTCCCTGCCGTGACTACAAGATGGCGTATACATAATCTGCTAACCCTTTACCTAACACGAAAAACAGATGGCACTTGCAAGAAAGAAATTCTTGAATAACTATTTTTTTTAATTTTTTGTCTCAAAAACATAGGTTATGACCCCTCATTGGAACGAGCTCATAACCTATGTTTCAGAGACAGAAAATGAAAAAAATAATGAAAATTAATTGGCGATTTTTGAGAATAGCGCTGGCCGGTTTTGGCCGTTACGTTGGGTAAAGGGTAAATGTGTTCGTTTGAAGTATTGCTCTTATAACAGAAAACCCTCTGCATAAATACAGAAATGTCCCAATGATACATCAAGGAATTTAACCCTTCACCCAACACAAACAGCAGAAGACACTTGCAAACAGAATTCTTGAACGACTAAATATTTTTGTTTTTATTCTTTGCATAAAAACATAGCTATGGCTCCTCATCGGAACGAGCTCGTTCCAACGAGGGGTCATAAGCTATGTTTTAAGACAAAACAAATGAAAAACAATAATGAAAATTGAATGGTACATTTTGTGAACAGCTCTGGTCGGTTTTGTCCGTTATGTTGTGTCAAGCGAGACTGCATTGGTTAAGTTCCAAGTTCCATTATGGGAAAAACTGGACTTTTTGGGTGTTTCTAGATCAAAGTGCAGAGATTTAGTAAGAACACGTCTTATTCCTTAAGATGAAAATTCAAGGCTTGTGTTGAGCTTTAGAGATTCGAAAACTGGAATAGAACCGAAATATCAAGCCATTTTGTTGACAACGAGGTAAGAGCTCCTGTTACCGTGGAACTCAGTATTTCCAATCGATGATCTCGGGAGCGAGTGTGTGTGTATGTAAGGTTGTATTTGTGCCGATTTGTGTGTGTTTAACCCTTAAGCCCCCATATAGCCCCAAACCGCCACTTTTATATTGCATTGAAGCAGGTGCTCCCTTGTGTAATCTTTTTATTACTCTTGTGTGTAGACTGAATTTTCCCTGGCAGTGGTTCTACATCATTGCTGGCTGCCTGTATAGGCAGCCAGCAGTGATGTAGAACCACTGCCAAGTCATCAATAACTATGTAAGCAGAAAAAGGCCATAAATACTTTAAAATTAATCTGAGGACTTAAGGGTTAAGGTTAAAAATCCGCACTAGCACAGCCATTTCAGACTAAAACGTTTTTTTTCTTGTTATATGCCGCCGAAAAATTGTTTTCATGGGTTTAAAACATGATAACAAATACACAAAATTGATTTAAACTAAGTGATGAGCTTAGGAACTGGTTACACTGACTGGCAATAAGTGATGTTATTCATTGATGGGCTCTAATTTAGTCATTACAAGGATGTTACGCAAACTTTTGTTTTTTTGAAAGGCGATGACAGGTCGAAGATTGAAAGGTTCATTTAATTTAGAGTTGGTTAAATTGAATTCATCTTTTGATATTTTTGCTATTTCGATATTCATTCTGTTGTATGTTAAAGTGAAAGGAATGATGGACCTCCTTTCGCATTCTCCCTTTGATATGTTCATAAATGTACCAAATGGCCAGAGGTTTTGAAGCGTATTGATCCAAAAAGCTTCACGTTTTTTTTTCTACATTCACCCGTTTCTTCTAATGTGTCTTTAATTGGTGGATGTTCAATAGGATGGATTTCGAAATCGTCCAAAGAATGGTCTGGAAGGTTAAAAGTTTGTGCCACTGGGGCATCAGCATTATGTTTTATATCCTGTTTGTGTCTAGTAGCAGGTTCTCGGAAAGGATTTTGACTTTGACCAACATACTACTTCCGACAGCGTTTACAGTGATAAGGTAAATAATATTCGGCGAATCACAATGGAAGGAATTACGCATCTAATAATGATTTTTCGTTTGTTTGGAGGAAAATTCCTCTTTCTGATCAGGCATAAAAGTATGCAATCTACAACGAGGCATCTTGATTCATGCATCATGATTACTTGATTCATTTTCCCCTAGCAGCATGAAAGTGTGAAACGCGCTGGCTACAGTTCAACGACAGTTCGTGTCACACGAAGACTGGCACGGCCCAGTGTATATATATATACATATGAAAACGATTTTAAAAGATACTAGTTTCAAACAATTCTTTATATGTCTGTATTATTCATAGTGATCCACATTTACATAGGATACAAAATTTTTTACACTATGTACAAAAACTTCGGTGAGTACTTTCGACACTTGAAGTCTCATCAGACCGATATCGGTCTGATGAGACTTTAAGTGTCGAAAGTACTTACCGAAGTTTTTGTACATAGGATACAAAAAATCTTTGGTCATTTTTACACTATGTAAATGTGAATTACTATGAATAATACAGACATATAAAGAATTGTTTGAAACTGGTATCTTTTAGAATCTTTTTCCTATATGTCATATTTGTGTGGACAAACTTTTGTTCTATTATATATATATATATAGTATGAGATTGATGGGTAACACCTACCTTTAAGATATATTTCCTTTTATTACACGAACTTTCGACTGCTCATAGTCTTTAACAAGTGACAGATGCAGTACAATTTGACTAGAAAAATTATAACACAGTTGAAGATGCACTGGAAGAGCAAACAAGTCTCTGGAATTGACACGCGAAACCTGGACATCATCATAGAAGTATATATATTGTGGCTCATTGGGTTTCAAACATGACAGAAAAATGCACAACCTTGATTCAATCTAAGTGTAGAGCTGAGGAACAGGTCAAAGTGACTGCTAATAATTTTCCATAGACGCGATGAGTGACCGAAGATTTGAAGGCTCTTTTAATATAGACTTGGTTGAATAGAATCACCGTTTAATATTTCGATATTCATTCTGTTGTACTATGTTAAAGTAAAAGAAAGGATGGACCTTCATTTGCATTCTCTTACTGATATGTTGATACCAAATTACTAGAAGGCTTGAAGTGTACTGATTCAAAAAGCATCTCATTTATATTTCTAAATTCAACTGTTTCATATATAATTTATCTTTAATTAGAGGTTGTTCAATTAGTCAGATTTCAGAATCGGGCAAAGAATGTCCAGGGATGTGATTATTAAGTTAAACCCACATATTGTTTCATATATCGTTTTGAAGAGATAAGATAAATGACATTGGACGAATCACAATGAATGGAGTTACGGTTCCGATGAAAAATTTTGGCTTTTTTCCTTTCTGATGAGGCTTAAAACTACGAAATCTTCAACGATGTTTTGTACAATTCAACACCGCTACACTTCAAATACGAAACGTTCTGAAGTGTTCGAATTTTATTTGTTGGAAATCATTAATTTTTGTAGGAGTTTCCATTTTCTTAAAGTCTGAGATTTTAGGCTAGGCAAAAATACGCATTTGGTTCTCCCTTGATCGCAGCCCCTGGGGGAGCGCGGTGGCTCAGTAGGTAGAGGTGCAGGCTGCAAGCCGAGAGGTCCTCGGTTCGCATCCCACCTGCGGCAGCCGCGTTGTGTCCTTGGGCAAGATACTTCATCTCCATTGCCCGCGTGGGGGCACGATGACGCCGTGTACTAAGGCGTACTGCACGTCGATGGTACGCATGTCTTCAACCAATCTAACCCTGCCTGTGCTGCAGTGCGGAGTTACGATGTTGGGGAGCTGGCAGAGCTGCTCGTCGTTGCTCGGTGGTTCTCTCCGGGTACTTCGGCTTCCTCCACCCGTAAAACTGTCACGGTCATGATTAGCCATTGTGCATAAATATGTGACCTTAAACATCAATAAATAAAATAAATCGCAGCCCCTCAAATATGGTAGAACAACCCTTGAAATTACCTTATCATTCGAGTTGTGGTGGAAACGTATGGGCTTTGATTTAACTATTCCATTATGTGTGGTGGTTGAAATGAATTTGTATGTAACAAATGGCGTGAATCAATAAGTTTAAACTACAGTTTACATAAGGAATGGTCGTTTGTTTCACAAATAACAAGATTAACCCTTTACACACTGAAGTTAAAACACCAAAATTTCAAGTATATTTCTTTTCCCATAATTCACAAGAATTTTAACCAAATCAATCTTGTCGAACAAGACTGAATTGATTAACACTTTGAACCCACCCATGTCTGTTCAATAACAGTAATTGGAAGAGTCCATATTCATTATTTGAGAGTAGACCAATTAATATTTTCAACGTGCAGCCTCATGGCTGCACGTTGAAAATATTGATTGGTCTACCCAGCACAATCACTTTGCACCCCACAAAACAAGGGCCAAACTGTGTAAATGGATGTAGCCCATTTATACTATGTTTCACCTTTGTTTTTTGGGGTTCATAACTCAAGAAATAGACAGAGACAAACGTTTATTCCTTATAATTAAACTTGAGGAGCAATACATTTAAACACTCTTTTACTTTGTGGAGTTAAAATAAAACTATGTCGCATCATGCTTCCTAGTGATAACTGAATAAAAAAGGAATAGTTTTCTAAAATTATGTTTGAAATAATGATTCATTTCACTAAAACATGTTCTTGTGTCATCAAATTTTTTTATTGACCAATGAATTGCGTAAGTTAAAAGGAACGTCATAGGCCACCCCCACACAAGACTTCAATCTCAGTTTCCAATTGTCGTGAAGGTGCTGTCATTCAAAGCATCACTGAGTTAAATTTAATTCTGATTTTAACCATTTCCCGAGAAATTGAAAACACAGTTTGTAACTGTGGAGTTCGATATAAACCCAGATGACATGAAGTTGGCTGACCTTCGTCTCAGAAAGAGTTCATTCGAGATATTTGGAAATTGGAAAGTTTTGTTGACGTAAGTTTCGTTTGTGGATTATTATGACCGGCCATTGCTTACGTTTGCTTTGGGTAAAACAATGAACACAGACAATCATTTATTGCATTTTAACAAATTGAACATGGAATAGAAAGCATGATTAGGATTTCATTGTTTATTAAATTTTCTATTGAAAGTCTTTTTAATATGGTGAGATAAATATTAATTACTTTTCATGTTGAAACAATATGAGCGCGCAGAGGTTCTTATTCATTCACCCGGTGCAACGTAGTCTTTAAGGCAGAAATTAGGGGCGTGGTTTAGAGCGGGCCTAAGTGTGTTATTTTCGATTCATTGTGTTATGAAAAAAAATACTTTAGCCAATCTTTTTTCCTGAAAATGCATGAACAGAAAAAAGGTTTAATTATAATGTAATTAACAGTAAGTTCGCAATTGTTTGCATTTATACATAGTCACTTGGAGAAAATCAACAGAATCTTGAATAATAGTAGGTTTTAATTTGGTGTTTGAAAAATGATTGCTTAAAATTTCTAAAAATTCATCCAAATCTTCACTTAAATGTTCGCAAATTATACAAATGTCATCTAAATATCTGATATTTTCAGTTAAAACTAGAAGTCCTGTCACGAACTGTGCGCTTATCTAGGCTTAATTGCGCGTAGGAATTGCGCGCAATTGCCATATCGAAGTGCATCCAAAGCACGGCAGGTTCTCCTGGCTACCCATAGCAAACACAGGCAATGTTTCTGCCAATGGACCTCCGGGTTACCCGGAGGTCCATTGGCTGAAACATTGCTTCTGCACAGGCCGTGTGTACATAATTTGATGGCCTTACTATGGTCATAACGCGCAGATTAACGCGCAAATCGACGTGCTATTTGTGCGCATTTCATGACAGGACTTCTAGTTTTAACTGTACGTGAGGATGATAGCACATTTGCTGAAAGCATTTCCACCCCAATGCTTGTATAATTAGGACTAAAGCTTTTGCCCATTGGGCAACCAGTTATTCGTAAATAATATTTCTTTTTGTAATCGACAACTCTCTTTGGGGACTTTGATAAGTTTAAGTAAAGCTGATGTAATGTGAAAGGTAATTTTTGGTTCGACATGTTCCTTCGCTTCGCTTCTCATTCTTTCTCTTGTCAAAATGAATGCAAACAAGTCAAGAAAGGGAGGAATATTGTATGATAAATTGGTTATTACCACCAAGTGGCTTTCCTAGAGGAGGGAACAAGTCAAGAAAGGGGGGAATATTGTATATTAAACCAAGTGAGATATCATTGAATGGTATCTCTGTGGCGGGTCTTATAGACAGTCGCTTCGCTCTGGGTTCGTTGATCCTGCATTTCGTTTGCACAACGTAATGAATTGTTTTAATAGAATAATGTACACTTTTCGCTCTGCTGTCTCAATTGTAATACCTGTCAGATATATTTAGTTCGTGTAATAAAAGGAAATATATCTTAAAGGTAGGTGTTACCCATCAATCTCATATACAACTTTTTTGGGGACATTGATAATTTTAAGCAAAGCTGATGTAATCTGAAAGGTAATTTTTGGTTCGACATGTTCCTTCGCGTCGTTTCTCATTCTTTCTCTTGTCAAAATGAAAGTGAACAAGTCAAGAAAGGGAGGAATATTGTATGATAAATTGGTTATTATCACCAAGTGTGTTTCCTAGAGGAGGGAACAATTCAAGAAAGGGAGGAATATTGTATGATAAATTGGTTATTATCACCAAGTGTGTTTCCTAGAGGAGGGAACAAGTCAAGAAAGGGAGGAATATTGTATGATAAATTGGTTATTACCACTAAGTGTGTTTCCTAGAGGAGGGAACAAGTCAAGAAAGGGAGGAATATTGTATGATAAATTGGTTATTATCACCAAGTGTGTTTCCTAGAGGAGGGAACAAGTCAAGAAAGGGAGGAATATTGTATGATAAATTGGTTATTACCACTAAGTGTGTTTCCTGGAGGAGGGAACAAGTCAAGAAAGGGAGGAATATTGTATGATAAATTGGTTATTACCACTAAGTGTGTTTCCTAGAGGAGGGAACAATTCAAGAAAGGGAGGAATATTGTATGATAAATTGGTTATTACCACCAAGTGTGTTTCCGAGAGGAGGGAGGGTATATTGAAGTTTTGACCTCGCCGCTGGGTCCCATATCGACCCGTCTTTGTGGACTCGTCGATATATGCCCAGTCGATGTCTCAACTTCAACACATCATCTCGGTCCTGCATTTTCGTTTGCGGAATGTAATGGGTTATTTTAATAAAATAACTTGCAAAAATAATTCTTGAATAACTTTTTTTTAAATTTTTTGTCTCAAAAACATAGGTTATGACCCCTCATTGGAACGAGCTCCACGAGCTCGTTCCAATGAGGGGTCATAACCTATGTTTTTGAGACAAAAAATGAAAAAAATAATGAAAATTAATTGCCGATTTTTAAGAATAGCGCTGGCCGGTTTTTGCCGTTACGTTGGGTAAAGGGTTAATTCACTGATAAGTCACTGATGATACAATACAAAACTCGGGCTGAAATAATTAAAAAATTAAACTGATTGTTGAAAGCATTTTGTGGAAGCGGGAAAGGGACAAAATAATTGGATGATGATCGTGAGACTACTAAGGAACAGTCCATATTCTTGTAGCATTACATTAATCTGCTGTGAATGTATTCCATAACTTTGATGTGGATGTAACAAAGAAGTGCACATACTTGAGAATACCGTCTACATGATCTAATACCTGTTCAGGAACATAGCATCGCTGAGTTGGTCCAAATACATGTAACATGCAACGCCAAATATGTCGATGATGGAATACCAAACAAAATTCCGAATGTTGTTAAGATAGCTGCAGGCCAGAATGGCGTTATGAACTTTGTCCGACGAGAAGCAATGATATCTTGTGCAGATTGAGGGGCCAGATTGGTGCGTCTTAGAAAAAAGTTTAGCAACTAAAATGAAGGCTCTTTTATCTTCTGGATATTTTCTACATGTCTTCCACAGACAAGACATTTCAAACTTGTTATGAACACTCAAAAACCTATTGTATGTGGCATTGTCGCTCATACGATCAAACCATTAGCTACGATATATTTGGTTTACCTCGTATCGTACAATTTACTTCCAAAGAGGTTTGTGGGGGAGGGGGGTGCATATATCGCGTATCCTAAATTCAGAAATGTCCTCATTGACGCCGTAAGGCTGAAGTGTTTTATTTATGTCTTCAATAAATGAATAATTATTGGATATCCCTTTAAGGTGAAGCTGGTAAAGCCTTAGCATAAAAGTTTGTTTTGCTGTTTTATTTCCTTCATAGTTACAGAGGGCTCCAAAATGGGAATGTTTACGTTTGTCAACCATGCAATTTAAGATAGATATACGCAAAAGTCCCTGAACAAAATCTGGGGTATTTTAATGAAATAATGCACAAATTTCGCTCTGATGTCTCAATTGTAACACCTGTCCGTAAGAAAGACGAATAATTATCAGGTCTGTTTTTTATTATTTTATATTTTATTTACATTATTTATATACAAGATTATCATACTAGACTTTTCTGAAGAAACTGAAATCATTAGCACTGATATTCAACATAATATCCAACCCTTTGAACCCGAGAGGCCCCTTTTTCCGGACCCGGAATCTGTTCCGCCATAATTTTATAAAGTAGTATGGCTGTAAAGGCAAGTTGTGGCGTAGATAATTAATATTTTCAACGTGCAGCTTCAAAGCTGCAAGTTGAAAATATTAATTATCTACCCCACACCTTGACTTTGCAGCCAGCCTACTTTATAAAATTATGACGGAAAGCTGCACGTTGAAAATATTAATTATCTACCCCACACCTTGCCTTTGCAGCCAGCCTACTTTATAAAATTATGACGGAAAGCTGCACGTTGAAAATATTAATTATCTACCCCACACCTTGACTTTGCAGCCAGCCTACTTTATAAAATTATGACCGAAAGCTGCAAGTTGAAAATATTAATTATCTACCCCACACCTTGACTTTGCAGCCAGCCTACTTTATAAAATTATGACGGAAAGCTGCACGTTGAAAATATTAATTATCTACCCCACACCTTGCCTTTGCAGCCAGCCTACTTTATAAAATTATGACGGAAAGCTGCACGTTGAAAATATTAGTTATCTACCCCACACCTTGCCTTTGCAGCCAGCCTACTTTATAAAATTATGACGGAAAGCTGCACGTTGAAAATATTAATTATCTACCCCACACCTTGACTTTGCAGCCAGCCTACTTTATAAAATTATGACGGAAAGCTGCAAGTTGAAAATATTAATTATCTACCCCACACCTTGACTTTGCAGCCAGCCTACTTTATAAAATTATGACGGAAAGCTGCACGTTGAAAATATTAATTATCTACCCCACACCTTGACTTTGCAGCCAGCCTACTTTATGAAATTATGACGGAAAGCTGCACGTTGAAAATATTAATTATCTACCCCACACCTTGACTTTGCAGCCAGCCTACTTTATGAAATTATGACGGAAAGCTGCACGTTGAAAATATTAATTGGTCTACTCCCAAATAATGAATATGAACTCTCCTCCAATTGCTGCCACTGAACTGACATGGAACATACCACCAGAGTTTAAAGGGTTAATAACCAGTTAACCACTATAAGAGGAAACATGGATCAAGGATGGTCAGGGGTGGAGGGAGGGAGAGGGAAGAGGGGAGTGAGGAAGAAGGAGAGGGAGGGAGAGAAAGAGAGAGAAAGAGATAGATAGAGAGATAGAGAGAGAGAAGGAGAGAGAGAGAAGGGGGGTCTGTTTAACCGATTTTTTGAAAAACTATAAAATACTGTTTGGGTTCTGACATAGATATCGTTTTCTGTTGCCCGATCCGGGGAGAGGGTCCTTGATAGTAAACCAGGCGCCAGAAACTTGGGGGGGGGGGGGGGGGGTGAGGCAGGCTTGGCCCAGGAGTCCAGGATTCTTGGGTGAGGCCTGTAAACCAGGTGCCAGAAACTTGGGGGGGGGGGGGAAAGATGGTGAGGCGGGCTTGGCCCATGATTCTTGGGTCAGGCCTGGGTTCCAAAGTTCTAACTCCTCTGCAAAACCTGCACCCCGATCACCAAGCGAGAACCAGCAAGATAAGTTGCCCGTCGTATTGGTATACTAGTTGCCACTCCTATAACGAATTAAATAAAGAAAACTGGTGTTACCAGGAATAGTGGAGTAATTTTAAGATGAGTGTTGTATGGTGATTAATGATGGCAATCAGTAAGGAAGAAATGAAAGAAGAGAATTGTACAGAAAATTTAACGCAAACTAAGATTTAGAGTGGTAAGAGGAGATTCGACGAAGTGAGAGACGAGATACTACCGCTATTCGAATGTCACGGCTTCCCCGTTTGGGAAAGCTGAGACATTCGGATAGCTGAATTAAGAGAGGAGGAAACTTTGGACTTTCTGAAAAGAATGAGAAACACTAACACTGTCAGAAAACTATAACAGATCTGAGAACATTCTGTAATTATTTGTTTTCGTTTAATAAGAGGTAACTTTCGTATCGGCCGAGATATCAGCCCTCGGCAATTTCACACCACTCTTCGACCTTCCGTCTCAGGCTGCCTGAGGATGATATATAGAGATTATTACCATTATGTGGATGTACAAAATATGTATCCGAGTCGAGCTCCGAGTTCTGAGGGCAGATCACGACGAGTCGAAGGCGAGTTATGATCTACCCTTAGAACCCGGAGCGAGACTCGGATACATATTTTGTATAGACACATAATGGTAATAATCATTTTGTCTTGTAATATATTGGGGATAAGTCAAGAATGTAGACGAATATACAACGAACTAATTATTCGTACGGATGAACAAAAAGAAAAGAAAAAAATGGACCTCACGCGAAAGGAAAGTGCTTGTATCCGACCCTCTGATACAAACATCGGAGTTAATACAGTCAAAATACATGTTGATTGTAAGATAAAAACTTATCTTATCTCGGACCGATATCTCGGCCGATATGAAACTAATCAAGTAATAGTCTCAAATATCGAGAATAAAAGAAAAAGAAAACAAGTCCCCAATGAAGCGGTTAAACAATACTGAAAGTGTGAGTGTGTGAGAATGATTCACAATTTAACTGGAAATAGATATATTTAAGTCTTTTTCTAATCTGGTAAATTAATGAAACTAACAAAATACACCCCCCCCCCACCCAAGAAGAAAAAAAAAAATCTTGAGTTTTTAAATGCGTCAAAACATAGCTTATGGACGCCTGGACTAGACGACCTGTTTACAGTGAGGGGTCATATATGTTCTTGAAGCAAATATTGAAAAAATATAATGGCGATATTTATCAAATGCGACGGCCGGCTGAGGGCGTCACGTTAGATACATTATTTGAAAATATAGTGAGTTGAGTAAACGTCTTTATAAGTAAGATACTTACCATGAGGCATTCTCAACAAATATGTTGCAAACAACAAAAAAGCTGACACAAAATCAAAGATGCTGATCATGACTGCATTAAGTGATTTATTGTATACAATATTGTTGTTAAAGACGCTGTCAGAGGTGTTTGGCAAATCTGAAAGTTTTCTGTTTCCCAGTGGATGGCGATTTCACATTGATATCCAGACTTTGTGCCAAGTAGCAACTGTATTGATGTGAAGAAACATAAACGACTTTTGTGCGCATGCTTTTAGATTCCATACCCAGTCATCAATAATAAACAGTTAACGCTTTAAGTCACTTCGTTTTCTTTTCTTGGTTTTGTTTTCTTTGAATATTGTTCTGCAGAAATGCGAAAATCGCAGAATATATTCTCAAATATGCCTTTTAATCATTAACTGGTTGGATGCTGGAAGCCACTATCGGGACTTTTCCAAAATATGAGGTAACAGAGCCAAAGCCAATATTTTCCACACTCGTGTTCCAAATTCAGTTAACCCTTTACCCAACGAATCGCCCGCATCCGCCCGTGTAATATGCAAATTCAGCAGCTGAAAAAATATTATTTTTCGAAACACTTTCAACAAAACCATATCATGTGACCCCTCTTTGGAACGAGCTCGTCGAGCTCGTTCCAAAGAGGGGCCACATGATATGGTTTTGTTGAAATTTTTTGAAAAAATTTAAAAAATGATATTTAAAATAATAAATTTTGAAATCGTCTGCGTTGGGTAAAGGGTTAAACGTAAATATTATTTTGTTTATATAGAATTGTTTCATTATAACTTATTGAGGAGTGCCTGTGGGCACTCTCCAATAATTTGTAGTAAAACAATCTGTGATGAACAAATGCTGGCCACTAAAATTATTGTGGCCCTCAACCAGTTAACCACATGTTATCAGTGATTTACCGATTTGACAAATCTGCTTAAAATACTTGTTTGTTGTGAGAAAAAAACGCTACTGTGCCATTGTATTTCCCACCGACGTTAAACAAAAAAGTAAATCTATGATTTAAGATTTGAAAATTTGGTTTCCAGAAATCCGTTTTAGTTAGGAGGTATGATGATGGCTTCCCTATTCATTCCCCGATAGTCCAGCCATAAGATAATTCCCAATATTCACTAAAACACAGTAGATATCCTCTATATATAATAATAATAATAATAATTAATTTTGTATAGCGTGAAACCACCTAGGGTGCTGTAAAACGCTTAACAGATTGTGTTTGCGGAAATTATGAAATAAGTAATTTGAATAGATGAGTTTTAAGCTGTTTTTTAAAGGTAGGTAAACTTGTTTGTGACCGAAGATTCTAGGGCAATGCATTCCAGAGTCGTGGACCAGCAACTGAGAAAGCCCGCTCGCTCGCCAGCACTGATCTCGTGAAAGGTACAGTCAGTGACAAATTGTCAGAAGAACGAAGACAGCGTGTGGGTGTGAGGAGAGAGAGAAGGTCACTCAGGTACGCGGGTGAAAGACCATGAATGCATTTAAATACTAGTAGGAGGATTTTAAAATGCACTCGACTTTGGACTGGAAGCCAATGTAGATTCTTCAAGATAGGAGTGATATGATCGAAGCGTTTAGCACCGCTGATAATTCGAGCAGCAATATTCTGAATTCTCGGTAGCTGCTGCAGCAATATGAGAGGTAAACCAAGGAAAAGAGAATTGCAGTAATCCAACTGAGATTTTATGAAGGAGTGAACCAGTTGCTCCAGAGGTCTACGGCTAAGGAAGGAACGGAGTTTACTCAGCTTCCTGAGTTGCCAATAGCAAATTTTACTAATTTTTTTAATGTGGGACTCAGGGGTGAGATTAATATAAAAAACACCCCAATGTTCCTAGCATTGCTGGTGACTAGAGTGGTATAATCACCAACATCGATTGACTGAATAGGAGAGGAAAAAGTTGTTCTTTTCCTTGAAATGGCCAATACTTCGGTTTTTGAATCGTTCATTTTGAGCCGGTGATTGGACATCCATTGTCTGACTGAGTTGATGCATCTTTCTATTTCAGACACGGTGCCAACTGTTTCAGAAGCATCAGATGGGTTGAATGCTAAGTAGAGCTGTGTGTCATCAGCGTAAAGATGGTATGGCACCCCAAGATCTCTCAGCATTCGTCCAAGTGACTCTGTATATAGGGTAAATAGTATGGGGCCAAGAACTGAACCCTGTGGTACACCACAATTCAATGCTTCACTTTCGGATCTGGTGTTTTCAATGTGAATTTGTTGGGAACGATGTTCTAGATAACTCTGAAACCATATAAGAACAGTCCCAGTGCGAAATAACAAATATATATAGGTATCAAGTGTCGTATTGATAATAATATGGCAAATCTGAGTTGAAAACAAAACTTTAGATTAAGAATACATTCAAATTCAACTGCGAACAGTCTGAGTCGAGGTGTGTATCTTCTTTGCTTTTCAAAGCGAAACTGAACTACTATTTTGAAAGTTTGTCATTCGAGCAAACACAGTTCTTGAGCACATATTAGTTTTGTGTGTTATTTCGCACGCAGTGGCAGAAGCAGCTCGTTCCCTTTCGGGGCCACAAACTATGTATTTGTAACAAAAAAGTAACACAAATAATTAATGCTGCCCCACAATTTCATTTTAGTTCCGCAGACGCAGACATTAGGATACGTTGTCCCCCCCCCCCGATGTTCTATGTTAGATATGTTGTGGACATTCATACATAACTCACAACGATTGTTGATGGTTATACTAATATTACCGAATTTGTTCCACAGGTGTAGATGGTATATACACAGAACGACACACGCGTGTGAATGGGTTAATTGATATGGCACGAGTGCCAGCGCGAAAGGATGGAACGGGAGGCCGCAGACCTCTGATGACGCAATCTATAATTTCAACCTAGTCCTTAAAATCTATTTTTAATAGTCACTGTTCGTGACAAAGGTAGTCCACAATATAAACGGCCGGTTTTAGCAGGGATACCGATGGAGATTCCTAAATACCTTACCGGTCCTGATATTCACTCCTTGCTTGATTTGCGTAGGGGGCCTTTCGGGATACAGGTATGGTCCTCATTTTACCCCCAAGTTCCACTATATATGAAATACAGCGACACTGACCATCATGTACCAGATTTGCGCACCCCATCTTTCCCTCTTTCGGAGCAAAAAAAGGAAGACTATTACTGTTCTCTATTTCTTGCTCGCCTTTACCCCCTTTCGACGTATCCTGGGAAAGAGGGGTCCAGCATTGCAACAAAGTGAAACCATCCAAGAACACTCCCAGTGCGAAATAACACATATATATAGATATCAAGTGACGTATTAATAATAATATGGCAAATCTGAGTTGAAAACAAAACTGATGTTTCTATTTTTTATGTTTCTTATGTTTTAGCATTGCAGTGGGCACCCGTTTCCTCACTAGGGACAATACGAGATCTTGGTATGTAGAACTCGTATTCCTATCTTCAATCAATTTAATTATCACAATGTACAGTGTCATTTCTATGTTTATATCTAAATTATGATGAATGAAAGGTTTTAGCGCGCCGAAGGCTCGCGGGGACGATGTGGGATTTGCCAATCCCTTGCGACCCGGTTTACCTTATTTTATCTCACTTGCATCACACAGGCCTAGCTTCCTATTGCCTCAAATGGGGTCTGAGGTGGTATGCACGCGGTTAGAATTTCCGGCAGATTACGTTGGATTGATAGATTGTCAATAATCAATCCCTCAACGCCATTAAGACTATTAGAGAGTGGGCTTTATTCGGTTCCAGCTTGGCGATGGTAGAGGTTTGATTCCCACTATGGTGGGAAATTATGAAACCACCAGTATTTTTATATAGATATGTTATTTCTATCTCATGTACCCATGTCGGATTGATGAGTGAATAAATTTCAATTGAAAATTGAATTGACAAGTGCCATATCGATTAACCCATTCACACACGCGTGTCGTTATGTGCTAATTACAAGTCTTTCCGTCTATAAAAACAATTATTAGAAGGAAATTCAGCAATTCATGTGACAACTATCAACACAAAACACAAAACAACACATTTTATCGCCAATCAAATTTGCGAAGGGAACCCGTGTTACTATTTCGTCCCCTGAGTTCCAATGTGTTCTATGTGCCTATTGGCACATAGAACACATTGGAAGTCAGGGGAAGATTTTCAGCTATCTCAAGCGATTCAACCTGTAATTGAATTGCACGATTTGTAGAAAATTCCAGTGAAATTTAGCTTCTATTTAAAAATAGCTCGTCAAAGATTTCCGTTCCGCACATTTGCGGAACAGATTTTCATTTTCCACATGGTCTATGCTGGTCTATGCTGTAGATGAGGATTTCATAGAACAGGTGTGTAATAAAAAGGCTGCCGGTGAGAGATATCTACACAAACGTCTTCGCAAACAAATAGAACCCTGGGGTCCATTGGCAGAAACATTGCCTGTGTTTGCTGTGAGTAACCAGGAGAACCTTCCATGCTTTGTATGCCATTCGACATGACAACTGCGCGCAATTCCTACTCGCAATTAAGCCCAGATAAGCACACAGTTCGTTGCAGGACTTCTAGTTTTAACTGTATGTTCTCCACGCGCATTATTGGCTGTATGGCTTAGTCGGAAAATGCATAAAGCAATAGACACATTCGCATAAATGGTTTATGAGAAAACTTTCAAAATCAAAATCAAAGCCACACCACTGTCTGGAGGAGATAGGTGAGACCTAACTTTTTCTTGAGATCGCCCCACATGAATGCAGTGGAAAATCTAATGGTTAAATAACCAACCTATGTGGTGGTAAACAAAATATTTACTCTGTCGAGAAAATATACGCGTTCAGTGTTACATTTTCAGTGAGTTCCCGTGAATAGTTGTCCATCGGGGGACATGACAACTGTTACTTATTTCCAGTTTCCTTTTCGACCTTCATTATCAACTTATAGTATCGGTTGATAACGAATGTCGAATAAGGAACAGCTGGTAAGTAAGGATTGTCACATCCGTGTTGTCAGGATAAATAGAGGCGATCCTCGGTAAGATTTGTATCGCCCGAGATATCAGTCTGCGGTAACTTCATATCAGCCTGAGACGGAAGGTCGAAGGCTAATGTAAAGTTATCGAGAGCCGATATCCCGGCCGATCTGAAACTAACCGAGTGATAACCTCTTTATCGATTAAATCAAAACATATAATTACAAAATATTCTTAGATCACAGTTTTCAGAGAATGTTATTATTTCTCTTTCTTTTGTTTGTGTCTTCTTCTCCTAGTTTCTCTCCTAGAACGTCTCGGCTTCCGGCCCGACGTTCGAATAGCTGTACAATCGTTCTCACCGTGTACGACAACGAATCTCAGCTTGCGTTGAATTATCTGTACAATACACTTATTTCTTCTCTTCATCCACCTAATCTGTACTTATTGCCATCATTAATTCTCCATAGAAAAAAATCGGCTTCAAACCACTCCATTTTGCTCGGTAATGCCAATTTTCCTGATTGCGTCCGATGAATAACTCGAATTCGATGCAAGCAAATTGATTGCGCCCAACACCGCATCAAGGGGGGGCAACTCTAGATTGCTGCAGTCGAACGAGATCGTCGTCAAATCATTTCCAATAAATAATAATTTGGTAACTACTTTACATATGAACCAAACGTAACAGGTAAAGGCTTCATGTGAAGGCAGTGTGTCATGTACCACATCCATGATTCATTTCCTCACGTTGAGTGTCACGAAGTAGAAACTAGAAGTCCCGTGACTGTAATGCGCACTAGTTTGAAGTAAAAGCGCGCTTAGTGAGTGCGCTTTTGTCCCTATCAAATTTAGCATAACTCAATTACTCTAGAAAACAGCGTACCCAACTCTGCAATTCTATACTAGTAAATAGAGATAATTAACATCATTCCTGAACACTACTGCGATACATGTACATGTAATGACGCAAATAGACGTAGATATTAAATTCGACTACATTTTCAGAATGAAGATCACTTAATCGCAAAGCTGTATATTCTACATTCGAAAAGTATTTATAATTGTTCACAGCAGCACAAGAAATACTTGCAAACTTTCATCACATGGATCACCGGGTTGACCCGGTGGTCCATGTGTTGAAAGTTTGCAAGTGCTTCTTGTGCCTTGTCTCCCCGCGGAAACCTCGGGAAGTGAAACAGTGCCTGTTCAATGCGGCAAACAGGCTCTGTTTTATTGGTAAAATAGGACCCAGTCACCAATGCTTTGGAGGCGCAAACCCTCTCTAAAGTGGGCAACATGGCTTATTAACGCTCAACCCTGGTCTTGAGTTGATACTCATGTTGTGGACATGATTAGCCATTGTGCAAATATATGTGACCTTAAACACCAATAAATAATTGTGTCTTGTCCTCACAGGTTGTGATAATTTCTAAGTGGAAAATCTATCCCACGGCGATTTTATCCACTTTCCACATATTGTAGTCTCAATATTTTATTTCTGTTTGATCGGTCCAGTTCGTGATTTCACTACCGACGTAGCTGATAACGCATTATATTTTGCATTGCACAGCGCAAACGCTCTTGTGTGTTTTAGACTACTTCATTTTTCTGCAGAAAGGAACACATAAATTGACGAGAGCTTTCTGCGCTAATTGTGACAGGACTTCTAGTTTGAACTTTAGTGTAGGTCAAGATAAAAATCTATGTGATGGCGCGTCTGGAATTGTTCTTACATCCTGACCATAACTTTGTCAAACACTGAGCATTCATCCAAACTCCATTCATATATGGAAGATGTCTTGTCGTTTATTGGTCAACATATTTTCTGATACATGGTGGCAAAAATCCACTCTTACTTATCTCTCCACGATAAACATTTTGGTTCCCTGAGCGGTAACTTCCTTACCAACAAATACATCTGATAAAACTTCGTAAAAATATTTATCTTACAATCAACATGTATTTTGTCTGTATTAACTCCGCAATTGTCGTGTATCACATCCCCTGATACAGATGTTTGTATCAGAGGGTTGGATACAAGCACGTTCCTTTCGCGTGAGTTCCATTTTTTTTTTGTTCATCTGTACGAATAAATAGTTCGTTATATACTCGTCTACATTCTTGACATATCCCCAATATATTGTAAGATAAAATGATTATTACCATTATGTGGATGTACAAAATATGTATCCCAGTCTCGCTCCGGGTTCTAAGGGTAGATCATAACTCGTTGTCGACTCGTCGTTATCTGCCCTTAGAACCCGGAGCGAGGCTCGGATACATATTTTGTACATCCACATAATGGTAATAATATCTATGTATTACAGCTTTCTCTCAAATGGCAGTTGCTCACCTCAACACAAACTCATACATGTGTAAATCATACTTAGACCAGAAAATACGCAGAATTACACAATATGTTCTATATTCCATGATCAAGGTCGGGGTTAGAGAGCAAATGACATATGAATGTTTATTTTTTTATTTATTTAGGAGAAAGCTGACCCTAGAGTTGGTTCCAGCGAGGGGTAGGACCCAACACACGCCCCAGTTATACATTATCAATGTATTTTCCAGAACTAGAAGGTGTATCCGTGTATTCTAAAAAAACTTTTACACGAGGAGTCGTCAAACTTTCCGGTAACTCTGGCGGCAACAGGGACTCGAATATTTCCATTGTACTCCTTCACCTCCGTCTCTCTCTAGGAATATAATCATAATTCATGGGTTAACCCCCTTGCCACTGAAAACTAGAAACCTGAACGAAACCAGACAGAGAAGAGGCGTTTTAATTATTATTTTATCTCCGATGTCTAATTTTATGGTCAAGCTAAAATTTGAGGGTACAGTATAGCCGCCGTAGACTGGACGTAATCCACTCGAGTTCAGTGATGACTACGCATGCGTATACCGGGTAATAAAATCATCATTAGCAGAATTTTAATTAATGAAGCACCAGGTTTTACCGGTGCTTCATTAATTAAAATGTTGCGAATGATTATTCCTATAATTAGTGTTTGGAATCTAATACTATTGCGTTCGTGGAAATATCGCCTACTCGTGAAAAGTGACTTGTTCACGGCGATCGTACTGTAAAATCGCCATTCAAATGTCATTACGTTTTCTTTTTTGAATTTTGCATCCAGAACACAGCTTATTTCATATAATAAGAACGAACTCGACGAATGGGTCAAAAGCTGTGTTTGTGGGGAGAAAAATAAAACATTTCCATTTTAGGAATGTTAAGGAGAAAGGTTACCACCCCACCCCCAGAATATCAAATTGACAACAACAATCCAAGGTGGTCTGTCATGTATACAATGAAACTGAAATGCAGTTTTCGGTATGATTTATTTAAAAAAAAGCGTGGGATAAGAACGGAAATAGTATATATGCAACACATATTTATACATGAATATTAACAGAATAGTTTATAAAGATATTGCCAACACTAATTCTTTCTAGCACAATTATAAAGACCTCCTGCCTTATTACATTCCTCTTGGTATCAGCTAATAGTAGGGGGGGGGGAAGATGTGGTTTCACAACTGATTCATATGAAACTGGAATTCTATATTTATCCCTATGGAACTGGATTTCTGGATTCCCATTGGTCACATATAAATAAGATCACTGTCATCTTGGGGTGGTGGTGGTGGTAGGGGGTGCAGATGTTGCTATAAATAAAGAATGTCCAACAAAAATAATCTCGAAGATTTTCAATTTTCTGACGCTTTGTAGCCGCCGATCGCGTTTTAACCCTTTACATAACACAGTATTTTTAAAAAAATAAATTAAATTTCACATTTTTTCGAGAAAAAACGTCGCAATTTTTCAATAAAAACATACAATTATGAAAGTCATTAGAACCAGCTCGACGAGCTGGTTCTAATGATATTCATATTTGTATGGTTTTATTTAGAAATTTCCAGATATTTAAGGCGGTGGTAGGTTTATTCTGGTTAATTGTTTGATCGTTTTTGGCTGCTATGCTAGGTACAGGGTTATGCTATGATGTCTGTTAATAATGAATATATACAATATACAATATTTTATTCACAATATACATGTACATATAGTGTAGTTACAAATATAAATGTATTTAGATGTTTTACAAAAAAAAAATATTGTGTAACTGGAACTGTGACAAGTTGTAAAAAACATGCATATTGTAAGGAGACAGCATAGCCCAATGGATGTCTTCCTGCCATCTCCTATTTGGAAGTGCGAGGATGGGACAGTACAGGTGGTAAATAAGTTTCAATTTCTTTTCAAAAGATGCAATACATAACAAAGACCGGTATTCTTTATTAAATGTTTGGGGGAGATTCAGACAAGGAAAGCATTACAGATCTGGCCACGCCTTAAAGGCGGTCTACACCGTGTTCTTATCTTACTATGTTTATCTGAGCTGCTGTTAGTAATGGCCTAGTCACGCAAGAGATCACCGACTCTAGTGTTACAATCAGGACACTGTGGATTGAAACATGTCGGGGTGTATTATAAGTTCCCAAGGCGTGTAACATTATGGAGCGTTTGAATATAGAGCGACTCGGTTCAGATTGAATGTCATTGCTTAGGTCATTCCATAGTTTAGGGAATGAGTGTTTTGGTAAATTTGCAGAGAAGCATGTTCGAGGTGTATATCTCTTTAATTGTCCACTATGTCTGGTTAGCATTCCGGTTGGGTGATTATAGATTTGGAGGAAATTTTCAAAACTTTTTGGCAAGTTTCCAGTGTGCCAATCACGAATGAACAGTAAAGTGTGTAGCCTGTAAAGATCATCAAACTTGAGAATTTCATCTTTGAGGAATAAGGGGTTCGTGTGGGAATTGTATTTTTTTATATTTATTACACGCAGAGCTCTCTTTTGTAATGTAAATAGCTTTTTTGTGGCTGTTGCATGACCCCAGACTTGAATTGCATACAGCAAGTGACTCTGAACCAAAGTGAAGTAGAGTGTTTTAAGGGCTTGATGAGGGAGAATTCCTTTTGCCCTATTTATTGTGTATATCGCTCTGGAAATCTTCGATGCTATATATGAAACATGGCTATCGAATTTGATATTTTCATCAAAACATACTCCTAAGAATTTTATTGTCTTCGTGTCCGATCTATTTGATATCTGGGTTAATTCTGAGTTATTAAGGAGAAGGCGACGCTGGGTTTGGACATACTTTGTATGAGGTGGGTGAATGAGTCATTAGAACCAGCTCGACGAACTGGTCCTAATGATATTCATATTTGTATGGTTTTATTTAGAAATTTCCAGATATTTTAGGCGGTGGTAGGGTTTATTCTGGTTAATTGTTTGATCGTTTTTGGCTGCTATGATAGGTAAAGGGTTATGCTATGATGTCTGTTAATAATGGATATGTTGATGATGAGGGTATTTTTAATACAATACAAATTGAATATTTACATTATATAATAGTTATAATTGACAAAAATAACGAGATTACTGATAAAGTGATACTAAGTAGGTTTTATGCTAGATAAACACCATAATGTCTAAATGAAGGAAAACATTCACGGCGTTACATCTGTCGAGTCATCAAACGTCGTCGATTGGTGGAGGAGGAATGAAGACATTCACGGGTGGAGGAAGCCGGATTACCCGGGGAGAACCACCGAACAACGACGAGCAACTGCCCGTTTACCGGGTAATAAAATCATCATTAGCAGAATTTTAATTAATGAAGCACCAGGTTTTACCGGTGCTTCATTAATTAAAATGTTGCTAATGATTATTCCTATAATTAGTGTTTGGAATCTAATACTATTGCGTCCGTGGAAATATCGCCTACTCGTGAAAAGTGACTTGTCCACGGCGATCGTACTGTAAAATCGCCATTCAAATGTCATCACGTTTTCTTTTTTGAATTTTGCATCCAGAACATAGCTTATTTCATATAATAAGAACGAACTCGACGAATGGGTCAAAAGCTGTGTTTGTGGGGAGAAAAATAAAACATTTCCATTTTAGGAATGTTAAGGAGAAAGGTTACCCCCCCCCCCCCCCCCAGAATACCAAATTGACAACAACAATCCAAGGTGGTCTGTCATGTATACAATGAAACTGAAATGCAGTTTTCGGTATGATTTATTTAAAAAAGTGTGGGATAAGAACAGAAATAGTATATATGCAACACATATTTATACATGAATATTAACAGAATAGTTTATAAAGATATTGCCAAAACTAAATCTTTCTAGCACAATTATAAAGACCTCCTGCCTTATTACATTCCTCTTGGTATCAGGTAATAGTGGGGGGGGGGGGGGGGAGATGTGGTTTCACAACTGATTCATATGAAACTGGAATTCTATATTTATCCCTATGGAACTGGATTTCTGGATTCCCATTGGTCACATATAAATAAGATCACTGTCATCTTGGGGTGGTGGTGGTGGTAGGGGGTGCAGATGTTGCTATAAATAAAGAATGTCCAGCAAAAATAATCTCGAAGATTTTCAATTTTCTGACGCTTTGTAGCCGCCGATCGCGTTTTAACCCTTTACATAACACAGTATTTTTAAAAAAAATAAATTAAATTTCACATTTTTTCGAGAAAAAACGTCGCAATTTTTCAATAAAAACATACAATTATGAAAGTCATTAGAACCAGCTCGACGAGCTGGTTCTAATGATATTCATATTTGTATGGTTTTATTTAGAAATTTCCAGATATTTAAGGCGGTGGTAGGTTTATTCTGGTTAATTGTTTGATCGTTTTTGGCTGCTATGCTAGGTACAGGGTTATGCTATGATGTCTGTTAATAATGAATATATACAATATACAATATACAATATTTTATTCACAATATACATGTACATATAGTGTAGTTACAAATATAAATGTATTTAGATGGTTTACAAAAAAAAAATATTGTGTAACTGGAACTGTGACAAGTTATAAAAAACATGCATATTGTAAGGAGACAGCATAGCCCAATGGCTGTCTTCCTGCCATCTCCTATTTGGAAGTGCGAGGATGGGGCAGTACAGGTGGTAAATAAGTTTCAATTTCTTTTCAAAAGATGCAATACAGAACAAAGACCGGTATTCTTTATTAAATGTTTGGGGGAGATTCAGACAAGGAAAGCATTACAGATCTGGCCACGCCTTAAAGGCGGTCTACACCGTGTTCTTATCTTACTATGTTTATCTGAGCTGCTGTTAGTAATGGCCTAGTCACGCAAGAGATCACCGACTCTAGTGTTACAATCAGGACACTGTGGATTGAAACATGTCGGGGTGTATTATAAGTTCCCAAGGCGTGTAACATTATGGAGCGTTTGAGTATAGAGCTACTCGGTTCAGATTGAATGTCATTGCTTAGGTCATTCCATAGGTCATTCCATAGTTTAGGGAATGAGTGTTTTGGTAAATTTGCAGAGAAGCATGTTCGAGGTGTATTTCTCTGTAATTGTCCACTATGTCTGGTTAGCATTCCGGTTGGGTGATTATAGATTTGGAGAAAATTTTCAAAACTTTTTGGCAAGTTTCCATTGTGCCAATCACGAATGAACAGTAAAGTGTGTAGCCTGTAAAGATCATCAAATTTGAGAACTTCATCTTTGAGGAATAAGGGGTTCGTGTGGGAATTGTATTTTTTTATATTTATTACACGCAGAGCTCTCTTTTGTAATGTAAAGAGCTTTTTTGTGGCTGTTGCATGACCCCAGACTTGAATTGCATACAGCAAGTGACTCTGAACCAAAGTGAAGTAGAGTGTTTTAAGGGCTTGATGAGGGAGAATTCCTTTTGCCCTATTTATTGTGTATATCGCTCTGGAAATCTTCGATGCTATATATGAAACATGGCTATCGAATTTGATATTTTCATCAAAACATACTCCTAAGAATTTTATTGTCTTCGTGTCCGATCTATTTGATATCTGGGTTAATTCTGAGTTATTAAGGAGAAGGCGACGCTGGGTTTGGACATACTTTGTATGAGGTGGGTGAATGAGTCATTAGAAACAGCTCGACGAACTGGTTCTAATGATATTCATATTTGTATGGTTTTATTTAGAAATTTCCAGATATTTTAGGCGGTGGTAGGGTTTATTCTGGTTAATTGTTTGATCGTTTTTGGCTGCTATGATAGGTAAAGGGTTATGCTATGATGTCTGTTAATAATGGATATGTTGATGATGAGGGTATTTTTAATACAATACAAATTGAATATTTACATTATATAATAGTTATAATTGACAAAAATAACGAGATTACTGATAAAGTGATACTAAGTAGGTTTTATGCTAGATAAACACCATAATGTCTAAATGAAGGAAAACATTCACGGCGTTACATCTGTCGAGTCATCAAACGTCGTCGATTGGTGGAGGAGGAATGAAGACATTCACGGGTGGAGGAAGCCAGATTACCCGGGGAGAACCACCGAACAACGACGAGCAACTGCCCGCTCCCCAACATCGTAACTCCGCACTGCACCTCATCAACACATTTGCAATAGTTGCGTGGGAGGAATCCCCGCGCTGCGGGTGATTTAGTGGTGGTGCGCTCTCCACTTACTGTAGAAATGCCTAGCATTCCTGGGGTTCTCCCCTTACAGACAACAGTGCCCTGTTTTTTCGTCTATCGAGGTAAGGGTTTATTTAGCCCATTACCTCTTTTTGAAAGTGCACTCTGCAAGGAGAGATGCAAATCGGGTGAATGCTACACGTGGTACGTTCTCGAGAGCACTTAATGCATACTGATTTCTACAATATAAATGTTTATATCTAAAATCATGGGCACGTCATGAGTATGTATAAATTGTGTTCTGCTAAAATGCACTTGGGCATTGATCCTAAAGGATGGAAATAGGAGAGAGGGTGGAAGGGGAGGGAGGGGGGTGGAGAGGAAGGAGGGAGGGAGGGAGGGCCGAGGGAGCGATCAACTAAAGTTGACAATGATATTATCTTGTGTGGATACACCACCTCCAGCATGCTTCAATTTTTTACATGTTTTGTATATTTATTATTACTTTACCCCATATTACATAGGAATAAGTTCAAAAAATAAACTGTAAACTGTAATCAAATCGACGAAATATGACAACCGAGACGAATTAACTGTAGTTATAATTTGTATTGATAAACTTCTCAACTTACGCAGAGCATCTGTAAAATCAGAAAAGACAAATGTTTGTGACTCGAGAATAAAAAAATAGCGTGCGTTTGCCAAAATTATTGTCAGTGCATGTCTATTTGTAAAATCAAAGCGATTTTAATGTACAGTTGTGTCGCATCTAAACTTCTGTGAAGTACAAAAACTGAGACAAAGGATAAAGTGTGTTACTATTTTCACAAAAACATCTATGACTTCAAAAGTACAGTCCACTACGGCATAATAAAACAAACATTCCACACACACTCCGGCATCATACATTCTTCCTCCCCGAACCACTCTGTAACCGACATGTCCATTAGGATTGTTCTCAAGTTACCATCAGATAGAGCAAATATGAAAAGTAGGTCAAATCGAGTGGGGGTTGATCGGATTGGTCTCCGTGGACGGACATTCCGACGTAAATGAAGCGTCAAACACAACGAAATTGTAGAAAGGACTCGTAAAATGGTATTTTTTAGAATTGAGATAACTAAGTAAGGGACATCACTCCATTTCATTTGTTCTACTTCCTTTACAGAAAACAGTGTATCATTGAAATATTTCTGGGAACCAGTCCTTTAAATCATATTACGATGTTTTGAGAATCAGAAAGCAATGCTATTTTTCAAAAGTGTCGAATCTTATATTTTGATAGTTTTAGAGTGAGGATATCTGAATTCAAGGCTATTGTACTGTTTTTAAGTTTTTACGACACACACGAACTGGTGGCCATTTAGTTTTATCTCACAATCAGATATATAGAGAATATCTCCTGTCTTGAGAGGGTCAGAGAATTATCTCGCGAATTTACACTTCCTTCATTCCTTCCTGTCGATGAACCAGGCGATACAACAGTCAGGTGGCAATTATAGAGTGCCACAGGGGCGGGTGCGTACATTATTGTCTCAGTTGCATGTATAAATAAGTAAGTACGTCTGTCTCTATGGCAACCGACCACAACAGCCAGTACAGAAACGACCATTATTCCTTCTCACAAGCGTTATTTTATAAAACAAAATTCCGAAAACTTTGTTCGATACGGCTAAAGACGTCAGTTTGTGTCAAACAAGTGACGCTATGGGTAGAGTATCACCAACTTAGTCTGTCTTTCTAATGTGCATGCAACTGAGTGCATGCACGACTCAGTCAATTTCTTTTATATAAGCTATCTTCCAGCCATAAGTGTAAGAATAAGAGTGAACCCGCTGATGGTGGAATGAACGGGCCAAAGGGTTCAAACTTTACATTTGCCGAAGATTCCCCGCAGGAACCCCGGGAAGTGAAGCAGTGCCTATTCACTGCGGTAAACAGGCTCTGTTGTACTGGTAAAATAGGACCCAGTCACCAATGCTCGTGAGATGAAAACCGTCTCTAAAATGGACAACATGGCTTATTAACGCTCATCCCTGGTCTTGCGTTGATACTCATGTTGTAGTCATGATTAGATATTGTGCAAAAATATGTGACCTTAAACGCCAATAAATAAATAAATAAATAAATAAATAAATAAATAAATAAATAAATAAATAAATAAATTTGCCGAAGATATATTGCGATATTTTTTGGAGGTTATTACATGGTTAGTTTCATACAAGTAGCGATATCATCCCTCTGTAACTTCACTTCAAGTTCGGTCTCAGGCTAATATGAAGTTACCTCGGGCTGATACCTCGGCCGATATAAAGCTAACCAAGTTATAACCTGTTCATTTATTAGACCAAAACAAATACTTACAAAAAATCCCAGATCTGTTACAGTTTTCTGAGATTGTTATTTGTGTTTCTCATTCTTTTTACTGAGTCCGAAGTTCCCTCTTCTTCAAGTTCAGCTATCGGAACGTCGCGACTTCCCCGCTGGGGAAGTTGCGGCTTCGGATTGCTGAACAATCTCTTCTCACACTTCGACGAATGTTCGACTCTGAATCTTAGTTGCGTGGAATTTCCTGTACAAATCTCTTCTTTCTTTTCTTCATCTACCTACTTGTTACTTATTGCCATCTTTAATTCCTAATCATACAAATACACAGCTTTGAACTTACGCCAAGTCACACCAATTTTCCTGAATGCGTTCGGCTAAAACGGTGAAAGGTATCCATGTAAACAAATTCGTTGTATCTTGTAACGCATCGAGGGGGCAACTATCGACTGGTTCATATCAGACGAGATCAGCTGAAGTCATATCTGCCGAGCTTGATAATGGGTAATCCAGAGAAAGAAAATCACATCAAATCACAACCAATAAATAAATATATAATAACACATTTGCACTATCTCCAATTTTTGTAGTCACTGTTTAATCGCGTAACAGGGAGCGCGGTGGCTCAGTAGGTAGAGGTGCAGGTTGCAAGCCGAGAGGTCCTCGGTTCGAATCCCACCTGCGGCAACCGCGTTGTGCCCTTGGGCAAAACACTTCATCTCCATTGCCCGCATGGGGACACGATGACGCCGTGTACTAAGGCGTACTGCACGTCGATGGTACACATGTCTTCAACCAATCTAACCCTGCCTGTGCTGCAGTGCGGAGTTACGATGTCGGGGAGCTGGCAGCTACTCGTCGTTGCTCGGTGGTTCTCTCCGGGTACTCCGGCTCCCCCCCCCCCCCCGTAAAACTGTCACGGTCATGATTAGCCACTGTGCATAAATATGTGGCCTTAAACATCAATAAAATAAATAACATAAATCGCGTAACATGTGAGAGAATGAGAGAGGGAGACCATGCACCCTGTACCCGTCCCGCTGACACCCCCGCTTTGGTCCTTCACCATTTTGCAACCCTCAAGACTAAAACATAGGCCTGGTGCATAGGATCGTTCCATTTTTCTCCATTTCATACATAATATATAACAAATAACAACAGAAGAGTTAAAGAAATGTCTAGAAACACCAAACTACACGTTATAAGTGGAAAACAACACAAAACATTTCAGCTAAAACAGACATTTATGTACACTTTTAGAAAGGAGACCTCAAAATTATTTACATTTTGAATACACTCAAAGAATCTTAAAAAGTTATTCACATTAAAAATTTAAACTCAGATTATTCAACCGGAAATTTGTACTCATATATGTTGCTCTCCCTGTCCGGGGTAATCGACCGGGAACCACAGTGTATTACGAATTCGACGATTAGGTTATTTAAAAAAACAGTATTTATCGTATCTGCTAATGTTTTATGCATAATCCATAGAATGTATCACAGAGTTTTGTCAAACAAGAATGATTTGGTTGATTACAGTCGCAGTTGCTTCATGGAAAAATTGCGACTTGAAAAGAAAACGGATATAGCTTCTCGTGATTAATGTTGTTGCATTCCTTTTTGGCTGGTACAGTATTGCAGAAAGGAAAGTGGGGAGAGATATTCTTATGAGTCGCGACCCTGTCTCGATCTGGTCGACAGTTTGTATCCAGTTTTGTTCTAACAGTCCTGTAGAAACCAGAATGGGTTTCGTTTTGCATCTGCAATTTTCTTCAAATTTTGTCGTAGCACGAAAGTACTTCAGACTGTACACAGTCGTCATGGTTACCACTAGATGGGATATTTTTGAGTTGTTTACAGACATGATCAGCACGGTAGAAGATAATACCAACACAGTTTGCGAGTCTTCGGCATTGTCTGGCGCAGTCGATGGTGGATACAGCAACAAATTGAAACATCTCAACTCTGGTGTCTTTTGGGTCATTCCTTCTGATAAAATACCCCTTCTCCAAATCACCGCCTGAAAGTTAAACAAAAAGTAAAGTAGACAATACCTAAATGACTCCCAAGTTTATAATGAAATCGATGACTCTGCGAAGTTTGGAAATTCGACTCTAGTCGAAACCGCCTCAATGATTCGATTCCATTCGATTTGTGTCGGAAATTTACGAATCGTCGAGATGTTCTCAAAATCCTACCAACTATCTCATCTGGACACGAAACATAGGGCAAATATAATAACACTTTTACAGCTGTATTTTTACCTGCGTCGCCAGCGGCAGAGCAGGTTTAGTAACCGCTCGACTCCGTCCGTCAGTCCGTTTGTCCGTCAGTCCGTCCGAAACACTTCTTCCGTCAAAGTTTTCTTGGCTTCTATGAAAGGGAATGATTTTATATTTGGTCTGCTGCTTCATAATGATGAGTTGTATCGTGTATCTAATTTTCAGATCTGCCGTGCAGCCATTCCATGCAGCGACGCAGGTCCAGACCCGGTATTGGTCTTGGCTTGTTAAAAATTGTATTTGCTGTTTATGGAAAGAACTAACTGAAATGAACCACGAGCATTTTCAAAGATGTGGCAATTTGCCAGTTGGCAAATTGCCACATCTTTGAAAATGCTAATGGTTCATTTCAACCCATTAAAAAATCATAACTAGAAAATACAATTCTAGAAAATACAATAGCAAAAAGTTCTATATTATTGGCTCCTAATGATAGAAGAAAAGTTCAATGTGCCTTTGATTCCGTTCAAGAAACGAGTCGATTTAATACTTGAGTGGAGATTAACAATGCATACTGCTCTAAGAAAATACAATATTCGCAACTTGAAGAACCATAACATTCGAAGGGAAGTTCGCAATAGAATTCGGGGCGTCGGGATTTAAAGATTTAACGGACAATTTACTTTGCACACACGATACCATTCGGGGCATCGGGAATGAAAGATTTAATGGACGATTTAGTTTGCACACTTTGATACCATTCGGGACGTCGCGGTTGACAGATTTAACAGACGGTTTTATTTGCCAGCATGATACCATTCGGTGCGTGGCGGGTGAAAGAGTTAATGGATGATTTAGTTTACACAGATGATGCCATTCGAGGCTTCGGGGTAGAAAGAATTTAACGAACAGTTTAGTTTGCACAGATGATACCATTCGGGGCATCGGAATTACTAGATTTAAGGGACGACTCAGTTTGCACCCGCGATAACATTCGAGCGTTGGGAATGAAAGATTCAACAGACATGATACCATTCGGGGCGTCGGGGGTTGAAAGATTTAACGGACGGTTTAATTTGCACCCATGATAACATTCGGGTCGTCGGAGTTGAAAGATTTAACAGACAATTTAATTTGCACACAATGACATGATACCATTCGGAGCATCGGGATGAAAGATTTAACGGACGGTTTAGTTTGCACGCATGTTACCATTCGGTGTGTCGGAGTGAAAGATTTAACGGACAGTTTAGTTTGCTCATGTTACCATTTGGGGCGTCGAGATAGAAAAATTTAATTGACGGTTTAGTTTTCACACATTATACTACTCGGGGCATCGGGGATAAACAATTTAACAGGCAGTTTATTTCGCACACATGATACCATTCGGAGTGTCAGGGTTGGACGTTTTAACAGACAGTTTAGTTTACACACACGATACCATTCGGAACGTCGGGGTTGAAAGATTTAACAGGCGGTTTATTTTGCAAACATGATACATTTGGGGCGCCGGGGTTGAAAGGTTTAACACAGTTTAGTTTGTATACATGCCACCATTCGGAGCATCGCGGATGAAAGATTTAACGGACATTTTAATTTGCACGCACGATGCCATTCACATCGTGATACCATGATACCATTTGAGGCGTCGGGGATGAAAGATGTAACGGATGGTTTAATTTGCACACATGATACCATCTGGAGTATCGGGGATGAAAAACTTAACAGACATAGTTTAGTTTAGTTCGCTTGCATGCATATTTAATAAATGACTGGAGTCAATATTTTTTAGGCCTCTGATGAATTTTTGGGGGTACCAAAGGAACGGTTTACAGCCAAATACAAGCTAAATGTAAATGAGAACAAAAAATACCATGTATCGTTGTTTGATTGTAACAAAGAGTCATTTGTAATGCTGAATTGTATACAGCTAAATTATATAAGGCGCCATTTGTAATGCTGAATTGCGCCTTGTTGCACACAATGTACGATTTTTAATTTAGTATTACCTGGATTTTTAACTCTATTAGTTGCAAAAATCCCTCATATGATAAAAATAAATAAATAAATAAATTTTGGCTTGTTATTGACATTTTCCAAATAATACAATAGTAACAAATAGTTTATTTTCTTCCAAAAGGATTATAAAAAAAAGATTAAGCAAGATAACAAATTTAAGTAACAATGAAGTGTTTTCATAAGAATCACATTAAATTCATATACTGTTAATTCGGTTGACCAATAATAAAAAGCCATGATTTTGTCCGTTGTTATAGATTACTTGAAAGCTGTGAATTCTGTCTCGAAACCGACACACTGTAATAAAAAACCACTGAACATTTGCGACCTACTAAATGTTTATTTTTTGTGCAATATTTTGTATCAAATGGTTTATTTAGTACCAAATGGATTTTTAGTGGACTTGGCACCATTAACACCCGACAGCGTGGACATTGGCAAAAATAATTGTGTACATGTAATTTATAGTACTGTCTGAGAGTTGACTCTTCACTGAGCTTCATAATAACATGTTCAATGTTTATAAGGAGTTTAATCGCATAAATATAGAGGATATCTTGTATTTGTGAGCGGATACCGAAAATTATCACATGAGTGACCGATGCAAATGTTTATTTTCGCGAGCGTTTGCGCGAGCGAAAATAACCATTTGTCTCGGCCACAAGTGAGATAGTTTTCGGTATCCACTCAAAAACACTAGTTTTCTTTTTATTATACGCTTTTTATAAGAATCTGATAATTCCACTCGTTTCAACCATGAATTGATGCATGAAAGTAACAGCGCATTGAATAACTGATACGCGGAGTTGATTTGATCGATACTCGGAACAGATAGCCGCTTGCGATCTGATTCAGTTGGCGGGTTTCTAGCCCAAACATGATCTGAAAGTCCGTAAAAAAAGTTTCTGGTTTGGTACGTCCTTTGAAAGGATGTACCAAACCAAAAATGTATATTACGGACTTTCAGGCCATGTTTGGACTAGCGGGTTTCGTGAATCAATTCAAGGTGAAGGCTTGTTGAATTATTGCTGGAAATGATAGGTATCTACTCAAAACACTTGATTTTCCTTTCATTATACGCTTCCAGAACAAATTGATCATTTCCAGAGATAATTTGGCTCATATTCACCTTGAGGTGATGCTTTGAAAGCCGCCATTTTGATTGATACAGTGAAAGTGAAAATGTCTAAATCTTCACAGCGGGGGATACGATTTCTATCTTTCCGCAATTTCTTCGATAATCTATCGTTTAGCGTATAATGAATTGCAAAACCGCCGAATCCATCTGTATAAGATTCAAAAATAATATTACTACGGAAGATATTGCTCAGAATAAATGTACTCGACAGGCAAGCGATTTACTCTTTATTTATAATCCACCCTCTACGAGGATCGTTGTGGTTCAGTCGGCAGAGATGCACCTGCGACAACCGCGTTGTGTCCTTGGGCAAGACGCTTTATTCCAATTCCCCATGTGGGGGCACGGTGGCGTTGTGTACTAAGACGTACTGCACGTCGATGGTGCACTTGTCTTCAACCAATGCTAACCCTGCTTCTGTGGAGTTAGTACGTTGGGGAGTCTGACAATTTCTCGCCGTTGCTAGATAGTTCTCTCCGGGTACTACGGCTTCCTCCACCCGTGAAACTCTCCGACATGAGGTGATTCAGGCTGTCGAAAGTGTCGTTAAACGCCCCAAAATATTAGTAATAAATACCCTCTATGAAACGTATCGGATGTAACATCTGGAATGGTTGTTGTAGAAGTATCTGTGCTTGCAATAGTGACAGCACTGTGAATAAAACGCAATAATTGAATCTAATTTAACGGAAGCGCGGTGGCTCAGTAGGTAGAGATGCAGGCTGCAAACCGAGAAGTACTAGATTCGAATCCCACCTGCGGCAACCGCGTTGTATCCCTGGGCAAAACACTTAATCCTTTCAACACTGGCGCTTTGGGAGATATCGTTTCATTCAATACTGTAAATGACGAAATAGGCGAAACCATCCTGGTTAGTTGGAAGACTCTATCGAGCTCTTGGATTAGATTATTACCGAACCTTGCTTCAGATTTCTTGCTCTTTTTCGGTCTGCTCGTCCACTACCAATTTTTTCTTCACGCAACAATGTATGCACACCGGGTTGAAAGGTTAATCCCTATTACCCACGTGGGTGCACGTTGGCATTGTGTACTAAGACGTACTGCACGTCGATGGTGCACTTGTCTTCAAACAGGGTTAGCCCTGCTTGTATGGAGTTAGTGCGTTGGGGAACCTGACAGTTGCTCGCCGTTGCGCGGTGGTTCTTGCCGGGTACTACGGCATCTTCCGCCCGTAAAACTATCCAACACGAGGTGACCCTGTCTGTAGAATGTTTCGTTAAGCCCATGTAAATATAAATAATAAATACCCTCTATGAAACATACCGGATGTAATATCTGGAATGGTTGTTGTAGAAGTATCTGTGCTTGCATCAGTGACTGCACCTGTGAATGAAATGCAATAATTGTATCTAATCTAATCTAATCTAATCTAATCTAATCTAACGGAAGCGCGATGGCTCAGTAGGTAGAGATGCAGGCTGCAAGCCGAGAGATCCGCGGTTCGAATCCCACCTGCCACTACCGCGTTGTGTCCTTGGGCAAGACACTTAATCCTTTCAACACTGGCTCTCAGTCAATACTATCAATGGTGAAATAGGCGAAACTACCCTGGTTTGTTGGGAGGTTGAGTAATATTTTAATTCAACAGCTCTGCCCAGCTGTTGGATTAAATTATTACCAAGTCTCGCATCAGATTTCTTGCTCTTTTTTTCGTCTGTTCGCCCACGACCATTTTTCTCTTCACGCAAAAATGTATGGACACTGCGATGAAAGGGTTAACCCCAATTGCCCACATGGGGTCACTGTGGCGTAATGCACTAAGGCGTACTGCACGTCGATTGTGCACTTGGCTTCAATCAATGCTAACCCTGCTTGTTTGGAGTTAGTACGTTGCTCAGTCTGGCAGTTGCTCGCCGTTGGTTCACAACGGATACTCCAATCCTTCCACACGTAAAACTGTCCGAGATGAGGTGATCCTGGTTGTCGAAAATGCCGTTAAACCACAATAACTAACTAAATAAATAAAGCCTATCTAAACGTATGAGAGAACCCTTTAAGATAATAAAATGGATTTTGTCTTCAATCTAAACCATTTCTATTTTTAACCCTTTGAACACAAGAGGCCGTTTTACCGGCCAAGGACACGATACGTCATACTTTCAGTAGGATGCCTGCTAAGTTAAGGGTTGGTAGACCAATCAATATTTCCAACGTGCAGCCCTAAGGCTGCATGTTGGAAATATTGATTGGTCTACCCCCAAATAATGAATATGGACTCTTCTAATTGCTGCATATGAACTGACATGGAAGATACCACCAGGGTTCAACGTGTTTGAAGCCCGGTTTTTCCATTTACCTGTGTCTTAATTAAATATAGTTCTAAATTCTGGCCGTTATTAAAACATTTAAGACTAAAGATAGGCTTTTGTAATGCGTGTCAGTACAGTTTGGTCCATATGTAAATGCAGTGCAATGCTAAAGCAGGGCAGATGTCGCCTTGATGTACTGAAGAGGCGAATTTTTCTCAATCGAAAAGGATTGCTTTTTATACCATGATTACCTATTCTACTATATATGAAAAGCCTATGACATAAATATTAGCTTTATACACCAACCGTGGTGAACACGCCAGCAATAGGATTTCAATAGTTAAAATTTACACCTACAGTGGAACTACATCCTTGACCTTTGGTGACGTCAACCTGAATGCGAACTTGTCTAAATTTATCGCACGTTGCCTCGTGAAGAGTGAAATGAAAGTGGCAATTATATATTACGCTTTTAAATGAGTTTACCCCAAAAGATACCAAAATTAACAAACACGTATTGTCTCATGTTAATAAAGCATCCATTACTCGAAATAGTATGTTATTATGTTATTAAAATGAAAAAGGCCCCGTTTCTTTTTCCATTTCATTTCGGAGATAAAATTGGCAGCGGAAGTACCGTCCACCGATGCTCTTGTAAACAAAAACAGATTCGCACATATGTACGCCTGCTGTTCAGTAAAATCGTGAAAAACAATAGCGATTCTTAACAATCTGACGATCATGGTATAAATAAAATACACCGAACTAACTTGGTGTACCAAATGTTCAGCGTCCGTGATGAAGTGGTGTTAACCGCGCGCCAAAGGCTCGCGGTTAACACCTCTTCACACCAAGCTATTATGGGTATATTCTATATGTTTGCTTTGTTAAACAAGCCTGGTCGTGTGGTTCAGAATTTTAGGATTAGTAAATTTTAAGGGGCGCGGCAGATTTAATTTGGCCTGCTTCGTGATAGCATTTTCGTAACAGTGCAGTAATATTGACTGCACTACAAATGTTATTGATAGAGGATTTCTGTGAGTACAGTTTAAACACATCGAAAACCTATCTATTATTATGTTGACGTCCTCATTTGATATCCTTTTAAAGCCATTGGGTCATATAACAACCACGTGCTACCATAGGAACCAAGAAGGCGGCCTCCAGTATACAAAATTTACGGCGGAAACACGTGTCACCCTCACAACAAGCGCTACGCATGCGCACTAACACCACGCATCACTTTGGAGATGACGTCACAAGATGGCTGCTCAGGCGGGTTACCATGACAACCAAACATGGCGCCACCAGGTCACGTGACATGACGTCACTTCCGGGGTCCGGGCCGGGTCCGACCAAACAGACACGTTTCATCGCTCTCCTACTACTCTCCGTGTACCTTTAGTTACCTCCGCCAAAAATTCCAACATCGTTGCATCGACCCCACAATTCAACAAGTTTTTTTTTTTTGGCAGTGTGACAAATCCTCAGAAAAACTCAAATGATGTTTTTAACTCCTTCGAAATGTGCTTGCTATGGGAAGCATGATAGAAGGAAAACTTTTTTGAAACAACGACTGCGATTGACGGTAAAACAGTGTCGGTTGAATAGATTGCCGACTCATCGTATCTAACGCCATCATGGACTCGGAGAGTGTAATTTTTCACTCAACTCCTTACCAGTACAAGTGATATCACGACATCCCACGTGAGTTTTAATCGCATACATGTATATCTACATGTATATATATATTACGATACTCCTGAACACAGCTGACGAGCTCGTTCCAACGAGGGGTCATAACCTATGCTTTTGAGACAAAAAATGAAAAAATAATGAAAATTAACTGGTGATTTTTTAGAATAGCGTTGGCCGGTTTTGGCCGTTACGTTGGTAAGAGGGTAAAGATTTAATCTATTTTTGTGACAGAATTGTTAGATAAATGAATTATCATGATAAAGTGCATGTCCTGTGATTTGCAGATTCTCGGTGGTGTCCAAAAATGGGATCACAACTCGCTGGCAAAGCCGGCTCGTTGAGCTCCCATTCTGGATACCACCTCGAATCTGATATAAACCACAGGACATGCACATTATCATGATAATCTGAAAATGTATATCGACTGTAATGTAGCTAACCTTAGCCGCCATTTTGTGAAGTAAATAATATAACGATATTCAGTATTGTTGCGTACATTTAGGTTGAATGTGAACTTCACGTAACAACTTAGCTTCACAAAACTTGTCACTTTAACTCTTTTGGCTCGACAGGCGACTAAAGTCGACAGACGACAGACCGCGGAAAGGTACTACAGTAGTCATTTTAGCCAACTGTGTGTGTCATTTCCAAGTGCTTTTAACCCTTACCCAACGCAGACGATATAAAAATTGATTATTTTAAATATAATTTTTTCAAATTTTTCAAAAACTTTTAACAAAACCATATCATGTGACCTCTCGTCGAGCTCGTTCCAACGAATGGTCACATGATATGGTTTTGTTGAAAATTTTTGAAAAATAATAATTTTTTCAACTGCTGAAGTTGCATATTACGCGGGGGGATGCGGCCGATTCGTTGGGTAAAGGGTTGAACAAACATTCCTATGTTTCATGCACCATTTATGTCCTATCCATGAACAAGGATATCGTCCCTTGAAAGTATAAAGGTGCCATTTAAATATATACAGAAAATCATTTGACAAACTGTCAATGAGATAGATCATCAGATCATCTTTCAAAATAATAACGCTTTAAATCTAAAACCTATACTTTTTGTAAAATTCCTGATGAATATTAGGCACTAAGAATTCTGTTTCGCAGATTATTCCGCGCCAAAAGAGTTAAGGGAACATGCTGACTATTTAGGCAGTATGTATGACGAATAGTTGTGAAAAAAGGAACATTGAGATAGTGATAAAAGGTGAAGGTAGGCCACGGGGTAATTTTGTGGGATTGATAATTTCTGATCCTGCTTTTATTCGGTTAATCGAGTCAGTCTATAAAGCACACCAACTACTGGCCATTAGAAGGAGAAAGCAGAAAAGAGTTGAGAGTAATCGGAGAAAGTAGAACTGTGAAAAGCCCATGGAACAGGTAACAAAATGTAAATAGTTTCAAGATTAAGGGATCTTCCATTCTACCGGTGTAGAAGAGTGAACGACACCGACAGGCTACCTTACTACATCCCATTAGACAGATACTCCAGTTATCAGAAATGTATAATCATGTTCATTAGTGAACAACAAATCCTTTACTTATTACCTCTGGATTAAAATACGATCATCCAAAAAGACGACAGTCAGGAAAGAAACACATTTATTACACGTTTGTTCTAAGTAATCCCCATCTACAGCAACACTAAACCATGCGGAAAATGAAAGTTTTTTCCGCAGAAATCGTTGACGGACTATTTTTATAAGAAGCGAAATTTCACTGGAATTGTCTACAAATCGTGCATTGCAATTACAATTTGAATCGCTAGCGATATCTAAAAATCGTCTCCTCGGTTCCAGTGTGTTCTATTTGCCAGTTGGCACATAGAGCACATTCGAACTTAGGGGACGAAATAGTGGCACGGGTTCTCCTAGCAAATTTGGTTGTCCATAAAATGTGTTGTTTTTGTTGATTGCTGACTGTCCTTCTCAAAATTGTTTTTATAGACGCGCGAAGGCGTGTAATAAACACAGAACGACACACGCGTGTGAATGGGTTAATCCATATGGCACTTGTGCCATCGCGGAAGGATAAAACACAAGGCCTACGGCCTCTTGTTTTATCGTTCGGCGCTGGCACTCGTGCCATATCGATTAACCTATTCACACGCGTGTGTCGTTCTGTGTATGTATTGCGTTTGGTGATTTATTTTTTATGGTAATTTTACGTGATGTAGATCGCATAAACTAATGTTTTTCTGACAAAAAAGAACATCTCTTAAGGGTTCAGAAACAAGTATGCCTATAAACACAACAACCGCTTATTGGCATACAAAGAAAAGATAAGTCTTCAGTTCAATTAAATTCGACTCAAATTTTATTCGCTCATCAACCAGATGTGGGTACAGTACGTGGAGAGTGTATTATCACTAAATCACCCGCAGAGTGAAGATTCCACCCGAGCAATAATTGCAAATTTGTTGCAAAGTATAACCAGCACAAGCAAAGTTTCAGCCAATGGACCTCCGGGTTAAACCCGGAGGTCCATTGGCTGAAACATTGCTTCTGTTTTTTGTCGATATGTACAGAATTTGAAAGTTATAGCTTGGGTGATAACCCAACTTTGTGGGTGATTTAGTTACAATCCACTCTCCACGTACTGTACATGAGGTACAAATAACATCTGCACATGGCAACATACCTGATATCCACAATTTTTAATGCTATTACTCAACTAATGAGGTCCGAAATGAGCAGAGTCAAGTATGAGGAGAAAATTGCATGATTTATACTATTGTGGATTGTTTTGTTATATGAATAACGTGCAGACAAATGTGACGTGTAAAATTGCCCATAGTGTGCAGTACACCTTCCAATAACGCATGCCCTTTAACAGAAGATCAAATATCTTAAATATAATAATTTTAGTCTTACCCTTTTCTTGTATTTGTTTCGATTTTGGCAACTATTTCAAGAGTAAATCATTTTATGATACGTTCGACCATAGATTATATAAAACATCTTTGAAAAATAATAATCCTATCCCGTGCAGTGAAGAAATTTTTTGTTTAGCTGTACTGTGAACGTTACCAAGTCATGTCCGTGTTTAAATGCTCAAAGGGATCGCGGTGGCTCAGTGATTACGGCATTGAACTTCAAACTGGGAGGTCCACGCCTCAGGGGTCGATCTCCGCAACAGGTAACTGTAAGTCCTTAGGCAAGGCACTTAATCCCGATTGCCCACGTGGGAGCTGTGTACGAAGGTGTAATGCACATCGATGGTGCACTTGTCTTAAACCAATACTAACCCTGACAGTTGCGAGGCCATTGCTAGGTGATTCTTTCCGGGTACCCTGGCTTCCTCTACCTGTAAAACCATCCGTCAAGAGGTGGCCATGACTGTCGAACGTGTCGTTAATGCCAAAAAATAAATAAATCAATCAATGTTCTAACGTTCCAATTCAAGTTCATGTTCGTGGACAGTCTGGTGAAAATATCTTGGCCGAATGAATCGTGCTTATGTTATCTGTCTTTATAGTTATGTTAAATATATTAAAATGTGTCAAAATTGATATTTATGAGGTTTACGAACACTCAAAATACTAGATATTATCTGTTTGTTTCTCTGGCACACGGACTATCACTGATTTCACACGCTACATATATAAGTATTATTTGGAAAATTAAGAAAACATGGGAAACAGGGTTCAGGTGGAAGAGAAAGAAAAAAATGTCATGAGTAAGTATTTTTCCCTATACAGTACGTGGAGAGTGTATTATCACTAAATCACCCACAGAGTGGAGATTCCACCCGGGCAATAATTGCAAATTTGTTGCAAAGCATAACCAGCACTAGCAAAGTTTTAGCCAATGGACCTCTGGGTTAAACCCGGAGGTCCATTGGCTGAAATATTGCTTGTGTTTTTTGTCGATATGTACAAAATTTGAAAGTTATAGCTTGGGTGGTAAATCCACTCCGCGGGTGATTTAGTTACAATCCACTCTCCACGTACTGTATATGATTTCTAAAAGTTACAAGAAAAATGGAATTTAATTTATCTCGCAAAAACAATATAAATGTACAGGAATTGCAACTGGTTCTCATTCTCACACGCATTAACTGTTAAACAACAAAAAAGAAGAAACTTCAAAGAGGATCACCAAGTGCGGCAAAAGACACTGAAATAGCGATAAGATTAACAAACAAAATAATTGAAACGTTTACATTCGAAATCTTCATCAAGTACACGAATAGTTCAGCTGTATGTTGTGTTAGAGTGGTTACGTTTGAGCTCAAGAAAAAGGAATGTAAAGCCAATCGGCACAACAGTATTGGCCTTAAAACTAAAAGGATCGACAATGACCTATGTCACCCAGAAGACACTTCATCCCGATTACACACGTTGCCACAGAGTGGAACTGTGTTCTAAGGACCAATGCAAAATAAAAATGGAAGATGCTCTTACGTACCAACGTATCTAACTCTGTTGGTGTCGGATAAGTAAGGTCGATAATCTTACAGTTTCTCGCCGATGCTTGGTGGTTCTCTCCGCGTACTCAGAACTTCCTCCACGCGTAAAACTGTTCGACATGATGTGAACCTGGCTGTTTAAATTGTCATTAAACCTCAATAAACAAACAGACTTTCCAGGGTAGTGTTATCAAGCTGTACAGTTGGCGCCAATGGCGTTTCGTGGTTAGTAATTCCGCCCAATGAAGTGTCGATACGTCTATAGTAAATGAGATTAGGTTAATGGTACTATTAAGAACATTTGAGTAGATTGCACAATGTAGGGGAAAAATCCCTGGTGTCTCGTTCATCCCACACTGACGGGAAAGGTTAGGGGACATATGATTACCGTATAAATGAGAATTAAGCCAACTACAACGCAGTCGCAGGTGCAATCTGCAATGGTATATTGGGCTGCGCTTGATTTCGCACCGCTGTAAAGCATACCTGATCGCTGATTTTCAATATTTAGGAATGCTTTGAAATTGATCAGTGATGAGTTATCGCGGACAGGTAAGGGCAGCTTGTTCCATTTGTCGGTGACGCTGGGATGAAAGAAGATTGATAGAATTGTGTCCGACAAAAAGGAACTATGTGGTTATGACATGATCGGAGGTTGTGGGATAGATTCGACGACGATACGATCAGAGGAACTTTATTGGCAATATATGAGGTGACATTATTAGTTATCCTTGTGTTTTCCAGGGTATATGGGAATTTACACCGGTTTGGGAACTCATACACCCTGAGGCAAAGCCGAAGGGTGCATGAGTTCCCAGATCGGTGTAAATTCCCATACACCCTGGAAAACACAAGGATAACGGATTTATTTCCAAGAATTTTGGTGACCTTAATACTTTAACATAAATTGTGGGAAAAACTGACAGAAAATTTGTACTTTGTAAGTTTCTTAATAAAACCAGACAAATATGGATGTCATTGGAACTGGCTCAATTTTATTACACATAAATATTAAATTTCCTGAATTTTTATTTTTGTTCTAACATAACCGAGCAGAAGGTATGAATTAATAATCAAAAATGGGTACTTTTTAGCCATATACCCTGCTATTGTGTATTCTTGTTTTTACATCGTGGTTAACCACGGTGTGAAAAAAGCCACTGTGGATTGCAAGTTACACCGTACCTCTCAGCCAATCAAAATGCAGTATTTTGTTGCATTTGGAAATAAATGCTGATACATTTTAAAGTACTGTTACAGCTTATTCATGCGGCGTCTTTCTTATAGAGAATTCCAAAGTATTTCCGTATACAGTTGCCCCAGTAATGATCCTTGCAGCTACGACCTATATTTTTTCTAGTTTGTCGACTTTAGCCGCCGAACAGTTTTCCCAAACAGCATCAGCGTATTCGAGTAAAGGCCTAACGAATGCAAAGTGTATTTGTTTTCTAGGACGCTGCGATCGAGATTAAAGTTCTGCTTTCTCAGCAAATCTAAACGAGACGAGGCTTTACAGCAGATGTGGTCAATGTGGTCGTTCTATGCACAATTGTTATTTAATATGGCTCCTAAATGCTTATGGTTATTGACTTCGGATATTAGTGTTTCACCAAAGAATTTTGGTGGGTGGGCAATGAGATTCTTTTTACGTGAATGAGCATACTCTCTGTTTTGTGGAGATTAAACTCAACCAGCCACATCTTTGCCCTATGTTCTACTGTGGTCAAATTTGGATTTTTCAAGATTGAAGCTTGTTCTGGATTCTCTACAATTAAATATAGGAAGGTATCATCTGCAAAGAGGCGTATGCTACTGAGTAAGTCTTCAGTGATGTCATTAATATATATCAGGAACAGTTGCGGGCCAAGTATTGACTCTTGTGGGACACCAGCATTAATGGGACACCAGCATTAATAGGTACGCATTCGATACTATCACCACCCGTGTTGTCCTATCCGAAATTTATGACTTCAAGAACAACAGTAACTCACCCGAGAGACCAATTTTCATCAGCCTGTGCATAAGACCAGCATGCCATACGTTGTCGAAAGGTTTGCTGGCATCAAAGAAAACCACCCCAACTTCCTTACCTTCATCGAGCGCTCGACTGAATTCATCTTAAATGTCAGTCACCTGAAGGACAGTTAAATCGCCGTGTATAAAACCTGATTGGAAATGACTAAGAACATTGTTGTCAAACAAAAATTGCCAAAAGCATTTGAAGACACATTTTTCGAATATTTTTTTTCTGCACATCTAATCAGTGGTATCGGACGATAATATTTTTCAAAATTGGGGAGACATTTGCTTTTTTCTACAGTAAAGGAAAGTAAGAGTTGTTCAATAGGACGTTAAATGGGATTGTAAGAGGCTCACATGAAACTTACTTGACGTACTAACTAGGATGGTCTGAGTAGCAGTTCCTGACATTGCTTCAGTGGCCGCAACGGTGTCTGGAATACAAAAATAAAATAAATTATGAAAGTAATATGTAATAATTCATAATTTTAGGATACCTCCCATATATATATAAAGTTGATTTGTTCATTTCGTGGTAGAGTATAGTGTAAAAGGCGATACCATTCGGGCGTCAGGGTTGAGGGATTTATCGGATGGTCAAGTTTTCACACATAGCTTATAAATGATCACTGTTCACGCTAGCCTCGCATCTTGTGGTGCTATGTGGAATTTTGTCTGTGCCAAATGAATGTGTTGGTACCAAATGAAAGATTTTAGACTCAAATGCAGTCTGATTGTAAATGAGAATAATTAACCGTATATTGTTCCTTGAGTGCAACAATGTGCCATCTTCAATGCTGAAGAAATGAGGATGGTACCTTGTTGCACACAACATGCAATAGTTTAATTTAGTATTACCGGAATCGTTTAACCCTCTACCTAACATGAAAAGCAGACGACATTGCAAAAAATAATTTTGAATAACTAATTTTTTTCATTTTTTGTCTCAAAAACATAGGTTATGACCCCTCGTTGGAACGAGCTCGATGAGCTCGTTCCAACGAGGGGTCATAACCTATGTTTTTGAGACAAAAATGAAAAAATAATGAAAATTAATTGGCGATTTTTGAGAATAGCGTTGGCCAGTTTTGGTTCGTTACGTTGGGTAAAGGGTTAAGTATTTTAATCGCAAAAATCCCACAAATGAGAAATTTTTAATACCAAAAATAAAAAAAAAAAAAATAAATAAATAAATTCATGCTTATTATTTACACACTGTTTATTCTCTTAAGATAATAAACTATTAGCATATAATTTATTATCTACCAGAAAGATTATAAAGAAAAGATTAGGCAAGATAAATATATAATGCTTTGAGTGGATACCGTAAATTACCTCACTCATGACCGAGACAAACGTTTTTTATAAGAATCTGATCATTCCTATCGATAATTCCACTCGTTTCAACCTTGCATTATTACATGAAAGTAAACAGCTGATACGCAAGATATATAGGTCTGACCCTTAAATGATCACGGTTACTTTAAAGATCAGTCCTATCTTGTAATAATAAGTTGTTGATTTCAACTAAATAGAAACTAACACTTACATTTAGGCTTAGCTAAGTTCATCTCGCATGTTATAGCTTTTATATTCTGTTGAAAATATTTGTCTATGGATACAAATAAAAATTATAATCCATAATTGGGTCGAAATTACCGATCGGCAAGGCGGTCAGCTGGAGGGCTCTTCAGTCGGGGAAAATAGTGTGCCGAAGTTACCAAAATTGGGAGGAAAATACTTTGGGTCGAAACTATGTTTTGGGGTAGAAAATACCGATTTGGGTCGAAATTACAGTGGTCGAGGTGACTGGCAGTTGTTTTTTCTTCTGTTTTAACCATTTTTGAAAAAAGAAATAGTCCGAAGCGGCTAGACGCGGAATTCCTTTTACAAATACAAATAAACTAATTTACATTATAAGTTATTGTTATGAATTGAAGGTAATATGGTTTGAGGTTACCGTCAATTCGTCACAATGACGTATATATTCCGATAAGATCCTACTCACAGTCAAAAACCTACCACCGTGAACTTTTAATGAACAGGGCAGCTTTTAAGGATCAGAAGTTTAGTAAATAAACCTCTCGTGTACCCCACGACATCACTGAACAAATAATCAATTATAACATGAAGGTTGAGGGTCACTCTATCCTAGTTCAAATCGTAAACCGATTTGTAATTTAAACAAGCGGTTTGCAAATCACTCCGCTGATTGAATAATTGTGAAGTGAATAACCTCGAATGTTTCGCATGGTGACGTCAGATGGTAAGACATGCCACTGGAGTCGTAAAAATAGAAAACACTCTATATGAACTCTCCAATCTGAGGATGGACATTTTAGTCTCATGACAACATTTCGTCCCCTGAGTTGCAATGTGTTCTATGTGCCAGTAGGCACATAGAACACATTGGAACTCAAGAGACGATTTGCAGAAAATAAATAAAGAAATACCTCTAAACGCACACATTTGAACGCTCACAAATTTAACCAAGAGTACTTTCTACAGTGAGCCACAAAACACGGAAAGATAAATAACGTCGCTGTTGAGATCATTTTTTTTAACTTGTTGTAAAATCAGAAGAGTTAATATATATCTGATTTTTTACATGCAATGCCAAGTATCCACGCACGGTTGCCGTTGCTGGATGCAACCAATCCTTTGGTAGTGGTGCCCATACTATTCTCCGCGGGGACTCCCGAGAGCCCTTGTTCAGAATAATATTTGTTAGAAATAGAAGGAAAAGTCACCGTTACACTCGAAAATCACTTACAAATTGCCCCAGCGACGGCCTTTATAAGAAAACACCTCACATGACTATTCCAAACACTACTCCAATAAATCTGTTTCATTAAATGAGGATAGTTGGCTTGCCACTCTTATGTTTCATTAGAACCTCGGTGCAGGGTTTTACTGTCCACTCATAGAATTAGGCTTGGTATTAATACAATTCTAATCCGAAAATCAGGGAATATAATTTCTCAGTTCAAATGTAGACATTTCCAAAATTCCATACCAAGGGAGGAGGGGTGCGCACTCACTTGACCGCCCTGTCGGATTGGCACAGGTCCTGCATGAAGCCTGCCCAGACATTTGGGTCTCTACCTGTTATTTCGTGTTGTCCATGCCTTCTCTCGCTGACCTTTTACACATTCCGGGTAATCAGATTGAATATGAAATTTTATTACTTTCCAAAGTGTGATTTACTGGGATGTCTGGGTTTGATTATAAACGATAACTTCACAAGTGAATTATGCAATCAACAATTGTGTCATGTATCCGTGCGCGCAAACGAAGACGCTTTGCCGAGGATGTAATGAGGACTTCATTTTTTTTTACCCTTTACCTAGTATGAAAAGCAGGCGACACTTGCAAAAATAATAAAATAAATATGAATGAATAACTATTATTTTCATTTTTGTCTCAAAAACAAAGGTTACGACCCCTCATTAACCTATGTTTTAGAGACAAAAAATGAAAAAATAAAAATTAATTGACGATTTTTGAGAATAACACTGGCCGCTACGTTAGGTAAAGGGTTAAATAATATAATTATCGTTAATAATAAACAGTAATAAACAGAGTAATCGCTTGACTGGACTGGTTACGTGAAATAATTCATTCGAGGCGAGGGACTATATTGTAAAACACTCGTGCGCATTCGCGCACTCGTGTTTGTACAACGTCCCTAACCTCTCATGAATTATTTCACGTAACCAATCCAGTCAAGCCATTACTCTCTATGTGTCCTGATCGCGATTTGAGAGTTATGAATTAACTCAAGCTTGTATTTTACTTACCATTACTCTCACACAGTATAGATTCAGACCAACTGCATTCATCGACGTACCATTTGTAGTCTGTCTCTTTTACCATCACACAGTCGGTGGTAGCCCATTTCGTACTCGGTTCACTGTTGCCCCAGTTAGTCCACGTTACTGGGCTTCCTCCGTCTATTGGGGCATAAACACCTTCCGTAGTTTTATCGTTTACACCGATCCAAAAGAAGTTCCCTCCATTATATGACGGACCACTACAACGTAATAATTGTCCAATGATTAATTATAGAATGCTACCAACGTATACTATCCAACTTGCTCTGCACACGAACAGATATATAGAAGATCTCTAATGAGTCGCTTTTTGTATGTCAAATCTTAACGAATTTAATATGCTTTTTTCATATAATGTGTAATTTAAACTTTAGCGAACGTAATGTCTAAAGCTTCTCAGGATTGTTCACAAAAATCACCATCCAAATTTTGGTATTTTTCAAATTTTGCCTCGTCGAGCTCGTTCCATTGAGTGGTTATAATAACCTATTATTTTCGAGACAAAAAATGATAATATAGATATTCAGAAAATGTTTTCGGCAAAGGTCGTCTGGTATTTTTATTAGGCAGACAGTTAATGAAGTTACCGTTACGAAAGTCATCCCACACACCCACGCCATTGGGCCAAGGAGAGGCGTTAATATAAGTTGTATAGCTTGTTCGCCAATCCCTGTAAAACAAATAAATTTAAATAAATGTGGTGCGGTATCAACCCTAATTTGCTTTTAAATTTTTACGGCATTGAATTGGTAGAAACCGAATGAGGCCGACCAGTGTCACAGTCACGATGATCGAACTTCAAATATAGACTAAACTTTTTAAATACAGTACATGGAGAGTGTATTATCGCTAAATCACCCGCAGAGTGGAGATTCCACCCAAGCAATAATTGCAAATGTGCTGCAAACCATAACCAGCACAAGCAAAGTTTCAGCCAATGGACCTCCGGGTTAACCCTTTACCCAATGCAGACGATTTCAAAATTTATTATTTTAAATATCACTTTTAAAATTTTTTCAAAAAATTTCAACAAAATTATATCATGTGACCCTTCTTTGGAACGAGCTCGTCGAGCTCGTTCCAAAGAGGGGTCACATGATATGGTTTTGTTGAAATTTTTCGAAAAATAATATTTTTTCAGCTGCTGAATTTGCATATTACGCGGGCGGATGCGGGCGATTCGTTGGGTAAAGGGTTAAACCCGGAGGTCCATTGGCTGAAACATTGCTCATGTTTGTTGTCGATGTGTACACAGTTTGAAGTTATAGCTTGGGTGATAACCCCACTCTGCGGGTGATTCAGTTACAATCCACTTTCCACGTACTGTAGCTAATAAGTTTAGCACACTCCATCAAATGACCAGTTGTGGAAGTATTTGTCAAGAAACAAGCAGTCAGAATGTTATTTTTATTTTGTAGATTTTTGACTCGAATCTGATTGTTCAGATAACACGTGTAAGCAAATCTAAACGAGGAACTTGGAATTTCCAAGTGGTCCTGACTCCGGTGCATTCGACCAACGGTGACGTGATTTGTTTAGGCGGGTTCCTTCTCTGTTTACATTGGAAACGAAATCGAACGTGTTTTGTATCACCTCATGTGCGATACAACGTTAATTTTATTATACAGACAGTACAGTGGAAATCATGTGTTTTACATTAATAGGTGTGGGGCCAGGGTGGCGTTGCGGTAACCAGTTCTCGTCAGATCATCGACGTTAAGCAGCGTCGAAGCCGGTTAGTCCTCGGATAGGTGACCGTCTGAGCGATCGATTCGGTCTCCCACGCTGTGTCCTTGGACAAGGCACTTAACCCCCTTTGTCCAGATGGGGGCGCGATGACGCTGTGTACTAAGGCGTACTGCACGCCGATGGTACGCATGTCTTCAACCAATCTAACCCTGCCTGTGCTGCAGTGCGGAGTTAAGATGTTGGGGAGATGGCAACTGCTCGTCGTTGCTCGGTGGTTCTCCCCGGGTACTCCGGCTTCTCCACCCGTAAAACTGACACGGTCATGATTAGCCATTGTGCATAAGTATGTGACCTTAAACACCAATAAATAAATAGATAAATTAATAGGTGTGTGATAAAATGAGTACGCTAACAGTAACGGCGATAAAACCGCAAACATGCAACTAATTTTAAAAAAAAAATTCCTTACTCTTTATATGTACCAGATTTATATTTATGGAACACATGGGGCAAGGTTACCCAGTAGATAGAGGTGCAGGCTGCAAGCCGAGACGTTCTCGGTTCGAACCCCACCTGCGGCAACCGCTTTGTGTCCTTGGACAAGACACTTAATCCCAATAGCCCACATGGGGCCTCTGTCACATCGATGGTGCACCTATCTTCAACTAATGCTAACTAAATGTGGAGTTAGTACGTGGGCAAACTGACAGTTGCAGTTATAGTCCTAGGTCTAACATTTCTAGGAATAGTAGTCCGCCGGACTACTATTCCTAGAAATGTTAGACCTAGGACTATAATTCCGCGGAATAATAGTCCAGGGGACTAATTTTCCTACGGACTATCATTCCTGTCACACCGGCATCGGTTTGTTTGAAAAAGCAGACAGGTGGTGATGCAATGCAAGGGAGGGGCCTAATCCAGCATATTATTGATCTCTCTGAAGATTATCGATTTACACCCTCCAATATTTTTGGACGCTATTCAGTCTGCTTTGTGCGCTTTGAACTGAAAACAAGTAAATTGCCAATTTGGCGAATTCAGACAGCAATCTTTACGATGAAATAAGATAACGGACAGTGTCAATTAATATTCCGCCACTTTTGGTATACTGATTTAATACAGAGCCACTGGTAACCATTATTATTATCAATTCTTTGTGTGTTACCAACACATTAACAGTCGATGATGGCTATTTATAGCCATTATCGACCGGGGACAGGAGTCAAATATGACGCCATGACCTACTTGGTAAGCGTTGTTTATGTTTACAGTGTGCAGACGACAAACGTCAATATAAGTAATAATAAGAACAACTGAATAGCTGACGACACTGGTCAAGGAGATTTTGTAAATTTATCTTTAATAAATGTTGTTACTGTTAATTTTCTTGTGAATATTTAACGGATAACCCCAGCAATCCTACTGATACTACTGCGTCTGAAAGCAAAGTACCACGTAGCGGTATTGATAATAATAATAATAATAATAATAATAATAAGATTTTCTTGGGCGTTTGGCTCCATTATTGGACCGCCATCAGTGATTAGCAGCTCTACAGCCATTAGCGACCCGAGGCGCTCGCTAATGACCGCTGGGCTGCTAATCACTGATAGCGGTCCGATAATGGTGCACAACGCCCTCGAAGATCTTGTTATTGAATCATTGTCGGTGTATTCCTCAGTCGTATGTCAGGAGTTATGAGCCTTCATTGGTTAATATAACAGGTTGGCGTAATGAAACATCATATCGCCCTTTGAGAACAACAAGGTCCATCATCAATGGATTATCATTACAGATAGTGCCTTGCTACTCTCAAGAAACGATATATAGTATGTTATGCTAACTGCAGACACCACATTGCGTGGAATTTGCCCTGTTTGTTATTACTGTGTCTGGATTTTTAAATGTATGACATTTTATTTACGTTGTTGACCTCTTTACATTTGGTTTTATCGCTGGCATTTCATCTATGTACCTGCTATTCTGAAATTCCGAGCCATTTTGTACAGACGAAAACAGTTTTTGAGACGAAAAATATTCTTTCGTTATTTTCAAACGACATTTACAGGACCAACAACCATGATCACGTGCAATCTCATAACTCAACGGTTGTAATAATATTTGCCGGGTTCATTATGAAGTAGTCCCTCCAATCAGGATTCAGCTGGATTGTTGGAACGCTCATTGGCCACAAACTGAGAAGTGACGCAGGTTCCGTCATCTTTTTTCTGGAAATAGACTATGCTAGACTAAACTTGTTTCGGCTAACACTTGCTTCAAAAGCTAGTTCCAAAGATATGGCAATAAGCTATGATTTCGAGACAAAATTTAAAGAATATTAAATTTGATTTGAAAAAGATATTAACCCTTTACCTAACATGAATAGTAGACGACACTTGCAAAACAATTCTTGAATAATTATTTTTTTTTATTTTTGTCTCAAAAACATAAGTTATGACCCCTCATTGGAACGAGCTCGACGAGCTCTTCCAAAGAGGGGCCATAGCCTATGTTTTTGAGACAAAAAATGAAAATAATTAACGAAAATTAATTGGCGATTTTTGAGAATAGCGCTGGTCGGTTTTGGCCGTTACGTTAGGTAAAGAGTTAAAATTGAAATATTAATTTTGAGTTTGTTAACAGCGCTGTTATGGATCTTTTATTTACCTGGTATTTGTGAAAATTTACGCGGATACGACAGTTGATAAAATATGATGTAGTTCACTTACAGTGACACGCTGGTATTGTTTCTGCCCATCCTTTAGATATTCCAATAAATAAGTATTCAATTCCCCCTCGAAAATGTCAAGCTATTAAATAATCTGTGGAACTATACGCGGCGTAATCTTAAAACTTCGGCTGTGGTGAGTCTTCATTTCCGAATGTAATGTCATCACAATGTTGACCAAATCAAGTCGAGATTTACCAACATTTCCAGCTTAAATTCACAATAAACAAATCTTTATTCAGATTGAATCGTCCGGAATGTAGCATTTGGTTGGGAAACGAACCATAGGTTCACTTTTCCAACCATCTGAAATATTTCGGACGAGCGAATTCAAACATAGGCGTTGATCAATTTGAGAGCTAGACTGGTTGCACGCCATAGTAGCGTCGAATATTTTTCACAGAATTAGATTGGTGGTTTGAGAGCTTGGCGAAAGCGTTACGTTAAGTAAAGTGTAAAAAATATCAATTATCCCAGTGTTCAAATACTAAAATTGATCGTATTGGTAATTAGATTGGTGGTTTGAGAGCTTGGTGAAACCGTTACGTTAAGAAAAGTGTAAAAATATCAATTATCCCAGTGTTCAAATACTAAAATTGATCGTAATGGTAAACATTTTACTAAATACTAAAGTTGAGAGCTAAACCCTTTGACGTAATTTTCGTACTTACAGTGTATTCAGGATAAACGCAGACTCAGCACTGCTGTTAATCACGCCAAGATGTCCACCAGCGTCCAGACAATGCGTATTTGCGACATCGTATGTTGAATCTCTATCCCCGATAAACCAGAAGCATTTTTGAATACTGCCATCGTCGTAAATTGCTCCTGCGCATAGACTTTCCGATACTAAAAGCATAGAAATTGATAACATGTGTTCTGTTTATCATAATATGTAAGCAGTTGTTCAGTAAGTCTGGCCTGAAGAGGTACTTGGGTAAAGGTTTGAGCAATATGATAGTAATTTATAAGCAGAAACTATTACTGAATCGTATTGTCTTTCTCGACGCGATTGACAGAAAACAAAATAATGCTACTCAGGTTTGTAACTAGAATGGGAAGGTGTATCCCATGTTTGCACGAACGCGGTCTATGTGAATCGCACTGTGAAAAATTAGTGGTTGTCAAAACAGCATTTTTCAGCCGAATATGCGGTCAGAAGTGAAAAAGGTACGGATTCACCCGACAAGCACTGACTGACTACTGTGGGCGTACCACGGTTAATCCCCACTTGGTGATCTACAGGCATTTGTTTTGTAACTGTGTTGCAGATGCTTCATTAGAAGCATCTGCAACTCAGTCACAAAATGAAAACCTGAATCTTTAATGTTGATGCAAAACTGCTGAAGCAAAAGGTGTTTTTGTCGAGGCAAAGTCATTTTACCAGTAGACAGAACTGCAATAACTCTTCACGAATTACATTGGTCACAAATCATTAACTGTCTTAGCATAATGAATTTATATCGGTAATTGTATAACCACTTTGACTGGGGAAAATATTCAGTAGACGGGAGACCTTTTTTGACAAGAATTGTGTCATTCTACTATAGCGACTACGCCTTCATTCCAGGGTATCTACCCAACTCCCGGGTCAGCAGCCTAATTCGCGTTGATCAAGCTCTTGAAAGACCAGCCTAATTCTGTCATGAATTCGATGATAGTATGGGCTATTTGTTTATCCACTTTTCGCGGAGTTTGCTGATGTAATGTGATATCCCTCTACTCACAAAATAGACCGATATTATTTCGTGCTCTAGTTATAGATATTGTAATCAGTCAGTATTTAGTTCACCTTGAAAGCATTTAGTAAAACTACGAAGCGTAATCATAAAACTACAGCCATCAAAGTCTTCGTACATAATTATTTATTCTGCTAACTTGTCTAATGATCTTGTAATATCATTTAAGTTTCGGTAACTTCAAAGTTCAAGTCTCAATTAATTTCTTTCGTTGATTCAGAGAAAATGAATGCTTATGGTATTTATTACATTCAATCGGCTGATATATTTCAGTTGGCCGAAAAAGCGAACCGTGCATATGCTGGACTATTTAAGAGCTAGACTGGTCTCAGGCCATAACAGCTACGAATTCATTACAGAGTTTGACTGGTGTCCCGAGAGCTTGGGCGTTCTCCGACAGTTCTTTTGCACAAATACATGTACTTATAGTTTCTAATGAGTCCTTCAGACAAGACATCTACAATCACGACAATTATACCCTGGAATCGGAAATGCCGTAGCAAATCAAGATACATTTGTCCCTTGATCAAAGTAATATCACATGATAGATATTACTCTCTATAACTACCGAGGAAGGAGGGAAAAAATTGAGACCCCCCCCCCACCTCGGGGAGAGGTTACACACCTGACTCTATTTAGCACTTGTAGGGTGCACCATATTAATCAGTCCTCTACTCCTTTAATACATCTCATGTTAAATTATAGGACAGTGACTGCACTCTTAAATCAGTTGGGTTGAAAATCAACCCAAATCAACTGGATTAAGGGAATATGAACCAAACTGTATTCACATTCATTCAACCCAGTTGACTTGAGTTAATTGTTAACCCATCTGTTTTTAGAATGTGGTTAGGAAGAAAGAACTTGCTCAGTGCAGTATTCATGGATCCTGACTGTGGAGACACTATCACTGGCGACTTGAGTATACTAATGTAATCAAAATTCCCGAAGGACCATGTTTAAAGACAAGGCAATAACATTTGTCCCTATATCTCGATAAATTCTATATTTTGATTGGTCAGAATGCCTTGGACAAATAACAATGACAAAGTGTGCACCCAACATCAAAGGTATATGAGAGCGTGCAACATCCAGAGTATAAGCGCATGCGAAACATCGGGTGTATTTGGTTTAAACGAAAGCCTTCCGCCTTTGCTCGCCTCGAAATAAATATCGAACCCCAAAAACCCCCAAAATAGTCACAAATATCATCAGATTTCCGACAATTCAATCACAAAAATAAAATAAGAGCAAATAATTTGTCCTCTGAGTACCAGCGTGCTCTATGTGCCATTAGGCATAAAGAACACATTGAAACTCAGGGGACTATATGTCAACAAAATACTGTTCACTCGTTTCCTTAACGACCCAAGGGATGTAACTCTGTCTGTTGTCTTCTGCGATTATAAAAACAAAATAATTATCACGAATTTGGTCAAAGTGATTGTGGAGCTGAGAAAAGCGCCCACAAATGTATTTCCACTATGTTTCTATTTTGATTCAAACGTGGCAAAAACGTTATCTCCACCAACATGTATGGTATATGGAAATTTAATACCTGATTAATGATGACGTTTCGTTTTCAAAATTAGGAAAGTGTAAATAAACAAATGCACGTGTCGTCTATTTTGTTTATAAAACTCAAGTTGAATCGATGATGAAAAAAATAACAATAAACCAAGAGTGTCATTTGAATGTTCAAGTGTGGCCAAAACAACAAAAAGACCTGTCCTGCGTGCAGAATATTTTCACCAATCGGCTACACTTAGATGGAAATCCTGGCTTCCAATTCATTCATGTACATGATTTGGTATGCTTCATTTGTTTTGGAACTCTCGGTCTTCCGTAGTTGCTGTTTGGGAAAGCTTGACTGTTGTTTTCTGGTGAGGTTTAAGAACATTAATAACTGGCCTATTTATCAATACCAATTTTATAGGCGGAGGGGTACCGGCTTGAACAAAATCGGAAGAGCGTTGGTTATTAAACTCATTTATCTAAACACTTATGGCACGTTGTGGTCTCATTTCAGTAATTCGTGTGAATTTTAGTCCCCCTGGCGGATTTTTTCTGTACCTGTCCACAGAGTGTCAACACATATAGACTTTCGCAACCTTCTGTTGCTAACAACGCTCAAAACCGGCGTTGATCCGTCTGATACACAATGCGGTGGTGCGAGGAAGATTTATGATTGTACCATATTTCGTATATTTGGTGAACAGGAAGAAACCTTCTGATAATTCTCCTTGACATTGGTCTTCTTTTTTAGTAGCAGACTTCACCAAGCCTTCTTTACGTCACTATTATAGTGTGGCGAGAATAAAATTATTTTTTCGTAAATATACAATGTTGAGGACTATAATGTATGTTGATGTGAATGTATTTTTGTTTTCAAATATAATTTTCAAATTTTATGTTTTGATCATCGTCGCCAACCAAATAATAGTAGATTGAATCGGTGGCGTATTAATCCCTTGCTGACACTTGCGTCACATTGTACAGATTCTGATCTCAAAAGCTCCACTATGGACTGCATCTCGCAATTATCGCATTCTCAGTTGAATATTTTCCTATTGTTGTGTCGTGAGTTGCCAGATTCAGAAACAGTCGTGAAATGTTTGAAGATTTCAGAACGTGGGAAATCAAATCGTTTCTCAACTTTGTCCCAAAACCCACGTGATCATAAGAAACGTGTCGACCGAAGAGAATCAAGCGTTTGTGGTCATCCATTTTCCTTTGACCGTTCTCACCACGAAGGTGATGAAATGATAAATAAGCTTTCTTCGAGTATGGAGTGTGAAGTCTTTTATTTACAACTCAGACATTCGAATTACCGATCTGTTCCTTGTTAATGCGGCTGGCAATTTCTTTGTCACCAAAAGGAAAAAAATAAAAAAATATTTTCGAAAAGTGGATGAATTCGAGTTTTGTATACTTTTGTCATTATTTTGTTATATAAAATGTCGTTATTCACCGCTTTAATTCGTATTTAGGGCATTGTGAAATTTAAAAAAAATGCCCAATGTTACGTTGGACGACCCCTTAATACATCATCCTAAACTACAATACGAAATTGATAAGAGATGTTACAACCGTTACTTATCTCCATTTCCTTATTCGACATTTCTTATCAACGATAAAATCGATTGATAACGAATGGTGAATAAAGAACTAGGAATAAGTAAGGGTTGTCACGTCCGTATATTGATCCTTGTCTACATCTAGGATTTCTGTGATCGCCTCTTCCTCGTAAAACAGTTTGGGTGATAATGGCCACTTTATCCTAAAATAAAATTTACCTGACCTAATTGAATTTTACTTCTTTTGTTCCTTATCTGAGCTTGCAGGTGCCAGCCAGCACATGCTCTGGTCCTCTTTTTCGTTATATTGTGTTTGTGATTTTCCACTGATTCTGGATTGTGTTGTTCCTGGTCTGGCTGATCAGGTATTTCTGATGGCAGAGACAACTGATCAGATATTCTGATAACCGAGATAACTGCTCAGATATATTGGACACCCGAGATAATTGATTAGGTATTTCTGACACCTGGGATAACTGATTAGGTATTTCTGACGGCCGAGAAACCTGATCAGGTATTTCTGATGGCTGAGAAAACTGATCTGATATTTAGGACACGTGAGATAACTAATCTTGTCCCTTTATCCCGATAAATTTTATCTTTTGATTGGCCACAATGCCTTGGTCAAATAGCCATGGAGCACCCAACGTCCAAGGTATATGCGAGTGTGCAACATTCAAGGTGTAAGCTCACGCGAAACATCGGAGGTATATGGTTTAAACGAAAGCTAATATTTAGGACACGTGAATAACTGATCAGGTATTTCTTCTGACTGAAATAACCGATCAGGCATTATTGATGGCTGGGAAAACTAATAAGGTATTATTTATGCATTTATTTGTATTAAGATCACATATTTCTGCGCAATCGCCAATTAATTTTCATTATTTTTTCATTTTGTGTCAAAAACATAAGTTATGACCCCTCATTAGAACGAGCTCGTCGAGATCGTTCAAACGAGGGGTCGTAACCTATGTTTTTGAGACCAAAAATGAAAAAAATTAGTTATTCAAGAATTTTTTTTGCAAGTGTCATCTGCTTTTCATGTAAGATAAAGGGTTAATTTATTTATTGGTGTTTAAGGTCACACATTTCTGCGCAATGGCTAATCATATCCAGAAAAATTTTACGGGTGGGGAAGCCGCAGAACCCTGAGAGAACCACCGAGCAACGACGTGCAACTGTTGGCTCCCAAACATACCAATTCAACACAAGCTGGGCTAGCATTGATTGGAGACAGGTGCACAGTCGACGTGCAGTACGCCTTAGTACACAACGCCACCGTACCCCCACGTGAGCAATGAGGGGTGGGGTGTCTTGCACAAGGACACAGCGCGGTTGCCGCAAGTGTGATTCGAACAGAGGACCTTTCGGCTTGCAGCCTGCACCTCTACCTACTGAGCGACCGAGCCCCCCCCCCCCCACCCCACACACCCGATCAGGTATTTCTGATGGCTCAGATAACTTGTCTGGTATTTCGAACACTTGAGATAATTGATGCACGAAGTCAACCTGTCAATTATCTCTTTAAGTAGTGTGGAAGATATTATTCTGGGGCTATTGTCTAAGACTTTATTGTCTGAAAGACCATCAGGTAAAATCGAAATCCCCATTAAAGTCATAGCTGTATTGTTTCAAGACAGCGTGTTGTATTCTTTGGAGGTGATGTTTTAAAACATGACAAGTTTCCACATAATAAACCATCACAGAGAGACTGTAATGTCTTTCTGAGAATGTTAATGAAGAGGAAATTAGGTACATCTTTAGTGAAGGTCAGTGGAAATGTTTTAAGTTCTCAATAAATAAAACCCAGTTCCCAGAAACAATACACAACTAAATGTATTGTCACTGACGATCAACAATGTGTTTGCACTAAGACAAAATCTATAAAAGGTCACGCTGGGTTTATTTGTCGAAATCTTTTCCTGGACTGTCTTAATTATACAAACAGGAAAGAGAAGTGGGAATGCATACTGTTCCTTTAGATTTCCAACTAGCGGACTAATATATGGCAGGACGGGTGGCCCTGTCCACGCGACGGTAATTTTCTAGTTGCTTTGCATATCAAGTCAGACAATTAAAACTGAAATTTCTGGCTGGATGCGGACGTGGAGACGAGTACCACAAAAAACAACTGTCTGCTATGCATTGGAATCAAAATGTTTGTAAACTAAAAATAATAAAACAAAACCCATTGGTTATGTTTCCTTAGAACATCGATTTCCAAGTATATTTTGTAAATGAAGAAAATCACAAAGAATGAATAGATAAAGAGGGGTTATAACCTAAATTTTTTAGATAAAGATTTAAAAAATAATGAAAATTAATTGGCGATTTTTGTGAATAGAGCTGGCCTGTTTTGGCCTTTACGTTGGGTAAAGGGTTAACGACCACATCAACATACAACCACAACAGCCACACCCGCTGATCATTGATAAAATGAAAGAGAATGTCTTAGAACAATAATTAGTTCTCGAACATCTTCTTTCAACATGTTGCTTCAGGATTTTTTTTCTGGCCGAGGTCTTTTTAGTGCTGTTCTTTGTGATCTGTGCAAGAACTTGTGTACGTGTTGGAATGCCGAAGGGGGGTTGGGGGGGGGGGGGGTGCAGGTATCGTTAAGGATTCTATCGCGGTATTCGTTGTCACTAATGTCCACATACTTCCCCTCAATAATGTTTTCAGCAGATAAAAAAACATATTTTAACACCTTTTCTGTGAAAATGCGTTTGATTCATCCGGTTCCATAAATCTTTCCTTTCTCATTCTTTACGGGACTGCGAAGAATTTTTCTTTTATTTGATAATAGTAGGAGTTGATGGCCAGCAATGAAGATTCATTATCAAATTACGTCTTTTTGATCAGTTTGATGACTTAACTTACGTCTAAAGCAAATATGCAGTCCATTGAACCGTGAATGACTGATTAAAAGTCACGTTATCTATATTTATTTATTAGTGTTTAAGGTCACATACTTAGGCACAATGGCTAATCGTGACCGTGACAGTTTTACGGGTGGAGAAAGCTGGAGTACCGGAAGAGAACCACCGAGCACCGACGAGCAACTGTCAGCTCCTCAACATTCTAACTCTGTTCAAGCTCCGTTCAAGCAAGGTTACAGCGGTTGAAAACATGTGCACCATCGACGTGCAGTACGCCAATGTACACGATGTCATCGTCCCCCATGTAGGCAACCGGGATAAAGTGCCTTGCCCAAGGACACAACGCCCATGTAGGCAACCGGGATAAAGTGCCGTGCCCAAGGACACAGAGCAAGTCGTCCTGGTCGGAGATCGAACTCGGGACCTCTAGCATAGAAATCCAACAGTCTACCACCAAGCCACCGCGCTCCCGTCACGTTATCTACATCACTGTGATAACAAAACCGGACAAAGATATTCTATCAGATCGTGAACGGACCAACTAAACCCCTGCACACTGACGTCGAAATATCTAAAGTTCAAGGTGCAAATTTTTCCCATAATGCAACTAGAAATTTAACCAATTCAGTCCTGTTTGACAGGACTGAATTGGTTAAATTTAGCGATCGTCACGACTAAACGGGCCAGTGCTATTCATAAAAGCGCTAAACAAATACCATTGTTAAATTTTTGCCTTGAAAACACAGCTTCAGGCCCCTCATTGGCTCGAGCACCTCGACCCCATTCTAATGAGGTGTCATAAGCTATGTTTCCGAGGTAGAAAATAAAAATGTTCAGTTATTTGGGAAATGTGTTCTTTAACTATTGTTTCTGCTATTTGTAGTAGGTCGTTGGGCGAGTCAGTAAGTGAGAAAAACATGATTTATACCATGATTACCTACTCTACTATAAAAACCCTATAAAATAAATTTTAGCTTTGAACACGTCAGCAATGGGATTTCACTAGTTAAAATTGACATCTATAGTGGAACTACACCTAAGCTGACCTTTGGTGACCTCGATCTGAAAGCAAACTTGTCACAATTTATCGCTCGTCGCCTCGCAAAGAGTGAAATGTAAGCAGCAATTATTTCATATGTTTTTGAATGAGTTTACCCCATAAGATACCAAAAATACCAAACATGCGTTGTCTCATGTTAATAAAGCATCCATAACTCGAAATAGTATGTTGTTATGTTATTAAAATGAAAAACGCGCCGCGATTTGGGTTTTTCTTTTTTTCATTTCGTTTCGGCGATGAAATTGACAGCGGAAATACCGCGGACTGGGGCGCATGTAAACAAAAATAGAATCCGCACGTGTATACGTCTGCAGCGCAGTAAAATCGAGAAAAAATAATTGCGACTCTTAATAATCTGAAGATCATGATATAAATAAAATATACCCAAAGGCTCGCGGTTAACATCACTTCACCACTTGTGGTGAACATTTGGTGCACAAAGCTACTACGGGTATATTCTATATGTATTCGCTCCTTTGACGGATAGTCTAAATGACGAGTGCCTATTGGGGTCATTCCCCCCAGAGAACCCCGGGAAGTGAAGCACTGTGGTAAACAGGCTCTGTTTTACTGGTTAAATAAGATCCAGTCCAATGTTTGGGAGGTACAAACCCTCTCTAAAATGAGCAACATGGCTTATTAACGCTCACCCCTGGTCTTGAGTTGACACTCATGTTGTGGTCATGATTAGCCATTGTGCAAAAATATGTGACCTTAAACACCAATAAATAAATAAATAAATAAATAAATAAATAAATAAATAAATAAATAAATAAATAAATAAATAAATAAATAAATAAATAAATAAATAAATAAATAAAATAAATAAATAAATAAATAAATTGGGGTCACTAGTTCAGTCCCCTCTCAGTAAGGCAGTTTGACCAGTTCATACATAAACACGGAACAACCGTTCAGCTGGTTTCGGTGGGTCTTGCGATTCGGGTTTACGGTTTGCCATAAAAACTGCCACCGAACCGAAAAATGAAAACAAAACGCCCAGCTCTACTGTGTGCTGCATATGCGCACATCGTTTATTAAAGCGCGTGTAGAGCACATACAAATGATGATGCAATCGTGCAATGCACGAAGTACGAATAATGAAGGACCGTTCGTGTTAAGTGCTAGAGATGCATTGATAGAAGAGGGTAAGTAGCGAAGAGCAAGGTAGACGTACAACTTACAGTTGTGGCAAAATGGTAATGCTTGTGAAGGCGACTACATATTGCGGCAATAGTTGACGTAATGCTAGCAGCTTTTTTGTTGGTTCATTGGGTTTAGCGACACTTTCAACAGCTAGGGTCACATCATGTTGGACATTTTTATATGTAGAGAAAGCCGGAGTAATTGGAGAGAACACCAAACAGCGGTGAACAACTATCAGACTCCGCAACTTGTTACATCTGCAGAGTTAACAGTAGTTGAAGGCAAGTGTGTCATTTACGTGCAGGACCCTTTGGTATACAGCGATACCGTGGCCCCACGCGGGGTATCGGGATTAGGGGTTTTGCGCAAGGACACAACTCAGTTATCGCTAGTCAGGGCTGAACCGTTGACCATTCAGTTTCAAGTCCAATGCACTAACCACCGTGCACCCAATGTTAGTGACAGTGGTTGAACTACTGAAGGATAATAATAATGTTATCTTTTTCTATTTATCCTTTGGTGTTTAACGCCACATCAACATCTAAGGCTACCTTATATCGATAAAAAAGACTACTTGAATAACTCTTGGTATCAATGCATATTGAAAAAGTAATACACACTCTCGCAATTTTGGCACCTCTTGAGTGCGTTCATCATGTCCTGTATTTGTTGTGTGCTCGAGCATACAAGCACATATCGGCACATCCAAGTTGCTGCTATGTGCTGCACTAGCACACGACACATCTCATAGATCTTTCGTCTTCACTTTGGAAACTGGCTGTACACGAAGGTGTAGCACTGGGTTGATTCGAATAGTCCGACTGTGACTCGGTGGGGTGCAGAAACTACCATGGATGTCAGCACGGTATATCGATAAACCGATATATACCGGTATTAAACCAATATCGATTGAATATCGGTGTAATTACAAAAATATCGGTTTATCGTCATTATTTATTTACCCACAATTTAATTTTCAAGATGTTTTGAGTTTTTTAACTGTAGCCACGAATGAATAATATTATCCCTTTATCGAAGGAATCTCGCCTGCTTGTGCTCTCGTAATATACAAATTCAGCAGTTGAAAAAATAAATTTCAACAAAACTATATCATGTGACCCCTCATTGGAACGAGCTCGTTGAGCTCGTTCCAATGAAGGGTCACGTGATATAGTTTTGTTGAACTGTTGGGGGAAAATCTGATAAACTAATTTTGAAAATAATAAATTTTGATATCGTCTGCGTTGGGTAAAGGTTGTTCGAACCGCATCATCAAGGCATGCTAATTGGTTCCGACGGTGATGCATCGAGTCTCGATTGTCGTACTTGTGTTCATATGTCTGAACAGTTTTTGATATACCGGTATTACGCGGTATTTTTTTGAATACCGATACCGGTATTCAGTTCTGAATATCGTGCAACCCTAATACCATGGATGATGAGATTTAGTTGTTGTAAGGCATAGCCCCTAATAAATATTTCGATGAAGGTCAAAACAAGGGTAAAACAGGTTCATGAATGGAGGGGGCAGAAAATGAAGATTATAAGAAAATCTGTGCCGGCAAAGCAAAAGTATGCCGTTAAATCCAGTGATACCTCCACACTACTTACTCACACTGAATCGAACATATCTCCTATAAAACGCTTAATTATATTTGTGTGTCAATCGTCTCATAGTAATCACGTGACATAATGGAAACCCAGACGGTGTCCTTCATTGTACAACTTTTCAACGGAAACTTGTATCTCACCAACACGCGCTAGTTTTGCGCACCAACACCACTCATGAACTTGGTAATGGCGTCGCAACGTGGTCGTCCACACATGCTGTCATGATGGATGAATTCCCTTTCTATGGCATTTTGATGAATGTTTATTAATAATGTTATTTATTTATTTATTTATTTATTTATTTATTTATTTATTTATTTATTTATTTATTGGTTTTTAAGGTCGCATAATGCATAATGGCTAATCATGACCGTGACAGTTTTACGGGTAGAGGAAGCCCGAGTACCCGAAGAGAACCACCGAGCATCGACGAGCAACTGTAGGCTCCTCAACATTCTCTGTTCAAGCTCCACTCAAGCAGGGTGACAAGAATCCAGTAATTTAAAAATTGAAACAGCACACTCAGAAAATTTAAAACTTTAAAACTCTTTGTTTATTAATCGACTGCTTGAAATAAAAATATAAAAATAAAATTGAATGAAAAACAACTGTGACAGATTGAAACGTAAAGTGAAAAGTATAAATAAAATTTGTGCCCAAATAGGTTATTTACTTGTATTTTAAAATATTAGCTGCCATTATCTGGGAGATACTCATTTCACAGTCGGAATTTTAGTGTTACAAAATCACTCCCCATATATAGAATAAGTTTACTTTCATTATTTTTGGTGGATTTGAACAACGAAAAAACAGTTCTGTAACTGACATTCGATTCATCGGCTGTCAACGCAGTTTTCAAATTTAGCTTGCCCAGAATGCAACATTTCAATAGGCCAGGAACAAAAATGAGCGGAGTTGAATACTTTGGATGAATCCATGATGTCAGGTGGAAAAATTATCTGTCTTCGTGTTACGTACGGATTTGTAAACATGGAATTGGATGAAAAGTAACAGGCGTGTAATAATATTGAATCTCAGGAAGACCTTTAGATCAGTCTAATTTGGGCACAACAGCAAATATGGTTTGGCCTGCATGGGTGGCGAAAAAGCATTTCCTTCTTCTTGTCGTCTGTTTTAGGTCCCCTTCTTAAAATAATAGTTTACAACCCCTTGTTATAGGTCTTCGCCATTATCGCTGGTCCCCACGACCCTTTGACCTACATGTAAGTTTAGTCGACTAACTCGAGAGGGCTTCTTAGTTTCGAGCCGAAGGCCTGTTTGAATGTAAGCTAAATTACGCATGACGTTTACTGAGAACTGCCACAAACATGAATATAATTGATCTCAAGCTTTCAGTTCATGATCATATGGAATTCGTCGCAGAAAAGTAATCGCCGTCGACAGTGTCGTATACGACACTGTCGACGGCGATTGCTTTTCTGTTGCGAACTCTGTGGGTTTTTTTAAAGTTATTTATGTGTTGCATTGTTTGCTTCGAAGGTAAGAAGGTGTAAGCTATATTACAAGCATCAGGGAAACCTGGCCAAACTATATGTTGCCGGAATACTGCAAAACTTTGGAAAAAGCTTCAAACTCCTCGTACTTTGGTCACAATTATCTTATTTGGGCACAGCGTTTATCGTCGTTAGTTGGAAAGAATTTAAAGGCCTGATCTCAGATGCTCTTTCATTCAATTTTCCTTATTCAGTCCTGATTTTTCAAAATTTTAAAAATGTAAATACCATTATGAAAATCTACGATTAAGATCTGGAATAACAAAATGGACGAGGAAAACAGGCATCGTCTTGCCCACATGACCTCGTTTTGGCCTACTATGCATAGAATGAACGATAACGTGCGTTACAGCAACTGAGGTGGCATCCGTGAAGAATGGCGATATGGCGTCGCTTTCAATCAGTGCACACTCTTTTCACTCCAAAAATGAATCTCCTGTGTCATATCATAGGACTGATGAAGGACCACAGGCAAGTAAATTACAAAGTAAGAAATATATTTAACCTTTTACCCAAAGCAGACGATATCAAAATTTATTATTTTAAATATTATTTTTTTAATTTTTCAAAAAATTCCAACAAAACCATATCATGTGACCCCTCGTTGGAACGAGCTCGTTCCAACAAGGGGTCACATGATATGGTTTTGTTGAATTTTTGTGAAAAATAATATTTTTTCAACTGCTGAATTTGCGGGTGCGGGTGATTCGTTGGGTAAAGGGTTAAATTTGGAGCGATCACTAAATCAGCGTGTATCACATCTGGAAGATCCCATCACGTTTAATGAACATCTGTCAAGAAATATAGAAATCATGATTCCAGCAGATTGTTATGGATACTTGAGTGTCTTTTGTCTTTGAAATATGAAGGACTTCGAATCTTTAATTATAGCTCTCCTGATCGCATTCAGCACTCTGAAAATATGTTAACATACTTTGGTTTCCGATTCTAACCCCAAATTTCCCAAACACCTTTTCTGATGCCTTCCTATGGGTCATGCTCACTAATACGGAAACACCCTAACAATAATGACGGTGGACCGGGAACGCCAGTGTTCATTAACTCTTTACCTAACACGAAAAGCAAACGACAAATGCAAACAAAAATCTTGAATAACTGTTTGTTTTCATTTTGTAACTCAAGAATATAGCTTATGACTCCTCATTGGAACAAACGGTGTTCATTAACCCATTATCTAATACGAAGGCAGACGACACTTGCAAACAAAATTCTTGAATAACTATTTTTTTTTCATTTTTTTGGCTTCAACAACATAGCTTATGACGCCTCATTGGAACGATCTCAACGTGCTCGTTCCATTGAGGGACCATAAGCTATGTTTTTCGGAACAAAAAATGAAAATAATAATGAAAACTGAATTATGGTTTTTGTGAGTAACTCTGGGTCGTTTTCGTCGTTACTTTAGGTAAAGGGTTAACTCTTTGAAACCGAGTGGCACTTTTTTCCGGCCAGAAGCATGATACGTCATAATTTCATTAAGGAGGATGACTGCTAAGTAAATGTGTGGGGTATACCAACCAATATTTTCAACGTGCAGCCTCATGGCAAATTATTGGTTTGTCTACCCCTAAACAATGAATATGGACTTTTCTAATTGCTACATTTGAACTGACATGGAAGATGCCACCAGGGTTCAAAGGATTAAAGCTGATATTAGCCTAAATTTTTGATAATTTCTAACTCTCGTCATTAGGCAAGATTTTGAATATCCATAGTACAGTGATTACAAAGGTGGTCAGAAAATTTCGACCGAATCTGGACACGGTCACAATCTAATCGAACGTCTCAATCCGCTTTTTTCCCATCAACATTGTAGAGCTTTCCTGGCCAAAAAAGCAAAGCGAAAACATTGAATAGAAGATATTATTTCCAAATGGAGTGCAATACTGCTTTTTTGAATGGCTGAGAGGTACGTTTCAGCCCATAGTATCTTTCAAGTTTTACACCGTGGTTAACTACGGTGTAAAAACTGAAATACACAATAACTGGTAAAAAGGCTGAAAAAGTCCTATTTATTTATATTATTAGAAATATTCATTTACACGTTCATTTATATGTTTGAAAAAAATAAAAATATGGTGAAATAAATTTTTAAAAATAAATTATTACACAAAAAACGTAATGAAAATAAAAGTACATATATATCATGTGGAGATTATTTATTTACTGTGTTATTTTTTGGAAGGGGTGTGATGCGTTTTGTTTTGGTGTTTGAATATTTAAAATGGATTAAATTAATTTTAAGGAACGCTTTGCAAGTCATATTGAAACTGACATTTTAGAAAAGAGAACAAAACATCCCTTGAGTTCCAACGTGTTCTATGTGCCAGTAGGCACATAGAACACATTGAAACTCACGGGACGAAAAGTAATGCCGGTAAACCAACAAAGTGGTACAAAAAGTGTACCAATTTACGAAGAACATATTTATTGAAAAAAGAAGAAAATGTTGATTTTCAAAGCTATATTAACTGTAGGGTTAACAAAACGAAACGGTTTGGAAATAAATCTGTGTTATCGTTGTGTGTCGCGGGGTGTATGGGAATATACACTGGTCTGAGAACTCATACGCCCTTCGGCTGCTTCCAAGGATGTATGAATACCCAGACCGGTCTAAATTCGCGTACACCCAGCACGACACAAGGATAACTAATAGTATTCTTTTCGAATTTCTTCCTCAGATTTGAATTCCCAATATTTTATTAACCCTTTACCCAACGTAACGGCCAAAACCGGCCTGCGCTATTCTCAAAAATCGCCTATTAATTTTAATTATTTTTTCATTTTTTGTCTCAAAAACATAGGTTATGACCCCTCATTGGAACGAGCTCGTCGAGCTCGTTCCAATGAGGGGTCATAACCTATGTTTTTGAGACAAAAAATGAAAAAAATAGTTATTCAAGAATTTTTTTTGCAAGTGTCGTCTGCTTTTCATGTTAGGTAAAGGGTTAAACTTTAAATCTCGATACTGATAAAAGTGTTTCGACCGGTTTGTGATCCGATCGGAGAAAAACAGCTCTGTAAGTAATACAACTTATGTAAATGGATGGGAATACTGTAAAATACGGGTTATTCCTGTTCACCCAGCCCACAAGTTTTAATTGACACCTGAGCGAAGGTTATAGTCCGTATCAAAATGGAGAGCTTATGTTTCATCTTCGGACTTAAGGGGGACGTCCAACCTAACTTTGGTCAAATTTCATGTAATTTTCTTTCAAGTCTAAAAAAGGCCCAAAATGAATAACCCCAATAAATTATACATCAAAATGCTTGGAATGAAACATAGAACATGTGAAAACTGAAATTTGTCATGAAACTGCTGCCATGTGTAAATTGCACCACTTGAAAGTCTGCTATGGCATAAGTAAAAGAACTATTTTTTACAAAAAATACCTCAAAATAAAATAACAGCTGTATTCTATAAACATTGAAGTATATACTCAAGAAATCTTTTCCTAATTCATGAAAGTAATAAAGATTGAGACCAAATGTTATAAGTGGAGTGCACACTGATTGAAGGCAGACATTTTCTTTTGTTTATGTTTTGATTTGGGGAGTTCAACAAAGGTCAACTTGAAGGAGTCCACCAGAAGAAGTATGGAAGGACAAAAGAATGTCTCCCAATATAAAGATGTATGTGTCACTGTGGTGGTTTGGAAAGAAACTATGATATTCTCCTATGTAGAATGCACTGCAAAGTCATACACTGTAGTTGAATAAATATATTTACAAACCCCTTGCACTGTAACCCCTTTTATCCCATGCATCAATTTGATAGTGATTAAATTGTTCAATTTGGCTGGGTTATCAATAAGTATAATAGTTCTGTTTACTCTTGGACACCAATACACTCATGATATCTGTTGGGAAGAAATAAGGGTAACTGTAACCTGTCACTGCAATAAACCATCTAATGTACTTAAAAGTACATTGTTATTCAAAACACATCAAATCAACCTTACATAACCATTATTGCATGTACTTTCCCCAAGAAGGCTTATTGGCACATTGAGATCAGAAGGGCACATCCAGAGGGTTTCACATATTTTTTTTCAAGAACGCAGTACACAAAGCAATCCCCAAGTGAGCTCCATTTGACACAAAAAATTTCCCGTGGAGGGGCTCTCTAACTTGTATGAATACCTCCGTCACTCAAGGCATATGCCTTTTTTCTCAAAGTTTAACACTTTTTTTCTTTTTGAAGATCTTGGCCACACATGTTCCAAACACTATCAGACAGGTAACCCTCCAAATAAGTGTATCTGCAAAAATCATGTTACATTGCAAAACATTCTTTTTAGACTTTTAGTTCTGGACCTTTCATGCTTCTTACTTCCAACTATAACACTTAATTTATCGATTAATGGGTGAATAGAAAAGTCCTGCCACAACCAACATTTTGAGTTCCATAAGCCTTCAAAACGGGTCATACTAAATACAGCAAGTCCCTAATAAGGAACTAAGTCCCCTCTTGTACTAATTACAGCAAGTCCCTTTAAAACATATCATTTATCATGTAAAGCACTCACAAAATTTAACCTCAGACATGAATTTGCAAAGGACTGTCAAATTTGTTTATTATGTGTAATTATTAAGTATATATTGAGCATTTTCATCGATAAATACGGAACTTTTTTGACTGTTTACCAACAAACACTTCAGAAATTCGATTTGACTGTTTCTTTGTTTATAATTATTTATTATATTATTTACTGAAATTGTAATTTTCAAAGCATGCTTCTCAATGATGATTTTCGTAAATTATCTTCTAGATTTAATTCACAAAACATGATGAGATTAAAGCAAGCTTGCTATTCGGTGTTTGCGTTTGTTTGATCCGTTACGATTTGCGTCAACTAGTTTTATTTAATTTTCTTTCAATTATTAATTAACTCATTGAACTCGTAAGAAAGATTTTTCGGTCCAAGGCATAATTTGGTCCATTTTTGTGTTATTATAAAAGGTCTATACACGAGGTATTGGTTATAAAATCATAACTACAGTATGCAGTCAGACGGCTGCAGACTGCAGTTATTATTTTATCCTCCATGTATATTGATATTGGACTGACCCATCTCACCGTAAACCTACACAAAGGCAATATCATTCCTGGAAACGAGATTTTAGAGGGTTAATGTTATTTATTATTATTATTATTCATTATTATTATTATTTATAATATAATAATGTTTATTTATATGATAAATAATTATGAGATAATGAAATAATGTGTATTTATATGATAAATAATTAATTATAATTTTTTTTTCATTTTTGTCATTTTCCTACTCACCCAGCCATATGAATTTTCAATTAAGTTCTAAACTGAACAAACCACTAAAAGAAAACTATAGTCGGCATTTCTTTGATCAAGAAAAGTTTCACACTTCTACAAGAACAATAGCGGCTGGGTAGACAGGAAGACGAAGAAAAATAAAAGAATACAAGGTTCAGGTCCGAAAAGTTCTTTATTGGTAGGTAACTTACCGTGTGGCATTCTCATTAAATATGTTGTGAACAACAAAAATGCTGATCCTCCGTCAAATATACTCAACATGACTGCATGAAATAAATTAGAATATACGTATTCTGTCTCTGAAGCTGATGTCAGATGCGTAAGACAGTTCTGAAAGATTTACCTTTGCCAGTTGACTGACGTTACTCAGTGGAACAGCGATTTTTTGTCATGTAGCAACTGTATTGATCTGAAGCAAGACATATTGCCACCATTGCGCATGTATTTATATTCTGTACACAGTCATCAATAATAAACAGTTAACACTTTCGCGGTTTCACCCATTTTCTTGTATTTGGTTGATTGTTGTTTTGTTGTCAGTTTAGACATATTGCGATCACGGTGGCTCAGTGCTTAGAGCACCGAGCTATAAAACAAGAGGCCGACGGTTCTATCCTAACAGCTGTAAATGTCCTATGTCATTTTGCAAGACGCATGATCCCGCTTGCTCACATGGGGCGCGAAAGTGCTGTGTACTAAGGAGTATTTCCGTGTGTGGTGTGCTTGACCTCAACCTCTCCTAACACCACTTAAGCAGACTTACTAAGTTGGAGAGTCTGGCCGTTGCTTACCTCTGCTCTGTAGTTCTCTACGGGAACTCAGTCTTTTCCCACGTGCAAAACTATCCGAAACGATATAACTCTTGTGTTAGCCTATGAATTATCGAAAATTATCTAAAAGATATTTCTCGGTATCCATCGACTCGGTGGAAATAGAGGAATATCCCTCAGTAGCTTCCTCAGTGACGTCACGCTACGCCGCATCACGTCGCCTTGAAGGAACGATCAGCTGATCTTTGTTATTGTTTAGAAACGTACTCTATTGGGGTCGAATTGGGCTGAATATTATGTAATAAAATGTCTCGTAGCATATAATAAAAAAGAAAATCTACTCCATTTTCGTCAGTATCTAGAATTATCTCATGAGTATGGACCTGAAAGTTTTATTTTTCACGAGCTCTTCACGGTGAATTTTTTCAGTAGCTTTCTAAATGACGTTACGCTTCGACGCATGGCGTCGCCTTGAACGTAGCCTTGAAGGAACAATCAGCAGTTTTTTGTTATTGTTTTGAAACTATTTGAAATCGAAGTGGGCTGAATATTGCGCGGTAAAATGTCACGTAGCATATAATAAAAAGAAAATCTACGCCGCTTTAGTGAATATCGCTAATTATCTCATTCGTGTGGATCTGAAAGTATAATTTTTCACTCGCACAAGCGCTCGTGGAAAATAAAACTTTCACGTCCACACTCATGAGATAATTCCCGATATTCACTAAAACAATGTAGATGTCATCTATTTATTGAAAGTATCGCAAAACCCCATAAATAAACAAAAGTTTGAATAGTGGTTCACACAGTTGCTAGAATGTTCGAAAATATAGTATGTATATTTTTCTTTGATAGGAATTTGTACGGTGATAGCATTTGAATGAACTCTGGACTCATTCGCCAGGCCATTTCAGCACCAATGCATGCTGATTTTAAGAGCATTGTTACAAAAATCTCTTTTATTTCGCCTGTTTTAGTTTTTAGTTATTTAAGAAATAACTATTGTTTTCCTTCGGTTTATGCGATATAAACCGAAAATTTTCAGCACAAGCTTGTGCTGAAAGTTTTCGGTTTATATCGCATAAACCGAAGGAAAACAATAGTTATTTCTTAAAATTTAACCCGGCTGTAATATTAAAATATAAAAACTATGTGTACGTGAACGAAAAACTTTTAATTTTCGCAAAAGACAACAGTCAAACTCAGGAAAGTGAGCCACAAACAGGTCACGTCAATCATTGTCAAATGGGGGCGCGGTGGCTCAGTTGGTAGAGATGCAGGATGCAAGCCGAGAGGCCCTCGGTTCGAATCCCACCTGCGGCAACCGCGTTGTGTCCTTGGGAAAGACACTTCACCCCCATTGCCCACGTGAGGGCACGGTGACGCTGTGTACTAAGGCGTACTGCACGTCGATGGTGCACCTGTCTTCAACCAATGCTAACCCTGCTTGTGTGGAGTTGGTATGTTGGGGAGCTGACAATTGCTCGCCGTTGCTCGGTGGTTCTCTCCGGGTACTCCGGCTTCCTCCACCCGTAAAACTGTCATGGTCGTGGTTAGCCATTGTGCAGAAATGTGTGACCTTAAAACACCAATAAATAAATAAATAAATAAATAAATAATCATTGTCAAATTGTTTGTTGTTTTGATTTTCGATCGCAGACGACAGATATTTAGCAAGTCACGTGATAATATCATTAAAAACATTTTTTTTAAGTTCCCCCAAAATCATGTTTGGATGCATGATCTTTTGTTCGTCTCCCACTTCGGTATATTTTATTAAATTCAATTGTTCCCGAGAAATTATCATTATATTCTCGCTGACTGGAGGCGATGAAAAATCGATCATTGATCTTTGTTTACAAGCTTGTTATCCATCTATCAGTCTGCCGCCACGCCCTCACGGTGACAATTGGATTGAGTGGGCGGGGCTTCCAGAGTCTTCAAAGTTGGATCGGATGTGACGTGATTTGGTTTATACGATTTTGATGACTTTCACGCTGTATGCTTTCAACCAATCAAACACAGAGGCGGGGCAAATGATTAGATTGGGGGCTCGGTGGCTCAGTAGGTAGAGGTGCAGGCTGCAAGCCGAGAGGTCCTCGGTTCGAATCCCACCTGCGGCAACCTCGTTGTGTCCTTGGGCAAGACACTTCACCCCCATTGCCCATGTGGGGGCACGATGACGCCGTGTACTAAGGCGTACTGCACGTCGATGGTATGCATGCCTTCAACCAATCTAACCCTGCTTGTGCTGCAGTGCGGAGTTACGATGTTGGGGAGCTGGCAGCTGCTCGAAGTTGCTCGGTGGTTCTCTCCGGGTACTCCGGCTTCCTCCACCCATAAAACTGTCACGGTCATGATTAGCCATTGTGCATAAATATGTGACCTTAAACATCAATAAATAAATAAATAAATAAATAATGATTAAATTATTTGTTATTTCAAATGCATCCACGAAAGATCACTGATATAAAACACATTCAACAAGAATCTGGCGAACGTTCGAGTTTCGATTCGATTTCGAATCGTGTTATTGATTCGGTTTGATTCGAAATCATCTCGATTATTCCCAAAAATCGAAACATTGAGAGATTTCGTCATGTGAGAACCATAAGGTTCTATCTTCCACTGGAAGATAGAACTATATGGTTCTCACGCGACGAATTTTGGATTTCATATAATTCGATATTATCGACGTTCTGAAGATAACACCCTACAGTTTTTTGATGAATAAAAATTGAACGTATCCAGAGTCTTACCAGATAGAACAAATTCGGCCGGTGTGTTCATAAAAAAAATGTCATTTGAAGCGAGAGTGGAGATTGCGTTACGGCTCGTTTGCACAATATATCTTCCGGTAAGTGCTATGACTTTGCTGATGGCGCCTTGTTGCACTCAAAGGACGATAAAACACTTTTTCCGAGACTACATTTATGACACCAGTCAATTTTCTAATAGTCTAGTACACCTATAGATATTGGGCTCACGATGGAGATAGATCTCACAAGTTGGCCGTAGTATCGTAGCATTTGAAAAGTGGATTCGATTCGACATTTGATACGGTTCGAACCTTATGCTTCATTCGATTCGAGGGAAACATCGTAATTCGCCGGGCCAAACGTTCTACGTTTAGCCGCTTTGGTCTGGATATCTCAGTGTTTGGTATTCTTACATTCTACGTTTAGCCGCTTCAGTCTGGATATCTCAGTGTTTGGTATTCTTACATTCTACGTTTAGCCGCTTTGGTCTGGATATCTCAGTGTTTGGTATTCTTACATTCTACGTTTAGCCGCTTCAGTCTGGATATCTCAGTGTTTGGTATTCTTACATTCTACGTTTAGCCGCTTTGGTCTGGATATCTCAGTGTTTGGTATTCTTACATTCTACGTTTAGCCGCTTTGGTCTGGATATCTCAGTGTTTGGTATTCTTACATTCTACGTTTAGCCGCTGCAGTCTGGATATCTCAGTGTTTGGTATTCTTACATTCTATGTTTAGCCGCTTTGGTCTGGATATCTCATTGCTTGTATTTTTACATTCTCCGTTTAGCCGCTTTGGTCTGGATATCTCAGTGTTTGGTATTCTTACATTCTACGTTTAGCCGCTTTGGTATGGATATTTCATTGCTTGTATTCTTACATTCTACGTTTAGCCGCTTTGGTCTGGATATCGCAGTGTTTGGTATTCTTACATTCTACGTTTAGCCGCTTTGGTCTGGATATCTCAGTGTTTGGTATTCAATCTTACAATACTATAACCTCTATATTTTAGTTTAAACACTATTTATTCCATGTTAATTTCAATTCCGCGTTAATATTCTGGTAAATAACGCGGAATATATCTTTACTTGTTGCCACCCAAGGAAGATATTATACGGTAGTTTTTGCATAATGTACTCTTGAATACAAAGAACAACGTGAAGCGCCGAACATATCTTTACTTGTTGCCACCCAAGCAAAATATGATACGGTTATTTTGCGCGTAGTAGACTCTGATGCCGGTAACAAGGTGAAATGGGGAACATATCTTTACTTGTTGACATACCTTTACCCGATTTTGCATGCAGTACACAAAAATATGGAGAACAACGCGTTTGATTGATTCGGGTCAAGGAATGGTTGGATGTGTGAATACTGTATGTGAACTTGCCTCTGCCTTAGATTGAGATACATGATAGAATGCTCGTAATTCTAAAGCTGAGAACAAATATTTCGCGTAATAACGCGGAATATATCTTTGCTTGTTGCCACCCAAGGAAGATATAAATGGGTTCGTGATTAGGAGCTGGCAGCAACTTGCTGGGCAATAAATCGACCTGTAAGACGTATGCCCACCTCGAACAATATTTTAATTCTCATTTAACAGTTAGGATAAGCGTGGAGCAAAATGTTACGTTCCCATGACGCGGTATAATTGGTTCGGCACTTAACGTAAGGGGATATGAATTAGTTAAAAATGAAAGCCGCTTAGAAGGGAGTAATCTCCCGAACATGACGGCAATTGACAAAATTATAAAAAAGTATTTAATGAAGTGTATATATATACACATATTTTTGTTCACAAATGCATACACACATATACACGCACGCTTGTTAACCGACTGGGATGGAGAATTTTGCCAATCGGGAAAACATGCGAGGATATTGAATCTGAGATGCTACTTTTGTTTATTTCTCGTGATTAGGTCTCCATCTCCATGTCTCTGTATTCTATTATGAAACCCCAGACCCACTGGTGTATACGTGTGCTCGGTCCAATTGCGATTTGATAGAGAAACACCCCACTGACTTCAGTACTGTTAGTTTCCGTATAGTCGCCGTAAACTGCCCAAAACCCACTCGTGGGTAGTAGTGTCCCCCCATGCGTTTACCAGATAGTAAAAATCATCATCACCGAAATTTTAATTAACGAAGCACCGGGTTTTTCCCGGTGCTTCATTAATTAAATTTTTGATGATTGTTCTTATAATTAGTGTTTGGAATCTAATATTACTGCGTCCGTGGAAATATTGGCCACCCGTGGAACGTGACCAGTCTACGGAAGCTGTTCTATACCTTCGTGATATCTGAACGAGAGTTTTGCATTTCGGACTGAGCGGTAAGATTGTATGTAAACCAATCAAAAAATAGGAAGACAATAAAATGATGGTTTGAGTTTGAATGGTGTAACCATATTTTGTAGCCACACAGACAAGATTAGACTTTATTGGTGTTCCGGCTTTTAGAACGTTGAAGACATCCCCTTCAGATTTTCGATGTACTCGTCTTAAACGCGGTGAACTATTGTCTATTATTATGCATAGGCCAATAAAGTGATAATAAATTACGGTAGAATCATCTGAGTTTATTCTCCTCTCCAGTACATTGTACCGACATATGTATACGCAAAACCACCAATTACTCCGAAGATATGAAAGGAAGTGACGTCCATTTACTTGACTCGAGAGTATGTTTCTGTTCTGTTAACATTATTAACAAACTGGAAAAACGGTTTTATTGTCTCCCCACTGCTGTGTTAATGCTTTCAAAAACCACACAAGAGAAAACTGGAGTGGTCGGTAGATGATCGATCTTTGATGATGACGAACTTTAGAACACTTTCTTTACACATGTTAACTGGAAAGAGTGTTTGGGAATGGAACCCCGATATTGGTTTAAATTCAAACCAATGCTGCGAAAACAAAGCAAACAATGGACACCGGGTTTTAATTTCCATCAACAAATCATTCACAACATTCCGAACAATGTTTAACTTCTCTCAGCTTGCAGCTTGCATCTCTGCCTACAGCGCCAGCGACAGGACTTAAATGATCTCGCCAATGAAATAGGTATAGTTGGGCACATTTAACCAAATTTATCTAACAATCATATAGATTTTGGCCTGAAACCCACGAGAAACGGTACGTATCACATAATGTGTTCCGATTCCGTATCATGCAGACGATTTTTTTCTGATTCCGTATCATTTTGATTCAACTTCCGGTAAACACCGCGCTATGACAAATAATATCATTATATGCATTGTTATTACGCACTAAAATATGAAATTCAAAATTTTGACCAATTCCAACCCAATTTAAACTGAAAAACGGGGGAAACGGGCTTCATGTAACGGATTGTTAGATAAATGTATTATCATGACCAAATGCATGTCCTGAAATTTGTATCAGATTCTCGGTCGTGTTTACAATCGGATCACAACTCGCCCTGACGGGCTCGTTGCGATCTGATTGTAAACACGACCTCGAATCTGATACAAATTACAAGACATGCATTTGGTCATGATAATGTATATTTATCTTCTGTAAAATGAATGGACATTTTGACCAATGTTTTATTCAATTAAATGAGATGAATATTTTATCAAATCTAGTCATGGCTGCTTTAAAGAAGCCATGACTAGATTTGATGAAAATGTGTTGAAAATACTCATCGGATTAAGAGTTAAAAACGCAAAGTTTGACTGAGAGAATTGTCACTGGGCAAGACACTTAACCTCCATTGCCCACGTGGGGACACAGTGGCGTTGTGGACTAAGGCTTACTGCACGTCGATGGTGCACTTGACTTAAACCATTGCTAACCCTACTTGTGTGGAGTTAGTATGTTGGGGAGCTGAAGTTGCTCGCCGTTGCTCGGTGATTCTCTCCGGGTATTCCGGCTTCCTCCACCCGTAAAACTGTCATGGTCATGATTAGCCAGTGTGCATAAGTATGTGACCTTAAACACCAATAAATAAATAAATAAATAAATAAATAAATAAATAAATAAATAAATAAATAACCCTCCATCTAAAAATACCGATTCCGATATCGACCTTAAAATTCCAATACCTACCATTTCCAGCTATCACAGTAGCAATCTGTAACAAACTACACCTCAAGTCGTCAAGGCGGATCATTAATAACTTGATTGTGCAGCGCGGCTAGTGAACCTTTCAATGAAAACAAATAGAAGTCGCCAACTTTAATAAAAAATATATTTCTGGAACGATACCACACGGAAACTATGTGCTGAAATGGTTAACATTTTAAACAACGTCCAGGCAAATACTGGCGATAAGTTGAATGTTCATGTACACATTCTTTTTTCTAAGGAAACGCCATCTTCAGCACACAGTCTCGAAAATAAACAAATAACAATGCATTTCTTCCGTCCAAAGCAACACCTTTCAGAATTGTTTATTTTATTGAAAATCATTACAATGGGCACTTTATTGGTGGAAACATTAGGTTACAGCTCAAGTTGACAGTGTTCTGAGCTTACAAATATGATGCCATCATTTGGAATATGTAAATTCTGCAAGAAGAAAAAAGGATCTTGTCTTCAAGTAATTAAGTCTGTTTTTAAACCGCACCCTGTACGTCGCGGCTATTGTTGTTCTTTGCACTGGACGTGACCTTTTTCTTATTTAAAATACGATCAGATTCAACTGAAGCATTACTGTTCGTCTAATCGAGTTTGAGTTTAACTTTTAACTGCCAATGGCGAATATTGTCGACTATGTTTTCTTGGCGTTGCGCATGTTTTGGCAATCGCAGATTAGCAACCTCAACTGACTGAAAGTTATAAGGACCCTCCTTCTCCAAGGCAGGGGGGGGGGGGGTGATTTACAACAATTATCAGATAATGGACTTATAAGTGAGTAATAATATTTATTCAACTTCCTCTCACACAAGCCTATGAGGTGGGGTTTGTATTACGATTAACCCTTTACCCAACGCAGACGATATCAAAATTTATTATTTTAAATATAATTTTTTAAATTTTTTCAAAAAATTTCAACAAAACCATATCATGTGACCCCTCGTTGGAACGAGCTCGACGAGCTCGTTCCAACGAGGGGTCACATGATATGGTTTTGTTGAAAGTTTTTGAAAAATAATATTTTTTCAACTGCTGAATTTGCATATTACGAGGGCGGATGCGGGCGATTCGTTGGGTAAAGGGTTAAGTAAATCCGTTTCAAGATTCCTGGATCTGTGAGGAGCAACGGCCTAAACTGAATGCCATTCCCCTGTATTAACCCTTTGCCTAACATAAAAAGCAGACGTCACTTGCAAACAAGATTCTTGAGTAACTTTTTTGTTCATTGTTTGCATCAAATCAATGACCTAGTTTCAATGAGGCGCCATAAGCTATGTTTTGTAACCAAAAAATGAAAAAGGTAATTAAAATTGAATGGTGGATTTTGTGGATAGCGCTGGTCGGTTTTGGCTATTACATTAGGCAAAGGGTTAAGCCCAAGCAATACAGGAAGAAACAATGTTAACTGTACTTTCGGTCGCCGAAGACTTTCTTCAGGGTATAGATACATAGACAGAACGCGATGTGTGTTTGAATCGGTGGGTGTTTTACATAACGAGCCTACGGCTCTCGCGAAATATGACTACGCCATTCCAACGAGTTATATAAAACAACCGCCGATTCAAACACACATCACGTTCTGTGTTTATTACACAACCCATGCACTAAAATTCATTTAATGAGGAAGATAAGGATAATTAAATATTGGAATAGATTATTAAGCTCCAAAAATGAAATTCTAATATCCATTTATTTAGATAGATATTATGCATGTGAAAGAGAGGGTTCGCACAATTCTTGGTTGTATAATGTAAAAAAAATATTAAATGAATCAGGCAGGGGATACATGTGGTTAAACTAAAAAACGTATATTAATACACAACTTACCCAAGAAGTAGAGATAACATTACAGGATAATTACATCCAATATGTGAGGGTGAGCTAAATAATAAATCAAAATGTAATGTGTACAAGCACATTTTTGAAAATTATGAATTGCAGCCATATTTAACGTTAAACATTCCTAAAAATCTTCGAAGCCATCTTACCAAAATGAGAATCTCCGCTAACAAGTTAAATATCGAAGTTGGACGGTATGCCGGCGTTGATAGAGATGCTAGGCTCTGTAGGCTTTGTGATGGTCATAAAATCGAAGATGAGTTCCACCTCATTTTGGAGTGTAGTGCATTTAAGGGCGTAATTTTATTAAATCCTATTATAGAATCAGGTCAAATATGCTTGAACTCTGTCAGTTAGTTGTAGCTAGTAGTAGATTTGTATTAATGAAACTATCAAGATATATTCAAATAGCATTAAAATTAAGGGATGAGCTGATGTAATGTCATAGCAGTGCTTCTCTGGAGCATGCCTCTTAGCAGCCATGACCCACACATACTCTTAGGATGATGACATTTTCTTAAACGTAGATAAATGGAAGTGAGGACATCGGGATTGTAATTCCATCGATTGACAAATTTGCTGATTGCTGGGTCTCTCCGCTGGGCACATCGCAGCCATTTTTGGCTGCGTTGTGCTGGATGGAGAGACTCGGCTGTCAGCTGTCGGGTGATAAGTCCGAACTATGAGTTAAGGGCATGAGATAAGGCTCAAGTCCGCATGGGGATGCAGGTTGGAGACATTTGGTATTTCGATAAGTTTCGAGCTCGAAAGTGATAGTCTGACAGTTATGTTTTTTCGAAAACCTGCTTTAGAAAGTGTAATCTGTTGACTGTCGAGTTTCTCCGTTGTGCACATCACAGTTATTTTGTATGTCAACAGCAAAGTACGAATTGCGAATGTTTACGACCTGAATCCCTTATGACGTAGACTGAGAATTGATCAGTTGCAATCGTTATGCTTCGTGATTAATCTCCCTGGTGTGAGTGGTCTTCAGATATACTTAACTCTTACCCAGCGCGGATAGTAGACAACAATTCTTGAATGGTTAAACATTTTCACTTTTTGTCTCAGAAACGGCCTTTGACCCCTTATTGGAGCGAGCTTCTTAAGCTTGTTTGGCGAGGGTTCATAGGCTATGTTTTTGACAAGGTGGTGTGAATATGATAAATCTTGAAAAGCTATCTCTCAATAGCGCCTTGGGTTTTCGCCGTTACGCTGAGTCGCTGGGCAAGGGGTTCACAAAAACTTGAAATCCAGCGCACAATATATTTATATTGATTGTTTGTTTCCCATCAATGGGCCAAAGGGACCATCAATGGGCCAAAGGGCCCATGATGTATATGTTCATCGTTAATTTGGTGAATAAAGAATATATATATTTAAATAAACAAATTTTAATTCCGATGTTTAAACCCAAAGGTGAAGAGTTTGTTTTGACTGAAGCTGTACTGATCAAATGGATCGATAAAAATCAAAACAACCTTTTCGGAACCAGTGTTTGTTGAAATTCGTATCGCTGTTTCTTTTCGGCTGGTGCCCATTCACGCCTAACCATTTGGTGGCTATTACTGTAAGTAAAAATATAAGTACAAATTTGTGCAGATTTGCAAAACAGCTGGGAGAAACATTTTTAAAAGAAGTTCGAAGCCTCTCAAGATGTAAGAAGATTTACCGAAATAAAGTTGACCAATTTAGATATAATGGGATCCACAAAACGAGACGGCTTTACAGTTTATTTTTGAACTTATTCCCATGTAATATGGGGTAAAGTAATAATAAATATACAAAACATGTAAAAAATAAGAAGCATGTTGGAGGTGGTGTATCTACACAAGATAATATCATTATCAACTTTAGTCGATCGCTCCCTCGGCCCTCCCTCCCTCCCTCCGTCCCTCCCCCCCCCCCGCCCGTCCCTCCGTCCGTCCGTCCGTCCCTCCCCTTTCACCCCTCTCTACTATTTCCATCCTTTTTGGGATCAATGCCCAAATGCATTTCAGCAGAACACAGTTTATACATACTCATGATGTACCCATGAATTGCGATATAAACATTTATATTGTTGAAATCAGTATGCAGTATGTGCTCTCGAGAACATACCACATGTAGCATTCACCCGATTTGCTTCTCTCCTTGCAGAGTGCACTTTCAAAAGTGGTAATGGGCTAAATAAACCCTTACCCCGAAAATACGAAAAACAGGGCACTGTTGTCTGCAAGGGGAGAACACCAGGAATGCTAGACGTTTCTACAGTAAGTGGAGTGTGCACTATCACTAAATCACCCACAGAGCGGAGATTCCACCCACGCAAACAATTGCAATTGTGTTGCAAAGCATAACAAGCACAGATAAAATCTCAACCAATGGACCTCCGGGTTAAACCCGGAGGTCCATTGGCTGAAACATTGCCTGCGTTTTTTTGTTCATATGTATAAAATTTGAAAGTTATAGTTCGGGTACCAACTCCACCCTGCGGGCGACCCATCCACAATCCACCCTCCACGCACTGCAAATATATGTTGCTCGTATAGGCATAGTTCCTTTATCATCATCTTGGTGCAAACTGGGGCAACTACATGCAGATAGGTAATTAGCCGTGAGAAGGGTTTATGATTTTTTGAATTTCCTTTATATATTTGGCCAGATTCATAGTGGTTTTAGTGTTTTCACATGTAAAGAGTGTGTGACGTTTGAGCATATTCGAGTATTTTTCGAAGTAGGGTTTTAAATAGTTTTGGCGTAGAGTTCTAGTTGATTACAAACAAGAATATAATGGAATTCGTCGCCTATATCTGAATTACACAAATTACATTTCCTTTGTGACAGATCTTGGGATATCAGGCTACCAGTTTTTATTGGAAGACGGTGATTTTTAAACCTATATTTTAGTAGTGTTGTTGCCAAATGTTGTGGGAGGGTCTTCAGGTAATTTTCAAAACAGAATTGTGTATTTATAACATTAGAAAACTGATATTTGTTTGAGGTGCCTAATGTTTCTCTCAATTCTTGGATATAAATATCACTGAGCCTTTGTTTAGTGAGTTCATTAAATAGTTTATTGTTTGAAATGAATTGGTTAATCCAAAAATTTGACATTCCTAAACTGTCTAAAGTGGACGAAATATATTTTAGCCATTGATTGATGTATAGTCCTTGAGTGTGGTTCCAGTATAATACATTACATAAAGAGGATGAAATTTTGTTGCCCTCTCCCATCACAAGTTTCGCCCAAAAATTTGGGCACCTAAATTTTTTTTTGACAACACTCGGTATAAGACCTAATTCACCATATAAGAAGCATTTGGGCGTTGACTTTTTTATTTTTAGGATAAACTTCAAGAACCAGTTTTTAGTTTTTCTACTAGTTTTTCTACTCCTAAGATTGTTTCACTTCCACACGGGAATGGGTTAAAGCTCTGGTTGGAAATGATTGGGTTTTTAAAAAATATTATCTCATTTTTGGCTAACTAATTTTTTGTGAACCGACTTTATTTTGCTTTGGACGTTTTCATTTTCACACTTTGCGACAGACTGTCGATGATTGTATAACGAAATTTGGAAACTTTTCGAATCGTAACTAAACGGTGCGGTAAAAAAGTTCCGGTTTGTATATCACCCGTTGAAAAGAAAATCATATCATAGCGGCGATTCCGTTGAATGCAAGGGTTTAAAGTTTAATAGATGTGTAATAAAAACGATGAATATGGAACGAAAGCTGAAGATAAAATCTCACGTAAAATGCTTTACCTTAATTAACCCTTTACCCAACGTAACGGCCAAAACCGGCCAGCGCTCTTCTCAAAAATCGCCAATTAATTTTCATTATTTTTTCATTTTTTGTCTCAAAAACATAGGTTATGACCCCTCGTTGGAACGAGCTCGTTCCAATGAGGGGTCATAACCTATGTTTTTGAGACAAAAAATGAAAAAAAATTAGTTATTCAAAAATTTTTTTGGCAAGTGTCGTCTGCTTTTCGTGTTTGGTAAAGGGTTAAGAGTTGTGGTGTACAATCCGAAAAGTGAATTAAACTTTGCAAACATTGATAGCAATTAGTAAAAACAACATCAGGACAAACTTTAAAAAGGGTTCTTATAATCCCTAACTCCTAGAATTAAGTTGCCTGATGGCAACATATCCTTCAAAAACTTTCAGGGAATCAAGAATTCTGTTAAGGCCGAGGGGTCCGTAAGTGCTCACCTGCACAATCCTGGATGTTTCTCGAGAGACGCGATCGGCTTTTTCGATTGCTCACCAATTTTCATGTTTGCAAGATCTTGTATATTTATGGAACAAACGTTTGTCCACACAAGTATATCATATATGAAAAAGATTTTAACCCTTTACCCAACGAATCGCCCGCATCCGCCCGCGTAATATGCAAATTCAGCAGCTGAAAAAATATTATTTTTCGAAAATTTTCAACAAAACCATATCATGTGGCCCCTCTTTGGAACGAGCTCATCGAGCTCGTTCCAAGAGGGGTCACATGATATGGTTTTTTTGAAATTTTTTGAAAAAATTTTAAAAATGATATTTAAAATAATAAATTTTGAAATCGTCTGCGTTGGGTAAAGGGTTAAAATGCCGATCTGATGAGACTTTAAGTGTCGAAAGTACTTAACGATTTTATTTTTGTACATAGTGTAAAAATGACCAAAGATTTCTGTATTCTATGTAAATGTGGATTACAATGAATAATACAAACATATAAAGAATTGTTTGAAACTGGTATCTTTTAGAATCTTTTTCATATATAAATGCCGTACCAATGTATACCGTGTCATGGGGACCTAAAAATTAAACGTCACGCTTATCCAAATTGTTAAACAAAAATTAAAAAATTGTTGGAGATGGGCCTACCTCTTGCAGGTCGATTTATTACCTGGAAAGTGTCTGTCTACCTCCTAATCACGAACCCCACTGTAAAATCTACGTTTTATATTTTCCTCGTGTGGCAACAAGTAAAGCTATCTCATACACTGCAAAATATAAAGGTTCTTTTTAGAACCCAAACTGGTTCTATCTTGTCCCTGAGATGGAACCAGTTTAGTTCAAACAGTATTTATTTCAACTCAAATAAATGTACCAAGATTAGCTTTCAATTTTAACAGAATAATACATGAACTGAAGTAGATTCAGCAGTAAACTTGGAGCTTATTCAACGCAGTCGCCAAACATTTTGAAACAAAGCGAATATAAATACCTGGTATATTGGTTCTATGCAGAACCAAAACTGGTTCGATATGCCAACTGTTCATATCTCCTTTGCTTAATAATGATTTAAGACAACCTCGTATAAGCTCTAAACTTACGGCTGAAACCCCCTCAATTTATGTTTAATTCTGTTAATATTTAATGTTAATCTTTAAAAATTTATTTGATTTGAAGTAAATACTGTTTAAACAGAACTGGTTCCATCTCAGGGACAAGGTTAGAACCAGTTTTGGTTCTAAAAAGAATCTATATTTTTTGCAGTGTACGTATATACATGTACGTAAGTGTTTCTTCAAATTTAGAATGAGATGGTAGTCACTTTGACCACGTAAGTGTTTCTTCAAATTTAGAGAGATGGTAGTCACTAAGTCTTGGTGACTACCATCTCTTTCCAAATTTGAAGAAACACTTACGTGGTCAAAGATTTCAAGATGGGGAGGAACTTATTGCTGCTGTGGAGGCTTGGCTACCGGACCAAGATATGAACTTCTACAGATGCGGTATCAACGACTGGCTGAACATGTGGAACACGTGTATTGAATTACAAAGGGACTATGTTGGAAAATAAAATATGTTGTGTACTGACATTCCAGCTTTATTTATTTTAGGCTCAAAACCTTTTGACATCCCCTCGTATATACATCTTCTATATGACGTAAAATTGGGCGTGGCAGGATAATAGATAATCAAAACAAAATAAAATAAGAAAATAGAATGTCAGTTTGAGTTTGGTGTTTTCATATTGAGGTAATTATATCGTTGCTTGAGTGCGAGAATGGCCTATTTCTCCCCCACTGCATGTGTAACATACGTGTGTCCCGGGTGAGATGGCAGGGAGAGACAGATGTATCCCACCCCATCCACGTGACGTTATACATTCATAACGTTATTATGACGTTATGCATATCGTATCAGTTTCTTGCTACCAACTAATTCATTTTGACGTCATCAGAATGCCGTGCGATTAAAGTTTGATGCTCCAAAACTCTTTAAACCCCAAGATGCCACCGTTCCTAATTGATTTCGTGGTATATACCTCTGGTATATACATAACTTTTGCATGCTCTTTCCGATGGTGTCATTAGTTTTTCAAAACAACGAATACCAAATGAGTTGATTATATCAGCACGAGACCGCCGATTACTTCTGGCTAACGTAACCGCTGTATGGTGGGGGAGAAAAATAATCCCTGATGGGTACGGGTGTGGGATGGGAAAATCTCACCCTCGGGACAAGATATTTGGTCCAGACACTCGGCAAGCCTCGTGTCTGGCCCAAATATCTTGCCCTCGGGTGAGATTTTCCCATCCCACACCCGTACTCATCAGGGATTATAATAGTCCCCTAGCACTCAGGCGACGATATGGATAGATTTTGTCCCTCAAGTGTACATATAGTAACATTTATACCATCAACTTCACGTTTTTCAGCATTTTTGAAGCAAAGTCTAAATTTAACTCTGTAAACAATGATCTAGTGTGCAAATACTAGTGCAGTACAAATAAACTTTAAAGAACAATCATCTGTGTCTATTGTGTTCCCCGCGAATTATGCCAACATGTGCGTACACTAAAACAACCACAAAGCAGAACTGAAAAGGCATGGTCTTTATTCATTGACAGTTTGTATACCGAAAAGTACGCTTTTGTCCTACCAAGATCGTATGTGTATGCGAAGTGTGGAAAATGCTATTACCGTCAACCTCCCCCTGTTTAAGAACATCTGAAGTTACACAAGTTAAAAATTGGAAAAGCACTCCAAGAACTAGGTATTTTATGCTGACTCTAGAAGCCACTCAATGTCATTTGCAAATCATGTTTACGAAGTGACATCTCTATAACTGTTCGGGAAAAATCAATGACTGCCGCCTTGCACACATAAAAAACATAGTAGACTATATAAACGACGAACGGGCGTCTATCAACAAAATGTAGACAATATTCCAAACATTGTTTATTTAACAATGTAAGGCTTGAACTGACACGATGATGTTTGATCCGAGTGTTAACCCTCTTTTCGGATACGCGGTGGCTCCGTAGGAAGAGATTCAGGCCACAAGCCGAGAGGTCCTCGGTTCGAATCCTACCTGCGACAACCGCATTGTGTCCTTGGGCAAGACACTTAATCCCAATTACCCAAGTGGGGGCAAAGGTGTACTGCACGTTGATGATGCACTTGTCTTCAACCAATACTAACCCTGCTTGTGTGGAGCTGGTACGTTGGGAAGTTTTCTCCAAACAACCCTTTATAATTGATTCCGTGGTTACATTCAAAACAGAGAAGACATAAAATAAAATAAAAAACAAAACCTGTCATCGTTGACAGTCGAATACGATGCTGGAAGTGAAATACCATTTTCGGCGAGTGTGTTTGGGAATACGATTTATTTTGGGAAAAGAAAAACGAATGAAAATAAAATGAACACTTTTATTTAACCCTTTACCTAACCTGAAAAGCAGACGACACTCGCAAAAATAATTCTTGAATAACTAATTTTTTTCATTTTTTGTCTCAAAAACATAGGTTATGACCCCTCGTTGGAACGAGCTCGACGAGCTCGTTCCAACGAGGGGTCAAAACCTATGTTTTTGAGACAAAAAATGAAAAAATAATGAAAATTAATTGGCGATTTTTGAGAATAGCGCTGGCCGGTTTTGGCCGTTACGTTAAGTAAAGGGTTAACGGTATAAACATAAAATGCAAATACATCGAGTGAAAAACTTTATTTAATAACAATCTGTTTACACCATAGGGAGACAATATAGCCAGATTGGCCGTCTATCTGCCACCCCCATGTCATATCACTCCAACACCGCTAGATGATCGAAGACAACCTCCATTACCATGGTTCGATGTTTTAAAACTACAGACCACAGATAATAAATTGTAGACTCGAACGATAGACTTAACTGAAAGACAGAAAGACTTGGTGATCTAACACAGATGTTTTGTGGATGACGAGATTACCAGAAGTTATTCATAGGTAATATAAAAGGTTAACTGAGAAAGGAGAGTGAAGTATTCTGACTGAGCAAGTAAAACAATTAAGTTAAATTCTAGATACTCGCAGAATTCCCTACAGTATGGGTTGACTGTCTTTTATACCATGATTACCTATTGTAGTATATATGAAAACCCCGTGACATAAATTTTAGCTTTATACACCAACCGTGGTGAACACTCCAGCAATGGGATTTCAGTAGTTAATATTTACACTTACAGTAGAACTACATCCAAGCTGACCTTTAATGACGTCGAACTGAATGCAAACTTGTCTAACTTTATCGCACATCGCCTCGCGAAGAGTGAAACGAAAGTGGCTATTATTTTGTTACGTTTTTAAATGGGTTTACCTCATAAGATACCAAAAAGTAACAAACATGCATTGTCTCATGTTAATAAAGCATCCATAACTCGAAATAGTATGTTATTATGTTATTATTATTCCATTTTGTTTCGGCGATAAAACTGACAGCGGAAGTACCGCACATCGATGCTCATGTAAACAAAAACCGATTTGCACGAATGTACGTCTGCTGTTCAGTAAAATCGAAACAAAATAATAGCGACCCTTAATAATAAGACGATCATGGTATAAATAAAATATGCCCAAAATGTTCACTACTCGTGGTGAAGTGGTGTTAACCGCGCGGCAAAGGCTCTCGGTTGACACCACTTCACCACTCGTGGTGAACATTTGGTACACCAAGCTATTATAGGTATATTCTATATGTACAGATAATGTTTATTGGTGTTTAAAATTACGTTCGAAGTCTACGACTATTTCGTCCCAGTGAATAAGTAGAACCCCACCGGTAGGCATGGGGGCCGCAAGTAAATTGATTTCCCACAATAAGTATCTCTGGCACTCGAGAATGTAGGCGTTTTTGCATTGAATGCTTTCTGAATACGCGTATAACAGGTTCTTTGTAACTTTCTTCCTAAATTCATTACTGTTAGCAATGTTTGATGTTGCTTAATCCAAATTGTTCCATTTTTTGGGAACGCAAAAAGTGTAACCTATCTAGTGCGTTAGTTCTGGTTCTGTTTTCGCGCAATTGCCCCGATTGTCTTGTATTCATGTGTCGCAAGGCATTTGATACACTGAAGAAATGTTCAACCGACCGAGGAAGCGTACACTTTTCCAAGTCGAACGTAAAAAGTATTTTTTTCCTTTGCAAACAGTGGATCTGCTTGTGGGTTATACCTTTTGTTATTACGATTCGAAGGGGGCGTTTTTATACTTTTAAAAGCTTATTAACCACTCTAGCATTCCCTCACATGTTTATACCATATAGAAGATGACAATGCACGAGTGAATAATGGAGCGTTTTCGTGACTGTATGGGGCAGTATATTTTGCTTTTTCAGTACCTAGTTTTCCTCAAGCCTTCGCTACATACCCTCCCTTCATGCTCTATCGTATGTATTTTTAACATCTAGGAAGGCAATAAACATATTTTGTTTGGCTTTCGCAGAATCTACCATTTGGGACAGTGTGAGAAGATGATCGGTTACTCTCCTCCCCTTCCCGAATCCATCCTGAATCTCTCCCCCAAAACTTTTTGCTTTCCCAAATTGCTACTCACAGAAATCCTCCTATAATTATCCAAAACGTCCTTTCCCCCTTTTTGTGTGCAGTGGCCTTGCTTTCACTCCACTCTATTGGGACCTCTTGTTTTTATTTGGCTAAATTGAATAGGTCTGTTAGGCTTTACAAATTTTCTCACTCCCATTTTTCAGGAACTCGTAAAGAATTTCACCCCCTGCTTATCCGTTCCTTAATTTTGAAACCACTTTCCGTACCTACTTGGCTTCAATTTCGGGGCACACGAAGTTCGATAAATTTTCCTCGACCTCATTCTGGCACTCCGATGGGTTCCACATGCCACATCGCTTGTCTTTTATCTATTCTAATACTTGACTCTTTCTGATGTGATTTGGTCTTGATTGTCTGTATTTCTGGCCTCTACTTTAATACTCTGTTGATTACATGTACTTCCTTTGTAACGCTTTTTCACCCATTTTCAAAATCCATTCGAACTCGATCCCCCGTCATTCTTATCGTCCTAATAAGATTGCTGTTTCGCACTCTCCGATTTTCATCGTTCACTCTTTACCCAACGTAATGGCAAAAACCGGCCAGCGCTGTTCTCAAAAATCGCCAATATTTTTTTCATTTTGTTTGTTTCAAAAACATAGGTTATGACCCCTCGTTGGAACGAGTTCGTCGAGCTCGTTCCAACGAGGTGTAATAACCTATGTTTTTGAGACAAAAAATGAAAAAAATTAGTTATTCAAGATTTTTTTAGCAAGTGTCGTCTGCTTTTCATGTTTGGTAAATGGTTAATCTTATTTACTTTATTTTGTGCTTGTTAGTACTCTTCCTTTCTTACCTTTCGCCTCGTCGCTTTCCGCCGCCTTGAGGTTTCTACTCCTTCTGTATGCAGCACATTTGACCGTTCCGCCCTTTAACCCTTTGAACCGACCCTGAGGCATGATGCGTCATAACTTCATTAAGTCGGTTGGCTGCTGAGTGAATGAGTGGGGTAGACCAATTAATAGTTTCAACGTTCAGCCCCCATGGCTGTACTTTGAAAATAATAATTGGTCTGTCCCCAAATAATGAATGTGGACTCTTCCAATTGCGGCCAACTAGAAAGTTGACCCTTTTCCTCATGTTTCTCAACATCAATTATCCTTTTTGTTTCCATCTCATTTTTCCATTTGTTTGTCAAAGAGTCTTGATCAAGAAGGCAAATATTTGAGGAATTCTAAAATGAAATGTTTCAGGGTCTCGGTTACACACAAGTTACACATTTGGCACACTCTTTCCTCGCCTTTCCCGATTCTCCCCCTCAACTCCAATTACTTGGATCTCACCTTCCACAACAATGACCCTTAAACGCTCCATCTAGGAACTCCTCAAAAGCTCGCGCATCCTTTTAATATAACTTGTCTAAAGAACTCTTGGTCCTAATTCCAGCTCATCTGTTTCTATTACAATCCCCAAGCACCATTTCCCTTATAAAGCTCCTCCCCTGCTGCGCTCCTCCTTCCAGATCTTCGGTCTCTATAGAGTAGGTAATTCTTCATTAGCTCCTTTGCCTGATTTATCCATCCTGTCCTAATGTTCTAGTTCCATACATGGTTAAATGTCATTTTACACCATCTGCTGTTTGGGAGGTTTACCAGGTAATTTAGGTTGCATCATTGTCCCATATCTATTCTGTTTTTAACCGGCATCTACCCGAGTTCCCCTCTGACCGCTTCATGTGCGGCTGCTTTACTTAATCCGGTTATCCGCCGACCCGCATCATTTTGTAGAAAATGTTCCACATTCCCATTTGATTTTGAAGGATGACAACTGTTTCATGTGTTATACTTGGTAACCCCACCCTCTCCCAAATAGGTTTTTTTCCAACGAGCACCATATAAAAGCTATTTCCTCCCACAAGTTTTTATTGAGTATTCTTTTCCCCTTCATATCTGGTACCCAACGCAGACGATATCAAAATTTATTATTTGAAATATCAGTTTTTAAAATTTTTAAAAAAATTTCAACAAAACCATATCATGTGACCCCCTCATTGGAACGAGCTCGACGAGCTCGTTCCAACGAGGGGTCACATGATATGGTTTTGTTGAAAATTTTTGAAAAATAATATTTTTTCAACTGCTGAAGTTGCATATTACGCGGGCGGATGCGGGCGATTCGTTGGGTAAAGGGTTAAGTTTATCTGTGTGCTTTCCGTATATGCCTCAACCTGTAAAACATAGATTCACCCCACCTCCAAGTATACAGATTCGCCCGTTTTCCCCACTGCTATAACCTTGATTTCCTCTTCACCAATAGAGAAATTACCCATCCTTCAACTTCACGACTCACCAACCTTACGACCCACATATTTTACCTTGCTTTTGTTTTCGTTAAGAGTTCAAGACGCCGTTCATCTCCGTTCATTCATACTATGCTTAACAGTTTTTGTAGTCCCTCTTCACTTTCGGCTAATAAAACAATGTCATCGGCAAAGAAAAGCCCAGGGATTTTTGTTACTCCGACATTTACCCCCTCTGCGCTTGCAATCAACTCATCTCCTAACTCTTTCATGCACAATGCAAAAAACAATCGGTGACAAGATGCACTCCTGCGTAAGACCTACAGTTAAAACTAGAAGTTCTGTCACGAATTGTGCGCTTATCTAGGCTTAATTGCGCGTAGGAATTGCGCGTAATTGCCATATTGAATGGCATCCAAAGTACGGCACGTTCTCCTGGTTACTCATAGCACAACACAGGCAACGTTTCTGTCAATGAACCTCCGGGTTACCCGGAGGTCCACTGGCTGAAACAGTGCCTGTGCACACGCCATATCTCCACTGGGACTCTCTCCATTGTGGTGTTTCCCAAGTTAAGTACACTCTTCACATCTTTGTGCAGCGCTTTCAAGAAAACTTCCTACGAATCCAAGCTCCTCATGCTTCTGCCACATTCCTTCCCTCCATATTCTGTCATGTGCTTTTTCACGCTAAGAAAGGCCACACACATCTCTTTACTTTTTGACTGTCGTTCATTCTATCAGTCGTGATAGTGTAAACAAGTGATCGGTGACTCGTCTCCCTTTCCGGATCCCATTCTGGATTTCTCCCAGGGTCCTATGTCTTCAGCAATGTCAACAAGCTTTTCACACAGAACATTACAAGATACCTCTTCAATATTGCTACTAATAGATAACCCTATGTAATTCTCTAAAGCTTCCCTATCTCCTTATTGTTTAACCATCTTCTTATTGTTTAACCAAAAGTTACTAAGATATTGAAGCAAATTTAAAAGAGAACGCATGCAACCATGAATCGTGTCATCTTTGAGCTGACAGTGTTCAGAGTTCACTGCACATCAGAGGATTTATTTATTTATTTATTGGTGTTTAAGGTCACATATTTCTGCACAATGGCTAACCATGACTGTGACAGTTTTACGGGTGGAGGAAGCCGGAGTACCCGGAGAGAACCACCGAGCAACGGCGAGCAACTGTCAGCTCCCCAACATACCAACACCACACAAGCAGGGTTAGCATTGGTTGAAGACAGGTGCACCATCGACGTGCAGTACGCCTTAGTACACAGCGTCACCGTGCCCCCACGTGGCCAATGGGGTGAAATGTCTTACTCAAGGACACAACGCGGTTGCCGCAAGTGGGATTCGAACCGAGGGCCTCTTGACTTGCAGCCTGTACCTCTACCAACTGAGCCACCGCGCCCCCACATCAGAGGATGATATGTGAATATGTAGATACAGAATTGATCAAATTACAAAACACGGCAACGAAAAAGAATATCAAATATTTCTTATAGTGTCTGGGAATGGTTTCACCACAGTGTCATGCAGTATATCAGAAACTTATATGATCAATTTGTTCTGAAAACGTAAAATGAAAAATAAATATAGTGTTTTGAGTGGATACAGATCATTTTCTAGCAATAATTCAACACGTATTCACCATGAATTGATGCATGAAACCCACTAGTCCAAACATAGCCTGAAAGTCCGTAAGAAAAGTGTTTGGTTTGGTAGGACGTACCAAACGAAAAACTTATATTACGGACTTTCAGGTCGTGTTTGGACAAGAAACCCGCCAGGTGAATCAGATTGCAAGACGCTATCTGTTCCGAGTATCAATCGAATCACATCCGCGTTTCAATGATTCAATGCGCTTTTACTTTCATTCAATTGAAATTTATTAACTCATCAACCTGACATGGGTACACGAGGAACAAATAACATATCTACATACAAATACTGGTGGTTTCATAATTTAGATATAAACATACAAATGACACAGTGATAATTAAATTGACTGAAGATAGGAATACGAGTTGTGCATACCAAGACCTCGTATTGTCCCTATTGAGGAAACGGGTGCCCACTGCAATGCTAAAACATTGCAGCGTCCACCCCATTCGCTACCAAGGGTTACTCTGAGGTTTGAGTTAATCCAGTTCCCACCCGCGGAAGAACTCTGTGGCACGATATGACAATGATTTCTTTTTTGGGAGTTACTGATGGAGATTAAGTTCACTTTGTTGCAATGCTGGCTCCCCTTTCACAGAATACGCCGAAAGTGGGTAATGGTGAGCAATCATGCATCAACTCAATGTTGAAACGCGTGGAATTATTAGATTCTAATAAAAAGCGGATAATAAAAGAAAATCTAGTGTTATCTCACTTATGGATGAAACAAATGGTAATTTTTTTCAAAGATACAATGCTACCAGAAATGGGAACCTTAACCCTTTGAACCCCAGAGGCCCCTTTTCCAGCCCCAGTAATATCATACTTCATAATTCCATTAAGTAGGTTGACTTTTGAGTGAAGGTGTGGTGTAGACCAATCAATATTTTCACGTGCAGTCCCAAGGCTGAACGTTGAAAATATTAATTGGTCTACGTGAGACCAATCAATATTTTCACGTGCAGCCCCAAGGCTGCACGTTAAAAATATTAATTGGTCTACCCCCAAATAATGAATATGGACTCTTCTCGTTGCTGCCATTGAATTGATATGGAAGATACCACTCGTGTTCAAAGGGTTAATTTATCAAGAATTTGTTAAAAAATAATTATTTGGTCACTATTTATTGATACCATTTAGTGGAGAGTTCCAAAAATAAACATTTGTCTCGGTCACTCATGAGATAATTTTTGGTATCCACTCAAAACACTAGATATCCTCTACAACTTATATTCTCTCGGAATCTTATCCGGAAAGATGGCCGATTAAATAAAATCGTAGAAGGTCATTTAGAGTATTGTATATGAACTGGTACTCTGTCTTATAATAATCCTGACCACACATCGCAAAACAGTGAATAGAAACTCTACGGTTATTTCAATTGTATTCCCACTGGGTTCTGATTGAGAAAACATAATCTTTGCTCCCGAACTATTCAAGGTTCATGAATATTCAATATCATTCATTTTTTATAATTAGAACAACCGCATTTTATCACAATTTCTTTTAGATTTAAGCGCCCCTTAAATATCAAACTAATATTTATATCCCGGCAGTACTTCCTTATGTACAAAAAAATATTGAATATTGGAAGCCAGAATCAAATACGGGCGTAAGGACATTTAGTTGTGCGAGGCGTTCCGTACACACACGCCACGCCACCCCTCCTGGGAAATCCTCGAAGCTGTGACTCGAATAAGTGCTGTATTTGGTTACTTCGCTGAAAGTATTTGCGACCATTTGTCATCAGTGACTTGCATGTAGTCTTTTTCCCACTGAATGCTTATACATTGCTCTTTTAACGTTTGGGGTTAACCCTTTACCCAACACAGACGATATCAAAATTTATTTTTTTAAATATCATTTTTTCAAATTTTTCCAAAAATGTCAACAAAACCATATCATGTGACCCCTCGTTGGAACGAGCTCGACGAGCTCGTTCCAACGAGGGGTCACATGATATGGTTTTGCTGAAATTTTTGAAAAAATAATATTTTTTCAACTACTGAATTTGCATATTACGCGAGCGGATGCGGGCGGATGCGGGCGATTCGTTGGTTAAAGGGTTAATAACCAACTTAATATACCTGCGTATAAATATAGAGCAATGGGCCCAATGTGTAGGTGACATTTAAATCCTTCATGTCCACTGAGAATACAGAATACTTGCGTTTTACGGATTGAACAAAAGACAATCTGACTCCCTGCTGTCACACACCAAAAGCAATTAAGGTTTTTCAAATCTATGAATGTTCCCACTTAAGTTGGTAACTAAAACATGATATATATTGATTATACGCTTCCTCCGCTAAAAAATAACATACTTTATTTATATCAAATGAATATATACACTTTGGTCTTTCGACCATTAGTGGAAACATATAAATATATACGTAGCGCAGGCGCCATGTGCACAGAGCCCTGCAATTCTCACCACTCTATAGATACTTCATTCTCCCATTGTTTGACTATGCGGATGTAGTATGGGACAACTGCAGTGAAACGAAAAAATTTCCTCCTCGAGAATTTACAGTTAGATACGTTACGCACGATAATTGAGTGCCCAGAGGGACAAGACATAATCTTATTTAGAGTCAGGCTTTAGAACTTTAAAGGAACGTAGGGAACGGCTTGAAATTATAACTATATTCAAAATGATTAAAACGGATGTAACCAATTACATGAGATTGTTAATCCCTCGTTCAGTTTTAGATGTGACCCCTTACCCACTAAGAACGACCAATTTATTGCGGGAAATTAAATGCAACACGCAGCGGTTTGTCAAACTCATTCCTTCCATCTGCTCTGAGGCTTTGGAATGCCCTACATGAGAACATCAGAAATAATAAATGTCCCGAAAAAGGCCTTGGCAATTGATAATATCATTGTCCCTAAGTATTATTCTGCCTGGAACAGAAAAGCACAGATTATCCACTGCAAACTTCGTTTAAACTGTAGCGAACTAAATGGTCATAAGTTTGACAGATTTATAGGGGATAATCCTGAAAGTCGCTGTGGCTCTCAATATGAAGACCCCAGTCATTACATACTTTCATGTCCTTTTTACGTGCAAGAACGCCAAATGATGTTAGACAAATTGGAAAACGACGATAAGACTATCGATGTTCTGCTCAATGGAAACCCGTATAAATCTGACTCGCACAACATTTTTGTTTTCAACACTACAAGAATACATTATCAAAACCAGAAGGTTTGAAAACTTACTATAGCAAGTGACAACTGATCGGCAGCTGTGCGAGTGACCCTGGTGTTTATTAGAAGTAATCCATCTTCCAAATACTTCATTCGTAGCTGAGTCTTCGCCATCATGACAAGTGCGCTGTCTATCTTAATGTTGACAATGTACATATCCTGGCGGACTTATGGGTGTCTGGATTAAATGCCTTGTACTTTACTGTGCTTCATATGTATTAGAAATTAAGTTTTCCACCAACTTAGAAATATTGCCTTGGTACCTGATATTTTGTCACTTTTTCACAACTGTACAAGCACCATATAATGTAACTTTGCTGTGTAAGGGTACGGCGTTAAGATAGGCTTAGTCTTTTCGGCAAACCCGATTTCAAATAAATGAAATGAAAATATTGTTTTAAAAACAAAATTCTCACCACCCCCACCCCAACCGAAACCTGCTGTTTTAACCCTTTGACTCATAAGATTCCAGTGCGGAAATACCCATCTCACGGTAGATGCACAAAGACAGATCAGTCCTACGCGAAATTTGGGAATGGTCGAATAACATCCACAATCTGCAGCGTACAACTGCAGATTGCTGATGTTATTCCAACCTCATAACTTTCCGTTAAAATTTCTCTTTACAACTGGGAACTGAAACGAAATGTCCTCTGCCCAATACGCCCAAAGGGTTAAAAAATGTGATAAGTTAACTGAGAATGTTATTACTACTTCCCTTCGAGAAGTCCACGCTAACATGAATGCCACAAGGACATTCTCATCGTCCGTCTCTGTGGCATTCACACCCACATGTCTCCCCAAAGGGAGGCAATGTGTCCAAACCAAATGTGTGATTCTCTACAAATGTTCTGTAATATACGAATGTCAATTCAACCACGGAGAAGATGATCGCCCCACTGATGTGCTGACTCCATCCATCGCCAGATGGCGGTAGATCGGATCTACTCACCTGCTGAGCGACCTAACAAATATGATCCCGCGCTTTTACAGCAGTATCTATAAAACGACCCAAATATATTATTTTTCTACTTTCTACGTTTAACAACTCAATTAATTTTACGTGATCGACTTTTTCCTATAGTAGGGTCTTATAAATTCTGTTCTAATGTCGCTTAATTCATTACGTTCTAACAGAAAATGGAATTCGTCTTCTACACAACTTTTTTTTACAAAAATGACACAATATACTAGTTCTTTCACTTCCCGCATACTTGCCCACTTTAATGTTTAATTTATGTGATGAAATCCGCAACCTAGTTTTCAAACATCTCAGATTAAATGGTAACTCTTTGGTAAGATACGTTTGAATTCCAAAATTTTCAAAAATATCTTTTTAAACGTAACATTTTCTTTCATCGCGTACCACCGACCTTACATGCTGCGAAGGCTGATCCATTAATCTCTGTTTTATCAAATTTGTGACTCATTTTGATTATCGACGTGTTGCTCCCTCCAAGCTTGGCAAAATCCAAGCTACTTAAGTAAAGGTCTAACATTTCCTAACCACCCCGTATATCTGCTATTAATATTTAATTCGTTTATTATTTATTTGGACTACGTGCTAAGCTTCCAATCAGAGTTAGCTTTTGATGTTTTGGAAACGCAAACATAACTGAAACAATTAGAGTTACCTTTCGTGATGTTCTCCAAACGGTTTCACGACTTGAAAAAAGTCAGTCAAATGGGAAGCAACTTCCGGTGGTAAGAAACTTTGACTCTCACCGACGCAGGTTAGCATACACCGGACTGACTGTAGGAAGTAACGGTTTTACTTAGTTCTTTGAGTGCTGTGTTCTTTATGAGATTGCTGCATAAATTTGAAATAGTTGCATGAAAGAGTATTTTACATGCGTTTTTCTTTTTTTTCGTTTTAACTCATTTTCGCCAAATATGGTTCAGCACAGGATATTTCCAAATAGTGAAGTGATTAACCCCTTACCCAACGTAACGGCCAAAACCGACCAGCGCTACTCACAAAAGTCGTCAATTAATTTTCATTATTTTTTATTATTTTTTTGTCTCAAAAACATAGGTCGTGACCCCTCTTTGGAACGAGCTCGACGAGCTCGTTCCAAAGAGGGGTCATAACCTATGTTTTTTAAGACAAAAATGAAAATAGATGAGTTATTCAAGAATTTTGTTTGCAAGTGTCGTCTTTTTGCATGTTAGGTAAAGGGTTAAAGAATGATGGCGTTGAAAAATGAATATATTGTTCATATGAACATTTTCCGCGGTAATGCAAATAGAAAGCTTGCAGCATATTGTAGGATTGATGACAAAACTCAAATGCTGATACAGTACGGCCGCCGTGGACTGGTCACTTTCCACGGGTGGGCAATATTTCAACGGATGGAATAAAATTAGATTGCAAACAATAATTATAGGAATAAGCATAAAACAGTTAATTAATGAAGCACCGGATACAACCCAGTTCTTCATTAATTGTAATTACCTGGTAAACGCATGCGTGGACATCACTTCCTCCGCGCGGATTACGACCAATCCACGGCGATTAGATTGCAAACAATAATTATAAGAATAAGCATAAAAAAATTAACCGGATACAACCCAGTTCTTCATTAATTAAAATTTTGCTGCTGCTGATTTTACAACCTGGTAAACGCATGCGTGGACATCACTTCCTACGCGCGGATTACGACCAATCCACGACGACTATACTGTATTTCGCGCGAGGCGAAATAGGTTTCATGTGATCAATCGTCAGCGATAGAGGGGTTGGTTACACGTTGATTGGCTTGACGTCGTCTAGGCGGAGGGGAGTATCACAATTTCCCATTTTGCATTTGAATTTAAACTTTAACTTATTAGTGATTTCCAGGCTTCTACCCCATCTCCTTCTCCAACCGCCATATTCCCTTTCGATCTCATAACAGCACAGAGTTTTGTCCACTAAACGTCAAAGCGGAAATTGTCCTAATTTGTAGACTCGTAGAATCCACAATTATTGGTCTGCTAACAAAACTGACAATTAAAAGATTCTAAGGTGATCAAAGGATTGTTCCATTCTTTGAAGTCACAGATGTTCTAATCAACACTGGTTTACTGAAGCTCGAGCCATATTTGAACTGTGGTAACAATATAAATACAATTCTATTTGATTCAACGATGAAAACAAAAAAATCAAAATTGTTTTAAAAATCATTATTTCATTCGGAATGTCTGGTGCAGGGTCCACAAACCGTTCATATCGTTCTGTGGTTTGATTTATTACAATTATTACGAGTCTCTTGAAAGTTTACTGAGCACTTTCTTTTTATGAATGTTACTTTTGTTGTTTTTAGTTTATTTTTATTCGTTTTTCTTAACACAAAACCACGGAATCAATTATCACTTTAAACCTTTTTGAAAGTATTACACAATGCCAGTAGAAAACACTGCACATTGTTCATTAAATAAAGTATTTTTGCAAGTTTAGCTCAAATTTTTAAGGGAATTATTTTTAAACAGAAATGTATCACTGCGCCTTTTTCATTTTTGGCAGTTTTGCATGTCATCGAATTGGACCTATGTGCTCCTCGCTTCTCGTCGTGTTTTGAAGCAAGTAACAGCAAGAGGCTCGTCGATTTCATTCTTAATCCTACTCGAAGAATAACTATTTTACTTGAAAACACTACACAACTTTGAAATAAAATAAATGAGGGATTTGACGGAAAGCTTTAACCTTACGTGTGTCGTCTCCCTAGCTCGAAATAAATTTACGCCTTATGATTTGTGGCAGTAGATAAACTTGTATAGCACCACACAAGGACCGAGGCCACCAACTGTCAACCTGATGGAATCAATTACAGTCACCACCAGGCAAGGAATGTAAGTCTGAATAACAGGTTATAGCTGATAATGCTTCTTGTATTGTATGTAATAGGATTAGGGGAGGGGCGGGCTATTGTTATTGACTCCTGTATTTCAACTGTCAAATAAAACACAGCGTGGCTTAATGGTTTTTTCCCAGCTTGCCTAATTGCTTTTGTTTGACGTTGTAATTGCTGTTTTTTTTAGTTTGCAGTTGTTTACCGTGTTTTTCTTTCTGATATTTGTAATATATTCAGTTTTGGATTTAGTAGTTTATGTTGACACTTGGAACCATTTCTATTCTGTTTTTGGTGCTTGGTTTTGATGGTTCTCGTAAAGTGAAAGCGTGTGGTTCATTTCTAATTATGGTCTAAGTTGAATTGGCCACAGTTGCAGGGAGGCTTGTACCAGTTGGCTTCAAATTTGGCTTTTTGTCACCAGTTCGTTTCACATTCTCACAGCTGATTTCCTTATCTCACTTTATACGTCGAATTTCTTTTCAGCATTACTAAACTGGACAATCCTTTGGGTAAGCCATGTGGACACCTTTATGGCTGATATATCTTATATCTTTCACATATCTGCATCGTGCCCACCCGCAACACACTTAATCCAAAGTGCGCAAGTGCGAGCGCGGTGGCATAGAGTGTGTTAACCCTTTACCTAACGAATCGCCCGCATCCGTCAGCGTAATATGCAAATTCAGCAGTTGAAAAAATATTATTTTTCAAAAAATTTCAACAAAACCATATCATGTGACCCCTCGTTGGAACGAGCTTGTCGAGCTCGTTCCAACGAGGGGTCACATGATATGGTTTTGTTGAAGTGTTTTGAAAACTTTGAAAAAATGATATTTAAAATAATAAATTATGATATCGTCTGCGTTGGGTAAAGGGTTAAAGCAAACTACACGTCGGTGGTACACATGTCTTCATTGGATGCTGACACCGATTAGTAAGTTGGAGAGCCAGATAGTTACGCATCTCTTATCGGTGGATTTCATCGTGAACTCATTGGCTTTCTCCACCCGTAAAACTTCTTGACATGGTATGGCTTTTGCTAATGAAATGGAGATGTCTTTAAACCCCTACCAAATTACCAAAAGATATGAATTAAGAGGTTCCATTTATAATAATAGAATGGGATTTCAGGTTCCAAGCTCAGATTAGGCAGGTTACTCGTTGTCCATTCCCCCTTTCAACAGAGGAGGAAATGACGCAAGCCAGCAGAAATGCATGTACACATCCGTAAGCATAAGTTTATTTATAGAATGAAATGTATAGTGTATTTTGATATCCATTTATTTTTTATTTAGTTATTGATTATCTTTTTTTATTACTTTCCAAAGTGTGATTTACTGGGATTTCCGAGTTTGATTATAAACGATAACTTCACAAGTGAATTATGCAATCAACAATTGGGTCATGTATCCAGGCCGCAAACGAAGACACTTTGCCGTGGGTGTAATGGGAACTTCATTGTTTTTTTAACCCTTTTGCTAACATGAAAAGCAGACGACACTTGCAAAAAAATTCTTGAATAACTATTATTTTCATTTTTTGTCCCCAAAACATAGGTTATGACCCCCATTTGAAGGAGCTCGACGAGCTCGTTCCCATGAGGGGTCATAACCTATGTTTTAGAGACAAAAAATGAAAACATATTGAAAATTAATTGGCGATTTTTGAGAATAGCTTCGGCCGTTTTGGCCATTACGTTAGGTAAAGGGTTAAATAATACAATTATCGTTAATAATGAAATATAACAAACAGAGTAATCGCTTGACTGGACTGGTTACGTGAAATAATGCATTCGAGACGAGGGACTATATTGTAAAACACTCGTGCGCATTCGCGCACTCGTGTCTGTACAACGTCCCTCACCTCTCGTGAATTGTTTTCACGTAACCAGTCCAGTCAAGCGATTACTCTCTATTTAATCCACCTAACTCACTGATTTGTAGACAACTGGAATGCCGGAGCATCAACCTAAACGTCGTTTCTCAGACTGCACCCCCACCCCACCCCACCCCAAGACATCAAAGTATATTCCATTATTAGCTATCATAGATTATAGGCTTCGGGAAACAAAAAAGCTTCGACAATTTTGCTGTTAGCATTATTTATTTAATGCACACCCGCCTCCACCCCCACAGATGATGACGCGACGGTGGAGACACTTTTCTAGGTGTGACCAATGAACATTGAAGCAATTCAGATGTGCGGAGATGAGAGATCCGACCCTATTCAAACACGCCTTCGGCGGCTATTGCTATATAATGACTGCACTACAATTATAAAGTACACTTTGGTCGATCGTTTACACAGTTAATACTTTAAAACTTTTACACTTGTATTTTATAGAATTGTATTTTCTAGTTAGGACTTTAAATGGGTTGAAATGAACTGTTAGCATTTTCAAAGATGTGGCAATTTACCAGTTGGCAAATTGCCACATCTTTTAAAATGCTAATGATTCATTTTTGTCATTTATATTAGTAGGTATATTAGTAGGCAGAAAATACAATTCTAGAAAATACAATTTTAAAAGTTTTATAGTTTTGGTTCCTGTGGTCATATTTTACCAGTAGTGCAAAATACCCCTAAAGGCAAGCAGTGATGAACTTTCTCACCAGAAAACCTAATTATATTATAACGGCATAAATTTAACTTAGTGGACTCATACAGAAAAAACGTCTCTCATTCCCAATCTTCCTGGGCCCATCTATTAACCCTTTAACCAACGCACACGATGTCAAAATATGTCATTTTAATTATATTTTTCACATTTAAAGAGACAAATTACACAAAAATATTATGCGACATGTCATTGGAATGAGCTCGAAGTAGAAAGCCCCCAATGAAAGTGGACTCGGATATACAAGACGCTTCTCATTCCAACTCGTTCCAATGAGGGGTTATTTGACATGTTTTTGATGATAGCTTTTGAAAACTATTTTTGTAACTGCTCAATTTGTAAATTACCAGGAATTCGTCAGGAGCGGGGTTAAATCCCATACTTACCAGCTCCTGCGTGGTAATGTGTAACAATAACATGACTTTGTCGGGCATTACAGTGTATGAACGGCTCAATAGAAATGGTTAACAGTCCATGAGTTTTTTAGCAGACCGAGACGAAGTTCTCTGGTACGGTAAATATCGGGTCTGTTTTAAGTTTTCAAACTTCTTTGCAATTCACCGATCACGTGATAATCATGTGACACCAGTTTGTTTGACAACAGACGATATCATCCTCATTCTGTCAAAATTGAAAATTTTAAAAGTGTCATGTAAGATGCAGGGTCAAATCCTTCTGAGAATCCCAGTGGTAATAATTAAACAATAACATGATTTTGGAGGGCATTATGGTTCGTGAGCGGCCCTGCATCGATGTTGAACAGCCCGAGGGTTTATTAAAGGCCCGAGACGAAGTCGAGGGCCGTTTATAAGCCCAAGGGCTGTTCAACATCGATGCAGGGCCGCTCACGAACCATTATGCCCGACAACAATCATGTTATTACTATTATTACCACTACGTACATCTGTTCCAACAATGAACTTGACATCAGATAAAGATGTTATTATTAACATCCCTGGGTTCGCGCGATAATGCTGAATGCATGAACTCCAAGATGATGAGGGTTTTTACATTGTAGAAACTGATTACATCGAGACGATGAGAGAGTTCAAAAAAATTCCGTCTTCCACTTCCAGCGAGGGAGATAATGCACGCAATAAAGATGACGAATCAGTTGCCATGGAAAATGGCTACAACTGACAACATGGCCACGTGTCATTTGTTTCTGTTGCTGTCGATCAACAAGACCGCAACATGGCGAAAGCATCAACTTTTCCTTGCGAGTTCTCGCCTCATTTCTAAATTTTCAATTCTAAAAGACGTCACGTGACAAGAGGGCCGATAATGAATTTTGTTTTCCATCAGCGGCCCTCCTATCACGTGACTACCGAGCAATAGAGGATTTGATTGCCGTTAAATCGACATTAATGCAGTAGGAAACGCCCTGCAAAGTGGTAATAATAGTAAGAAAAAGACTCTGTTGAACCTTGTGGTTTATTAACGGCCCGGCAGGTGTGAATAACAGCCCTTCAGCTTATTAACGGCTCTCAACTTCGGCTTCGGCCTTTTATAATCTGTCGGGCTGTTATTCACACCTGTTGGGCCGTTAATAAACCACAATACCCTCCAAAGTCATATTATTGTTATATTAACCCTTTAACCACCGTAACGAACAAAACCGGCCAATTAATTTTCATTATTTTTTGTAACTTTTTGTCTCGAAAGCATAGGTTATGACCCTCTTTGGAACGAGCTCGTCGAGCTCGTTCCAAAGAGGGAACATAACCTATGTTTTTGAAACAAAAAATGAAAACATTAGTTATTCAAGAATTTTGTTTGCAAGCGTCGTCTGCTTTTCATGTTATGCAAAGGGTTAACCAAAGGCCGCACACTCTGGGCAGACAGGGTTGTCACACCTGAAAGTGGGTGCAATTTGCTTAGAAACTTGTCGATCAAGGCTTTCTGAAATTTCCATCTTGGGGTCGCTTTTATTGTAAGTTCTATTTTATGCCCGTCTGTGGAGAACGAATGAGGCTTTTCAGAAATCTGGTCCTGACCCCCCCCCCCCCCCACACTTCCCCTACAAAACTACAGAAATGCAAGGAAATTTAAATTTGAGATGTTGCTTTAGTTTGTTTTTATCAATTTTTTCTTGATTAGGCTTTTTTTTACCTCTGGAAAAGACGATTGTTTGTCCACGGATTATTATTATTCTTATTTTTTTTTGGGGGGGGGGGGGGGGTGGGGTTTTTTTTCCACACATTTTTTCCGTGCGATTCAGAAGCCATTTTAAAACCGATTTTCACACAATTTTGCACACATATAGAGGGGAACAAAAGCTAAAAACGTACCGAAACGGAATTTTCGATTTAACCCTTATTCGTCAGAATTGGCAAAAAACTGTCAAAATTGGGGTTTATAGGCACTTCCTCGAAACACGTCTTGTAGATTTTTTTAAACATTCATCTTTGTTAGACATGTCTGTGACACGACCATTCATACACAAGAGATATTAGGCACTGCATATTTTAACCTTCCACAGGATGCCAACATCGAAAGTGTGATGAAATGGGTTGTTTTCGGGCCCCTAAAGCACCCAAACAATACACGGAAGATTAAACATAACGTCATGTATTGGAAGTGGGATGCAACGTGGATCATTTTGTAGGTAATAATGGCTGGTTAAACTGCAATTCCACACCAAAAGCTCAAAAATACATGTTTTCTGTGGATTTCTCTAAACGAGTCGTGTACATTTTCAAGAAAAATTGACCATGCACAGAGATTTTGGTCTGACAATAGAAGTAGCGTGGACAAAATACTCCGGTGAGCATTTGTTAAAAAAAACCCACAGGCATCTGAATGTCAAAATTGTGATAAAATGGGCTATTTTTGGACGCCAGCAGCATCCAATGGGTACCCCAGAAAAAGAGCCTCCTTTATCGAGCGCACGATTTATACAGAAACATTTTTGTAAGTACTAAGGATATTCAAAAGTCGAACTCTTAACCCATTTTGGACAGGCCAAAGAGAGATACCTCTTAAAAGCTTAAAATTCCCATTTTCAGTGGATTTCTCTAGAAACATCTTGTTGGTTTTCAAGAGAAAATGGCCATTGATAGGTCCTGGTATTACATTACCAGCTGCATGGATAAAATATTCCGGGAAGTATTTGTTAACCCTCCATGGGCTGCTAACTGTCAACACTTTGAAAAAATAGTCTGTTTTTGGACACCAACAACATCAAATGGGAATGCCACAGAGAAACGTAACTTTTTTACCGGACGCAAAACGGATAAGGACAATTTTTTTGTAAGTAGTACGTGTACTCAAAAATCGAGGTCTTAACCCATACTCGACTGGTTAAGGAGATACTTCCCGTTTTCTGTGGATTTCTAAAAAAAATGTGGTAAGTTTTTCGCAGGTCTTGGAGTGACACCACAAGTTGCATGGACAAAATATTCCGGTAAGCATATGTTTACCCTCCAAAGGCTGCCAAGTATAGACATTTTGAGAAAATGGGCTGTTCTTGGGTACCCAAACATCCAGTGTGTACCTGCGAGATAAACATAACCTTCTTCATTAGAAGTGGAATTCGTCGAGGATCATTTTTAATGAAGGTATTTACAAAACTAAGCATTAACCCATGTAGAACTGGTTACACAGCGATACCCCTCTAAAGGTTAAACATTTATGTTATCCGAGGATTTCTCTACAAACAACTCTTAGATTTTCAAGGAAAATTGGCCATTCTCATATCTTAGTGTGGCATTACAAGTCGCATGTACAAAATATTCCAGTAAGCATTTGTTAACCCTATGCAGGTTCTCAAACATCAAAATTTTGATAAAATGGGCTATGTTTGCGTACCCACAGAGCCCAAAGTTAAGAGGAGAGATCAACATAAGTGGAAGTGGAATTCACTGAGAATTATTTTTGTAAGTAGTAAGGGTATTCAAAAAACAACCCTTAACCCGTTTTGGGCTGGATTAACAATGATACCCATCAAAAGCTTAAAATTCATGTTCTCCCTGGATTTCTCTGAAAACATCTTGTAGATTTTTAAGACAATTGCCATCCGCAGTTCTTGGTGTGACATTACAAGTTGCATGGACAAATATTCCTGTTAGCACATGTTAACCCTCTACAAACTGAAAGACATAAATAGTTTGGATACATTTGGTATAAAGTGGACCATATTAAAATAGCCACAGCACTCAGTGGAAATGTACCAAACAAACATAGCTCCTTTTGTTAAAAACAATTCATCAGACACTCCTGGGTCATGAAAAATCATGAAATCTCATTTGGAAAAGCCATGATTCTCCAGAATCATAAAATCGCGTTTCGTGATGTTTACTGATGAAAATCGTGAAGCACAGGTGTCAATTTGTTGGAATCGGTAAGCGATATCCTATTTTTGTAAAACGACAAATGACGGCATCATAGAACCACCTGAACGCACAAATGTCAAATGACACTAAATTCAAAAAATAAACCCTGAAACAAATTAGTTACGTCAACTTTGCAATTTCCGTGAGAGATAATTTTCACGACAACGTTGATGAGAGATAATTATGGGTATTAACACAAAAAACTTTACATGACTTTTAATACCACAGAATGCAGAGCAGCTTTCAGATGCAATTCCAGGCTGCGACACATCAAGTCATATCTTCTCAAAAGCGTGAGTATGCTTATATGATTGCTAGGCTTTTCCTTTTCTACTGATGTGTGGACCCCCTCCCCCCCCCAAAAAAAAACCCCAGCGCACCAATGCGCTGTTTTTTTTTTTGGGGGGGGGGGGGAGGGGGTCCACATATTTTTTCCGTACGATTCAGAAACCATTTTCGAACCATTTTTTACACCATTTTGCACACGCATAGAGAGGCCCACAATCTAAAAATGTACCGAAGTGGAATTTCCATTTAACCCTTAATTCACCAGAATTGGGAAACAACTGTCAAAATTAGGGTTTATAGGCACTTTCTCGAAACGCGTCTTGTAGATTTTTTTTTAAACATTCATCATTGTTAGACCTGTCTATGACACGATCATTGATATACAAGAGAGATAAAGCAATGCATTTGGTAACCCTCCACAGGCTGCCAAACATCGAAATTTTGACGAAAAGGGCTGTTTTCGGGCCCCCAATGCATCCAAAGGATACACGAGAGATAAACAACTTCATTTATTGCAGGTAGAATTTACCGAGGATCATTTTTGTAAGTAATAAGGGTGTTAATAAAACAAGCGTTAACCCGTTTTGGGATGGTCAAAGAGAGATACCCCTTAAAATTCCCATTTTCTGTGGATTTCTCTAAAAAAACATCTCGTAGGTTTTCAAGAAAAATTGTCTTGACTATTCACAGGTCCTTGTGTGACATTACAAGCTGCATGGACAAAATATTCCGGTGAGCGTTTATTAACCCTCTACACCTAAGCATCGTATTTTTGAGAAAATGCGCTGTTTTGGGGCACCCACAGCACCCAATGTGTACCCGAGAGATAAACATAATGTCCTTTGCTGGAAGTGGAATTCACCGAGAACCATTTTCCTAAGTAATAAAGTTATTTAAAAAAAAAACAAGCGTTAACCCGTTTTGGGCTGGTTAAAGAGCGATATTTCTCAAATGTTTAAAAATTCATGTTTTACGTGGATTTCTCTAAAAATGTCGTGTAGATTTTCAAGAAAAATGGTCATTCGCAGGTCTTTGTGTGACATTACAAGTTGCAAGAATAAAATATTCTTATAAGCGTTTGTTAACCCTCCACAGAGTCTCAAACATCACACCTTTGATAAAATAGGGTGTTTTCAACCACCCACACAAAACCAACGTGTAGGATAGGAATAAACATTATCCCTCTGCAGGCAGCTAAACGTCAAAAGTTATATATTTGCTGTTTTCGGACACCAACAGCACCAAATGGGTATGTAACAGATTAACATAACCTCTTTTATCGGACGCAGAATTCACAGGGGATAAATGTTTGAAAGTATTAAGGGTATTCAAAAAACAAAAACTTAACCCTGTTTTGCCGGATCAAAGACAGACAGCCCTTAACCCTTTACCTAACGTGAAAAGCAGACGACACTTGCAAAAAAAATTCTTGAATAACTAGTTTTTTTCATTTTTTGTCTCAAAAACATAGGTTATGACCCCTCGTTGGAACGAGCTCGACGAGCTCGTTCCAACGAGGGGTCATAACCTATGTTTTTGAGACAAAAAATGAAAAAAATAGTGAAAATTAATTGGCGATTTTTGAGAATAGCGCGGGCCGGTTTTGGCCGTTACGTTGGGTAAAGGGTTAAGAACTTAAAGTTCACATTTTGTGTGGATTTCTTCAAGTGATTCTTACAGATTATCAAGAACAAATAGACTGTTGAGAAGAATTATTCTCACAAGCGTTCATTAACCCTCCACAAGCTGCCACGTATCAACAATTTAGATAAATTTGAGATATAATGGACTGTTTGCAAATAGCCACAGCACTTAATGGTATCTGGCAAACAAACATAACTTCTTTTGTCGGACACAGACTTTTCGGACGCTGATATTGATATTAACGCTCTCCAACAGTAATGATGATTTTAACCTTAACTTTCTTTATCAACCTGGGCCATTTGAGACTATTATACCCACTTTTGTCAAGGCGTCGATAAAGATACTTTAGTGATACAGTTAAAAACAATTCTTCAGTCATAAAAAATCATGGAATCTCGTCTGGAAAAAGTCATGATTCTCCAGAATCATAAAGTCTAGTTTTATTTCCTTTTGTTAAACGGGAAATAAGATAGATCGATCCTGACCCATGCAATCTGCGTTGTGTACTTGGGCAAGACACTTAACCCTTTACCCAACGAATCGGCCGCATCCACCCGCGTAATATGCAAATTCAGTAGTTGAAAAAATATTATTTTTCAAAAAATTTCAAGAAAACCATATTATGTGACCCCTCGCTGGAACGAGCTCGTTCAAACGAGGGGTCACATGATACGGTTTTCTTGTAATATTTTGAAAAATTTGAAAAAATGATATTTAAAATAATAAATTTTGATATCGTCTGTGTTGGGTAAAGGGGTAATCCCAACTACCCACGTTGGGACACGATGGCGCTGTGTACAAGGGCGTACGGCACATCGGTCGTGCATTTGCTTTTCACTGCTGCTAAACTCTTCTTGTGTCGAGTTCGTAAGTTAGAGAGTGTGACAGTTATTCCCCGCTCCTTGGTTGTGTTGGCTTTCTCCACTGGTAGAACTGTCCAACACGATGCCCCTCTGCCTGTTAAAATTGTCCAACAACAACAACAACAACAACAACAACAACAACAACAACAACAACAACAACAACAACAACAACAACAACACATTTCCCTGGATGATCCCAAAGTTGGACGGGTCTTTGTCATATATACGTGTAATAAACACAGAACGCCACGACGTGTGAATGCGTTCGTAAATGCGGCACTCGTGCCATCACGGAAGGATAGAACTTGAGGCTGGCCTCTCGTTCTATTCTTTCCCACTGGCACTCGTGTCGTATTGAAAAATCCAGAGGTTCCGTGTATTTCTATGAAAAACATGAGATGGAAAAGCAGAGTTCCATACAAGGATCTCTGGTTTGAATTGGGAGGTCCATTAGGTGAAACGTTCTTTTCTTACAGTTTTTTACAAAAATGGGGAGTTAATGTCTGCGTGTAGCCCCAACTCTACGGGCGCATCAGTGTGTACTCTACACGCATCACAAAACACAATAATAAAAGGAACAGAGACGCGTTCATTTACGATTCAATTGTTATGTTGTTTCATTTTGCGCCCTCAACCCAGTAAACCATTAGTTGAGACAAATTTGGCTGCGGAAAAATATGACATTTCAACGAAAATAATAATGATGGAAAATAATAAAATAATATTAAATCGGTTGACAGGATCTATTAGAATTTAATTCTACAGCCCCACAGAGCTGTAAGATTAAATACTTATTGGATCCTCCTTTACGAATTCCCCCATTTCACCGAACACGGTAATGTGCGAAACTTTTCAATTCAGGGCAGCAGAGTTGAAAAGGGTTAATAACTCTTTGGGTGGCCTTCAGATCAATTATTTTATGTTTTAATTTATTTTATTATATGCTACATTTTAACCTTTTTTATAACTCTTTTCCGAACATGAAAAGCAGACGACACTTGCAAACAAAATTATTGATTTACTAATTTTCTTCATTTTTTTGCGACAAAATATTAGTTATGACCCTCCTTGAAACGAGCTGAACAAGCTCGTTCCAACGAGAGGTCATAAGCAATGTTTTTGAGGCAAACAAATGAAAAAATAATGAAAATTGAATGGCAGTTTTGTGAAGCCCTGGCCGATTTTGGTCGTTACGTTGGGCAAAGGGTTATAATAACGGGAAACGTCGAACAAATATTTTCGAGATCTATGGTTAGAATAGGTAAGGGAACGTCTCTCCGGAAGTGACGCACATTAAGCATTAAGTTTAGATTGAATTCACTGCGCATTTACGGTTGTTTTAATTCAATTTGAAAACAGCGCAACGTATGTAATCCAAATAATCCCAAATGTTATAAGTGGGTACCAGAATTATCTTTCATACTGCAAAAAATACTGAAACCAGTATTGAGTGGATGCCTTCCCAATAAATACCACAAAATAAGATGAAATTGGAGAGAGAAAAGTCGTAGCTCTAGAAATGAAGAATATGAAATATTTGATATTCATTGGTTAATAATACACGCACTTCTGGGAAATAATTCAGTAAAACTTGACTTAAAAATAGGCTTAATCCTGATATTTTCTATTTAACCCTTTACCCAACGAATAGCCAGCATCTGCCAGCGTAATATGCAAATTCAGCAGCTGGAAAAGTATTCTTTTTCGAAAAATTTCAACAAAACCATATCATGTGACCCCTCTTTGGAACGAGCTCGTCGAGCTCGTTCCAAAGAGTGGTCACATGATATGGATTTCTTGAATTTTTTTTTTTAAATTTAAAAAGTGATATTTAAAATAATAAATTTTGAAATCGTCTGCGTTGGGTAAAGGGTTAATTATTTATTTGAATTTAACTACACTTTCGACATCTAGGATCACCTCATGTCGGACAATTTTTCGGTGGATGAAGCCGGTGTACCCGCAAAGAACCACCGAACAACGGCGAGCAACTCCATGCAAACAGAGTTAGCATTGTTTGAAGACAAGTGCACCACCGGCCTGCGGTACACCTTAATACACAGCGTCACCATGCCTCCCACGTGCGAAATCGAGATGAAGTGCCTTGCCCATGGGCACAACGCAGTTACCCTTCGTGGGAATCGAACCGTGGACCTTTCGATTTGATGTTCAGTGGCGTAACCACTGAGCCACAAGCTATCCCCAAACATTTTTTATAAGAAGCAGGATTTTCCCCAAGTCGTCAAGACATGATCTTTACAGGCGCGTGGCCAGGGCATATGCGACAGGTGCGAACGCACTCCTCCCCCTTCGTATTGGAGTTCCACTTGAGGGACTGTCTATCTTTTGTGATTTGAAAATTATGATTAGTGGGGAGACCTTACTTACCCTGATACATCGTACTGTCTTTGGCTTTGTCACAGAGAGTACGATGCATTTGGGTAAGTTGTTTTAAAACAACACTTTGATACCTTTTTATTGTCTCGGCTTTAAAGAAAGTAACTCCAACCCCAATCCTATCCTTTGCCAGTCCACACTCAAATCCATTTGCATGAAAGACGGGGAGTGGGGAGTGCTCTTTGACGCAATGATGGTGGTGAGTAATAATACCCCACTTTCAGCAGGTTAACTTAGATAACGGCAACCTTTCATTCACCTACACTCAACTTTTACTTTTGTTTATGAAAAAACTTTTCTTTATTTTTATTTATTTATTGTTAAACGAAGAAGGTGTCAAAGTGCCCGGGCGTTTCACATAACGTAGTTGCATGGCCCTTGTGTAACAGGCCTTATATGTTACAGAGAGATTATCGCTGTTTAATTTCTGCCAGAATCACATATTAACATAATTACATGTAGAGATATAACATATATCTGGAAAATAAAGTATCATTATCTCTTTTATCGATATATTTTATATTAAATTCCCACCTACAGCCAGCAAGACTGAACAATGTGGAAAATGAAAATCCGTTCCGCACACATGTGCGGAATGGAAATCGTCGACGGATGATTTTTAAACAGAAGGGAAATTTCACTGTAATTTTCTATAAATCGTGCACCGCAATTACAATTTGAATCGGTAGCGATAGCTAAAAATTAGTAACACGGGTTCCCTTCGCATCTTTGGTTGGCGATAAAATGTGTTCTTTTTGTTCGTATTTAGTCGCTTGAGTTCCAATGTGTTCTATGTGCCTACTGGCACACAGAACACATTGGAACTCAAGGGACGAGTGGTCAAATGAATTGCTGAGTGTTCTAGTAATTGCCTTTTATAGACGTGTAGGCATGTAATAAACACAGAACGACACACGCGTGTGAATGGGTTAATCGATATAGCACTTGTGTCACCGCGGAAGGATGAAAGTCGAGGCCTAAAACCTCTCGTTCTATCCTTTCGCGCTGACCCTCGGGCCATAACGATTAACTCATTCACACGTGCATGTCGTTCTGTGTATTTATTACACATCCATTAAACTTTAAACCCCTGTATTTAACAGAATCGTCGCTATGACATGACTGTTTCTATATTCAACTGGAGATGTACAAGCCGGAACCTTTTCACAGCACCGTTTATACTAGTTCCTTTCCCGTCGAGTCATTAGTTACGCTTCGAAAAGTTTTCATATTTCGTTGTACAATTATCGATCGTTTGTTGCATAGTGTGAAAATGAAAACGTCCAAAGCAAAATAAAGTCGGTTCACAAAAAAATATTCCACCAAAAATGAGATGACATTAAAAACAATCATTTCCAACGACAGCATTACCCCAGTCCCGTGGACGTCTCGTCTGCGCATCCCGTTATATCTAAACTGGTCAACTTTATTTCGGTAAATCTTCGGACATCTTGACATGCTTCGAACTTCTTTTAAAAAGGATTCTCCCAGTTGTTTTGCAAATCTGCCCAAATATGTACTTAAATTTTTACTAACTACAATAGCCACCAAATGGTTAGGCATGAATGGACACCAGCCGAAGAGAAACAGCGACATGAATTTCAAAAAACACGCCCAATAGAAAAGATAACGAATGTAATTTAGACCGGTTCCGAAAATGTTGCTTTGATTTTTTATCGATCCATTTGATCAGTACAGCTTCAAACAAAACAAAGGGAATCATCGCTTTCTGTCTATCTATGTAATACTTCACATAAAATAGTGCAAAGGTGCTTAAATATCAGATGATAAATTTCACATAATATTCTCAGAGATACTACCACAGAGCTCCATTCGATACATATTTTTCAAAATTTTCTGAGATCGCCGATCGCCACTAAGGGATCCCGCAACAAATTTTCGGGCTGTGCGCTGCAATAAGAGCAAAGCAAATTCAACTAAACTCAACAGTAAGGATATCGTGGTTTTCACTATGACACCCTGTGTGTTTACTGGGTGTTTACCTGGCCTTTAACCCTTTACCTAACATGAAAAGCAGACGACACTTGCAAAGAACTTCTTGAATAAATAGAGGATATTCACGAAAATTTGATGAATACCGAAAATATCTCGTGAGTGGCTACAAAGAAATATGAGGATCTTCACGAGCGACGCAGTCGCGAGTGAAGATCCTCATATTTCTTGTAGCCACGAACAGTGCAATCCATTTATGAGCGACGGAGGAAGAGTTTGCACTGCTGAAATTTAAATTTTAGCTCTAATAGCAATAATAATAATAATAATAATAATAATAATAATAATAATAATAATAATAATAATAATAATAATAATAATAATAATTCCGTGGCCTTTCGCTGATTTGTCGCCGCCCTCTTACGAGGATGCCTACATCCACCCAGTCCCCAAGTCGGGTTATTCCTCCCCCACTCTCCCTCCTTACCTCCCAGCATTCAGTCAGAAACTGTTTCATAATTCCATCAATCGGCGCTTTCCATAATGTCAGTTATCATCCACACATCCTTCATATTTTCATCCCATTTTTCATTAGTTTTCCAAGGAGTTTTGTTCTACTGGGTAACTATTTGGGCCAGTCTAGAATGAAATGTTCCAGGATCTCCGTTACTCCCAAGTAACACATTTGGCACGCCCTTTCCTCGACTTTGCCGATTCCCCCCTCAACTCCTGTGACTTGTGACTCGCTTTGAACAGCAATGACACCCACTCCTCAAACGATCCATCTTGGTACTCCCCAAAAGCTGGTGCATCTTTTTTGTACAATTCAGAAAAAAACTTAGAGCGTTGGTCAACTTGGAGGGGAAACCATTCTACAGTCGTGTTGTGGATGGAAAAAAGATCGTCCAAGCCTCTCAGTTCTTGTCGTACAGAGACAAAAGTAGGAACGGACACGCAGGTTATAAGTGAAGACATCAGCAGTGCGAGTGGGTAGCAGGTTGCTAAGGAACGAGGGTCTTTCGGTACGAATGATTTTTTTTTTACTTCTACGTGTGGGCGGTTATGCGTGGGTTTAAGTTGCGCTTGTTTATTTGGTCAGTCATTCTCCGGCTAGTAAGCCCGGAAAGCTTTTCTTTTTTGTTTAATTATTTGATGTGTTGTTTCAGTTATTCTGTTCAACTGTGACTTTATAGATTTCATCTCGTGTACTACTGATAAGTCCACAAGCATTTAAAGGATCATTTGTATTCACTTTTACTTTTTGATATCGCCTATTTTTTATCGCTTGCGTTGGGTAAAGGGTTATTCAAACTGCATCATCGAGGCAAGTTAATTCGTTCTAACAGTGATGGCTGAAGCCCGATTATGGTATGTATGTTCAAATATCAGAATATTGTTTCGTTTGAACGGTATACTGCGGTATTATTTTGAATACCGATACCGGTCTTCAGTTTAGAATACTGTATAGCCCTATTTTTGGCACTCAAAGAGCCTATCTTGGAGATGCTTTCTGCATCTTATCACGGTCACTACAGCAACATTGAATGCCTATCCTTTTATATCAATCATTTCCCCACACGCCCAAGGTATACAGACTCACTAAAGTTATCATTTATACTGAAATGCACGATGCATGGAGGTTTAGAATTATCCATATATCAGCAGGGCATGCCATAACCTTAGAGTTTTGTTGAGCCATGTCCGGAGAAGGCGTCGAAGGTGTATACACTGAAACACCTAATCTGTACTCAAATGTTAGCATTGCGTCTGTAGATAAGCACGAAGGTTTCGTATTTTCCATGTGCGAAGAAGGTTTATACACGGGAAGGCTTAAGGATTAAACCATACTCAAATGTTACAACTGCGCCAGTAGATAGACATGGATGTGCATAGTACCACGCACAGGGCATTCTTTTGAACCCTCTGTAGATTTTGAATGTTGGTTTTGGTCAGGTCACTTGTTATTATTGACTCCATATTCTAGTCCTGGGCTGAAGATGCTAGGGCTATTTTTCGCAGATAATATGGCACTAGTGTCAGAAAGCGAAGGAGGGCTGGAGGGGGAGGGGGTGCTAGGAAAATGCTGGCAGTTGTTGGGAGTATGGGAACAAATAGAGACTCGAACTAAATGAAAGCAAAAGCAAAGTTATATCAGTGTTTCGCAAGGTGGAACCTACTAGAAAGTGGAGAGTATGGAAGTTCTGTATCCCAGAAGGTAGCAGCATTGGGGGTAAATATAAACATACGGGAAGAGGCATATACCGAAACCACACGAATAAACTAACAGTGAAAAGGATGCGGATCCCTAATCAAATGAAACTGTTAGGAAGAAACAGTTTCAAAAAGGTTTTCGTTGGAAAACAGTCTGGGAAATGGATGGGTGTACCGAGTATAACATATTGTACGGAAGTGGTATCTCTAAACCAAATGGCTTTAAAGAGCTTGAAAACCCCGCAGAACGATGCAGGTTGATGGATATCGGGGGGTCCAGTAATGCCGCAGCACTAGAAGCATTAGTGGGTAAGTTTAGGTGGATGAGGATTAAGGACAGGATAGACTTAATGAACCCTGTGGTCTTAACTATTCAACAAATCTCCCCGACAGCCGATGATGTACAGTAATGTTCCAGAAGATAATTCAAACGTAAAGACAGGTTGGATAGACCAAGTGAGCAGACCTTTATATCAGTCTAATTTGGGCACAACGGAAAATATAGATGTGACCTGCATGGTTGGCGAAAAAGCATAGGTGTTTCCTTCTTCTTGGCGTCTGTTTTAGGTTTTCGCTCCCCGTCTTAAAATTATAGTTTACAATACCTTCTTATAGGTCTTCACCATTATCACTGGTTCCCACGACCCTTTGACCTAAGTTTAGTCGACTAACTCGAGAAGACTTCTTAGCTTCAAAGTGTCGAGCCAAAGGCCTATTTGAATGTAAGCTAAATTTACTGAGAACTGCCACAAACATGAATACAATTGATCTCAAGCTTTCAGCTCATGATCATATGGAATTCGCCACAGAAAAACAATCGCTGTCGACGGTGTCGTATACGATTGCGTTTCTGTGGCGAACTCTGTGAGGGTTTTAAAGTTATTTATATGTTGCATTGTTTGATTCGAAGGTAAGGTCTAAGCTATATTACAAGCATTATGGAAACCTGGCCAAACTATATGTTGCCGAAATACTGCAAAACGTTGGAAAAAGTTTCAAACTCCTCATAATTTGGGCGCAATTGTCTTATTTGGGCACAGCGTTTACCGTCGTTAGTTGGGGAGAATTTATAGGCCTGCAAATGAGGGAGTTGATAGGGCACTATTTAGTATAGATCTCGGACTCAGAAGTGGGCACAACTTAGGGTAAGAAAATCGTCGGAGAAGGAGTTTTGTAACCTGAATTGGAGAGAGGAGGTCGAAGCAAAGTGGTCTTTGGGTAGCCTGCGTGATAAAGAGAAGCTCTGTTTTGAAGAGTACCTTGATGCACTTTTGGCAAGTAATTGTTGTTCAAGATGAGATCGCGGTCGCTGGAGCTTAGTGGAGAAACTGGGTAAAATACTGGAAAGGAGTGCCAAATGTGTAATTTAGGAGTTGTGTAGAGCCTTGGACACTTTCTATTAGAATGTTTAAAAAAAGGGAAGTGGGATTGGAGAATGAAGGACTTGAGGTTAGTTGGTGATACAAAGAAGATGGTTATTATGCTTATCGAAGAGATTGGGAAGAACGGGGTACGGGATGTTATCAAGCAGTTCATCTTGGAGTATTGGGAGAAGAGAAGAGTCGTGGGATAAGGAAGCATTTGGCAGAACAGGGCTAATTAAGGCCTTCTCACATAAAAACCGCGACAAATCAACGGTCGGCTAAAGTGTTAATATTATTATAAATGATTTGCAAAGCTTGCTTTGATTATAAGATTAATCAAGATGTAATAGGATTAAGTAACAAAGAAATATTTTGATAAGAATCCGATTAAACGGATAAACTGTTAACAAATAAAGAACAATAGATAGGCCACACAAAGTGGATCTTCTGTTTCTCATGCCATTATCTGTAAAACTGCATGCGGGCGAGCGGATTTTTATTTTATTTTTTATTTCTGTAATTATATCTTTGCCATCAAAAGTTCGTGTTCTTGGTTTATGTTTTAGGCCTCATAATCTACGGAATAGCATGGGCGGTGGTATATTTCTTCCCTTGGGAGCAAGAAGGCCTTTCAATGCTGGAGCATTGCAAAGCCTTCTTGCACTCGAGGGACAAATTTATCAATTTTATTAACTTGGGTAAAATATCTGACATAAACCATTTAATTTTTATTTTTTTAAAAAAGAGAGCATGCGGCAGCCAAACACAGATCAGCTGGCCTTTCCTTCAACGCGACGTGATGCGGCGTAATCTGACGTCATTTAGTTAGCTACTGAGGGATATTTCTCGATATACATCCAGTCTATAGATATCGAGAAACATCTTTCAGATATTTTGCGTTAATTCACAAGCTAGCATATAATAAATGCTATAGTTTTGTTCCCTAATGAATTATTTTAGTGCAATAGGCAACATTGGCTTCCGACAGCGTGAATACGGGCCACACGGAGTTCGTCCCCTGAGTTCCAATGTGTTCTATGTGCCTGTAGGCACATAGAACACATTGGAACTCATGGGAAGTGTTTCTAGTTTGTTGATATATGAGTCGAACCAATACTCCAAATTAGCCCAGCTTAAATTGTTGAAGGTCATGCATTTTGTCTTGTAGGCCTCTTTGAAGCATACTTCTAACAAGAATTATGAAATTTTTGTCGCTCTGGCTAATGTGTCTCGCAATGGTTGGACCGCGAGTCAAAGATTGTGGACAGAAAGGGAGTTACTGCTCCAGCGAAAATGCCCTGAAGGATTTTTCTAGTGATAAGATATTAAATTATTCATCGGAACTTCTACCCACAGTGAGCACAATGAGTACATACACTGAAAAGGACAGTCAAGTTGTTAACAGCAGCAGGGAACACAAGATAGAGAAGACCGACGACACTTTGCTTATTTGCGAAAACACAAGCTCGAATGTTAGCTATTTGAGTGAGTTTTTCAAACAAACTAAAGATTACCTGGCTGACGGTTTCGTGGAATACAACCGCTATAAGGATACAATATCACGTTTTGATGAATGCTTCAAGAAAAAGAAATACGACAGTTGCCAAACACAGTTTTTTTGCAGTTGCGAAGATGATTGCGTTATTTATGACAACTGTTGTTACGATTCAAGACCGAAGACTTTAGACCAAGACAGAGAACTGGTTATACGACAACTCTACACACACTCATCGTGTGAGAATATTGTTGATGGAGTTGGTTTTACCATGGTCTCGTCATGTCCACCTGCGTTTGCTAATAGTACAATAAAATATAAGTGCGAAGTTATGAACGCTTCAGACGCATTCACCATAGTCCCTCTTTATGACAAAGAGTTAGAAATAACTTTCAAAAACTCCTACTGCGCTAAATGCCACAATAGTGGTTCTGAAATTCTATATTGGGATGTATTCATAGAAAACTGTCCAATGTATTTTGAAACAATGTGGGACAACAATGAAGACATGATGGGTAATATTAACAGAGTCCATGCACATAACAGATGCAAACTAGTTACCCGTCCGCTTCCTGCTGTAAAGGTTTCAAGATGTGCTGAAACATACAGAAACGAATATTTCTGCTCCAATTACAACCCGAGGGACTTTTTCAGTACTTACTCTGATGCCAGTGATGCACAGATTGATACTGGAGAGAATAGTTCCATTTGGGACGAACGATACCACTGTAACGAAGAGCTGCAGAACAACTACAAAGAACCAGACTTTAATAATAGAACACACAACTACATTGCCTATTTATGCCAACAGTACCAGAGCGTGCTTCTCAATCCGAACAATAATTTGATTCTCCGAAACAGCATTTGCAGTTGGTGTGACCTGAGTGGAGTATTGTGTTCTAAAAAAATAGGACAGAGAAGCAAGATTTCGTTCAGCGCCCTAATCAATTTTACCGCAGCAGTCGGAAAAGCACACATTAAGGCACCATGTGAAGAGAGAGAAATATTTGACACTATCAATGTAAGTATGTCTTATTTTAAATAACTCCTGCGTTGTGTTCATGGGCAAGTCTCTTAATGTAGATTGCCCACGTAGGAGCATAATTGACGATTCAAGAATGTCTGAATCACTTCGACTTGAGTTGAATTTTTGAGTCTTCGAGGTCATTCCAAATCAATAGAATGTCGAAGCTTTTCAAGGGCCTAGTGTTGATTACACCTGCAAAAAATATAGGTTCTCTTTAGAACCAAAACTCGTTCTAATCTTGTCCCTGAGATGGAACCAGTTCTGTTTAAGCAGTATTTATTTCAAATCAAATAAATTTACCAAGATTAGCATTCAATTTTCACAGAATATTGCATGAACTGAAATAGATTCAGCAGTAAACTTGGAGCTTATTCAACGCAGTCGCCAAACATTTTTAAACAAAGGAGATATGAACAGTTGGCATATCGAACCAGTTTTGGTTCTGCATAGAACCAAAACTGGTTTGATATGCCAATTGTTCATATCTCCTTTGCTTAATAATGATTTGAGACAACCTCGTATAAGCTCTAAACTTTCGACTGAAACACCCTCAATTTATGTTTAATTCTGTTAATATTTAATGTTAATCTTTATAAATTTATTTGATTTGAAATAAATACTGTTTAAACAGAACTGGTTCCATCTCAGGGACAAGATTAGAACCAGTTTTGGTTCTAAAGAGAACCTATATTTTTTGCAGTGCATCTGAGAGTGTCCTTCAAGAAAGTATATTAGATTGTGGCTCAGTGGTTAGATTATTGCCATTGAGATAAGTATAATTTGAGTAAATTTAATCAAATTTCTCCATGTAAATTAAATGGATTTTTTAACAATGATGCAGTGAGCGCGGTGGCTCAGTGGTACATGTAGACCATTGGACTTCTATGCTAGAGGTTCCGAGTTCGATCTCCGTCCGGGACGTCCCGCGTTGTGTTCTTGGGCAAAGCACTTTATCCCGGTTGCCTACATGGGGCACGATGACTCCATGTACTAAGGCGTACTGCACATCGATGGTGCACGTGTCTTCAACCGCTGTAACCCTGCTTGAGCTGAGCTTGAACAGAGTTAGAATGTTGAGGAGTTGAAAGTGGCTCGTCGTTGCTCTGTGGTTCTCTCCGGGTACTCCGACTTCCTCCACCCGTAGAATTGTCATGGTCACGATTAGCCATAGTGCATAAGTATGTAACCTTAACCCCCTTCACTCTGATGTCAAAATACCAAAATTTCAGGAAGCTGTTTTTTCCCCATAATGCATCTAGAAATTTAACCAATTCAATCTCGTTTGACAGAGCTCAACGAGCTCTGTCAAACGAGATTGAATTGGTTAAATTTCTAGTTGCATTATGGGAAATTTTTTTCGGCCTGAAATTTAGATATTTTGACATCAGTGTTTAGGGGGTTAATGGGTTGAGGAAGCTGGGGGTATCCTGAGAGAACCACCAAACAGTGGCGACTAACCATTGTACACACCAACTCTTCATCTCTGCACATGCAGGGTTACCATTGGCTAAAGTCATGTGCACCATACATATGCAGTATGCATTAGAACACCGTGCCACCATACTTCTCCTTGGTAAGGCCAATCCTGTGCCATCGGAGTCCAATAAGAGCAATAACTCAAAAAGAAATCTGACAACATGTTGGCAATCCCCTTCATGACAATACCACCAAATAGCTATATATTAATCATTTAACTCTTTCGCTGCCATACAGCACAACAGCAGTACAAGCCACTGCCCACCAGTGGGAAGTGACTAATTCACAGTAGCTGTGCTGTAACAGCACTTGAGCCAGCGACAATCAACAGGGAACGAAAATTCTTGAAGCCTTATAACCTCTGCTGGCTGATTTTGTATTCTGGACATGAAATAAAAAAAAAAACCCACAAAACTCTTAAAGCTATCTGTATGATGCAGTTTTCAGGAATTGTTAATGTTTAATGTTTGTATACATTCTCCCTTTATCAGCTGATCACTGTTCCACATGTTTCTGTCATAATGAAAACATATCAGGTCTCCAATTTTCAAAGCATACACATACAGAAAGCCATGCCTCTATAATTAACTTGGTATGGGTAATTGTTGTCACATCATCTACGTATATTTATTTATTAATTAATAAAAATTGATAGTTCCAATAGCCCTATCAAGCCTACAAAAGGTTAAATGATTATTCTGAATTTAAAGCCACTTTCAGCATCTAGAGCCACACTGTTAAATACCAGTAAATAAATAATAACAATGATGACAAGAGTTAAATTTAGATGACTTTTTCATCAAATCTAGTCATGGCTGCTGTGTGTCAAAAAGTATCTTAAGATACCCAGCGGGTTAAAAGTTGAACCTGCTCAGCAGTAACTGCGTTTTGTCCTTGGGCAAGTCACTTCATCTCGATTGCCCATAGTGGCATTATTTATCAATGCGTACTACACCTCAATAGTTTTGTTGCCTTCAATCGCTGCTAACTCTTCTTGTATAGAGTTCGTACATTGGGGAGAATGACAGGTGCTCGCCGCTGCTCTGTGGTTCTATTCATCCCTACAGGCTTTACTCACCCGTAAAACTGTTTGACACGATGTGCCCTTGTTTGTTGAAAGTATCGTTAACCCTCAATAAAACAAAGAAGCATGCTGCAGAAAAATAGGTTTGGTCGGTCAGTGAGTGGGTTGGGATTTAAAAAAAAAATATTTTATTTTCCCACATAGTCGCTTAACCTTTTACCCAACATAAAAAGCAGACGACACTCGAAAACAAAATTCTTGAATAATTAATTTTTTTTTTCATTTTGTCTCAAAAACAGAGGTCAGGACCCCCTTATTGGAACGAGCGCGACGAGCGCGTTTCAAAGAGGGGGTCATACATAACCTAGGTTTTTGAGACAACAAATGAAAAAGTAATGAAAATTAATTGTCGATTTATGTGAATATCGCTGGCTAGTTTTGGTCATTAGGTTGTGTAAAGGGTTAAATCGCTATTCAAAGTTTATTACTTTTCCATTTTTGTCTTAAAATCATAGCTTATAACCCTCTCATCGGAACGATATCACTGAGCGCGTTCCAATAAATGGTCATAAGGTAAGTTTGTGAGACAAACAATGAACATTTTCAGTTATTTCTTTTTCCAAAGCGCCGTCTACTATTTGCGTCAGGTGAAGGGTTGAAATGTATGACCTATACTCGTGGTGCACATGTATTTTAGTCTGGTTCATAGTATGTTCCTATATGATTTAACCCTTTACCCAACGCAGACGATATCAAAATTTATTATTTTAAATATCATTTTTTCAAAAAAATTAAACAAAACCATATCATGTGACCTCTCGTTGGAACGAGCTCGACGAGCTCGTTCCAACGAGGAGTCACATGATATGGTTTTGTTGAAATTTTTTGAAAAACTAATATTTTTTCAACTGTTGAATTTGCATATTACGCGGGCGGATGCTGGTGCTTCGTTGGGTAAAGGGTTAAATAGGGATAACATGTTTGTTAAGTTCTTTTAAAATAAAAAAGAATTGGATTAAGCACGAAAATGAGGATCGGTCAGGAAACCGAGCCAGTTCTTTTGTTTTCAGTTGTTTTGTTTCAAAGGGCCTGACTATTAACCCTTTACCAAACTTAACGGCCAAAATCTGTCAGCACTATTCACAAAAATCACCATCCAACATTCTTTATTTTTTCATTTTGTGTCTCAAATTTATAGATTATGACCCTCGTTGGAACCTTGCACTGTCCATAAGGGGATAATAAGCTATGTTTTGGGTGCAAAAAAGAAAAGAAATATTCAAGAATTTTGTTACCTGCCTTTCGTGTTAGGTAAAGCCCATATATAATAATCAGTAAATCTCGCTCGTTTAATTACATACCAGAAAGTAGTCTCGGTTGTATGGGAATGTTTTGGAGTTGCGTATTTAGTTATTATCTAGACTCGGAAGATGAGAAATGAAATCAACTCCAGTTACATAATTTTGTGAGTTTTGAACTGATTGGTTCAATAATGTCTATTACATCGCAGAATCTACTCAACTGGTATTATATTTCAAACGGAAGGGTGGCCAAAAAGCATTCTTATCAAGAGCGGCAAAAAAGCATTCTAATTTGCGTGCACTCTAAAATCAATTAGGTTAAAAATCAACCCAGCGAATATGATATATGGGAGATAATCGAGGATGCATTTAATCTGTTACCAGTTTTTCCCTGGAGAGCAATGTCGTCATCGAAGTACTTCACAATATAATAGATTCATTATTGTATATTGACCCCTTATTCAGCTAAATTCGGTCTTTTGATTGGTCAGAATGCCTTAGACAAATAGCCATGGCAAAGGATGCACCCAACATCCAAGGTATATGAAAGTGTGCAACATCCAGGATATAAGCACACGCGAAACATCGGGGGTATATGGTTTAAACGAAAGCTTTCCGCTTTTCCTCGCCTCGAAATAGAAATCGAACAAAAAAACCCCGAAAATAGTCACAAATATCACCAGATTTTCGACAATTCAACCATAAAAATAAAATAAGACCAAATAATTCATCCCCTGAGTAACAACGTGTTTTATGTGCAGCAGGCACATAAAACACATTGGAACTCAGATGACAATATGTCAACAAGGAGGAGTTGGAAATTTAATCTATCTGGATTTTAGAGCTTCTTTGGTGATGTGTCCTTTACTTCCCAAAATTCCAACTAGGTTTAACAAATTCCAACTGTTACTATTTACAACTACAGTGTTCGTAATATCGAGCTCATAAGTATGCATGATGTCAATCGGTACGAAATTTCTATAGTTCGTTTACTTATCGTGATAAAAAAAAAATCCTCGAAATGCACTTCAAGAAAATCAAATCATGTAAAATCGTTATCCTGAGTTAATTCCATCATCCACAGTTACAAAATGATGAAACATCGAAAATTGATCTTTCCTGCATCAGATCTGATTTAATGTTTGGAAAGTGTGAATTGCTCAAAGTTCTCAGTTTGAGCATCCGGTTTGCACATATACAATTCCCAGAATAATACTAAATAATAATAACCTGGTAATTCTATCATAATTGTGTTGGCATTTCAATTACTAGAATCAATTTTATGCCCCCTTTCATGGCTTCATTTTCTACATTTTTCTCTGTAGTGAATTTCCAACTAGGGAAAGGACCGGGAGGGGGAAACCCCTCCTGGTCCCTCCCCTAGTTAGAACTTCACTACCCTACATCCCCTACTCCAATCATAATCCCCTAACCACGTCCATGTGCGAATCTTTATTAGCAGCATACACCCTATAGGCTTGACACTGCAGGCTGAAACTGTTGATTGATAATCTCCAACTTCAGGAATTCATGAAAAGCATACCCATGCCAGATATAAAAAAAATATATGTGTACATTATATCTCATATGACTTCTCATTCCCCTGAATGGACGTGGCTAGGGGCTTCTGATTGGGGGTGTAGGGTAGTGAATGTCTAGCTAGGGGAGGGCCATGAAGTTTGATATTACGTACACTATAGTTGTAAATAGTAACAGCCAGAATTTTTGCCGATTTGAAACCTACTTCGAATTTTGGGAAGTAAAGGAGACATCACCAAACAAGCTCTAAAATCTAGATAGATTAAATTTCCAACTACTCATGATTTGCCCTCAGAATTTCCAACTATAGGAAATGTTGGCCAGGATGGGGGAGGGGGGTGACACACCCTACCACCCCATGTCGCCACGTCCCTGGATTCGCCTTTTTCAAACAGTTTTTGAAAAGATTTACACAAAGATGAGTCTGAAGAGTCGCCCAACTACAGCCATTATCAAAATGATGAAAAACAAATTGAATTTGGAGAATAATATTAAAATGCAATAAAATTTAAAAAAATATAAAAAATAGTTTAAAAACGACTATTGGATGGATTTCCATCGACGTCCGTGTGATAGGTCGAAGTGTGTTTTTCATAACTCAATGAATTGTTCTTCCTTCGTATGAATATTTATGCTTTGTTCCGCACAGTTGTCAAATAAAACATTGTGGTGGGTCCCACGATGCAACTAATTTGTAATTGTTACATGTGGGCTGTTAGTTGGTATTTTGTAGATTGTTGGCATTTGTTTTTCTCCTGGGAATTCGAGGTCGCGCGTATTAACCCTAAACCTAATCACGAAACTCAGACAACACTTGCAAACCAAATTCTTGAATAACATATTTTTCAAGTTTTGCGCCAAAAACATTGCTTATGATCCCTCACTGAACCGTCTTAAAGAGCTCGTTCAAGTGAGGGGTCATCAGCTATGTTTTTGAGACAAAACGTGCGAAAAGAATAAAAATTGAATGAAAATGTTTGTGAATAGCGCTGGTAGGTTTTTCCTTTTAACCCTTTACCTAACGTAACGGCCAAAACCGGCCAGCGCTATTCTCAAAAATCACCAATTAATTTTCATTATTTTTTTCATTTTTTGTCTCAAACACATAGGTTATGATCCCTCGTTGGAACGAGCTCGTCGAACTATGTTTTTGAGACAAAAAATGAAAAACATTAGTTATTCAAGAATTATTTTTAGTTTAAACAATATTTATTCAAGAATTTGTTATTTGTGTACATTAAGCTAAACGATGTATACAACACAAAATACAACAGAACACAAAATAACAAAGATATACACATAGATATGAATTATTTTTGGAAGTGTCGTCTGCTTTTCAGGTTAGGTAAAGGGTTAAGCAGGGTTAACCTATGCAGAAAATATTTAAACGACTGTGCATAAAAAAGTAATACGATTGTAGTGATATAAATGGCGGAGACTTCGTCGAGCAAGGGTGCTCTATAATACAAGGAAACGCTCTGAATTAAATTACAAGAATTGAAATGAACTATCTCTTATTTTCCTTACTATGAATGTGTGACGGGTGCTTTTATTACACGCCTGTTCTATGAAATCCCCATCTTTAGGAATACTAAAACACACGGAAAATGAAAATTCGTTCCGCAGACATGTGCAGAACGGAAATCGTTGCCGGACTATTTTCACGAAAAAGCGTCATTTTCTACAAATCGTGCACCGCACTTACAGTATGAATAGCTAGCGATAAGTAAAAATGGTCCCCTAAGTTCCAATGTGTCATATGTGCCAATAGACATAAAACACATTGCAGCTGAGGTAACTGAAAAGTAACACGGGTTCTCCTTGCAAATTTGGTTGACGATAAAATGTGTTTTGTGTTGATAGTTGTCAAATGAATTGCTGAGTGCCCTTCTAATGATTGTTTTGCAGGTGTGTAATAAACACAGAATAACACGCGTATTTGAATGGATTAATCGATATGGCACTTGCACCATCGCGGAAGGATAAAACTCGAATCCTGCGACCTCTCGTTCTATCCTTCTGTACTGGTACTCGAGCCATATCGATTAACTCATTCATAAGCGCGTGCCATTCTGTGTATTTGTATGATGTGCCACGCACTCCATACAACTAAACACACACATCGCACATTCATGCTTTGATGAAGCGACCGATAATTTATTTCATTTCATATGACTTGTACTTACTTACCTTGTTCTGTAGATATCGATATACGATATCATACGCATCCTTCCACATTTCATTCTGCATATTGTATTATGGAAAGAGTTCAGTTTGAAAACATGTTTTTTTTTTGCTTTCAGAATATTTGCCGGCAACTCATTTGCCCTGGACAATCAATAGCAAATTATGGGACATGTCTTCCTCCTTACACCAGGTTGAAACTGTCTTGGTTCACTGTGACGTTCCTGGGTGGGTGCTTTGAAAACATTGCACAAGCCGCTAAAACCGCATCGAGAGGGTTAAAACAGATCAGTAATACCTTCAATCTGAAGTGGTATGGAGACATTTTCGATACAGCCCGTTCTGGAAACATCAGTGGAACACTCATCATGTCGAATATTAGTTTAGATGTGTGTTTTGTGTTGTGTTTTGGGGCTTTTATGGACGATGAACTCACTTATGAAGAAATGTTGCAAATACAGAAGATATTTAGATATCCGTATATCGAGGACCCAATGATTAAGGGTAAATTTGTCAAAGTGGAGAACAGCAAAATAGAATTGCCATGCTTAAACTCAAATTCAGACATTTCATTCGATTGTCCCCACTTAATATTGAATGAAAGCGAACTTTTGCAGATCAAGCAGAGAGCAACCTGCGTGTATCCTGTTTTGAAAGTTCCAGCAAAACAAGTGGTATCTGGGAATTACAGCATGTGCTTAGATGATTATAAGAGGATATCAGATATCAAATGCGACCAATATAAAGACAAGGAGCCTTCTCTTGAAGGACTACTTTCCCTTATATTGGTTTCTATATCTGTAGTTTCGCTAATTGCTACCATGTTTACTTACATAGTGCATCCTAAGCTCCGTACGATACCGTGTCGTATTTGTCTTAATATAATGTTGATGCTCTGTGTTGCTAAATTATTATTTATATTGTCCAATGTTACAAATGGATACCGGATGTTGTGTTACATAACGGCAGTCATAGCACATTACTCATGGTTGTGTGTATTTATACTAATGTTAATTTACTCTCTCAATATGTTCCATACATTTTACTCTGGTATTGTAGTAAAATATTCTTCAACACCTCGAAGCAGATGTATCCAACCAAAGTTGGCCATTTACCTAATATGCTCTCATTTAATCTCGATCCTGGTAGTTTCGTCAAATCTTGTTTTTGTGCACCTGGAAATCATGGATGTGAAGTATGGCCAACCTACTTGCTTTATCAATAATCCAACAGCATTATTGATTACCTTTGGGTGTCCAGTAGGTTTAGTTGTTATCACGAACATCATCTTGTTTGTCGCCACAACAGTAAAAATTATTCAATTTCACACAACAAGCAAATCATTTAAACCGAAAACAAATATATTTTTGTCGTGTATAAAGATGACATCGTTTCTTGGGTTGGCTTGGATTTTCGGTTTCGCCGCAGCTTTCACTGACTTTCAGTTTTTATGGTATGTTCATATAATTTTCAATGGCTCTTGTGGATTGTTCATCTTTATATCGCATGTTCTTTGTAGTCGGATGATTATGCGTTGGTACAAGACAACAATCACTGATATCATAACTGTTTCTCAAACATAGCCAAACGCCTACCTAACACAAATGCATGTGGACTATGCCGACAATTTTTCCAAGATACTCAGAGGGGTGGGTCTTCTTAAAAGTCCTCTACACAGAGCCGGGATGGGTAGATGGTCCCGTCGCCTAAAGTCACTTTTTCTCTCATCAAATTTATACATTTTTCTGTTTTAATGATCTATCTGGGTACACACCTTCAGGTGATTACCCCTTTACCTAACATGAAAAGCAGACGATACTTGCAAAAGAAATTCTCGAATAACTAATGTTTTCCATTTTTTGTCTCAAAAACATAATTTATGACCCCTCGTTGGAACGAGCTCGACGAGCTCGTTCCAACGAGGGGTCATAACCTGGGTTTTCGAGACAAAAAAAGAAAAAAATAATAAAAATTAATTGGAGATTTTTGAGAATAGCGCTGGCCGGTTTTGACCGTTACGTTGGGTAAAAGGTTAAATAGTGTTTAGGGTAGTTAGTACATATGTGGCACAGTAGCATGACTGATAACCTGCTACGGTAACTCATATTTGGTGAGATGGTGATCAACAAATATTTGGTGGTCAATATCGCCCACCCTTAACCTATTTTCAACATGTTTAAACCAGTGTTGCATAAGGAAATCAAATGTTCAATCAAAAAATCATTTATGTAACAAAATAAAAAAAAAATAATAAGAAAAAGAACAAATAAAGAGATAAGATTTTTGTGGAAATTTGAAAGTAAGATCATATTTTGCTTAGAGATTTTAATCTTCTGATATTTGTTCAATACACCACAGTTCCACACAACACTTCTCGGATGTCTGCGTCTTGCATTATCAACAGCTCTTTTGGAACAATACATACATAGATTATCATGATAATGTGCATGTCCTGTGATTTGTATCAGATTGGAGGTGGTGTCCAGAATGGGATCTCAACGAGCCGACATTGCCGGCGAGTTGTGATCCCATTTTGGACATCACCGATAATCTGATGCAGATCATAGGACATGCACATTATCATGATAATTCATTTATCTGACATAAAAACATTAAATCTTAAACTTTTAACAGAGGTTTGGGGCATAATGCTAGGGCAGAAAAATTTGAAAAAAACCCTTTATTTCATGGAACAATATTGTTGTGCACATTACCAATGAGTAACGTGGTCACCTCAAATGTTTTAAGTGTCGTGCGTTGTAAAATTATTCACTCTCAATGTCACTTCCTTTGATGATACGATTGAATTTACAAGTGTGTAATATTTCATTGTGCATATTCTATTTATTGTGTGTATGTGAGGGGGTGGAGGCATTGGCTATTAATAGTTCTGTCGCTAATTGTAAGGAATTTTGTTTTGTTTTGTAATCGATCAGCTGAGTCCATCACTGAAACGCATATAGAATGTATTCATGCGCCTGTTATGATAGTCCGTTGTGTTCCCGGAAACGTGTCGTCGTTTTGTTACGGAATCAGAACGAGTCGTCTATATGATACAGAATCAGAACACATTATGTGATACGTACCGTTTCTCGTGGTTTTCAAGCCAAAATGTATTTGATTGTTATATAAAAAAATGAGAATGTATTTGAAAAATGAATTGTTAGAAATTAACTTCACATCTTGTTACATCCCTAACTAAGATGCAAGAACTTATACTCTTCATGTTCACAATAGGAATAGGAATAGGAATTTAAGAAATAACTGTTGTTTTCCTTCGGTTTATGCGATATAAACCGAAAATTTTCAGCACAAGCTTCATAACTCGCGTAGCGAGTTATGATTAAGCTTGTGCCCGAAAATTTTTGAGTTATATCGCATAAACCGAAGGAAAACAACAGTTATTTCTTATAATTTAATCCGGCTGTAATATTAAAATATAAAAACTATGTATACGTGAATGAAACACTTTTAATTTTCGCAAAAGACAACAGTCAAACTCAGGAAAATGTGCCACAAACAGGTCTCGTCAATCATTGTTAAATTGTTTGTTGTTTTGATTTTCGATCGCAGACGACAGATATTTAGCAAGTCACGTAACAATATCATTTAAAACATTTTTTTTAAGTTCCTCCCAAATCATGTTTGGATGTATGATCTTTTATTATTCGTCTCCCACTTCGGTATATTTTATTAAATTCAATTGTTCCCGAGAAATTATCATTATATTCTCGCTGACTGGAGGCGATGAAAAATCGATCATTGATCTTTGTTTACAAGCTTGTTTTTCATCTGTCAGTCTGCCGTCACGCCCTCACGGTGACAATATTGGATTGAGTGGGCGGGGCTTCCAGAGTCTTCAAAGTTGGATCGAATGTGCGAACTTGTAGACATTCCAAATCATTACGGGATTTGGATTATGCGATTTTGACGACTTTCACGCTGTATGCTTTCAACCAATCAAAAGCAGAGGCGGGTCAAATGATTAAATTATGATCAAATATACTCAACACTTTGATCGATATCACAGAACAAGAAAACAGGGGGATTCTGAACAGGGGCGCGAGGTTTAACCCTTTGACGCTTTTGTACGTCTTATTACGTACAAAATCAAACAGTGCGTTGATTCTGTTGAACGTCTTATTACGTACGAAATCTAACAGCTCGTTGATACTTTGTGGTCATTTGTTTTATTATTATTTTTCGATTTTTTAAAGTTTTATCCTCAATTCCTTTTTTCTCCCGAATAGTGCTTGGTGACAACCGTTGAGCCAAACGTTATCACAGCTTAAAATATTAATATCATCCTGCTGTCCTTAACTGGCTGGGTGCTAGAAGCCACTATCAGGGCTTTCAAAAAATGAGGATACCAGAGCAAAAGCCAACACTTTCCTTGCTTATATTTCATATTTTGTGAAACACAATAAAAGTTTTTGTTTATATAAATTTGTTTTATTACAAATTATTGGAGAGTGTCTGTGGGCGTGGTGCCTATGGGCACTCTCCAATAATTTGTAATAAACAAATTTTGAATAACAATTCATTCCACCAAAAATAATCTAGCCCTCAACCAGATAATCACTGATGTGAAAAGTATCTTGTTATTTGTCCCTTCCGATGTTTAAGGTCGTATTTTGAAAAACGTCGATGAAACTGAATTCCCAGTGACGTTTGAACGCCAGGATAATCGAAGTCTCAAAGGTTTAAGGGGAAATGACAGAGGAACGACTGGAGATCAAAAATTGACATATTCTCACATATATTGATTTATGGAGGGGTGAAAGAGGTAGAAGTGGAGAATGAGGGTAAAAGGGAATTGGATAGTAATCACGTCTTGATTACAGTGACGATCAGACGCAAAAACCAAATAAGAAGCAAAGGAAACTTTAAGGAAATTTGAGAATTCGAAGACAAATTGAAACCAGAGCTTCCGAATGTACACAGGGAGGCCAAATGCCCAGAAACTGGCAGATGCCATAGTTGTGAGTCTTCTGGAAGCAGGGAAGGAAAGTATAGGAAAGATTTGGGTGCCAACACGGAGACTTGGGTACAGAGTGAATGAAGATTAAAAAAGGTCACAAAGGGCAGAAAAGTTAAATGTGTTGCGTACAAGAGGAGTAGAAAACCCAAGGGGAGGAAAGCAATCAAGCCAGGGTAGGTAGGAAAGGAAGAATACCAAGAGGCACGAAATAAAGTAAATAAGATTAAAGACGATAATAGGAGAGTGAGAAATATCAGTGTTATTAGGACGATAATACTGACAGGGGGATCGAGTTCGAACGTATTTTGAAAATGGGCGAAAGAAACGAAAGAAAGGAAATAACCCACAGAGTATTAAAGTAAACGACAGAAACACAGACGATCAAGACATAATCGCATCAAGCACTGGTAAAAAGTAAACTATAAGCGGTGGGCCATGGGGACCCACTGGAGTGTCAGAGGGAGGTAGAGGAAAAGTTATCGAACTTCGTGTGCAGCGGAATTAGAGCCGAGGAGGTACGAAAAGTAGTCGAAAGATTAAGGAACGGAAAGCGGGAAGGGTGGACAAAATTCCTGACGTGTTCCCCCAAATGGGGATAGGAACTCAGAAAAAGCCTGACGGCCCTATTCAATTTAACGATAGAAAAAGAGGTCCTAGAAGAGTGGAGAGAATGCAAGGTCACATTTATGCATTATCGGGGAATTTCTGACAGCAGCAACGTCGGAAAAAGTTTTCTTTAAAATGTTGTATGGGAGATACGAGGAGGTGATCGAGGCGATGTTTTTTGGAGATAGTTTCAGAATGGCTTCAGGAAGGGAAGGAAAGTCAGTGACCATCTTTTCTTGCTATCCCAAATGATAGAATCCGCGAAAGCCAAAAAGAAAAACGTGTTTATGGCCCTTTTTGGATGTTAAAAGGCATACGATAGAGTATGGAGGGAGGGTATGTGACGAAAGCTTGAGGCCTTTGGCTTGATAGGCCAGTTTGTTGGTATTCTGAAAGCATTATATGAAGATGTACAGAATGAAATTAGACTGCGTAACAAAACAACAAAACGTGTGCCATGGCGATAGGCCTAAAACAGGGGTATATCATTTCGCCAATTCTTTTTTCAATGCACATAAAAAATTTAAATAATAAATTCCTGCATTGTGGCGATGGGGTAGCAGTTGAGGACTGGATGATCCCAAGGCTATTTTTCGCAGACTTCACAGTGCTAGTGTCAGAGAGCAAAGAGGTGCTTGCGAAATTCCCACTAGAAGGTGGAGAGTGAGGGAGTTCCGTATTCCGGAAGAAATTTGTTTGCAAGTGTCGTCTGCTTTTCATGTTAGGTAAGGGGTTAAATGGAGCACGCTCCACTATTTTCTGTACAACTAGATTTCTACACCGCTCATTGGCCACAAATTGAAAAGAATCGCCCCTGCTGCCATTTTTGAGAGTAAGGGGGATGTTATAAATATACAATGCCCCTCGATAGTTTTCATTTTTGCGACGCCTCGTAATCGCTGACTATTGCACTTTGAAGATTATATATAGAATATACCCTCAGCGGTTTGGCGTACCAATTGTTCACCACGAGTGGTGTTAACAGGGGCCTTTGGCGCGCGGTTAATACCACTTCACCACGAGTGGTTAACATTTGGTACACCAAGCTACTTTGGGTATATTTTATTTTTACCATGATCGTCAGTTTAATAAGAGTTTAAACATTAAATAAATCAATATTCACAAGTGCGAATCTGTTTTTGTTTACATGAGCACCGGTACTTTCGCTGGCAATTTTATCGCCGAAACGAAATAGAAAATGAAACGCGCAAAATACGGGGTTTTTTTCATCTTAATAACATAATAACATACTATTTCGAATTGTGGATGCTTTATTAACATGAGACAACTTATGTTTGTTATTTTTTGGTATCTTAAGAGGTAAACTTATGTAAAAACGTAATGAATAATTGACGGTTTCATATCACTCTTCGCGAGGCGACGAGTGATAAATTTAGACAAGTTTGCATTCAAAACAAGGTCATCAAAGGTCGATTGGATGTAGTTCCATTGTAGGTGTAAATTTTAACCACTGAAATCCCATTGCTTGCGTGTTCGCCGCGGTTGGAGTGTAAAGCTAAAAGTTATGTCATAGGTTTTTTATAAAGAGTAGAATAGGTAATCATGGTATAAATTTTGATTGACGATATTTTATTTCCAATCAGGTAGAAAATAATACAGATTACATAGGAATCCAAACCGGACAGCTCAAAACCGATTCTGACCAGGAAAATCAATTCCCTATCTCGTCGCCTGAGTGCTAGAATGTCCTATGTCCCCTATGGGGCGTAGGACATTCTAGTACTCAGGCGACGATCTATAGAACATTTTAAGTCGTTGCTGTCCCAATGTGATTTTTCTCCAGTTACGGAATCCGATTGTCCCAATGTAGCTTACGAAACTTTCATAAAAATTTATTCAATTGCTTTTGAAACGGAATTTCCCATGAAAATACACAAACCTAAAAAGAAATTTCTAAAAAAGAAAATCATGGATGACAAAGGAACTTATAATTTCAGCTAACAACAAGAACAAATTTCTCCACAAAAAATTAAGATCACCGACCGAAGTGAACACCAGGAACTACAAAAGTTACTGTAGACTATTTAACAAAATGAAAAAACAAAGCAAAGCTATGTATTATGAAAAAAAAGATGTTAGAAAATAAAAATAACATGCGGAAAACATGGCAAATCCTAAATAATGTGTTAAATATCAACAAAAGCGAACATAAATTGCTCTCATTCTTACCAAATGAGATTGCACATGAATTCAAATCTTTCTTTGCAGATATAGGAAATCAAACTTCAAAACAAATATCAAAACCTCGGAAGCCCTTTGCTGAGCACCCGAATGGTACATATCCGGATAACATGTTTATCACACCAATGTCGCCTTATGAAATTACAAGGATTATAAATTTCATGAACCCCAAATTAAGCCAAGATTGCGAGAATATTACTTCCAACATCCTTGAACACTCAATAAACCTAGTTGCTGATCCACTCGCGTATATCAAAAATAACTCTTTCTGTCAGGGAAACGTTCCCGATAGGATGAAAATCGCTAAGGTAATTCCAATCTTTAAATCAGCTAATGAAAACAATTTTACAAATTATAGACCAATCAGCATTTTGCCTGTTTTCTTTAAAATTAGAGAAAAACTCATGTCAAGAAAACTTTTTGCATACATTTGATATCCTATGTCAACACCAATACGGTTTCAGAAAACATCACAGTACACTTCATCCGACTATGCCCCTTTCAAAATACATGGCCGGAGAGAATAACAAAGAGAGTAAAGATAGTACTCTAGCTCTATTCTTAGATATCTCTAAAGCTGTTGATACAATAAGGCATGATATATTACTTCGGAAACTAGAATACTATGGGATAAGAGGCAATTCTAACAAGTGGATTAAAAGCTACACCCAGAATAGGACTCAATACGTCTAATTTGGAGTCAGTAAACCCAATCTACGAGAATTTACATGCAGAGTACTGCAAGGCTCTACTCTTGGTCCTATCCTCTTTCTCATATACATAAATTATATAAATAAATCAACAAAGCTGGAGCTTCAATCATTTGCAGACGATACTTCGGTATACAAATCGGGCTCGGAGATAAATTGACTAGTCTCGGAGTTCAACGAGGAATTTCAAAAAATATTTGATCGGTGCGCTGCGAACAACTTCGTCCTGAACGCCAAAATACATCGTACTTAACCCATCCCACAAAGACAAGAACCTTACGCATCAGCACATATGTATAAATAATGAAGTTACAAACAAAGTCAGTAGCTGGGAAAATGAAAAATCAGTTAAATTTCTTGGTATAAATATTGACGAAAACCTATCGTGTAACGCACACATATCTCAACTCTGTTCGAAAGTTCCTCTCGTAAACTTCGCTCTCAAAAAATTAAAGAAAGGTCTTCCACACAAGGTTACGAAAACCTTATATTTTTCGCCAGTACAAAGTCATTTCATTTATGGAATTCCCATATGGGGTGCATCAAAGGCGTGTAGTCGTCTATATAAATTACAGAAACGGTCATTAAGAATAATAAATAATAAGAAGTATAATTCTCACACAGACCAGTTATTTATCAAAGATAAAATACTGAAGATAACAGATCTACACAAACTACACGCTCCTTTGTTTGTGTTTCATTGGTACAATGAAAATCTTCCATCATCGTTTGCCAATTTCTTCTGTACAGTGAACAATGAATCTATTATGAATACACGCCAGGAAGGTCTCCTTCACCGACATAGAACCAGAATTAAAACTCTTAATAACTTTCCGGTATTTGCATTTGCAAAATTGTGGAACGAACTAGGATTTTATATTCGAGAGTAACCCAGCAGGGTAGACTTTAAGAAATAGGTAACTACCAAACTTATTTCGTCCTATTTGGACAACATTTCCTTTTCTAATCCCTATTGTCCAGACTGTGCCATCTAAAGGTCTGGTATTCTCGTTCCGTTGGCCTTTTGACTTGGTCTTTGCCGTCAATTTGTATGGACGCAATGGCACAAGAATATCCCCTGAGAAGAGAAGCAGTGCTTGTTTACGGCGGTAAACAAGCCCTGTTTTACTGGTAAAATATGACCCAGTTATCAATGATTTGGGGTGTCCTCTAAAATCGGCAGCATGGTTTGAAACGATTGACTAACATTGAGTTTATCTCTATGTTGTGATTACGATCAGTCATGGTGCAGAAACATGTGACATTAAACTAATAAATAAATACCCAAGGATATAGAACAAATACCTCAATTCCCCAAGTAAAAATGTCTGAATGGCTGAGGCCTCCTCAGGAGAGCCAGACCGTTTGAGGCACCAGCCACCATCTGACCGATGTGCATTTGTATTAGTGGATGTATCAAACATACTCTCTCTATAGTGGAACCTTACTAGAGCCAGTTACAAGAAGCCTCAATGTTGAACGTGCGTGCTATTTTTTCTTCTTCTTTAATCTTTCCTTTCTAATTTTTTGTTTTCTTTCTTTCTTTTTTAGGGAAATGCAGGAAGACAGCCAATCTGGCTATGATTTCCGCTGCCAGTTTACATGTATATCCTATACATAATAGTTTGTTATTGTTATATGAATACTGTAAATATATGTGAATGTATATCTTATTGTAATTTGTAGTATACTGGTGAATAAATATATATTAATATCAATATCACAGGAAAACAAAAGAAGACATAAATTGTGGATTGGAAAATGGATCCCGCAGGAACTTGAGGCTTAAAGTGATCTTTATACTTATATTTTAATGCCCTCCAAAATGAACATGTTAATAATATACACATTTTTCTGCAATACAAATTAAATATTTACAATTTAGTTGTTATTACCATGAAACAAGTGCTGAACTTGGGAAGTTGATGATGTGTTATTAGTTTTCGTGCCGGGCTTTCGTTTGACGTTTAATGATGTGAAAGCTGATACGCCGTGTCAGTCGTCACAAAATTACTGCTGTCACACCATCACATGCCACAGATGAATGGAGTTACTGGATTAGTTGACCTGTCGTCAGGGCGTCAGTGTGTGTGACGTATTCCGCTGACCTCCCTGTAATCCGATTGTGTAAGGAAAGCGGTGGTTCATTCTTTAGGGCATCGCAGTTGAGACAGTAGAATCGAAGGTTCGACCATGACCCGAGCCATCCTTAGCCAAGACACTTCATCCCGACTGCGTACCTGGAGCAGGGTGGCACAAATGCGCAGGACCCGGTAACGGTACGCCTAACTTCAACCATTGCTAACTGCTTGTGTCGAGTTAGGGGAGGTCGATATTTATTTTCCGTTGCCCGGTGGTTATTCCAGCCTGTTAGGCTCTAACCCTGGCTGATTATGTCGTTGCTCTCTGTTGAACAAATAAATAATTCCAATTGCAGAGAGACCAATATAGGGGCTCGTGAACATACAATTTACCAGACCTATTAGGAATGCAATGCTATGGCGCATTGCTTGTCATTGTTAAATTCCAGGGACATTTTATGTTCTTGACACTCTTCGCACTACCCCTACAAATCTACGCCAGATGGTTGTCTAATTTCTAATTGGAAGTGGCAATATGTTTATAGAAGGGCATGTGTAATACATAGCCGGTTGTCCATGTACCTTATAGTAGCATGGTTGGAATAGATTACGCAAAGATTTGGGACTAACGCACCTCTGCCTTGTGAAGTTGTACATGATCGCAATTTCTGTGTCTCGCTTGTGGGTGATACCTCAAAGTTTAAAATGTTCAAGTTTTAGTGGTACTTTTCCTCTAAACGTCGTATAAATATGACGTTGTACGTGTTGTGTAATAAGTGATCTATGTAGACCTTCAGTTTTCGATCTTGGGCTTAGTATAAACTCATTTCTGTTTAAGTTTGTGATTGGTGTTGCCTATTTCCGTGTTGTCAGTCATCGCCTCTGACGGTGTACATCTTCCATGGGATTTCAGAGTGTGATCGTAAAGGACATTAAGAGATTCGAACGACGGCATTTTGTTCGAACATACATTTTGAGAGAGATCCAAAAACTGTTTCTGAACCTACACAGCTACTCTTCTCCACATGAGAGGGTATCAACAAGAGTTCTGTTTCTGGAGAATGATTTGATATCCACACAAGGACGGTTAATTCTACCCCCTAACAGTAAAATGGTGGAATATTTTATAACTGCTTCAAAAGACTCATCCGTCAAGGACCTTCTGAAATGTTTGTTCTCGAAGGCCATTGCGGAACATGTCGATAAACTGGAGGGGATAATACAACACAACGAGCAGTGCCTGGAGTTGAAGGAGTTGAAGGAGTTAAAAATCGCCTTACTCGAGGACGAAGTTGACGACTTAAGGTCAGCTTAACCCTTTGAATACGAGTGATATCTTCTATGCCTGTTCAATGGCAGCAATTAGAAGAGTCCATATTCATTATTTGGGGTAGACCAATCAATATTTTCAACGTGCAGCCTCGGGGCTGCACGTTGAAAATATTGATTGGTCTACCCCACACTTTCAATGAACAGCCATCCTACTTAATGACGTTATGCCGTATCATGTTGCTGGCCGGAAAAAAACTGTCCGCTAGGCTTTAAAGGGTTAAATCCTAATTCCCAGTTTAGTTCTACAAATTTACGTAGACTGTAGAATAATTTGCATCATGTTGATCTGGGGTTAAATGTTCATTCGTTGTCATTGGTTGGAGAGTTCAAAGTACGATTTTTGTCCAATACATGACAGCCAGTCTGTGTTGTGCCGAGGTTCCCAGAAGCTGTTTATCTTATTCGCCAGTAGTTAGTAGATTAGAACTGAATGTCTGTAAATAGGTGTTCCCACTTTCAAAACCATCAATAGTTTTTGCCCGTAAAACAAGCCCAGTTTGTTGCTTTGTTTTCTTAAATCTCGCGTTTAGCTGAGCATAATTCATAGTATTTATTTATTATTTATTGGTGTTTAAGGTCACATATTTATGCACAATGGCTAATCATGACCATGGCAGTTTTACGGGTGGAGGAAGCCGGAGTACCCGGAGAGAACCACCGAGCAACTGTCAGCTCCCCAACATACTAACTCCACACAAGCAAGGTTAGCATTGGTTGAAGACAAGTGCACCATCGATGTGCAGTACGTCTTAGTACACAACGCCGCCGTGCCCCCGCGCGGGCAATGGAGATTAAGTGTCTTGCCCAAGGACACAACGCGGTTGCCGCAGGTGGGATTCGAACCGAGGACCTTTCGGCTTGCAGCCTGCACCTCTACCAACTGAGCCACCGGGCTCCCCCATAATTCATAGTATAATTTGAAACATTACCCTGATACTGTTCGGTGAGCTATTGCTTCTCTGTCATTTCTGATGTAGAAAATATATTTGCTTTCAAATTTGTATGTCTGAAGAGAACTCCACTTTATGTATAGTCTGTATCAACTTCTTTATTTAGAGATATATAGAGGATATATAGTGTTTTTGAGTGGGATACCGAACATTATCTCATGAGTGACCGAGACAAATGTTTATTTTTCGCGAGCGCTTGCGTATCCACTCAAAGCACTAGATTTTCTTTTTATTATATGCTTTTTATAAGAATCTGATAATTCCATTCGTTTCAACCTTGAATTGATGCATGAAAGTAAACAGCGCATTGAATCATTGGAACGCGGAAGTGATTTGATTGATACTCGGAAAAGATGGCGTCTTGCAATCTGATTCAGCTGGCGGGTTTCTAGTCCAAACTTGGCCTGAAAGTCCATAATATAAGTTTTTGGTTTGGTACGTCCTTTGAAAGGACGTACCAAACCAAAAACTTATATTACGGACTTTCAGGCCATGTTTGGACTAGCGGGTTTCATGCACCAATGCAAGGTGAATACCTGTTGAATTATTGCTGGAAATGATGGGTATCCACTCAAAAACACTAGATTTACTTTTCATTATACATTTTTAGAACAAATTGATCATTTCCTAAGATAATTTGACTCGTATTCACCTTGAAGTGATGCTTTGAAAGCCGCCATTTTGATTGATACCGTGTAAGTGAAAATGTCCATATCTTCACAGTGGCGGATACGATTTCTATCTTTCCGCAATTTCTTCGATAATCTATCGTTTAGCGTATAATAAATATATGTATACAACATTTAATCCGAATAAAAAATATCAAAAAAAAAAGAAAAAGAATTGCTCCATTGATTGATTAATTCAAAGTGTCCAGTGATACAAATCTACTCTTCTGACCACGAGTTTTGACTCAATAGTCATATTGATAAACTTCCTGGTGCATTTGTGAAGCGGGCTTTGGATTCCATACTTCAAACCGCACCCTGCCTAACGAATGTATCCGAATGACCCTCTCCGTAAATTACCTAATAATCAGAAGAATGAGTGGGTAAACCCAACTGCATAAAACTGTAATAACAACCTCTGTCCCGATACAAACCGCAATACCTTGCAGTGATTGGTCAATGCCTCGTTGATTTTATTTTATGTTGCCGGGCACGCGCATATGTCTACTGTCAGCGATTCTTATGTCTACTGTCAAAGAAAGCGTCTCTTTGCCATGAGCAGCGGTTCATCGCAATGTCTTCTTTCACTTGAAATCAACTGTGACAAATACATTTAACTGAAGTAAAATACACACAAAAGTACTATTATTACGTACAAAAAGATTAGTTATGTAAACATGGGTAATTATGTATGAAACCGATTAGATTATAAGGTCTCTTTTCATTAATTTACTGTAACATAAACTGAAACGAATTAACACTTACCGAAACAACGTCTGCTTTCTAATATTCGCTGTTCACAAACGAAGAGGCTCAAGGCGGTGTTTTTTTGTTATTTAACCCTTTACCCAACGAATCGGCCGCATCCGCCCAGGTAATATGCAAATTCAGCAGTAGAAAAAATATTATTTTTCAAACAATTACAACAAAACGGCTAACGCCTCGGTTGAATATAAATTTCATGCAGGGAACGTGAGATCATGTCCCCTGTCAACAAACAGAATAACTTATAATGTTAGCCCTCTCAATCCGATGTGCATATTTTTTTGCGTAAAGAAGAAAATGGTAGTGACGAGCAGACGAAATAAGGAGCAAAACATCTTAAGCTAGGCTCGGTAATAATCTAATCCAAAACCTTGACAGAGCTGTTTGATTAAATTATTACTGAACCTCCCAACAAACCAAGATGGTTCGCCCATTTCACCGTTGATAGTATTGATTGAAATGATACCTTCCAGGGTGCCATTGTTGAAAGGGGTAAGCCCTTTAGTTGAGGTTTTCTTTTTGTTTTTTCAAAATGCAAACAAATTCAAAAGGCAAGATGCTGTTTCCCTATCAACCAAACAACAGAAAGTTATTATTTGTGCACCCCACGAAAATCTCTATGTATTTCTGTATATACAACAATTCTTTTCGTACTGTATACACACTAAAAACTAAAGTGTTAAAACTGACACTTCCAAGGTGTTAAACCCATTCTAACTCTTAGGATTTCATTTTAACACTCAAAGTGCAATGCTTTAAGCACTTAGACAATACAATCGTCAGACATCTGTAACTTGAATGGATGGCACTTCCCATGTGACTAGCATTGGTGGTTCTTCCAGAATCGTCCATAATTTGAGTTGCGCTTGGTGGGTACATAATTAAAAGGACACAACGCAGATGACGCGGATCAGGCTCGAGAGTTCGAGCCTGATCCGCGTCATCTGCGTTGTTTCCTTTCAAGTGTCGCGACATCAAGTGGTATTATTGTAACACCTGTCAAGTTCTGGGATATCTACACTTGAACAAAGTGCTAGTTCAGCACTTAATAAGTGTTAAATACAGCACTTCAAGTGTAGTTTTTAACACTTTAGTTTTTAGCGTGTAATATTGCCTGTTTTGTATATTTCCTGCTCGCAAATCTGTATGTGGTTTGTTTCCCGAGACCCACATTGAGCTGTTTGACCAGAGCCGACCGACCACCTCAACTCACTCGAATCTTGATAACACTCCACGTTCATGGGGATTAAAGCCTTGGTCACAACCGGTCATACGTGCTTCTGCGGGTGGTCTGCGGGCATTTTTTGTGAAAGGCGTGCGCGGCACGCAAGGACATCTTGCGATTTTTCGGAGTCGTACGCCACCAATAAGCACACAAGGAGGCTGTTGGACATGCACAACAAACTCCACGATTTCCATGCGGAATCTGAGAACGCACGTTTGACGTGTGCACCACGCAAGGAGTCCGCAGGTTAACCGTAAGATTTTAAATGCAAGTGAGAAAGTCTCGGGTCTAAGACATAAGAAGAACACAATGAGAGGGCACTTATCCCTTGCGTCTGACGTACGTTGGCCGCAAGTTGCTCGTTCTTGCCGCTCACGAATGTAATCGAACGCACGGAGAACGCACCGAAGGCTCATCACAATAACGTAAACTTTCCAATAAGACACTACCCATAGCCCAAAATCTACACCGTGAAACACGAGAGGCTTATTTACTAAACTTGTGATCGTTAAAAGTTGCCTTGTTCAACGACCACAGGTTTAGTAAATAAACCTCTCGTGTACCCCACGACGGCATCGGTTAAATAATCAATAAACCAGATAAACTCATTCCATCTTAGTTCATATCGTAAATAGGTTTGTAATTTAAACAACACTTTATCCGGAAAACCGTCTGCTGCACGTGTGAAAAATCCAGAAAAATGAGGCGTCTTGCTAGTCACTCCGTTGATGAAGCAATAACGAAACGGGCAAGGTCATTTCAAATATTTCGTGTTGTGACGTCATACGGTAACCTTTGCTACTGGAGCCATAAACATAAAAGAAACTACACCTGCTCTTGTCCAATCAGAGGGTGACAATTTTGCTCTTATTAAAACACAATTATTTACTGAACACACGTGTGTGACAGTGTTCGAAATATCATCAAAGCAAGTCTCGATTGAGACACATATCTTACACTGATTAACCCTTTACCCAACGTAACGGTCAAAACCGGCCATCGCTGTTCACATTATTCACAAATATCGCCAATTAATTTTCATTATTTTTTTTATTTTTGTCTCAAAACATAGGTTCGTCGAGATCGTTCCATTGAGGGGTCATAACCTATGTTTTTGAGACAAAAAATAAAAAAAGTTAGTTACTCAAGAATTTTGTTTGCAAGTGTTGTCTGCTTTTCATGTGAGGTAGATGGTTAAAAGAAAACAAATGTTATTGGTATGTTTGAATTAAGTCGACTGGAGTGTTTTCAGTACTCTGGAAAGCCAACCCTAGATTCCAGACTGATGAATCCAATGTCCTTGGGCAAGGAACTTAATCCCGATTGCCCATGTGGGGGAACTGTGGCGCTGTGTACGAAGGCGTACTGCACGCCGATGGTGCATCTGTCTGCAACCAATGCTAACCCTGCTTGTACACCTGACAGTTGTTCACCGTTGCTACATGCATGTGGTTCTATCCGGGTACTCCGGCCTCCTCCCCCTGTAAAACTGTCCGGCACGAGGTGACCCTGGCTGTTGAAAGTGCTGTTAAATCCCAATAGATAAATATATTTAAACATGGATGATGGACTATTAAATCTAAAGGGCCTTTACCGGTTTTAGGCTATAATAAGATCGAATTCTTTACAAAATTTTACTGGTGGCTTGAGATATTGGGGAATGTTTGGTACCAAAATGGAAACACTTTCCAGGTCCTTGTCAAAGAATTTCAAAATTACTCGGCTTTAAATACTTAACCCTTTACCTAACGAATCGGCCGCATCCGCCCGCGTAATATGCAAATTCAGCAGTTGAAAAAAAATTATTTTTCAAAAAATTTCAACAACCCATATCATGTGACTCCTCGTTGGAACGAGCTCGTCGAGCTCGTTCCAACGAGGGGTCACATGATATGGTTTTATTGAAATTTTTTTTAAAATTTGAAAAAATGATATTTAAAATAATAAATTTTCATATCGTCTGCGTTGGGTAAATACTTAATGAGATATTAATTAGGTACTATTAGAAACAGCAAAATATTTGCAAACCTTACATGATGATGGCAAATTAAACATATGTGTTGGAAGAACGTCATGATACCACGATTGCTGTGTGTATCCAACGTTACCCGCAATATAGACATTGAGCAATGTGCCAGACTGACCACACGTGGAATCCGGCCAACGTGTAAAAACGTCATGTAACAACGCATCTGATTAGTTGTGACGCATCTGATTGACGTTATGACGTCCAGCAACTGTATTGTTCTTGAACGTCGATTCGTCAATCAGATGCGTCAATTAATGGTTTGACACAACACGGCGTTGATGATGATATTCTCTTTTAAAGTATATCAGATCCATTCAATTAATTCAAGTTAAATCGTGGTACATACAGATTATCATGATTATGTGCATTTCCTGCGATTTGTATCAGATTCGACGTGATGTTCAGAATGGGATTTTAACGAGCCGGCTTTGCCGGTGAGTTGTGATCTCATTTTTGGACACCAATGAGAATCTGATGCAAATCACAGGACATGCACATTATCATGATAATTTATTTTTCTAACAATTCTGTCACATAAGAAGATTAAATCTTGAATTATTAATACAGTTTTGGGACATGAAGTTGGGCGAGAAAAAGTTAAAAAAAAAAGTATTTTAGGGGACTATATTGTTGTGCACAAACAATGAGTAAAGCAGTCACCGCAATTTTCAAAGTTGTGTTGTCAAATTATTCACTCTCAGTGTCACTTCATTTTTAAATAGTTTGTCCATTCCAACCATTTAACTAGTAAAGGTTTGTTTTTTTATTTCGTTTAATCAGAGTTTATTATGGGAGTGGGATGGGGGGGGGGGGGGGGCGGGGGTGGTCATTGGCTATTAATAGTTTTATCGCTAACTGTAAAGAATTTTGTTTTGTTTTGTAAGCGATCAGCTGAATCGATCACTGAAACGCACCTGGAACGTATTCATGCGTCTGTTATTATAGCCCGCCGCGTTACCGGAAACCACTCGTATGTAAGATACGGAATCAGAATGAGCCGTCTATATGACACGGAAACGGAACACATTATGTGATACGTACCGTTTCTCGTAGTTTTCAGGCAAAAATTTATATGATTGTTAGATAAAAATACAGACCAATGCTCGGGTGAAGTACCCGTGATGAGAATCAACCATCCATGTTGGAAGTTTTTCTAGTATTACACGCGCGCAGGAAATCTCACACTTCGGTAGTTGATTCTCCTCCTCTGCACTCCGCTCTCGTTGTGTTCTGCCTTGGTCACAAGTGGCAAGCACGTAAACCACTTTTCGTTTGAGCCCGCGGAAAAGCAAAGAAGGCGAAAGTGATATTAACTTTCCACATTAACAATATCCCATCTTTGAGAAGCTAAGATTGTTAGTTTTCATTCACTTTATTGAAAATAGCAAGTCATTTGAAAGAAATCTTTAGAAATGTGTTCATGAGGTAGTTGTAAACTGAGCTATCCCTCTAATCACGCAATAACGTTGTGTTTTCAATTGTCTATATTAACACACTGCACTGTGATGTCAAAATGGTAAAGTTTTCAGCAGTAAAGATGTCCGATAATGCAGTTTGTTATGTAACAAAATATACATTGTTTGACAGAGCTCAGTGAGCTCTGTCAAACAAGATATAATTGGTTAAATTCATAGTTAAACAAGAGTAAAAAACAGAGTGATTGGAAAATATTTTGTGGTACTCCCAGCGTGCTAGGAGTTAACAGACATCACTCATTCGACGTCTCTGAGCATCGAATAACGTCCAACTCCTAATTCGTCTCGTCAAATTAAAATGCTGCCATGGACAGGCCATGAATCACTTTTTCTTCTGATAATTCCAGCTTAACTCTGTGGCATATCTCTTAGCTGAAAATAATCAAGTCACTTGTGATAACAAATTACAAATTAAATAGTCAACAGAACTAATCAGGATTTTACAGGAAATTTACCATGTTACATGTTGTCGCGATATACTTTGGTGGGACAATTGGGAGATTCCTATACCAACCTACAGATAGTTTGGAAAGCAAAATGCCGTCAATTTTAAATGAAGATATTTCCTAAAACGCCTATATTTTATGCGGACCTCTCATTCTATTTTTCTACATTCACATTTTCACCATACTTTTCGGGAACGAATCGAAAAACTTCCAAAACTAAACAGGAAGAATTAGATTATACTGTTTGGAGTCTTTTGGTGTTGTTCAACTCTTGAACATGGCCAAGAAAATGTTTCCCATGATGCGATTCTCTATAACATTACCTCCCCTTAATTTGATAAAGCTTTTCAGGCATTTAACACTGAGAGAGATGGGAACTTCATATAAAAACTTATTTTTTTAATATTCGTGTATTTTTATCATCGATGTGCGCATCATTTCACAAACTACACTTCTTTTTCTCTGGCGTAGTATAAGCAAATAATAGCTATCTTGTTACACGTTTTTCCCAATCAATTTGAACATTGGACTATTGTTCCCAGTAGAAACCCATTTAAAAAATAGAAAACTGTCTTTTCAGACCCTTTTGGTGATCTATAACTTTTTTATATCCATTGTATCAACAGTGTGCGCATCGTTGCATAAAATACAGACTCTGTTCTTTTTAACAATCCAAAAGTCTGTCAGATGTGGTTTTCCAATTTTTTTCCTCTGATGAATTAAAACTTCCAAATTGCTATGAAAACACATTCTCGGACTGTACAATAACGCAGAGATGGATAAGAAATTACATAGTAATTGCTTTATTTGGTGTCGCTATTTTACACCTCATTGTCATTCATCCACGCACATCAAATCTCAGAAATTTCACACCTCACCACCCACATTCACTGCCTTCTAAATTGGATTTCGTCTCGCAACTTCAGTTATTTCAAGGGAGATAATTTTCGTGTAAGATATTATTTTAATCAATATTGTTGGGTATGAATTCGCGTTGTATGAACACGTAATCTTAGTTTTCTTCAATGTATACTTATTGGTCCCATAAAAGGGGAAGTTTCAAGAGTTTCCGAGCAGTGTTCACGGGTACAGGGTACAAGTGCAGTAAATGTTTTGATTTGGTACCAAAAGATCTTAGTTGGCTAAAATTACTAATGGCACCAAAATGTTCCTTTCACTTGTGAAGGAAAGTCACTGCAGTGGTGAAGACCGCAATCATTGATGGAACAAAAAAAAAAAACGCCAAAATAAAATTACCACTTCTATTAACCCTGTACCCAACGTACGGCCAGAACTGGCAGCTCTAGTCACAAAACTCACCAATTAATTTTCATTATTTTGTTCATTTTTTGTCTCCAAACACAGGTTATGACCCCTTTTGGAACGAGCTCGTCGAGCTCGTTCCAATGGTGGGTCATAACCTATCTTTTGGAGACAAAAATAGAACAAAAATAGTTATTCAAGACTTTTGTTTGCAAGTGTCGTCTGCTTTTCATGTTAGGTAAAGGGTTAAAAGGAAATCATCAGTTGGCAAGAAAAGCGAAAACAATAATCGATTTTCACGAATCAAATTCAAACCCACTGATTTTATCAAAAAAGGCGTTAGAAATACTGTTCAAACTTTCAACTTTTATTGTCAGTGAGTAGTAATGAGGCACTGTTGTTTTCTCCAAGAAAATATTGTACATGTAGGTTACAAACTTTACAAAAGGCAGCATTTCTTCAGAATAACGGCGCTGTTCGACTTGCCCCGTGGGGGTGTGGAGCGTGTTTATCACTCCCCCTACTGCCTATTGGGGCCTGTAGCCCTGAACACAGAGTCAATGATAAAGTTCACTTTTGTTTTGTACCGTCCTCCTATATACTAATAAATTATATATACCGCCTTATAGATAGGTCTGGTGCTGATTTGGTCACAGGGTCCGATTGGGTAGCTTTAAGACCCCGGTGGGGCGGTGTGATGGAGTTGGCACCGATACACCCCTTCTGAAGTTTCGTGATAATTACCTTGCCTATTTATAGAAAGATGAAGTTTCGTGATAATTACCTTGCCCATTTATAGAAAGATGACTCACCCTCTCCCCCGCCCACACACAACACACCCATACCAAGTAGTTTAGTAAAACATATACTGTCAACGTCGACATATATGCTCTATATCACATTCAGTTATGGGCCGGCGGGAATAGCTTGCCCAAGCAGAAGTAAATCATGTTTATACATCTATAGGTTTCTGTTCATGTGCCAGTGGATGAAAGCTTACGTGAGTATGGGCATGCGTGTGTGTAGGTGTGGGTGTGGTGGGGCTGTGTCTACAGCGGAGTGTATGTCTGTATATTCATGCATGGCGGTGTATACGGACACCCACTCTGGCCATATAAATTATTTACTGACAGGTTCTACACGCCCTCACCTGGGGTAATGCTTGCTATAATAGTTTGGTCATTTGGCCAGATGGTTGTGTATTCGAGTGAATTTCTATATGCCGCTTATGCCTATATATGCGTATGATTAGTTATATGCATATGCATGAGTATATAGCTTTGAAGTGGCAAGTGCATACAAATATATGCAGTCCGCACCTGTTTAGGTATAAGTATCATTTAAGTACAATAATAATAGTTATATTCTGGCCATCTAGCGTTCCCTGGCTCCCCTGCTTGCAACTAACGCACCCCAAAATCTTTCGTTGCAAGGGGATACCCCCATGCAAATTTCGTAAGGAGTGTGTCTTGCAAGAGTGGGAGGTCCTGGGTAAACGCTACATGCTGATCCATGTCATAAGGCATATTTTGTATCTCGTTGTGTAGAATCTGCAAATATAATAATGAATCGAAGCTAGGACATTTGATGCAAATTATGGCCTAGTTGCATTCTTTTATAACTGGCTCCACGACGTCGAATACTATATATGGTATAACCTATTACTCCTGCCGAAAGACGATGGAAGTGAAGGGCTATACTACATGTATATACAAGCGGCAATGATATATTATGCGGCTTACATTGGAGAGTCTCTGTCCGAGACTGTAGCATTCTCACATGTACATTTTTTGACTACCACTGGCATGTTTTTATTTTATTTTATTTTATGCAAAATACATCATTTGGTGCTTTGTATATATATATAGAGAGAGAGCACTGTGAATTTGTAAATTAGTCCAGGCACATTAGACATAAAAATGAGAAAGTAAGGAAAAAAATCGGAGAAAGCTGATTTTTTTATATGTTTCCGGGACACACATTGCGGATAAAGTGTGAAAAGTCCCCGCGAATCCGAGTTGAGCTTTTTTAGTTATAGCGTTTTTTTGATGAAAAAAAAAAATAAAAAAAAAATTCGACCCAGCTCCATATTTCTCATTCTTATTCGCCTTAGTAGGGTGAGAATCATAAATATCGTGCTGAATTATATTGAGAATACATATCCCCAACAGAAAATGCCAACTTTGTACCAATCCTCACACTCAATGGTGAAATATTCACGAAAATGTACAAAATTACGAAAAAAAAAAAAATTATTGTTTTCATACACACAACGGTACACAACGTCCATTAAATCAAATCTACGACTACTTTGGGAGTTAAATTACATATCAAAAATTGCAGAAAAGCAGTGGTTTTATAATGATATATAACAATAGTCATTTATTCCATAATGAACTGGTGAAACGTGTGATCCCCTAAACTCAAATTCAAACGGCATCGACTTTTCTCATTCAAATACCGTATTATAGCATCATTGTTTCAATTTCCATGTTTGATTAAATCACATAATGTGGTGTTCGCCTACACTCAAGATGCATTGGCATGTAATGTGTGCACGCCCTTGATGTGTACTCATAAACAAATTTGCATTGTACAGACAACGCTCTTTAATTTGATGCAAAATAGCCTTGAACGACTTTCATCAGGAAACGCTGTTTAATTCCGCATTCCAGGTCTTTATGTACAGACAACGCTCTTTAATTTGATGCAAAATAGCCTTGAACGACTTTCATCAGGAAACGCTGTTTAATTCCGCATTCCAGGTCTGTCCATTGCACAATTTGCTCTGTTCAGTATTGGACACTCCGCATTTGATGCCTAGATATTGAAACCAATGATCCCTTGATAGATATATATGTAATTTTGCCTGTTGTTGATTATTAGAGTCTTGTGTTATTTGTAGAACTGCTCAGTTATGTTGTTGGCATATCACTTAGCGTTACCTGTTGATACCTTACGGTGACAACGAAGCAGGTCCGCACATTGATATCTGTTCTGTGGTATTGTACTTGAGTTTATTGTGTCTATCATCTTTTTTCTGTTGTGACTTTGGCAATGGATAAATGTATCAAATGTAACGATGAGTTGACCGGCTCGTCCGGAATAACTACACTTGGTGAGCGGGGTATAGAAAAGTTGGTTGCTGTAAGCGTCGAGCTTGGCGATAATCTTTTTGCCGGTTCGAAGAAACCCACAGTTGGTGAGAAAATTCACAAATTCTGCTACAAGAATTATACACGGGAAAGTTCTGTAAGAAAAAGTAAGAGAATGTCTCTAGATGCAGCTGAATCTGACGAAGCTGGTCCATCTATGACAAAAAAATTGCGCTCTGATCAAGATGCTTTCAATTTTAAACTCCATTGTCTGTTCTGTGGAGAATCCGCCGACAAACAAACTCATATACCCGTTCAACGTAGAAGAGAAGTCCACACCGTTGAAACATTGCCTTTTGTTGATAGTATCAGAACCCGTTGTTTGAAACGTAGTGATGAATGGGGTGAGTCTGCACTTACTCGGATCGGTCGTGCTATCGATCTAGTGGCCGAGGAAGGTCGGTATCACCATGATTGCTGGACAGGATTTGTCAGAGATAAGCCTGAGCGAACTCTTTCACGGGGTAGGCCTGTTGCAGACAAGAAAGCACTTGCATTCCATGAACTGTGTACCTTTATGGAGAACAGCGATGAGTGTCAGTTTTCCTTGAGCGAATTGGCAGAGACGTTTGAATCGTATCTTGGTGACGAAGTCGGTTACACAATTAAACATCTTAAAACCAAACTGCTTGAGCATTTCGGTAGTAGAATCTCTATTACAACACTGAGGTCCCTAAAAAATGTTGTCACATTCAGAGATTTATCAGACAAAATACTATATGATTCGTGGTACTCAGACAAATGTACCAATGAAACTGATGAACGTATGCGCATCGTCAAGAAAGCATCGGCTATAGTCCGCGATGATATTCGGTCAGCCATTTACGAGTGTGACGTTTATCCCAAACCCGATTCGTTATCTGTATCTAGTGATCTACTACCCGATACACTCCAAACCTTGTTACAAGGGATTGTTGCACCTTGTTACAAGGGATTGTTGCTCCGTCGTGGGCAAAACATCCAAGCCAACCAGAGACGCGTGACAGCCATAGGTCAGTCTCTAATAAATTCTTGTCGGCCCCGTTCATTCTTGTCACCAGTATTATTGTCGGTAGCAGTTTACATACATTGGAAATTCGCATCTCGGGAATTGATCGACATTCTGAATGGACTAATGTTCTCTTCTAGCTACCGGGAAGTTCAACAATACGTTCATTCTGTCATGATAAGCAAAGGTCCGTCGCCTAGACTTGCGAACTTCACACAATTCGTTTTCGATAACGCCGATTGTAATGTGCGCACGCTAGATGGCAAGAATACTTTCCATAGTATGGGAGGCATCGCCTGTATAACTGCAAGCAGAGATCACACAGAAGAGTCTCCGATAAAACGACTAACTGGTGATCATTCGAATATTGGCTCTGGTGAATTCGGGTACATCCCTTTGAAAGGTTACAGTAAACCAAGCAAATCGGGTCTTGACGAAATTGTGATGAAGGATTTATCAACTTTGGGTGAATCTGATCCGAAAAATTTGAAACTCGCAAAAACAGTCGACAGTCTTTGGTCTTTGACGCATGTACCGAGAGTACCTTGCCCATCTTGGGCTGGATATATGCACATTGTCACATCATCAGATGATTATGAAACAAGTGATGTCGAGATACTTCCCTTTATTAATTTTGATCCATCCAACACGAGCACAATTTACACTGCTCTCATGTTTGCACAAACTGAATGTGAGAAACAGGGACTGAACGTTTGTCCAGTGACGTTTGACCAACCACTTTATATCAAAGCAGTAGAGATTGTGTCTTCGTCAGATAAGTTGACAAAAGGTTTCGTTAGACTCGGCGGCTTCCATATGATTATGTCATATTTAGGGGCAATTGGTTCGATCATGGCTGGTAGCGGCTTGGATGAACTTTGGGGGACTGTTTATGCTGGTGGGTCAATCCATCATTTGATCAGTGGTCATGCATATTCAAGAGCAGTTCGTGCCCATTTGCTAACACAAATTGCCATTACAAAACTTGTGTTTGAAGAAAGCCGAACACTAGATAACATAGACTGCACAGAAGTCAATGGAATATTCTGTGGACTTGCCAGAGGTGACTGTACAACAGCTGACACTGTCAATCAAGAAAGTGTCAACCATCTACTGTCAAAATTACACGAACTGCTCCAGAATGCGTCCGTAGGACGCACAGGAAAGCTTTGGGTACAATACTACGAGCAAATAGGTCTTCTCCAGTTGTTCTTGAGAGCAGAGCGCACAGGCGACTGGGAACTCCACACATATTGTGTTCGCAATATGATTTCAGTATTTCACGCAGGTGGTCATTTTGCATACGCAAAAAGTTCTCATCTCTATTTGCAGCAGATGAATGAGCTAACAGAAATAATGCAACAGGATGATTTGAAGTTGTTCACTGAGAAAGGTTACTTTACCATAAGGCGCCCAGATAAATTCTGGGACGGGATATATTCTGATCAGACCATAGAGCAGTGTTTAATGAGAATGTTCAAGCTCCCTGGTGGTCTCACACATGGCAGGGGAATAACCGATAGCACTGTTGCGAAATATTGTTTATTGATCTAATGCTGCCAGACACAGACGTGTCTGTTCGGTCCCAAGCCCGAAAATAGTTGAGTTCTCATGCTGACGAATTTTATGCCAAAAGGGGAACTCGACCAGAAGCAGAGGGGGTCTTCCATAATGTCTATTTTGTAAGCAATGATAAAAGTCTTCAAATGGTGGTGGATTTTTTATCGTCTGTCCAACTAACATCCCGTTCTGTACTACGACCCTTTGGGCAAATCCGTTAGGAAAATCGTCATTTTTTGCGTAAATCCGATACTTTTTTGTGAATTTTCAATAATTTTTCGCAGAAATTGTCACAGAATGCACATTTTCCTCTAGGTAAATGTATATTAGACATTATGTAGCTCGAAATACGCGTAAACAAAAAATACAGTTGGATCAATTCGAGGTTACAAAGTTCGTGCGATTTTTTTAAATTTTTTTCAAACGCGTTTTCGAAAAAAGGCTGTAGAAAAAAAAGCTCAACTGGGATTTTAGGGGACTTTTGTCTAATCGTTGAGTGACATGTACTCGACATTCCCTGAAAAAATCAGCTTTCTCCGATTTTTTTCCCCAGTGAAACCTAATGTTCTTGGGCTAAATACCCACCACGGACATGCACTATGAAATTATGTTCATTATATTTATCTCTGGTACTGTACTCCATGAAAATGGAAAAAAGTAACGAAATAAAAACTAACTAATACTTCATACCGTCGCGGGTGACTGGCGATGGTGTGAAGTACATGTATTTATGTGAAGTATTTATCGAATTGAATACCGCCATTTGTGCTGACTCGCGACTCACTAAGCTCGCAGGACTAACAGAAATAAGTCGATTAATCCGTATTTATTTATTTATTTATTTATTTATTTATTTATTTATTTATTTATTTATTTATTTATTTATTTATTTTTAAGGCCACATATTTATACGCAATGGCTAATCATGATAAGGAAGTTCCCGCCTAAAAGTGCAAGTAACTATTTTCAGAAACAATCGCCGACTGCGGCCCTGTTTGGTGGCCGCGAAAACCTAAATTTGGTATCTCCCCCCTGTATCGTTGATAGGCACCACGTTATCGAATCTCAAAACGGTTGGCCTTGGATTAATTGACTTATGGTGATTTTTGTTTTTTTTTTGTCTACGGTCTAGCGGCCGAACGGGCTGACGAACATGTATATGTATATATCCCGATTTTGGCGGGGGGTAAAAAGTGTGCATTCTTTCATATAGGCACGCAGACCAGTCGGGGTGTTCCATTATTATGAGGAAAAGTCGTAAAATTACACATATTATTGTAGAAATATAATTTAATTATTGCCGTACACTGCAAAAAATATAGGTTCTCTTTAGAACCCAAACTGGTTCTAATCTTGTCCCTGAGATGGAACAAGTTCTGTTTAAACAGTATTTATTTCAAATCAAATAAATTTACCAAGATTAGCATTCAATTTTAAAAGAATATTTCATGAACTGAAGTTGATTCAGCAGTAAACTTGGAGCTTATTCAACGCAGTCGCCAAACATTTTGAAACAAAGGAGTTATGAACAGTTGGCATATAGAACCAGTTTGGGTTCTGAAAAGAACCAAAACTGGTTCGATATGCCAACTTTTCATATCTCCTTTGCTTAATAATGATTTGAGACAACCTCGTATAAGCTCTAAACTTACGGCTGAAACCCCCTCAATTTATGTTTAATTCTGTTAATATTTAATGCTAATCTTTCTAAATTTATTTGATTTGAAATAAATACTGTTTAAACAGAACTGGTTCCATCTCAGGGACAAGATTAGAACCAGTTTTGGTTCTAAAGAGAACCTATATTTTTGCAGTGTACAGAGACGAGTGGGTTTCATTTTTTATGTTTTGTTTCTACAATATAACTAAGTTTGTTTACAAACTGGAGAGTCTTTTCCGGACTTCGATAAGATTCAACATCAAACGAACCCTTAACACTTAGAACCCTAGCGGCCGTTGTTCCAGCCAGGAACATGATACGTCATAATTTCATTAAATAGGATGGATGCTAAGTACATGTGTGTGGTAGACCAATCAATATTTTCAACGTGCAGCTCCAAGGCTTCACGTTGAAAATATTAATTGGTCTCCCCCTAAATAATGAACATGGACTCTTCCAGTTGCTGTCATTAAACTAATATGGAAGATACAACCCGGGTTCAAAGGGTTAATTTATTTATCTATTCGTTTGTTTATATTCTTATCTTGTATGCATTTACGTTTGTGTGTGTAACACTTGACATACCATTTATAACATTTTCAAAATGTCAGTCTATGTAATTAGTTGTGTTTTTGTCTCCTTTGATTTGCTGTTGTATGTTTCAATAAAAAATATTAAAATTCAATGAGCGTTTGTTCGCTTTCGCCTGTAACTATTACGTCTAACATTACATGGTGTAATCAACTCACTTTACGTCTGTCCCTGTCTTCCCAACAGCCAGTACGTTGTCATTATTCCTTTTCCCTGCAAAATAATGACTAAAATCAAGCGACCTGAACGTCTAAAGTTCAGTACATCACGTGTCAAATGTCGGCATTCTCTTCAAATTGCACTGCACGAAGGTGTAATGTCTACAACTCTTCAAGTCGAACTATAAGAAGGGGCAATTTGTACCATGATTACCTATTCTACTATATATAAAAAGCCTATGACACAAATTTTAACTTTTCACACCAACTGTGGTGAACACGTCAGCAATGGGATTTCTATAGTTAAAATTTACACCTACAGTGGAACTACATATAAGTTGACCTTTGGTGACCTCGCCTTGAATGCAAACTTGTCTAAATTTATCACTCGTCGCCTCGTGAAGAATGAGATGAAAATCCGCAATTATTATTACGTTTTTAAATAAGTTTACCTCATAAGGTGCCAAAAATTAACAAACACACGTTGTCCCATGTTAATAAAGCATCCACAACTTGAAATAGTATGTTATTTAAATGTAAAAGGCCCCCGCAATTTGCGGTTTCGTTTTCTATTTCGTTTCGGCGATAAAATTGCCATCGGAAGTACCGCCCACCGATGCTCATGTAAATAAAAACAGACTCGCATGTATGAATATTGATCTATTTAACATTTAAATTCTTATTAATCTGAGGATCATGGTATAAATAAAATATACCCATAGTAGCTTGGTGTGTAACAAATGTTCACCACTCGTGGTGAAGTGGTGTTAATTTTCATTATTTGTTTCATTTGTTTTGTCTCAAAAACATAGGTTATGACCCCCTTTCGAAAGTTCTCGTTGTGCTCGTTCCAATGAGAGGTCATAACCTATGTTTTTGAGACAAAAATGAAAAAAAATAGTTATTCAAGAATTTTGTTTGCAAGTGTCGTCTGATTATCATGTTAGGTAAAGGTTCAAAGATCACATTGTGTTCCGTCCTAGAATAAATCATGGCTATTTTTATAAAGTGTATAGTTTCGAGGCATAGAGCACGATTACTTTTAGAACCCTCGATAGGTAAAACTAACCTCAAAAGTACAATACTGAGCAATCAGAGAAAGGGAAAGTCACGTGACATATATCACTTTTAAATATTTTAGTTTCAAAATTCTTTTTTTCAAAGAAGATTCATAACAAAATGGATTCAAAGCTTGTAAGTGTACTGTAATTATTTTTGTTTACTTTTTTTCAGAATTGCACAGGTTTGTCAAGAAGTATTTAACTCTTTTCCCAACGAATCGGCCGCATCCGCCCGCGAAAAATGCAAATTCAGCAGTTGAAAAAATATTATTTTTCAAAGCATTTCAACAAAACCATATCAAGTGACCCCTCGTTGGAACGAGCTCGTCGAGCTCGTTCCAACGAGGGGTCACATGATATGTTTTTTAAATCTTTTGAAAAATTTGAAAAAATGATATTTAAAATAAAAAATTTTGATATCGTCTGCATTGGGCAAAGAGTTAAAACACCTGCCACTTGAAATTTTGACTCATTTATTTTGGATGAAGACAACGCACTATCAATTTTGCACAGAACGAATTATTTTTCACGGTATATATATAGAATATACCCATAGTAGCTTGGTGTTTCAAATGTTCACCACGAGTGGTGAACATTTGGTACACCAAGATCCTTTGGGTATATTTTATTTATACCTAATCGCCAGATTATTAAGAGTCGCTATTATTTTTTCTCGATTTTACTGAGCACCAGACGTACATACGAGCGAATCTGTTTTTGTTCACACGAGCACCGGTGGGCGGTACTTCCGCTGTCAATTTAATCGCCGAAACGAAATGAAAAAAAGAAACTGAGCCTTCTTTTGTTGTAATAACATAATAACATACCATTTCGAGTGATGCATGTTTTATTAACATGAGACAATGCATGTTTGTTAATTTTCGGCATCATATAATGTAAACTCATTTAAAAACGTAATAATTAATTGCCACTTCCATTTCACTTTTTGCGAGGCGACGTGCGATAAATTTAGACAAGTTGCACTCAGGTCGACGCCACCAAAGGTCAACGGGGATGTAGTTCTACTGCAGGTGTAAACTTTTACTATTGAAACCCCATTGCTGGCGTGTTCACCTCGGTTGGTGTGTAAAGCTAATATTTATGTCATAGGCTTTCATATATAGTAGAATAGGTAATCATGGTATAAACGTAGGTCTGCCACAACAACTAAAATATAAAGATTTTTAAAAATATTTTAGTTTCAAAATTCTTTTTTTTCAAAAGAGATTCATAATAAAATGGATTCAAGCTTGTAAGTGTACTGTAGTTATTTTTACTTTTTCAGAATTGCACAGGTTTGTCAAAAACTATTTAGAACCCCTGCCACTTAGAATTTTGACTCACTTATTTTAGATGAAGACAACGCACTATCGATTTTGCTTCGAACGAGTTATTTTTCACGGTATAATAATAATAATAACACTTTGTCCAGCCGCTGATTTGTCGCGGTTCTCGGCCGAGAAGGCCTTGGTTACCCCTGAACTCCCAACTGCCTCCCTATTCCCACGCTTCTCATCTCCTCCCAACACTCTGTGACGAACTGCCTGATGACATCCCTTGCCCCATTCTTCCCAATCTCTCCGATTAGCATATTATCCCTCTCCTTTGAGTCACCCCCCCCCACCCAACCACATGTCCTTCATTCTCCCATCCCACTTCCCCATTATACTCCCAGTGAATCTCATTCTTTTAGACTGATACTTTGGGCATTCTAGAAGAAAGTGTTCCAGGTATATAGTTTCTTTTAATTACCTTTACTGGTATATCCCCTCGTAAGGCCGTTACATAACCACCGAGATTTTGCAAAGTAAAATTTGCATCCTCACTCATTTGGATTTTCATACCTGTATAAGAAAGACAAAAATATTTCGTATCTGTAAATTCTACGGTGGAAATGTTCAACTTTTAGCAAACAAAATGATACTAACAAGAAACATAATATTATCAAAAAAAACCCCAAAACTTTTATATAAGAAATGATGATAAATTATACTCTGAGATGATAACAGTATCATAATGATATTATAGAGCCTAGCTTAAATTTAACTACATCATAATTTTAACTAAGTACAGTTGAAACTACAAGTCCCGTGACTGTATTGTGCACAATTTTGAAGTAATGACTCGACGAGGAAGTGCACTTTTGTCCCTGTCAAACTGCACCGCTAGCATAACTCAATTCCTGTAGAAAAACAGAGTGCCCAACTCTGTACAATTCTATACTAGTAAATAGAGATCATTAACATCATTCCTAAACTCTACTGTGATACATGTACATGAATGGACGTAAATAGATATTCAAATTCGACTGCATGTTCAGAATGAAGAGAGTGGATTGCTACTTAATCGCAGAACCATATAGTCTTCACAGGAAAAGTATTTATTATTGTTCACAACAGCTCAAGAAACACTTGCAAACTTTCATCACCGGGTGCAATAGTGATACAAGATGTTTTATCTCCGAATTTTTATCGCTACTGATATTGCTGTTTGTGATTGCATTTTTTGGTAAATGGTAAATAACTATTCTTACCGAAACTAACATGAAAGTTTCTAAGTGCTGAAGTATCCACCGATAGGGTTGTAAACTGGGTCTACGGCATCAGTCACCTAACCCCGAATCATCTGCCCAAGAACCGACTGAGCTGACACGCAGTCCCTTCCTCACAAAAGTAGGTACATGTACTAACTCAGTATTTTAGTTCACATTTAGGGCTCGCTTCAAGTCAGATATTCTAGAACTAACAATTCATTAATTTTTTGAACAAACCCTGGTTTCTAGGAATAGTATCGTCTTTGTGTACATTTACTGTGAGATGGGTCAGTCCAATATCAATATACAGGGGAGATAAAATAATAACTTCAGGCTGCAGCCGTCCGGCTGCAGACTGCAGTTATTATATTATCATAAATGCCCCGTGTATAATCCTCTTTTTATGGGACAAAAAAAATGGACGAAGTTATGCCTTGGACCGAAAAATCGGTCTTGCGAGTTCGATGTGTTAACTCTTTGAAACCTAGCGGCCTTTTTCTGGCCAGAAACATGATACGTCATAACGAACGTCATTGTATAGGGTGGCTGTTCAGTAAATGTGTGGAGTAGACCAATCAATATTTTCAACGTACAGCCCAATTCTAATTGCTGCCATTGAAATGGCATGGAATATACCACTATAGTTCAAGGGGCTAATGTTCTAACGCTAAGTGTTTGCAGTGACTAATTGAGGTAGCGCCTGTTTGATTCCAATATAACATGCGGATATAGTCACAGAAACATTCAGAATCTTCATATTGATCCAATTCCAATGCGACAGGGAACATGGACTCACCGAAAGACATTCCACTGGAAGCGAAAACGTAGTTTTCTGCCTTCACGGCATCAGCTTAAGTCAGATACTATTCATGTTTCTTTTGTAGAAAAAGAGATTACAGTATTTTTGTTAAGAGTCTACACTATTGTATTATTTTCATTCCATCCGAGCTAATATTTAGCAGAGAAGGTTTCTTTGTTTCCCAACGTCACGCCAAAAAGCGTCTTGTAAATGTAAATTTTCCTTGTCGTATATGACAATGTCGACACAAATTTATTTTCCTGCTCTTTGTATTCTTTGAATGTGGTGATATGTTCCTTTGTTTCTACGAGTGGACCCCGAAACTGTATTGTGTGCTTTAGGATACGTGGCGAAACTGTCGGTGAAATACTTCGAAATATTTTTAAACACGGCGTACAATGGGTGCACATTACCACTACTTTGGAACAGCTCCTTACGTCAGTAATTTGTGCGAATTGAAAGGCATGACCACCGAAAGACAAATAAAGAATGTCACGGTGGATTTTGAACAGATCCATGTGAATTAATTTAGACCGCAATGCGACATGGAAAAGCATATCGTCGCCTTCACGGCTTTCCCTGCACACGAAGATACTGAAAACTGGTAAAACATGATACTGATTAATTTTAAATTAATTCAGACCGCAATGCGACATGAAAAAGTATATCGTCGCCTTCACGGCCTTCCCTGCACATGAAGATAATGAAAACTGGTAATAATTAGTTTTAAATTAGTTTGATGAAATCGTGACTTACTTTCTCCGTTGCTTTCCATTCGAGAAGCCGTATTAACAGTGTCACCAAACAGGCAATATCGTGGTGTATATAAGCCTACTACTCCTGAAATGATACATAGAGATTATCATGATAATGTGCATGTCCTGTGCTTTGTGTCAGATTCGAGGTGTGTGTATCCAACGTTACCCGCAATATAGACATTGAGCAATGTCCTAGATACATCACACGTGGAATCCGGCCTACGTGTAAAAACGTCATGTAACAACGCATCTGATTAGTTGTGACGCATCTGATTGACGTCATGACGTCCAGGAACTGTATTGTTCTTGGACGTCGATTCGTCAATCAGATGCGTCAATTAATGGTTTGATACAACACGGCGTTGATGATGATAATCTCTTTTAAAGTATATCAGATCCATTCATTTAATTCAAGTTAAATCGTGGTACATACAGATTATCATGATTATGTGCATTTCCTGCGATTTGTATCAGATTCGACGTGATGTTCAGAATGAGATCTCAACGAGCCGGGACAAGAGACGTACAAACAACAGATGCCATTTTATTACATGGTTGTTCCATGAAACCCATATCCACAGCGACACTAAACCGCGCGGAAATGAAAATCCGTTCCGCACGCATGCCCCGAACTGAAATCGTTCGATCAACTGTGTTCTTTTTGCTGATCTGAGTTCCAATGTGTTCTATGTGCCTACTGGTACAAGTTGTCAAATGAATTGCTGAGTGTCCTCCTGATAACTGCTTTTATTGACGCGAAGGCGTGTAAAAAATCACGCGTATCGTTCTGTGTATAATTTGTTTCCCTTGATTCATACACGTAGTTTGTATCATTTAACTGTTTGCATACTGCTGGAGGATATTCCTTCCCAGCACAGGGTTTCTCTTGTCTAGGGCTGAAACAGTTGGCTCATTTTCACAACCGACTAACCGAGAGCTATAACCGGATAATACCCGGTTAACCGTAGCCATTATTTCACCGAATCTGGGATCCAAACTATAGGAATAGGAAAGCAGTATTCTCAGAAAGTATTCCGTAGTGTGTATACAAACGAACGTTGTCGAGTACTCGACAACGTTCGTTTGTATACATACTACGGAATAGTTTGCACGGTTACTCAGTACTCACGGAAATTGCCGATCATTAACGAAGTCTTGAACGCCAAAGTCGATTATTTCTCAATATATACAGCGCTGCTTCGAGGTGCAATCTATCCCAAAGGAGAAGCTGCAGATTTACTACGTTTTAACCATGGAATGACGATCATTATCGATATTTTGGATAACCGGTTGACGTTTCTTTTTAATCGGCTAGGTAGGTAACCGTTTTCAAACCGGTTATCCCGTTAAGCATTTCAGTACTACTCTCGTCACCGAAATAAGTATAATTTGGGCACATACAACATTTTCATCCTGAAAATGATTTCTTATTTTACATTTGCATTAATTTTTCATCAAACCTAGTCATGGCTACTGCACAGCAGCCACAGCATCCATGAATAGATTTGATAAAAATATCTAGAAAATACACAGCTGGTTTAGAGTTAACTATTTTGTTCGCGGCAGGTGACTAAAGTCGGCATTTTAGCCACCTGTGTGTATTCCACTCAAACTGCTATTAATCGAGCACCTTCATGATCTGTTTTTCGTGCATGATTTCTGTTCTATCCAAGAACTTTATCGCCCCGTGAAAGCATAAAGTCGACAGCTCGGCAGAACGCGGTTGGTGACTTTTGTTGACATTTTTGTCAACTGTAATTACCCATTTTCAAATGCAATTAATAAAACACATAAATGTTCCTATGTTTCGAGCCCGAGTTCTATTGTATTCAAGAATAGTATTGTCCTAAAATTGCTAACATTGCATTTGGTACCTTTATGCTTTCGAAAAAATAGGTCACATTAGTTTTTATTGTGACTGCAGAAATACAGAAATCACTAAACAGTGTCCCAAAAAATCCCACTAAATGTATCGCAATACATAAAGCGTTATCAGTTACATAAAGATTATTACCATTATGTGGATGTACAAAATATGTATCCGAGTCTCGCTCCGGATTCTAAGGGTAGATCACGACTCATCGTTATTTTAATGTTCCCTCGGTACGGTAAATCGGTATGTGCTTGATACCTATAACGAATGGTATTTACGGCATACCACCCGTCTCTAACACAGATTATTAAATAAGGAGATTTACGTAGGTTTTCCTTTTTGGTGTATCAATCTCATCTGGCAGAAATATTAAACGAACTGTCACAGAATTGTGCTGGCAGTTCCAAATTATTCAAACATAAGTTCGCAGAAACAGAAAACTGAATGAATAAAAAGTTTCAGCGCGCCGACGGCGCACATAGACGATGTGGGATTGAAATCCTTTGCGACCCAAATAACTTTATCTGCTTATGAATCCACGAGAGTTGGAATCGAGGGTCAATAATATTTTTGGTTTGAGTGTGCGCACTGGCAGTAGGGTAGTGTGTTCAGATCCCCGAGAACCTCAAACTGGAAGGTGATTAACAATTGTGCATAACTACAATAATTCTTCTCTGTGTTTGCTTAGAGACGCGGGCATATTTATGGTAATACTGAAACCGCAGTTTGATGGTTCTTTTGAAAAAAGAAAAAAAAAAAAGAAACCTAAACAGTTTGGGAGGAGACTCAGCATATTGTCCATGACGGTTACAAAAAGGAAAAAAAATCCACCAATATGTGCTTTTGAAAGCTGAAAGTCATCCATCAGCCTGTAATGGAGAGTGAATGTTGAGCCTTGGCCATCTGGTCTGCCTTTCGTGGTAATGCTACACTGCAAAAAATATAGGTTCTCTTCAGAACCAATACTGGTACTAATCTTTCCCTGAGATGGAACCAGTTCTGTTTAAACAGTATTTATTTCAAATCAAATAAATTTATTAAGATTAGCATTCAATTTTAACAGAATATTACATGAACTGAAGTAGATTCAGCAATAAACTTGGAGCTTATTTAACGCAGTCGCCAAACATTTTGAAACAAAGGAGATATGAACAGTTGGCATATCGAACCAGTTTTGGTTCTGTATAGAACCAAAATTGGTTCGATATGCCAACTGTTCATATCTCCCTTGCTTAATAATGATTTGAGACAACTCTAAACTTACGGCTGAAACCCCCTCAATTTATGTTTAATTCTGTTAATATTTAATGTTAATCTTTATAAATGTATTTGATTTGAAATAAATACTGTTTAAACAGAACTGGTTCCATCTCAGGGACAAGATTAGAACCAGTTTTGGTTCTAAAGAGAACCTATATTTTTTGCAGTGTAAAGAAACGTTTTTATTTCTGTTTTTTCTAACGAAATCATAAATATAAAGGCCTTTTTCATCTTACACATAGATTTCGCCAATAAGTTTAAGGTTAAAGAAATATTTTATCAAAATATTGTCGTACAAGTGAGTTCTGCTATTCGTGTTTGGTATTCTATTTTTTAAGAATCATTTCAATCGAACTTGTTACATATATATTATCACCACAGTGTGTGTATGTCCAGGAATTCGGATCAAGTCTCGTTGAAGGAACGGAATCGCATTTCGACTCGCCCTTACGGGCGATTGAAATGCGATTCCGTTCCTTCAACGAGACTCGATCCGAATTCCTGGACACACACACTGTGGTGATGATAAATTTATCTCACAATACTTGATCACAAAAAGTCTTAAAAGAATATTTTAATAGGAACTATTTCCTTTTCGCAGTGGGTGAAAGAACGCTAATTTAAAAATAGAATGACGTCACGCTTCTGAGAAATTCCCTGTCGCTGGGATTCACTATGCTTTTGCGAAATTGATCTAACGTGTATTTTGTCAACGTGAATTTGATTGTTAATTGCAGCAATAACTGATGAATTAAGTGTTTCTCTTGGTGTAAAGTTTATTATATTTAAAAGGATCCCGTTAATCGGTTATAGAAGGAGTTTTGCACAATTTACAGCGAATACAGCTGCAACTCTGCTTGCGAATGTGAGTCTTCAAACACTAATAGAACCTTGAAAAACCGAAATGAGCTTCCTCGTTGTTTTGTCAACAGCAGAATCACGCGCTTGTATCAGGGTCCCTTGATACGGATTCGGAACAAGGGCCCAGATACATTAAATTTTAGTTGCGTAACAGTGCAAAAACGCCCCGATTGTGAGATAAACAATGATAAGTAGATTATAGATTAGGTTAGATTTTTAAGTTTACAGTTGGAACTAGAAGTCTCGTGACTGTATTGAGCAAAATTTTGAAGCACTGACGCCCTTAGAACGATCGCTTTTGTCCCTATCAAACTGCACCATTAGCATTACTCAATTCCTGTAGAAAAAAAGCGTACCCAACTCTGTACAATGCAACACTAATAAACATAGATCATTAGCATCATTCGTACATGCATTACTCTATTGCGATACATGCAGATGTAATGACGTAAATATATATTAAAATTCGACTGCATATACAGCATGAAGAAAGTGGACTACCACTTAATCGCAGAGCCATACATTCTCCATTAAAAAAGATATATTTATGATTGTTCATAACAGCACAAGAAATACTAACTTTCATCACATGAACCATCGAGCTTGCAAGTGCTTCTTGTGTTTTGTCCTCAGGAATTGTAAATGATTTCTAAATGAAAAATCTACCCCATGGCAATTTAGTAGTGGTCCACCCTCCACATAAAGCAGTCTAGAAATTTTCTTTCTATTTGCTCGGTTCAGTTCGTGATTTCACTGTCGACCTCGCAAACGTTCAGTATTTCAGACTACTTCAATATTCAGAAGTAACGAGCGAGAATTTTCTGGGCTAATTGTGATTTCTAGTTTCAACTGTATTTTCGTTTTGTATGAGTTTAAAATCACTTCCAGCATCTATTGTTAAATCGCAAACTCAATGCAAGTAACAACAGGATTTATGGGACTCTCTCACCGGGAGTTGAGTATCGAATCCCCTAATACCAGAACACCAGTTGTTTATTGAACACACTTAAAAGGATCAATTGAATAGCACAGTAAACAATCAGTCTTTGGGGGAAATAAGATGATACGACACAATATGCGAAAAGATTGTATCAGATTCGAGGTCGTGTTTACAAGCAGATCGTAACGAGCCCGTCAGGGCGAGTTGTGATCCGATTGTAAACACGACCGAGAATCTGATACAAATGACAGTACATGCATTTGCTCATGATAATACATTTATCTAACAATTCCGTTACATAAAGCCCATTTTTCCGTTTAAATTGGGTTGGAATTGGTCAAAATTTCGAATTTCATATTTTAGTGCGTAATAACAGCGCATATTATCATATTATTTGTCATAGCGCGGTGTTTACCGGAAGTTGAATCCATATGATACGGAATCAGAAAGGGTCGTCTAGATGATACGGAATTGGAACACATTATGTGATACGTACCGTTTCTCGTGGTTTTCAGGCCAAAATCTATATGCTTGTTAGATAAAACTCAATATGAGAAAATACTCTATTCTTATATAGTTGCAAGGGAATCTTCAGCAGTAATATTCAATAATTCTTGCAGTCACACAAGAATAGCATCTTTAAAGATATCGTCCATTGAGTGGAACGGGGTGCCATCTGGAATGCTAAAGCATTGCATGTGGCGCTTTGTTCCTCACAAGGGACGATATTGTGCTGGCTGTTCATCTTATTAGTGTTCCCAGTGATTGTTGGCCTGGATAAAACGTTTGTGTGTGAAAGCATTTCTCCTACACAAACCAATGTATTTATTTATTTTGTTCATTTTATTCAGCATTGTTGATGAAGGACATGTGGTGATATATTATTTAATCTTATTTGTTTTACAAGGATTGACGAACAAGTTATGTAACTTATATTAACGCCTCTCCTTGGCCCAATGGCGTAGGTGTGTGAGATGACCTTCGCAGCGGCAGCTTCCTGGCCTCGCTCTTCTCGAATACTACGAAGGGATCTTTAGCCTGCACGGAGTGTGTCTCTCTCCACACAGAGGGCAGCCATTTTACGCCCCCACCCGATAGGAGGGTACGCTGTGACAGCATAAACCCTACAATTGATGCTGACAGAGAGTGTTCGTACACCTCGAGAACTTTCCAGGACCTAGGATCGATCCCAGGACCTTTGGCATGAGAGACATGTGGTGATATACAGGCCATAACGTTCATTAGCATAGGAATGAAGAAAACTCGTGCAGTTTGATAATGCACCATAACGCAGCTTAACCCTTTGAACCCTAGCGGTATCTCCATGCCATGTCAATGACAGCAATTAGAAGAGTCCATATTCATTATTTGGGGTAGACCAATCGACATTTTCAACGTGCAGCCTCGGGGCTGCACGCTGAAAATGTTGATTGGTCTACTCCACACATTTACGGAACAGCCACCCTATATGATGACGCCATTGTGTATAATGTTCCTGGCCGGAAAAGCGGCCGCTAGGGTTCAGAAGGTTAAGAATCCTTATCTCAGTTATGTGAGTAATTGAGTCAATCACAGGCGATAAAGGACGAATTCACATCTAAAAAGGAAATTAATATCGAAACTAATTTTCGTTTTGCTTCTGTCTGATGGATGCAGTAAAGTCGGCGTGGACTGATGGTAATCCACGTACGGCCATGATTAGCCGTTGTGCATAACTATGTGACCTTAAACATCAATAATTAATTAATTAATTGGTAATCCACGTGTGGGCAGTGATGTCCACGCATGCGTTTACCAGGAAATAAAAATCATTGTCAGCAAAATTTTAATTAATGAAGCACCGGGTTGTTCATTAATTATTTTTTTGATGATTATTCCTGTAAGTAATGTTTGGAATCGCATATTATTACGTACGTGGAAATATTGTCCACCCGTAGAAAGTGACCAGTCCACGGCGGTCGTACTGTATGATAGGTTGACCGTCGAAGCTACTGTTTGATTATCTCTGGGTACTCGGACCCTTTTACAATCCAAACTTAGGGAAACAGTATAAACCCGACTGTCAGAGGTGTTGTTAAATATTTGTAACAACACAAGCATCCTACCTGCGCAACAAGGCCCCGTGTGAATTCCGATCCTCACTGCTAGTTTTTGGCTCGGCAAATGGCGAATACGAAACTCTGAAATATGATCAATAATATGCAATGACATCTGCGCAATCTCGCCTACGTGAATATATCCATTACGTTCTGGCAGTCCACTGACAACCATATATGCATCGCCAATTGTCTCTACCTGGAATATAAATAGTACAAAACGCACACATGAACACGTGGGCATCTTCTTAACTCTTTGCATGCTGTGGGCGGATATTCCTGCCCAGCACAGGGTTTATCTTATCAGTGATATAAGTATAACTTGGGCATATTTAAACATATTTTCCCCTGTAAATTGAATAGATTTGTTCACCAATGATTTCTTGTTATCTTCACAGCAGCCATGACTAGATTTGATGAAAAAATATCTTGATAATACTCAGATAAAACTATATCATGTGATAAAACTATATCATGTGACCCCTCATTGGAACGATCTCGATGAGATCGTTCCAATGAGGGGTCACATGATATTGTTTTGCAGAAATTTTTCGGGAAAATATGATAAACTAATTTTTAAAATAATAAATTTTGATATCGTCTACGTTGGTTAATTCGTTCCGACTGTGATGCCTCAAGTCTCGATTGTGGTACTTAATGTTCAGATATCTGAACAGTTTTCGATATACCGGTATACCGCGGTATTTTTTTGAATACCGATACCGGTATTCAGTTTTGAATATCGTGCTGCCCTATGACAATATGCCATATTTTTATTACGTTCCAAATAAGATTGTGAATGACATGTAATATATTACGTTACAAAAATCAAATTCAGTTAACCCTTTTCTAATTACTAATTTGTACACTCCGGAACCACTATCTCTGAGGTGTAAATATGCTTCTTTTTGTTTGATTTTTCCCTAGAAATTATACATAACTGTCGGATGGAAAACAATCAGCCATGTTGTTCAGTATGTTACAGTTGTCAGTCATTAAATAACTGAAACGGTATAATTCGCATTTCTGCGTTTGTTGCGTAATTTATTGTTTATTAGTATTTCTCCTCACTCCCTGTTGTTTCCATCTCGCTAATCAACCAAAGTGTATGAATGGCTGTTGTCCGTTGCCCGTGAGTTGGTTAGTCCCACAACGAGGGATCAGTCAGACTTATTTGACTAACCCGATTTTCTTTCCTTTTGTTTCTATGGGCAGTTTGTAGGCTGTTACTAAAGTTGGCGAATTGACTAAATCCTCCAGCCTGCATCACATATAGGTTTTATCTATTTGCTTTTAGGTCCAACTGTTGGACTCAAATAGGATTTATTTATAATGCTATGTAAAATTCGCTTATATCAAAACAGTTACATTTCTTATATTATTTATGAGCAGACTCGTATTCTTTCAGCTCTGAGTCCCGCCCCTAGCTTCCGAATTGGGTTTCTGAATTTCCCTATCAACTGAATGTAATAGATCTGACCCAAAGAGGAAGTATTCTCTGCCATTCGACAGGTGTGCCACACATATTGCAAATTTACGCAAAATTTACACAGAATTAGTGTGAATGTGATCCAGCCACTTGTCTAACACAAAGTAATATTCAACTGAGTCGGAAGGGGTCGATAGGAAGACAGCCAATCTGGCTATGTCACCTCCCCACGGAATATATGTTTACTCTGATCTCATGTCACAATGGTTTGTTTTCGATTACATATTAATTACTGTACTTCTTGTATTACCTTCTTCACTTGTATTATACATGTATACCGTAGAATACAATCACTAATCACTCAATCATCAGATTTCATTATTTAAAATATTTTCTCTCCAAATTAATCTATTAATCTGTTTAAGGCTCTTCTACTACACGTAAAGGGGTACACCTTATAGAGGGAAATAATTCCTCTTGGTTTTTCTTACATGGAGCGCATCTACAGTTGTTCTCGTCCAGTGTGGAAGGGACCATTGTAAGGGACGCGTTCGACTTTAATCCAATAATTAGTAACGTTTCCTGGAGAATGAGTGTCTTTTTGCATCTTTAGGAAGTGTTCCAGAGCACAGTCACCACAACTTGGCAATTTGCAGTTATGGTGTTACTCAAGAATTGTTTATTTTACCTCAAATTACCCTTTTAGAAATGCCATGGGTCGTGGTTTATCAGATATCCTTTTTGATTAATATTCGAGTTTTTTCCCTCTCATAATTATATTGTTTTGTTATTGTTGTTATCGAGTGTTATTTTTGCTGAATAACCCGCGTAAAATTTACTCGTTTCATGTTTCATTTGTCTTGAAGTGAACCAAATCCTGCAGAACGGAAGATAAGAGAACCAGCGTCCGCTGACTTTTTATTCCAAGTTACATTCTGTTACAAGTAATTCAACGCTCATTCCGTTCTATATTTGATACTTCTTCCACAAAACATTCTCGGCTTAATGTATTTGGGCAGAATATATGAGTTTCTGCTTCAGTATCGGTTTGATGAATAAAGATTTTGGTCTTCGCAACGCCTGACCGCCTCATAAGTCTTCGTTTGTTATAAGCATAAGTATAAGCAGTGTATATGTTATAGGGTGCCGGTTTAGCCAACTGCACTAAAAATTTTGATTTGGCACCAAAAAATCTTCGTTGGCTACAGTTTTGGTAAAAACAAGTTCCTTTCACTTGTGGAGAAAAGATATTGCAGCATTGAAGGGCGCCGTCGAAGGCGAAACAAACAAAACAAATTATTTTCTTACTTCAAGTACAAGGAAATCGTCAGCTGGCAATAAAGGCGGAAACAATAATCAATTTTCACGAAACTCACTCAAACTCAACGATTTTGTCAACAAGGTGCCAGAAAAGTATTTGGACAAACTATCAACTTAATTGTCGATGAGTGGTAAGGAGTCTTTTTTTTTGTTTCTTCAATAAAATATTGTAGGTTATCAGCTTTACAAAATACGGTATTTAACCCTTTACCCAACGCAGACGATATCAAAATTTATTATTATAAATATCATTTTTTTAAATTTTTCAAAAAATTTCAACAAAACCATATCATGTGACCCCTCATTGCATTGAAACGAGCTCATTTGGAACGAGCTCAATGAGCTCGTTCCAATGAGGGGTCACATGATATGATTTTGTTGAAATAATTTGAAAAAAAATAATTTTTTTAACTGCTCAATTTGCATATTACGCGAGCGGATGCGGGCGATTCGTTAGGTTAAGGGTTAATTAGATAAATACTTCATACGGTCGCGAGTCACTTGTGACGGTACGAATAACTTATCTAATTTAAATGTTCCCCTTTGTAAAGACTCGCTAAGCCAAGTGATTTGACAGTAATTGTAGATTAATCTCTTATCATCTATAAGATGATAAGAGATTAATCTACAATTACTGTCAACAACATGTGTACGTACCCACACCATTCATCCAAACCATTAATTGAATTTGTAGCGTAGACATAACTGAGGTGACCGCCCCTTTTCGCCCACTAAGGATTTCGTCAGTGCTTTCGAGTTTTGTAGGATTTTTTCTTCACCTTTGTCCGTTCACTCTTGAAATAATAACCAGTTAATGTTTCAAAACTAGACCAATTCTCAATTTGTTTGGATAAGACAGTAAACAACACCCAGTCGTTTTGGAACAATACACGTTGTTTGACACTAAAATATATTGAATGGCTGGAAATATGGCACCTGTCAGTTTCGGCCCAGCGTGAACAGTGGGTATAAGAAATGTAATAGGCAGATTCACTGAAATTAAACATTAGTTTTGCGACTTACCAGTTAGGAGAAACATACACTCTTGTAGTAGTAATCCATATTTTTTTTTACTTCAAGTACAAGGAAATCGTCAGCTGGCAATAAAGGCGGAAACAATAACCGATTTTTACGAAACACACTCAAACCCAGTGATTTTATCAGTAAGGAGTTAGAAACAGTGTTTGGACAACATTAATTGCCAGTGGCTGGTAAGGAGGCACTGTTTTTCTTCAATAAGACAATGCAGGCTATCAATTCTACACCAGGCAGCATTTCATTAGATAAATACTTCATACCGTCGCGAGTGACTCTCGACGGTCTGAAGGATTTGTCTAATTAAATGCGTCCTTTTGTAGTGACCGCCATGCCCAGCGGATTAATAGTAATTAGTCGAACACTGGGTATTAGAAATGTTATGGTCAGATACATAGAAATTAAATATTAGGTTGCCGATGTCCCAGTTAGGAGAAGCATACACTCTTGTAGTAATAACCCACTGGGGAGCACGGTTGCTCAGTTGCGGACTGTTGGACTTATGTGCTAGACGTCCCGAGTTCGATCCCCGTCCAGGACGACCCACGTTGTGTACTTGGTCAAAGCACTTTATCCCTGTTGCCTACACGGGGGCACGATGACGTCGTGTACTAAGGCGCACTGCACGTCGATTTTGCACATGTCTTCAACCGCTGTAACTCTGCTTGAACGGAGCTTGAACAGAGTTAGAATGTTGAGGAGCTGACAGTTGCCTGTCGATGCTCGATGGTTCGTTCTCTCTGGGTACTCCGGCTCCGTCCACCCGTAAAACTGTCATGGTCACGATTACCCATTCTGCATAATCATGTGATCTTAAACACCAATAAATAAATAAATAAATAAATAAAAATAAATAAATAAATAAATAAATAAATAAATAAATAAATAAATAAATAAATAGTAATCCACTGTCTGCATCCTGCAAATATCAGTAAAATGCCAGGCTTGATTGATGGAGGTAATGGCAATGTCGTTTATGACTGCGCCCTGTATTGTCTTAACCCTTTACCCAGCGCAGACGATATCAAAATTTATTATTTTAAAAATCATTTTTAAAATTTTTTCAACAAATTTCAACAAAACCATATCATGTGACCCCTCACTGGAATGAGCTCGTTCCAAAGAGGGGTCACATGATATGGTTTTGTTAAATTTTTTTGAAAAATAATATTTTTTTCAACTGCTGAATTTACATATTACGCGGGCGGATGTGACCGATTCGTTGGGTAAAGTGTTAGAGCACGAAATATTTTCGACAGTGGACGAACGGTCGGAATATTCAAGAAACGTCGAGAATTATAGAACGAACCTTATATGCGTCATATTTTGATATTATCTCATCGAACATCGTATAGAGATCATTAAGTAAGTCCACTACTTGGTGTGGTGTACTACTGGCTGATAATTTAGTAAATCCAACAATGTCGGAGAAGAAAATCGTTACTTGATGGAAGTATTCGGGCTCAATAGTTTCCCCTTTCTTCAACTTTTCAGCAATACTCCTGCAAACATAATTTAAAAAAAATAAACTTCAATATTTTACTAATGGAAAAATCGTCTACACATCGTTAAACTGATAAACCGATTTTATCGTAACATATTTATATATAGTGTATTATGGACCGCTCCCACTAATGATCCACAAAGTGATTTTTAGAGAGAAACAAATGGTACAGCATATTATCTGAAGTGCAAACACTTTGTGAGAAAAGGGAGGAGATGCGTCTTCCAACTTCAGAATTAAATTATTTTACATTAAAACTGTACCAGTTTAGTCTGTTATCTACATAATGATCCAAAGCGTTAAAAACATAATTTTCCAAGTACGTCTTATTTTTCCACATTGTTTCTGCCAGCAGGCTTCTTTCCACTTACTGAAATAAATTTTATGGACGTTTTCCAATTACACAAGATGAGCTCGTTTCTCAGTGAGAAATGGAAATGTCAAATTATGAAAGATACGATACTGTTAAAATCTAGTACAATTTATGTAAAGCATAGGGTAAGCGAACCTCTGCAGATTAGAAATTTAAAAACCCTAAAAGAGGCGCCGTAATATTTTTAAGCACATGTTAACCCTTTGAACCGTAAGACCACTTTTCCAAACCAGGTTTAAGATCTAATTTTAGAAAGTAATTGGCTTTTCAATGATTTTGTTGGGCGGGGGTAGACCACTGAATATTTTCAACGAACGCGCAGCTCTACATATTAACTGGTTCACCCTAAATCATGATTTTGAACTCTTTCAACTGAAGTACTTTTGCGCGCCTACCGCTCGCGCAATTTTATTCAACGTAAGAGTTTTTGCGTGCCAGGTTTCGATCGTGTTTGGCGTCGCCAGTAACTCGGGAGACTACAACAAGTCTCCTAGCTACGAAAATGACATTAAGCCTGACTTTACTCTTGTACCTCCCTCCACAAAATAAGTTTAGTATATCTGATTAGTCAAACCAAGTTATTCATTGTAAAATCATCTGTAATATTATTATTTAAGTTAACCCGAAAATAGTCACAAATATCATCAGATTTCCGACAATATAATCATAAAAAGAAAATAAGAGCCAATAATTCGTCACCTGAGTACCAATGTGTTTTGTGTGCCAGTAGGCACATAGAACACATTGGAACTCAGGGGACGATATGTCAACAAAATACTGTTTATTCGTTTCCTTAACGATCCAAGGGATGTAACACTATCTGTTGTCTTCTGCGAGTATAAAATTATTATCGCGAATTTGGTCCAAAAGATTGTGGAGCAGAGAAATGCGTCCACAAATCTATTTTCACTAAGTTGTATTGCGTTTCAAACGGGTCAAAAACGTTATCTCCGCGAACATGTATGGTATAAGGAGATTTAATACCTGGATGTCGACTTTTAAACATCGAGCCCGCGGCGGAGATAACTTTTTGTCCCATTTGAAACACAATAGAAACACAGTGGAAATAAATTTGTGGACGCATTTCTCACGCTCCGCAATCATTTGGACAAAATTCGTGATAAAATGTTTTGTTTTTACAAACGCAGAAGTCAACAGATAGAGTTACATCCTCTGGGTCGTTAAGGAAACGATTAAACAGTATTTTGTTGACATATCGTCCCCTGAGTTCCAATTTGTTCTATGTGCCAAAACTAAACTAAAATAGGAGCCAACATCGTCCCCTGAGTTCCAATGTGTTCTATGTGCCAGTAGGCTGCCAGCTGGCACATCGAACAAATTGGAACTCTGGGGACGATGTTTGCTCCTATTTTATTTTTCTCAAGTTGTTTCATTTAATTACTCGACTATTTGATTTATAACGGCAAAATATGATCGAATTGTCGGAATTCTGATATTATTTGTGACTATTTTCAGGTCTTTTGATTCGATTTTTATAACGAGACGAGCAGAAGAAAAAAGCTTTCATTTAAACTACATACCCCAGATGTTTCGCGTACGCTAAAACCCCGGATGTTGCACACTCTCATATACCTTGGATGTTGGGTGCACCCTTTGCCATGGCTATTTGTCCAAGACATTCTCACCAATCAAAAGACATAATTTATCGGAATCTTGGGACAAACTGCAATATTTGTTGTCACGGGCAGACCTGTTGTCAGTTTTACCAACACCTATACACACTAGTATGGTCAGGTTTTGCAAGGAGTTCTGCCTGAAATGCTGGGAGAACTTCTTGCTCATTCGGTCTATTCTGGGTTTGTAAAACAGAAGTTTATTGGCATTGGGTGGCTTGAATCTATTCTATTCCATAGAGAATATACGCTATTTATCATATGACTCGTCCGCTTTGTTCACTTTAAAACATTTGATATTTTTTTTACATATCAATCAGTGATAAATAAAGCCTTCCGTCAATTTCAGTGGTCAATTTCAAAACTAGACATTTTGATTGGCTGAACAAGATACAACTGGGCCACATTTTCATAATTTGCATAATTAGAGTTGGGAGCTTTCATTGGTCAATTTCGAAACTGGACAATTTCATTGGCTAAACAAAATACAACTGGATCACATTTGCATAATTTCAGTAGGGAGAATTTACGTTATCTGTCCTATTCAGGGTGGGTTATATTGTATTAATCTTTTATCTACAAGAAAAACGCCATTCATTTTTTTATATTTTGTCTTCTTGCTTCCAAAACATAGGTTATGACCCCTCATTAAACGGCGTTTAACGACATTTTTAACAGCCAGGGGGTGGGGGTGGGTATCGTGTGGGACAATTTTCCAGGTGGAGGAAGCCGGAGTATCACGAGAGCCCAACCTAGTAACGAGGAGTAACTGATGAGCCAACAGTGTCCTGGGATGCAATACGCCGTTGAAAAGGTCACGGTGTACTCATTCCAACAGTGTTTTTAATCTCAGCTCTTCATCTCCAAGGTTTTTTTTTCAACGACAAAAAGTAGATAAAATAAAGAACAAACAACTGAAGAGTTTCCGTAACAATTCAATCCTACACGCAGGATTGCTTTATGACTGACCTTCCCTAAACACTCAAATATAATTACATTGTTAATGTAGTTATACGTTTTGGGTCCAAATACTCAATTCCCATTGGTCAGCTGGATGAAAACGTCATGACCAAATGCAATTCATTTTCCAATGAATGCATTTGGTCGAACCTTGACCCAGATTTACGGTAGCGCGCAGTTGACAGAATGTAATTCGGGCGGTGTTTGGGCGGGTTTTTAACTTTTAGCGCCGCTGGCATTGATCAACTCCGCTGCTGTTTCTTTGGTGACATTTCCCAACTGTGGCATAAAGCACTTTACTAAAATACTCGTTTCCATTTCTAAAGTTGTGAAAATTAAAAATCAAAGTTGTGCGCTTTGTGTGTGTGAGGGTGGTTTTTCGCCTCGTTCGTTCGTACATGTTTTATTTCATCTTTCTGCTTTGTTATTTGGTAAAAAGTAGTTTAAACAGTTACCGAATGTAATTATAAGAATTGAAAGCAATTTTTATAATCTTTATTGGAGTATGAACGTGTAGAAATGGGTACAAATTGTATGAATCCCTTCGGGATTCATACATAATTTGTACCCATTCCCACACATTCATACTGCAATAAAGATTATAAAAACTGCATTCAATTCTTAAATAAATTCGTCGTTTTTGTTGAAGGCATTTTGGAGTTTGGTAGAAAATCTCTTGAAGTGGGAAGCATAAACATACCCGATTGGCTAGACATGGGTGACTTTGTTACCTGTGTGTTTGTCCTGATATAGTCTTAGATAAGGAAATGGAGACAATAAACACGAATAAACAAAAAGAAAAACACGAGAATGAATCAATGAATTGAAACAGCTCGAAGGTTTGTTCATTTGTTATGTCAGAAAATTGAGTACTTACGGTGGTAGCATACGATTCAGAAGTCGATCCGTTTTCTTTTTCTCTTCTGACAGTTCTCTTGTTCGTTGTTCAACTAACTCCTCTAAATTAGTAGCATATTTTTCCAACTTTTTTACCATTGAATCCAACATCCCTCCCTTTCTGTAAAACACAAGTACTGCTTTCCAAACAGGGACAACATTTTGTCACATTCGGCGGAGAATAAGATTGATAGTGGGGTACAATATAGGCGGCGATTTACCACGAGAACATTGGTGAGTGGAGTTCAACAGACTCACCACGATCTATGACAGCTTGGTCTGGCATTTGAGCGTATACAGTCAAAACTAAAAGTTCTGTCACGAACTGTGCGCTTATCTAGGTTTAATTTCGCGTAGGAATTGCGCGCAGTTGCCATATCGAATGACACCCAAAGCACGGCTGGTTCTCCTGGTTACTCATAACAAACACAGGCACTGTTTCTGCCAATGGACCTCCGGGTTACGCAGAGGTCCACTGGCTGGAACATTGCTTGTACACGGGTCATATGTACAGAATTTGATAGCCTTTCTATGGTCATAACCCCCAGGTTAACACGTAGATCAACGCGCTTTTTTTGTGCGCATTTCATGACAGGACTTCTAGTTTTAACTGTAGCACAAGAGAGTTTGTAAGTTAACATCTGGGTAAATCTTTGTAAATGTACATGCATCTCTAGGTAATCTAAAACTCGTCACTCAGAGTAAAGTTTTTTTCAAACACATCTCGCAAATAATTTCAAATATTAAAATTATTGTAATGAGGCGTTACTCGCTTCGCATCTTCCCAAAAACATGGGAACATCGGGACTGAATTGTCTGAAAAAGAGAATATCGCCTGCGTTAGAGTTATACACATCTTGCACATTACACGAAAACTGTATGAATATCTACCGTATTGTAGTTATAAAAGGGGATCGAGAATTTCGACCGAATCGCTCATAGGTCGCGATCTCGTCAAAATTTCTGTCCGCTAGTCTGTCTGCCACGGTGTAGGCTCTCATTTGTGGAAAAATAAACGCGAAAACATTGCAACTTTCTCTTTTCATTTGTTTCTCTCTCTCCAGTCTTTATTTCGCCATATTTTATTTTTGAACCCTTTACCCAACGAATCGCCCGCATTCGCTCGCGTAATATGCAAATTCAGCAGCTGAAAAAATACTATTTTTCGAAAAATTTCAACAAAACCATATCATGTGACCCCTCTTTGGAACGAGCTCATCCAGCTCGTTCCAATGAGGGGTCACATGATATGGTTTCGTTGAAATTTTCCGAAACAAATTGAAAAATGATATTTAAATTAAAAAATTTTGATATCGTCTGCGTTGGGTTAAATCTCGATCCACTACAATAAATGGGTTCACAAAATCTCGCTCCACAACAGTAAATATTATGTCGCAAACTGTGCGTGATACACGCCGCCTTTAGAATCCCCGTATTGCATACCTATTTACGGTAACCCACGGAGCAGAAGCGTGGAGGCAGTTGAGTGAAAAATTGTAAACCCTTTACCCAACTCACAGAATATCAAAATTTATTATTTTAATTATTGTTTTTTTTAAAAAAAATTTCAAACATTGCAATAAAACCATATCATGTGACCTCTCATTAGAATGGGCTCGGCGAGATCGTTTCAATGAGGGTCACGTGATATGCTTTTGTTGAATTTTTTTGATAAACCAAAAAAAAAAATGTCAGCTGCCTAATTTCTAAATTACGCGAACGGATGCGACCGATACATTAAGTAAAAGGTTGAGAGTTGTAGGGAAGATTCCTGAGAGGAACACTAAATGTGAGATAGAATAAGAAGGTTCGGAACACTGGGGTTGCATATACAGACAGAACGCGATGTGTGTTTGAATCTGTGGGTGTTTTACATAACTCGTTGGAATGGCGTAGTCATATTTCGCGAGAGCCGTAGGATCCAGCGAAATGTGACTACGCCATTCCAACGAGTTATGTAAAACAGCCACAGATTAAAACACACATCGCGTTCTGTGTTTATTACACACCCCCGTGCATTTATATACACTTAAATAAACATTTTTTAATCTCGATGATTAAACCCAAAGGTGAAGAGTCCGTTATTTTTGTTTGAAGCGGTGCTGATCAAATAGATCGATAGAAATCAAAACAACCTTTTGGGAACAAGTCTAAATTACATTCGTTATCTTTTCTCTTTGACTTGTTTCGGCAGTTGTCCATACACGCCTACCATTTGGTGTCTATTACTGATAGTAAAAATATAAACAAAAATTTGGGTGCATTTGCAAAACAGCTGAAAGACTTTTTCTAATGAAGTTCGAATCATGCGAGGATGTCTGAAGCTTTACCAAAATAAAGTTGACCAATTTAGATATAACTGGAACCTAAGACGACACGGTCACAGAACTGGGATAATGTTCTGGTTGGAAATGATCGTTTTTTAAATATCTCATTTTTGGTTAACTTATTTTTCTGAAAACCCACTTTATTTTGCTTTGGATGTTTTTATTTTCACACATCGCTACAGACGATGGATAATTGTATAACGAAATTTGGAAACTTCTGAAGCGTAACTAATAACTCGACGGGAAAGGAAGAAGGAGAAACGGTGCGGAAAAAAAGTTCCGGCTTGTATATCACCAGTCGAATACAGAAACATTTATGTCATAGCGGCGATTCGGTTAAAAACAAGAGCTAAAAGTTTAGTGGATGTGTAATAAAAACATAAGCCGCGGACATTAATGTGGAGATCAAGATAAGAATGTGGAGACACAAGGGCATATTTAAAGAATGGACAGCAACAGGTATACGAAGAACCCTCTCACAGATGGACACCAGCATGAGGAAGAAAGTTAAGGCGACAAAAATACACTTGGATCAGTAGAGGCAGGAATGAAGACTCATGGCTCGTGAAGGCATGTATCACTACTATCTTAAACTTTTCGCCTGTATGTTACCTTGTCAATAGGCTAAATATCCAGCGAGAGGGGGGTCAAATAAATCTACAAAGCAGAGGTCTTTTGGTGGCCTGCGTAATAAAGAGAAACCAGGTTTTGAAACCTTGATGGCACCTTTGGTGGGTCACTGTTGTTCAAGATGAGGCCGCGGAGCTTAGGAGAAAAACTGGAAAAGACAAGGAAAAGGAGTGCCAAATGTGTACTGTAGGCGTAATGGAGACACTAGAACACTTTCTATTAGAATGTCCAAAATACCAGTCTAACAGAATAAGATTCACCGGGATTATAATTGGAATGTGAATTGGGAGAATGGAGCACACGTGATTAGTGGGTGACACAAAGGAGAGGGTTAAAATGTTTATCGGTGAAATTGGGAAGAATAGGGTACGTGATGTCATCAAGCAGTTTGTCTCAGAGTGTTGGGAGGAGAGAAGAGGCGAGGAGATAATGAGGCATTTTGGAGAACAGGGCTAATAAATTCCTTCTCACTCGAGAACCGTGAGAAATTGGCGCCGGCCAAAGTTTTATTATTATTAATAAACATACTGATCTCTGTTATTTTGTTTTATATATTTCTTGATATCTTCAAAGGCAGGTCTATCATCTGGCCTTTCCGACCAGCACATTTCCATTAATGTTATCATCGCTGGCGTTACCATGCTGGTGTCTGGGATATCAGGACGGAAACATGGATTTTGAGCTTCACGAACTTGATGAACAATTTCTGCAAGAAGAAAGAAAAACTGCATTTTTGATTATCATTATTATTATAATTTTGGATTTTAAAAAAAATCTGCTTTAATAAAAAAAATCCTACATCAACACGTGCATGATGTTTTGCATCATGCACGTGTTTATGCTGGAGTTTTTACCTGTGTCAATGCCAATGGCATTAGGGTCGGAATAACATTGCCATTGGCACGTCAATTAGGGTTATGCGATGCTCACAATCATACCAAACGTCTCCCCTCTTGAACCTTTCTTCATCCGCAATGAAGTAAAACACAGCCCATATTTAGATTGAGCTGAGCAGCACCATGTTCAATCGAATTCAACAATTCGGAATCCCCTGTCTGATTTGGTTCGGGATTCTACTCGAGCCGTGTGTGAGATTCGCGGAATCCTACTACTACAGCAGGCACATAGAACACATTGGAACTCATGAGACATATTATCGGCCAGCCGCAGTCATTATGGTTGACACCACCCACATAGGCATTGGCACACGTAACATTCGTAGGAAACGAATGCTTGAGTTTTCAGTTACAGTTCTCGGAATATAAGGGCTCCCTTGCCCATTCGCTTTCGGCGTCCTTTCTTATGACATCTCCATAGAACGAGCAAATTGAGATATAATTTTACTTGATACAAGAGATTTTTTGTCATCAACATGTACTACTCGTATTGGGTAATAACAGATAATGGGTTAAACAATAGTTTACTTGGGAGCGCGGTGACTCAATGGATAGAGTATTGGACGTCAACTCTTAACCCTTTACCTAACACGGAAAACAGATGACACTTGCAAACAGAATTCGTGAATAACTATTTTCTTTTCATTTTTTGTCTCAAAAACATAGGTTATGACCCCGCATTGGAACGGGTTCGACGATCTCGTTCCAGAGAGGGGTCATAACCTTTGTTTATAAGATCAAAAATGAAAAATAAGAAAAATTAATTGCCTTTTTGTGAATAGTGCTGGCCGGTTTTGGCCGTGACGTTGGGTAAAGGGTTAACCTGCTGAGTATTTTTAAAAATATATTTAGAAAATCTAGTCATAGCTACTCTACAGATTTGATGACAACATTTTAAAAAAATTCACTAAAGAAATCATTGATCAATACTTTGATTTATTTTACAGGGAGTAAATTTAATTTAAAGTGCCCAAATTTTACTTATTCTAGTGACAAGAGATTTGCTGTGCACGGCAGGAATATCCACCAGCAACAGGTAAAAAGTTAAACCGAAAAAGTTGATCCTGTCTCGTGGTAACAGCAAATACATTTAATCCTGATTGTTCACGTTGGGGTGGGGACACGGTGGCTGTGTGTACTAAGGCATAAAACAGGTCGATTTTGTACTTGTCTTCTACCGTAGTTACTTCATTATACTTGTGCTGAGTTAGTAAGTTGGAGACGTTAACAGGGCTGGTTCTCTTCGTTGTATTCCGGCTCCCTCCATCCACAAACAGTCAGATGCGCTGCGACACCGGCTGTTGAAAGTGTCGTTAAACCCCACTAGTCAAATAGGTACGGACAATGGTTTACTCAATGTACATAACAAATTCCTATCATCGCAAGTGAAGCAATAATTTATCAACTTAGGCTCTTCGTTATGGGAACAAAAAAAACACCTACATAGAGAGTAGTGAGTGAGAATAACGTACTCATGTGAGATATTCGGGGAATGTGGATTCCATCGTGTGTCTCTACAAGGAGCAAGAAGTCAAATCTCCTGAAAAGAATTTTAAAAATTTGCAACAACGTACAAAGAATCGGACATTTATTTATTTATTGGTGTTTAAGGTCATATACTTATGCACAATGGCTTATCATGGCCGTGACAGTTTTACGGGTGGAGGAATACGGCGAACCCGGAGAGAATCACCGAGCAGCGACGAGAAGCTGCCAGCTCCCCAGCATCGTAACTCCGCACAGGCAGGGTTAGATTGGTTGAAGACATGAATACTATCGGCGTGCAGTACGGCTTACTACACGGCGACATCGTTCCCCATATGGACAATCGGGGTTAAGTGCTTTGCCCAAGGACATAAAGCGGGAGTCCGAATTGATCGCTCAGACGGTCAACCATCCAATGATTAACCGGGCTCGACGTTGCTTAACTTCGGTGATCTGACGAGAACCGGTTATCGCAACGCCACCGCTCCCCATAAAGAATCGGACATAACCTGTAACGAACAGAAATACAACAATAAATGGCGTTGTGACCTTTTTTCATGTAAAGGTTCAATCTCATCTGATGGTATTTCTCACATTTTCGCGTGAGATTAGGGCAATATTAATTCTAAATTTATAAAATAAAAATTGAAGCGAAAGTTTGTTCATATGACGAATGTGATACAACTTCAATTCAACGTCGGGTTATCAGGTATTTTGGATATAATACTGAATTAACCGCTCTCAGTAAATCGATTCCTCATCGGTCGGGCTTCCATAGATATATTATACACAGTTACACACTGAAAACTAGTTTGAGTAAACTGGTGCAACTGTTGGACTGATTTCTATATGCGATAAACTTTACCAATAGGTTCAAGAACTGTTGTGGAAAAAACACCCAGACGGAAGTATATTTCGTGCAAGATGATGGCAAAGCTATACACATCCCCCTTCTGTGTGCCTCTTTCTGGTTGACTTCCCATCCGTAAAATCTCTGGCGCTGTCCAAAGTAAATCTGAAAAAATAAACTAAAACTGATAAACACTATTAATAACCTGGGCTGACTTTTTACCCAACGTTACGATCGGAACAGGCCAGCGCGCTTCACAAAAATGGCCATTTAATTATTTTTAAAAATGTTTTTCTCAAAGACATAGCTTTTGACCCTCATGGGAACGAACTCGTTGAGCTCGTTCCAATGAGAGGTCATAAGCTCTGTTGCGGAAGACATGAAAAAGTAGTCATTCAATTGTTTTCCAGAGTAGAGTCTGCTATTGGGATTATTTATTTAATTTTTCTTTATTGACGTTTAACGACACTTTCTACAGCCAAAGCCGCCTAGTGTCGGACAGTTTTACAAGTGGAGGAAGGCGGAGTACTTGGAGAGAACCACCGAGCAACGGCGAGCAAACGCTCAGACTCCCCAACGTACTAACTTTGCGCATGCGGGGTTAGCATAGGTTGAAGGCAAGTGTACCATTGACGTGCAGTACGCCTTGGTACACAACGCCGACGTTGTGTTATGTTGTGCTGGAGAGCCTGGGTTATTGAAAAAGAACGCTAGTTTTTGTCTTCCTACATTTTAAAAAATGCCAAGGTTAACCAAAAAATCAGAGGTTGCGTGCCATTGGTATGCATTAGGCTGGGATACCTCCAGATGAGCTCGCTGCTGAGTTCGGAGTCACTGTGGCCACCATTTACCGTCTCATTCAAAGGTATAGAACCAATGAATTTGCCGGCCACCGACCGCGTTCAGGTCGACCATGAGTTACGACCCATGTACAAGACCGACACATCAGGACGTCTCACTTGCGGGATCGCTTCCTTCCGGCGACGAGGACAGCAGCAATTACTCCTGGTAGAACTTACAATAGAATCAGTGCACAAAGTGTCCGCAACAGACTAGCTGACCACAAGTCGTCCATACTACGGACCAATCCTTACCCAAAGTCATCGTACCGTCAGAATTGAATGGGTAAGTCAACGTGTTCGCTGGACTCAGAAGCGTTGGAGCACGTTCGTTTTAGCGATACATCATGATTTTGTCTACGACGCGCTGATGGTGGGGCAAGAGTGTATCGCCGACGAGGAGAACGGTTTTCTGATGCTTGCGTGTGGGAATGCGACCGTTTCGGCAGGAGTAGTGTAATGGTTTGGGCAGGAATTTCCTTGCACCATCGAACGCAGTTGACCTTCATCGATAGTAATCTAAATGGACGGCGATATAGGGACGAAATTCTTAATGCTATTGTTGTCCCGTTATTCAACGCTAACGTCGGATTGCAGTTATTCCAGCAAGACAATGCTCGATGTCACGTGGTGCGTATCTGTTGTGACTTTCTGGAGGAACAGAGCATCGAACGTCTTCACCGGAACCTAACTTTCACCAGATTTGTCGCCAATCGAGCGTCTTTTGGATCAATTGGACCTCCGGGTACGACTTCATGATCTTCAGATGCTGTGTTGGTTATGCTTTGCAACAAATTTGCAATCATTGCTCGGGTGGAATTTCCACTCTGCGGGTGATTTAGTGATAATACACTCTCCACGTACTGTAGTTTTATATTCACTCATCTCAGTCCACGTAGGTTAATTTTTAACCCGCTGATTTTGGAGAGTGTGCAATAACATCAGATATAGATGGCAAGTTTCTATCAACGATTTGAGGGATGATTCCTTTCTGTGGATGTTTAAGTAACAGCCAACCCTCTAGAGTTATGTAAACGTTTACGATCAGCATTGTAAACGGTGTATTTTAAATATTTCGTTATTATTTAGAAGCATATCTGCTTTTTGGCATCAACCAGTTTTGTCTTAATGGCATGAGATGAATTTAACTATATGGTATTCCACATACAAAAAATGTGCAAGCTAACTGTATTCAAGATATTTTCAAGTGGCTTCTGAACTGAATTTGTTTTTTAGGGAAGTGTAAATAATTGTGTATATATGGCTGGTGTTGGTGTTGTGGTGCCAGTCGATGTTACATGAATGGGATAGCATGGCATTGTGGTAGGAATATCTTCGCCCGTGTTTAATCTCCAGATTTAAATACATGTCTAATGTATATGTACTGCGGTCACAAAGGCAAACACCCGGTCGTGAGAAGCTTCGAAATTCGATTCCATTCAGAATCATCGCAATGGTCTATCAGGAATTATCGATTGTTTCTGTCTATTTCTTGAGTTACGTACCCCAAGAACAAAGGCCATCCTGTGTAAATGGGCGTGGCCCGTTTACGCTGTTTGGCGTTTATATTTGGGGTGTTCATAACGCAAGAAATAGACAGAAACAAACGATCATTCCTTATAATTAAATTAGAGGGGCAATTTAAACACTCTCTACTCTGCGGAATTAAAATAAAAACCAGGTCGCGTCACGCTTCTTATTGATAACTGAATAAACTGGCATAGTTTTCTAAAATTCTGTTTTGAAATAACGATACATTTCATTGAAACATGTTCTTGTGTCATTAAAAAGTTTATTGACTAATGAAATGCGTAAGTTAAAAGGAACGCAATAGGCCACGCGCACAAAACACCTTCACTCTCCTTTTCCACTTGACGGGAGGGTGCCGTCATTCACAACAACACTGAGTTAAATTTAATTCTGATTTTGACCATTTCCTGAGAAACTGAAAACACAGTTTGTAAATGTGGGGTTCGACACAAAGCCAGATGACACGAAGTTGGCTGAACTTTTTCCCAGAAAGAGTTCATTCAGGCTATTTGGAAATTAAAAAGTTATGTTCGCGTGAGTTTCGTTTGTGGATGTCATCGACGTCAGTGATGCAGCGTTTTGTTCATGTTGACATTGTTATGCATGAGGCTGAATTGTTACAACTTATAGAGGACAGAGTTTGATATTTTGCTTCTGTAAAGTGGAATAGTCTCTATTGACTTGTAACTACTGCTCGAACCTTCATTTCTATGTTCGATTATGTACATAATGTGTCGTAGTTCAAACCCATCATCATTCGTTGCCTGGATACCAGTTGCACGTAAACAGTGTGCTGTGTATGCTTTGCTACATTTTGCATTTCGTGAAGTCGTCCCCTGAGTTCCAATGTGTTCTATGTGCCTACTGGCACATAGAACACATTGGAACTCAGGGAACGAAGTGTCAGATATAAATTTTGAGAACTGATATTCTTTCACACTCGTGCAAGTGAACCACATACATTCAGTTGTTGGTGAAAGAAGAGCACTAGAACAGTGGTTGAAGAGAGATTTTGCATTTGGGACAGTTTTTTTCAACTGACAATCGAAGTGGTTTGACAGGACAGAATTCAGACGCCACTTTCCCGCTGAGACCACCCGGGAGGTTTTTTTTGCTGGGTTTCGTGTGCAAGGACGACATATTCACGATTTAATATTTTCATCTTCACAAAACCGCAATGAATTCATTGTAAGTTGCTTGTGAAATTCAAGATCCCGACTAACAAAATGGATAGCTAACTCGTACCGTACCCTGTATTTTAGCATAACTGGATTCATTGAAGAGTGCAGGTAGGTGGCAAATCTGTTTAAATCAGTCCGACCAATTATATCTTTGACAGGTTGGGCGCGACAATCCGTGTTTCAGGTTGAATCTTAGGGTTAGCCCCACCTATCCGGTTGGTCGTATGCAATTAATAACTAATATACTAAGAAAACACACTATAGTTTGTTCCATATATGTTTGTCTGTGTTGATGATTGTCGACGTGTGTTTTAACTTTTCATTGGCACTCATCGCACCTAAATCTTTTTACGAATACAGCGGGTTATTTTAAAGTGTGTTCTTTTTTTAGTACTAGCAGAATTTGCAGTTTATTTTAAAGCGAGTTCTTTTTTAGTACTCACTGAATTAAAAAAAAACATAAAAAATAAAGCACGAAAATAACCACGCCAGTTCAAGGGAAACATTTGGAAGAATCCATATTCATTATCTGGGTAGACCAATCCATATTTTCAACGCGGAGCCTCGGGCTGCACGTTGAAAATATTGATTGATCTACCCCACACATTTACTGAACAATCATCCTATATAATGACGTTATGGCGTATCATGTTCCAGACAGGAAAAATGGCCGCCGGGGTTCAAAGTGTTAACAATGTTTGACAGAGATCAGATGATAGTAAGATTGATCCAAGTGAGATAAATTGGTTTGCTTGAGACATGACTCTGCTCATATACAAGGAACACGGCTGCACAATGTCCATCGTTTGTCTCAATATTTTGTACTTTTCATTCGTGTTATAATGCAAATTATAATTCTACAGGTACATTCATTAAAATACAAAGCACGAAAATAACGTGGAACGGTTGGTTATATACTGCAAACTTACTTTTGTCAAAAGAGTTCAACGTGTCGTCGTAAAATAGTTGATTGAGATGTCTTGGTATGTAATCAGTTATTTTTAACAGCCACCGCCCATCTATCACGCAGTTTGAACTTGATAGTCTTCCGTGTGATTTTAGTTTTGATGAATGGAGATACTGCATACCCTAAAATAACAAAAGTCAATACATATAGAATATACTCATAGTAGTTTGGTGTACCAAATGTTCACCACGAGTGGCGAAGTGGTGTTAACACTTCAACACGAGTGGTGAACATTTGGTACACCAAGCCACTTTGGGTATATTTTATTTATACCATGACCGTCAGATTATTAAGAGTCGCTATTATTTTTTCTCGGTTTTACTGAACACCAGACGTATATACGAGCGAATCTGTTTTTCTTTACACGAGCATCGGTGGGCGGTACTTCCGCTGTCAATTTTATCGCCGAAACGAAACGAAACTGAGCCTTTTCGTTTTAATAACATAATAACATACTATTTCGAGTTATGCACGCGTCATTAATATGAGACAATGCATGTTTGTTAATTTGTGGCATCTTCTGAGGTAAACCCATTTAAAAACTAACGTAATAAATAATTGCCTCTTCCATTTCACTCTTCGCGAGGCGACGTGCGGTAAATTTAGACAAGTTTGCATTCAGGTCGACGTCACCAAAGGTCAACGTGGATGTAGTGCTACTGTAGGTGTAAATTTTTACTATTGAAATCCCATTGCTGGTGTGTTCAGCACGGTTGGTGTGTAAAGCTAAAATTTATGTCATAGGCTTTTCGTATATAGTAGAATAGGTTATCGTGGTATAAAACAGAATTCGCGGAACAACTTTTCCGGTCTCGTGTTCTTACTGCACGTTTTTCGCCCTTTGTTTATTGTCACCATTGATTTTGTTAATCATGTGCAATTTATTTATTTATCGGAGTTTAATAACAGTTTTGGAAGGCATGGTCAATTCAATTCAGTTCAATTCAATTCACTTTTATTCACAGTATATCAATTACATATAAAGTATAGTAGGTAAATTAAACAATTCATTTTAACATACTTCGATATACTGCAAGGAAGCGACATAGCAAAATTAGCTGTCTTCCTGTCGCCCCTTGTAAAAAAAATTTCTCAACAGCAGATCGTGCATTAGGAAACAGTTTTCAGGTTGAGCAATTTTGTATTATTAACAAAATGACCGAGCATATAAGGATCACAGTTACTGAGAAGAAAAAATGGATAGACCGAGAATACCTGATTATAGCGACTTGATTGTGTATCATACAAAGCATAGTTCAACGACGTACTGAGTCAAAGAATGTTATATATGTAACATGACTACGACCACCACCTATTCCAAAAGTGTTTAAGGTTGTAGCCAGGTCTGAAAGCCAAGATGCTTTTTTGAAGAGATCTCGGGTTTCAGGCCCTGTCTTACACGTTGTTGTAACTGGTCTTAATTTAGTATTCATGTACACCAAAGAACACAAATTAACTGAAACAGCGAGGAGTCTTATTTTGTCGGATAGTTTTATTGGTGAAACAAGCCGGAGAACTACTCTGATCCTCCGAGCAGCGGCCAATAATTGTCAGACTCCCGAACGTACCAAATGTGTACAGACAGGATTCGCAATGGTTGAAGATAAGTGCACTCTGAATGTGCGGTACGACTAAGAACACAGCAACACCGTGTCCCCAGGTGTGTAATCTGGATGAACTGGCTTTCCCGAGGACACAACGTAGTTTACAACCTGTCAGGATCAAACACTTGACTCTTCGTTTGAAGTCCAATCATCCAGTCACTACATATGTAATTAAAATCTGTATTTTACGGAGAGGCAATGCTTTTTGTGACTTTGTGTAAACTGTTAAGTACGCTTTACAATATTGTCGTTACAAAAGCGAATAGGGCATGTCGATCGGATCGCGACTGCCCAAGGACAAGACGCAGTTACCACTGGATCAGAATATACAGTTAAAACTAGAAGTCCTGTCACATTTAGCGCCGAAAATGCTCGTTACTTTATACGCCTTTTACTGCAGAAGAACAAGGTAGTCTGAAATACAGAAGTGCATTCGTGCTGTGCAATGCAAAATATAATGCGATATTAGCGAGGTCGCCAGTAAAATTACAAACAAAACCGATCAAACAGAAAACAAATTATCGATACTACAGTGTGTGGCGGGTGGAATACTACTAAATCGCCGTGGGATAGATGTTTCACTTAGAAATTATTTCCAACTTATGAGGACAAAACACAATGAGCACTTGCAAACTTTCATCACATGGACCACCGGGTTGCACAGTGGACTCTTAGATTTTAAGACCAATCCTCTAACCACCACCGATGTGTAATTATAATCTGGATTTCAAAGAGAGGCCATGATTGCCGTGACTTCGTCTGAACTGCTATCTACTGTTTACAGTACTGTCATTACAAAAAAAGCTGACAGAGCATCATTTCCACTGGATCGTGACTGTGTCAACTGGTCGGAATTCCCTGCCCACTTTCCTGCCCACCACACACAGGAAACTGACTTGTTCTATGAGGATAAGAATCAACGCTTTTAACCCATTACCCAACGTTACGGCCAGCACTGTATTCAAAAATCATCATTCAAGTTTTATTATTTTTATTTTTTTTTTCTTCAAAAACATAGTTTATGGCCCCTCACAGGAACGAGTTCGTTTCGATGGGCGGTCTTGGTCCCTAGAACTCTAGTGGTATCTTCCATGCCAGTTCAACAGCAGCAATTAGAAGATCCATATTCATTATTTGGGGTAGACCAATCAATATGTTCAACGTGCAGCCTTGGGCTGCACGTTGAAAATACTGATTGGTCTATCCCACAATATTTACTGAACAGCCATCTTATATAATGACGTTATGACGTATCATGTTCCAGACCGGAAAAGCGGCCGCTGGGGTTCAAAGGGTTAAGCTATGTTTTTGACGCATAAATGAAAAAAGTAAGTGATTCAATAATTTTATTTCCAAGTGTCGTCTGTATTTCGTGTTAGCTGAAGGGTTAAGACAAAAAAAAACTTTAAGTATTCAATATTTGTTTTTGACAAGTATCATCAAGTCGTGTTAATATTTGGGACTTGATTGAAAGAGAGAGTAATACAACAGTTTCTAAACTGTTGATTGAACTCCACAACAAAGGAAACGCCACTCTGGTTTGGTCAGCATGTAACAAAGAATCTGTCGTAAAGCGTATACTGTGGGGGAAATTAGCTCACTCAAAGCGCTTGTTAACTTTATACATTTATTCACATTTAGCGGCGGAATAACAAACCGAACTTCTTTCTCAGCCGGTATAGACAGACTGTTGAATTCAGGAAATACATGCATTTTATAGTAAAACAGTTACTCATAACAACGGTTACTTTTTAACATAAACCCAAAACAATAATTAAACCCTTTTGGGGAACAGGACTTGTTATCAAGCAGCTTGAACTATTATAGAAGGACAATTTCTGATTACCAGCTTATGTATACATTATAATATACTCGACAACAATAAAAACACTGAAATTACTGCTTAATCACCAAAACAATTAGCACCTGGGTTTTCATAATAATTTTAGAAAAGCATCTTGGAATTTTGTTCTTTTGAATTTCACTTCAAAACCAGACTATGACAAATCAGTGTTTTCACTTACTGCTACAATGTCTGTCAGAAAGGAGTACTTGAACATCCAATCCAATGTTATTGCATCATTTTCAAGAACATCCTGGAATAAAAAAAAATGGCCATCCTGGAATAAAAGTAATATATTCACTTTACATTTTGCTAAGTTGCTTTCAGTTCTTCATGGGCAACCCACGCTCTCAATTCTATCAATTAACATTCTTTCTGTTATTTGATCTATTTTCTCCGACAATGTGTGGGGAAGTTGAAATTAGTGCAAGGTAAAATTATAAGTTCTAAATATTAAATACACATTAATCAACTCCCTCGCCATAACAATCATGGGTTGCAATTTGTGAGCTGGACACGGCCTATATAAGCAGTGATGCTTGTTGCCGAATCCCATCTTGTGTTTATTCTTTATGGCATTATTATAAGTTATCTCCGTCAATATGTATGGTATATGGAGATTTAATTCCTGGATGTCGGTCTTTAAACGACGAGCCGCAGGCGGCCGCTTAATCAGATCGTAAGCCGCTACCCGTTCCGAGTATCGATCAAATCAATTCCGCGTATCAATCCGCATTAGCTGTTTACTTTCATGCATTAATTCAAACGAGTGGAATTATCGGTAGGAATGGTCAGATTCTTATTATTGATATTTATTTATTGGTGTTTAAGGTCACATACTTGTGCACAATAGCTAATCGTGACCGTGACAGTTTTACGGGTGATCAGATTCTTAAAAAACGCGTGTAATAAAAAGAAAATCTAGAGTTTTGGAGTGGATGCCGAAAATTATCTCATGAGTGACCGAGTGAAATGTTTATTTTTCGTGAGCGCATGCCCGAGCGAAAATAACCATTTTGTCTCGGTCACGAGTGAGAAAATTTTCCACTCAAAAACAGTAGATATCCTCTATATAGTAGTCATGACACAACTTCTTATTTAATATTAACACTTATCGTACCTGTACTCCAGATTTATCATACGGGCCTCCTAACAGACCGATCCGGAAAGTAGACGCCTCCAGTTGTTTGATTGACTGTATGTGTGATATAAGTCCAAGCATAAAATATTGTCTTGTAATAATACACAGGATTACTAGCAAGAGCGAACTAATATATAACATTCCACACCAATCAAAAATGACCCGATTTGAGAAACCAGTAGTACACCCCAATCCCTTAGCGTCCGATACCCGATTAAACAGAAGCAATTATAGTAGGATGAGCCTTCAGTTCAACACTGGCAACATCGTTGACGGACTATTTTTAAATAGAAGAGAAATTTCACTGGAATTTTCTACAAATCGTGCACCTCAATTACACATTGAATCCCTAGCGATAGCTAAAAATCGTCCCCTGAGTTACAATGTGTTCCAGTTGGCACATAGAACATATTGGAACTCGGGGGACGAAACAGTAACAAGGGTTCCTCTCGCAACTTTGGTTGGCGATAAAATTTGTTCTTTTTGTTGTTTTTTATAGACGTCGTGTAATAAACACAGAACGACATACGAGTGTGAATCAGCTAATCGATATGACACTTGTGCCTCTATTTTTATCCTTCCACCTTGACACTCGTGACATATCGATTAACCAATTCACACACGTGTGTCGTTCTGTGTATTTTCAACTCTACTGAGGTGGATTTAGGGTAGCAGTGAAAACGAAAAAATTAAATGTTTGGAGAAGTAAAAAAAAAACGCACGAGACGTTTATACTTGAACAATAAATCGAGTTATGAAAACGCATAACAAGATTGTGTCATTTGTGTCCAAAACACACAATGATGTTTACCAATACATTTGCAAATGATCCCGAATTAAAGCATCCATGTCATAACATTAATAAAGAAGCAGCAGTCAGGTGGCACATAGAGAATCCGAAACCCTCGTGCACATATGCAGACTATATTGCAAAATCAGAGCACAGTTTTCGCGATTCGAAATACATTCCCCAGACTCCTTTCGTGGAAAATGGTCTAACAAAACACGAAGGTGGTTCAATGGGAAATCAAAGCGGCTCATGAAACATCTGAAATATTCATAACATTATTGCAACATTTGAGTATGTTTTTGCCTTTCAAAATACACACCCTCGAAGTCTTTCCCGGCAAACGGTGTTACAAAATACAATTGCTCCGGTGGCACAACTGCATGCAGCGATAAGGAAGTGTTGGATACATAGGCTCTGTGAAAACAATGATTTTATTTTATGTTGTGGGGTTTTAACACAAAAAAATGGCTCTAACTGTGAACGTCATAGTTACGCTTAAGCTAATGGTCATCCGGGTTAAGCCGAAAACAAGCTTTTTGTTTTCATAGTGACTCGTCATTCCCGTCCTAACGTTTATTGAGAATTTGAAGCGAAATCCAATAGGTAAGAAGTTATGTAAATAAAATGCGCTCACTTCATATTTTTGCAGAGGCCGAGACACTTCCGTGCTGGTAAATTCTGTGAAATATAGATCACCCCTAAAAGTTTAGGTCGCATCTCTGATTACTTCATCTAAGTGGCAGGTCAAATTGCCAATCGTAGCGTGAGAACTATAAGGTTTTATCTTCAAGTGGAAGATAGAACCATATGATTCTCACACGACACAATGTTAATTTACACTACTTGAGGGTATTATGCACTGTTCAGTTATCAACAGAGAAAATGCCATGAATGATAGCGCGATTATTTAACTGAATACATAGAGAGTAATCGCTTGACTGGACTGGTGACGTGAAATAATTCATCAGAGGCGAGAGACGTTGTACAAACACGAGTGCGCGAATGCGCACGAGTGTTTTACAATATAGTCCCTCGCCTCGAATGAATTATTTCACGTAGCCAGTCCAGTCAAGCGATTACTCTGTTTATTACTTTTCATTATTAACGATAATTATATTATTTAACCCTTTACCTAACGTAACGGCCAGCGCTATTCTCAAAAATCGCCAATTAATTTTCATTATTTTTTCGTCTCTAAAACATAGGTTATGACCCCTTGTTGGAACGAGCTCGCCGCGCTCGTTCCAACGAGGGTCATAACCTATGTTTTTGAGACAAAAAATGAAAATAATAGTTATTCAAGAATTTTTTTGCAAGTGTCGTCTGCTTTTCATGTTAGGTGAAGGGTTAAAAAAAAGCAAAAAAACAACAACAATGAAGTCCCATTTACACCCAGGCAAAGTGTCTTCGTTTGCGCGCACGGATACATGACCCAATTGTTGATTGCATAATTCACTTGTGAAGTTATCGTTTATAATCAAACCCGGAAACCCCAGTGAATCACACTTTGGAAAGTAATGAAAATTTTAAATCCAAATTTTTCTAAGTGAATTTATCAAACATGTAGGGTGCGTTAGCTCCCTTACTACCATTATATTTTTGTTCTGTATTTCATTTGTAAATGTATTTTATCATCTCTTAGATGGGAAATATTTTACACACAGTCTAATCTGTTATTTATTTATTTATTTATTTATTGGTGTTTAAAGTCACATATTTCTGCAGAATGGCTAATCATGACCACGTCTAATCTGTTTATCCTCGCAAATATTACAACTATAAGTCGCCATATTTGTTTTGACAAATGTCTCTCATTTGTGTTTAATAAAATATAACTATTCTTGTACTTCGAACTATGGCTATGTTGGCAAAGGTTTCGAAAGAGTGAGCGAGTTTGGTATCGTTGTTTAATCCTATGCCTGACGAATCGCCCGCGTAATACAATCCGAGCAGTTGAATGCATGTTTTCGAAACATTTGAACACAACAATATCATGTAACCTCTCTTTGGAACGAGCTCTGCGGGGTAATGTGACAAGGTTTTGAAAAAAAAACTGAATAAAGATAATCATGTAATCGGCATCGAATTAGTTTTGTAACACTTTTGTAATTTATTTATTCTCTTATTGGAGTTTGACGACACTTTCGCCAGCCAGGGTCACCTCGTGTTGGACAGTTTTACAAATGGAGGAAGCCGGAGTACCCGGAGAGAAACACCAAACAACGGCAAGGAACTGTCAGACGTCCTCCACACAGGCAGGGTTAGCACTGGTTGAAGACTGCACCATCGACATGCAGTACGCCTTAGTACACAGCGACAGCGTGCCACCACGTGGGCAATCGGGATGATGTGCCTTGCTTAACGACACAACGCAGTTCCTGTGGCAGGACTCGGACCGTGGACCTCTCGGTTTGACGTTCAATGCCGTAAACACTGAGCCACTGTGCTCCCACCTTTTTAACCCTTTACCCAACGCAGACGATATCAAAATTTATTATTTTAAATATAATTTTTTAAATTTTTTTCAAAACATTTCAACAAAACCATATCAGATGACCCCTTGTTGGAACGAGCTCGACGAGCTCGTTCCAACGAGGGGTCACATGATATACTTTTGTTGAAATGTTTTGAAAAATAATATTTTTTCAACTACTGAATTTGCATATCACGCGGGCGGATGCGGGCGATTCGTTGGGTAAAGGGTTAATAAAAAATAAAAAGAAAGAGAGCGCGGTGGCCAGTGTTTAAAACATTGAACTTCAAAATTCCACGGTGCCATCTTAACCAACGGTAACTGCATTGTGTGTTTGAGGAAGGACCTTAATAGCTGTTGTGCTCGATGGAACACGGCTGTGATGTGCACTGCGGCGTTCTGCACGTTCTCTGTGCACTTACCTTCAACCAATGCTAACCATACTTGTGTGAAGTTACCACGTTGGGGAGTCTGACGGCTACGCGTCCTGCTCGGTGGTTGTCCGTAAGTACTCCGGTTTCCAAAAACGTTCAGGCACGAGGTGACCCCGGCTGCCAAAAGTGTCGTTAAACTCCAAGAAATAAATTAATAAATAAATAAGATGTGGAATTTGTGGTTTGAGAACACGTGATTAGTCCAGTGTGTTCATTAAAATTGTTACATTTTATTTATTTGATACAGTAATGACTCACGTTGGCACGAGCGCTATCATAATGATGGTCTTTAGCCCTTTGCTCTTTTCGATTCGCGTCTTCCAACAATCAAGAATAAACGTTATGGGACTTTCCTGTCCTCTGATCAGACAAAGTGTCATCTTTCGAACGTCTCTTTTTCTTTTTGATTTTGTAAATGATAGTAAATGATTATCGCCTGCATCATTTTCATTTCAGCTCTGAGTGATTGGGAACAAATTATGGCGTCTGGTGTTATTCTATCTCATTTAGCTTGTAGCTAATATTGAAATGCTGCACTAACTAGTTCCGCCTCATGTACTAAGTAATTATATTGAAAAGGGCATTCTGCTGAAACTGACACTTGTCTCCAGGCGAAGCCACACAAAGATGCAAATAGAGGTGCGTGCTTTAACACACATGACGCGAAGTCGAGTCTACTCGTTCGTGGGGAAGTGGTTTATTCATGTGTGTCCAACTTTTAGAATTTCAAACCTGATTCCACTTTCCGATTCTCACACATTGCTTAACCCTTTAACCCTGATTGTAAAGTCCTTAACAGTTCAGAAGCATCAACTAGTAGAATTTATATTTGTTACTTGGAAGACGACCAATCGCGATTTTCAACGTGCAGCCCTCGGGCTGCACGTTGAAAATCTTGATTAGTCTACCACAAAAAGTCACCAAGCATCTATCTACTTTATGAACTCAGGTCGTATCACGACCCAGGACCGGCAAAACGGCCTATATTTGTTACTTGGTTACAAATCACCTTTAAAATTAATGTAGCACTCTACCAGTTAACCTTTACCCAACGCAGACGATATCAAAATTTATAATTTTAAAAATCATTTTTTAAATTTTTAAATTTTTTTTTGACAAAACCATATCATGTGACCCCTCATTGGAACGAGCTCGTCGAGCTCGTTCCAAAGAGGGGTCACATGATATGGTTTTGTTGAATTTTTTTGAAAAATAATATATTTTCAGCTGCTGAATTTGCATATTACGCCGGCGGATGAGGCCGATTCGTTGGGTACAGTGTTAAAGTCTTCAACCAAACTACCTATATTTGTGCATGTTGCCACTAAGGTATAGAATTGCAAAGTTGCTTGGCGAAATGAGGAAAGTGGGAGGAGGTGGATGGGGGAGGGGATGGGGAGGGCCGGTCTGGGGCTGAAATAAGTATTTTTGAGGTACAATGTAGTACAAATGCATGTTTCTGTTGTTTTTTGCACATTTCATTCGTTAATGCATAATAAATAACCATTGGTTTAGCCTGACCATTGGCAATATACCAACACAACTGCTGTGAGAGTTATTGTCACCTGCGGCAATCACTTGTGTCCTTGGGCCAGACACTTCGAGGGCTGTACGTTGAAAATCGTGATTAGTCTTCCACAAAAAAGTCACCAAGCATCTATCTACATTATTAATTCAGGTCGTATCACGACCCAGGACCTGCAAAACGGCCTGTGTGGTTGCGAAGGTTAAGACAATATGTTATAGTCTCATTATCATATTAGTGGGATAAAATTTGCTCTGCCCTCAGACCCTGTAAAAAATTTCTCCACTGCAAATTTCGCCAAACATAGAGCCATAAAGGGTTAAATCATCACTTAGCATCCCCACAAATATAAGATAGACTCGTCTTATTCGCTCTACACAACTGTATATAAAACAACACCATTCAGGGCACATGGATTGAAAGGGTCATTTTTGACCTTAGTACAAATTGTTTGGATTTTCTTTGGAATGTACCTCCTTTTGGGGGATGAAGAATAGTGTGAATTAATTAAAAATGTTTTGTAGAAAGCAGTGAGAAAACTTACAATTATTTTTGACATCTTAACCCTTTACCTAACGTAACGGCCAAAACCGGCCAGCGCTATTCTCAAAAATCGCCAATTAATTTTCATTATTTTTTCATTTTTTGTCTCAAAAACATAGGATATGACCCCTCGTTCCAACGAGGGGTCATAACCTATGTTTTTGAGACAAAAAATGAAAAAAATAGTTATTCAAGAATTATTTTTGCAAGTGTCGTCTGCTTTTTAGGTTAGGTAAAGGGTTAACATTCCATCGTACATTCGACTACATAAGAAGTCATAGGTCAAACGGAGGATGCTGTTTTATTGCCTGGATTGAAGGCCTAACTTACCATTACTATTTGACATTTTTGGTCACTAAATATCATGAATTAAGACTCATGACACCTGTTGCTTTAAGATTATGCCGCGTCCTTCCACTGATTTTGTTAATCTCTTGATGTTTTCATGGCGAATTAAATATTTATTGTTTGGAATATTAATAAGTGGAGCGGGAAATAATACCTGTAATCTTTGTGAGTAAGGGACATCACATATTACATCAACAGTTGACTGCGAGAAAACTCCACAAAAAAGCGTGTAAAAAACAATCCATAACAGCGCCGAATTCCTTAAATTTGATTTGCGGCCTGACAGTTTGGTAATCTTATTGTTAACTCAGACGATGTCACTCCAAGATTTGAAATGGCATACCCGAGAACAGCTGGGACGTGAATACACTTTTAAGTAGTCATGTGATGAGCGACATCGCATTACCAAAATATCGCTAATGTACAAGTATAAAATCGCAGTTCGCGATATTAATAACCTTTGCGGTTATCAATCCAAACATTTTTCTTGATGTCTAGCAGGACCCCAACTACCGTTAACTCTACAAGTCGGCAACAGATAACTTCCTGTCATATGGAAAACCATATTTCAGATTCAAGTCTTGTTTATAATATGACTAGTTCTCAGTTAGTTCTAAGATATGGGGCGCGGGAACTCATTGCCTTGACCACTGAACGTCAGAACGGAAGGAGGTAGGTTCGACCATGACATACGTCATCTGTGTAGTGGTTAGTACGTTTGAGTGCCAGCTGATTGGTGTTCTTTTCGAGTACTCTAGCTTCCTCCATACTTAAAGCTGCCAAATACCATATTAACCTGGTTGTTGAAGGTGAACTAACTAACTAACTAACTAACTAACTAACTAACTAACTAACTAACTAACTAACTAACTAACTAACTAACTAACTAACTAACTAACTAACTAAATAAATAAATAGATAAAAATAATAATAAAAATAAATAAATAAAATAAATAAATAGACGACACTTACCAAAGCAACACGTTTTGACAAGGTGTGGCATGCTGGTCTTATTCACAAGCTCGAGCGAGTCGGAGTCTCTGGTGACCTTCTTCTCTCTTTAAGGTCTTATCTCACGGACGGACATCAACGAGTTGTCGTAGCCTCTGAAGGATCCCCATGGAAACCTATCAATTCGGGTGTTCCCAAAGGTTCTTTCTATACTTGGCCCCTTGTTGTTTCTTTTGTATATCAACGACATAACCGAAAAGGTCCTCAGTTCTATTCGCCTCTTCGCTGACGATACCTCCTTATATCTAATAGTGGAGAATCCTGATCAAGCTTCGATTCTGATGAACCATGATTTATCAACAATTGAACATTGGGCTCAAACATGGTTAGTTGAGTTCAACCCGCAAAAAACGGAGAGTATGCTGATCTCACACAAATGTAATCCCAAAGTGCATCCACCATTACGTTTCAGCGGTACTCATATTTCAGAGGTTACTAATCACAAACCCTTAGAAATAATACTAAATAGTTCCTGTACATGGAATGATCATATTGATCACATTTGTTTTAAAGCCTAGTCGCATAAGTTTACCTTCGACCGTAAGGTTTTAAAAAAAAATCTATTTTCCTTTTATTAGGCCTCCCCATGAGTATGCAGATACCGTATGTGACAACTGCTTAGAATTTAAGGCCGCAGATTTTGAGAAAATACAAATAGCTGCGGCAAAGATTGTAACCGGTGCGACCATTAGTGCGAGTAAGTCTTTGCTTTATTCCGAGACCCTCTGGGACCCTCTTCTAGAAAGACGCCGCAAACACAAACTTGTACAGCTTTTCAAGATGTACTACCATATAACACCCCATGTATTTCTAACAAAGTACCGCCGATTATCTCCTCGACTAGACAACGTCCCAACCTTCGATCGGCGTCACAACCATCGAGTTCCGTTCTGTCGCACCAATTTGTCACCAACTAATGGAATAGCCTACCGAGAGAATTCTTCTCTAAGTAATTTTAAAAAAAATGTCCTCAACAATGGCAACCTTCGTCCGCCGATATTTTATAGCAGCAATAAATCCCGTGTAGCCCAGGTACACCATTGTTGGTTGCGACTGCGTTGCAGTAACCTGAATGTCCACCTATATGAAAACCATATATCACGTTCTCCCTTGTGCCAATGTGGACTGGTCAAAACACCTGAGCATTTCCTCCTTCACTGCCCAGTCTATGCAAATTTCCGCAACAATACAATCAATGATCTGCCTTTTACTCCAGATTTCCCAACGTAACTGTTTGAATCCGAATTGTTGAACAATGTCGAGAATCTTCTTATTTTTGAAGTTGTACAAACTTTCATTATGGTATGTGGACGCATTGGGTGAAGCAACCCTCTCTGAACCTACTCTGATTCAATCCATCAGAATCAACACAATCTTAAACATGTTCAAATACCTTAGCAAGCTGGTATTGTTCTTCTTCCTGTATCACGCACACACTGGTTTCTGTCCAGCACAGCGTCACGGGGAATTTATATTCTGTCTTCGAGTTGGCTTATTATCCCCCTCCCCTTCGTTTCCTTTCCGCTTACTGTTCAACCTTCACCCTTTCGTCTATTCTCTCTCGGGACGTAGGACAATCCGCAATATTTATGTAACGCGGCATACAAAGATTTGTCACGAACACTCATGGAGTTGTCTTGTAATCGTGCAAGAAATTCGCTGTGTGTTTTTCTTCCTCCCGTGTTTTCCTCGTTCGGAGCTTGCTTCCGAATGCCGGTTGTGGGATATTGAGAGTCCATACAGGAAAATCGAGTGCCGCCCCTGGCCTCGCCTCACTTCGTGACTTCCCGGTCAACTTGTGGGTAATCAACATGGCACAGTGTGTCTACCTGTATCCTTATTCGGCATGGTTTGTATCTTATGTCCCATACCGCCTCGACTTCTCTTGTTCCTCCTATTAGTTTACGCAATTTCCAATAATATACTAAACAAGCAAAGCATCCGTTTGAACCTTTACCCAACGAATCTGCCGCATCCGCCTGCGTAATATGCAAATTCAGCAGTTGAAAAAATATTATTTTTCAAAAAAAATTTCAACAAAACCATATCATATGACCCCTCGTTGGAACGAGCTCGTCAAGCTCGTTCCAACGAGGGGTCACATGATATGGTTTTGTTGAAATTTTTTGAAAAATTTAAAAAAATGATTTTTAAAATAATAAATTTTGATATCATCTACCGTTGGGTAAAGGGTTAATTAACTTGCGTAACTATTATCTTACTAGTGAGACGACTCACAAAAGATCGATGCTCACTGTCGAATCCCTTACATATAACACGTTCTCTTTGTTATTTCATGTACAGTTGCATTTGATTTCGCTCTGTTTCGTCTTTCTTTTCGAACATGATGTGTACATATATGATTCTTTTTCATTGAAATAAAATATTGTTTAAACTAACCGTACATGCATAATTATTATGTCAGCGCTTGAGATCAGCCAATCAGCATGGATAAATTGTGCCGGCCTATGAAGCCATCGGTGACTCCATATGAAATCAATATTAGGTGTGTGTCCACCATATTGTTTTTAGAAATAAAACACAATCGCCTAGTCTCAAAAATGGCAATCTTACAGCAAACGTTCTGAATCGTCCAACAGGTCAATCGTACTGATCGATAATCACTTCAGCACGAAACGATTTCCAGACAGAGTTACTCCCTTTGCATTGTAAAGTTACATCTGCGTGTTTACATTTTCAAAAGTACGATATCTAAGAAGAAAATAAATTACCGGGCCTAAAAATGATAGTTTACAACCCTTTGTTACAGGTCTTCATCATTATCACTAGTTCCCACCACCCTTTGACATACGTTTACTCGACTAACTCGAGAAGGCTTCTTAGTTACAAAGTGTCGAGCCAAAGGCCTATTTGAATGTAAGCTAAATTACGCATGGCGTTTACTGAGAACTGCCACAAACATGAATACAATTGATCTCAAGCTTTCAGTTCATGATCATATAGAATTCGTCGCAGAAAAGCAATCGCCGTCAACATTGTCGTATACGACACTGTCGACGGCGATTGCTTTTCTGTTGCGAACTCGGTGTTTCTTTTTAAAGTTATTTATGTGTTGCATTGTTTGATTTGAAGGTAAACTCTTAGCTATATTACAAGCATCAGGGAAACCTGGACAAATTATATGTTGCCGAAACACTGCGAAACTTTGGAAAACGTTTCAAACTCCTCATAATTTGGGCGCAATTATCTTATTTGGGCACAGCGTTCACCGTCGTTAGTTGGGAAGAATTTAAAGGCCTGTATACACGTAAACGAATTTCTAAACACGTTGTATGACTAATATTCTATTGCATCACAGTCCCCTTGTCATTCATTCATCAAGTAAATGAAGGAATAAATATAAAATGTCATCATAATATGTTATTCCTTCATGAAGGTACCGTAAAGCCAAAGTTGTTTATCGTCGTCAAACCTATCACAGATGGGAGCGTGGTGGCTCAGTGGTAGACTGTTGGACATCAATGCTAGACATCCCGAGTTCTATCCCTACCTGGGACAACCCGCGTTGTGTCCATGGGAAAGGCACTTTATCGCGATTGCCTACATGGGGGCACGATGGCGCCGTGTACTAAGGCGTACTGCACGTCGATGGTCCACATGTCTTCAGCCGCTGTAAACCTGCTTGAGCGGAGCTTGAACATAGTTAGAATGCTGAGGAGCTGACAGTTGCTCGTCGATGCCCGGTGGTTCTCTCCGGGTACTCTGGCTTCCTCCACATGTAAAACTGTCGCGGTCACGATTAGCCATTGTGCATAAGTATGTGACCTTAAACACCAAAAAATAAATAATAAATACCTATAATAGTTTACGTAAACTGTCCAAATTTTATGTGATGTTAATTAATGGTGGGAATTTATTGCTAATATTTACTCCCGATTTTCAAATGCTAATTGTACATTGAAAATGGAAGCCCTGCCACAATTATCGCAGAAAATGCTCGTTAGTTAATGCGCTCCTTACTGCAGAAGAATTAAGTAGTCTGAAATACATAAGAGCGTTTGAGTTGTCCAATGCAAAATATAATGCCCCATTAGCGAAGTCAGTAGTGAAACCACGAACTAAACCGATCAGACAGAAAGAAAATATCCATACTACAGTATGTGGCGGGTGAATTTCTTCTTAATCGCCGTGAGAAAGATTTTCACTTAGAAATTATTTACAGCTTCTTGGAACAAAACACAAGTAGCACTTGCAAACATTCATCACATGGGCCTCCGGGTTGCACCCGGTGGTCCATATGATGAAAGTTTGCATGTGTTTCTTGTGCCGTGATGAACAAAATTATAAATACTTTTCGAGTGGAGAATATATGGATCTGCGATTAAGTAGCATTCCATTCTCTTTATTCCGTATATACAGGCGAATTGTAATATTTATTTACGTCATTGCATGTACATGTATCCCAGTAGACGTAAGGCATGATGTCAATATTGTTAGTGATCATAAGACGGAGCTACCGCTCTCTCAGTTGTTCTAGTGTAGTAGGAGAGGTAATCTAACAAATATAGACTACATTTGTATTTGTTTTGCACGGCAAATAGAGACACAAGCAACAAACCCACTTTTCTCAGGACATTGAAACAAATATTTACCTGCAAGCTTCCTTTCGGACAAAATCTAAACAACATACATGCCGCAGAATTATCAAAGGTGGCGCCAATAAACCCATTAATGTTCTCATGTGACATTTCCTTCATCTGTATAAAAAGATATAAAATGGTTACCATAAATGAAATGTTAAAAGTAAAGATAATTGCATGTACCTAGAAGATTAGAACAATTTTTCGTTTAGGGCCAAAGAGTGTCAATATCTTTCAAAAATACGCGGTGATAATTCCGGTCATTGGCGTTTTTCAATTCGGTGCGTAAGATTGTGACGTAACGTAAGCGTCACACACATCTGTTTATTTAACATCAGCAGCTGAAACCGAATGAATGAAACAAGTAGATGTCACAGTGTTCAAAATGCAATGATGACGAATTAGAAACAGACTAAAGCAAGATCTGCGATCATAGACAGCAAAACTTGGTGCACCATCCGAGCGATGATGATTGAAGTAACACGATTTTAGAGAGTTTGTCTCATATTTCTCGGGTCTCAATTAGTGATTGGCAGCGCCATGGGCCGCTGATGGCTGAATGTCTGTTAATCAGTAATAAGGATCTGATAACGAAGTGAAACGTCTTCAAAATTCATGTTATTGGTGAATTATCAATCATATTCTACACACACCCATAATAGTCATGTATCATTTTCACTTTAGAAGGTAAGTTTTGTTGTTGTTTCATTGGAAGAAACACCTGCCAAGCTCATGTTGGTAGTTCCTAATTAATGGAATACTCCACCCTTGTCAGATGACATGTTTGATCACGAAACAACAAACAAGCAGCAGGCGGACAGACAGACAAACAAACAGAAAAAAATAGCTAACAAAAAAACATTTTTCTAATATGAATACTATTTCAAACAAAAAGATTATTCTGCCCTTGTGATGTTCCTGCACTTTCTCCTTAAAATGTTGATTGTAATAATAAACTCGTCCCCCTAGTTTCAGTGTGTTCTATGTGCCCACTGGCACATTGAACACGTTGGAACTCAGGGGATGAACTGGTTTCCCATGAGATCCCAGGAAGAGGAATAGTGTATTATATAGAGTCATAAACCTGTTCCATTTTATTGGTAAATATGACCTGTAACCACATCCCGGGATGAAAGTTATCTACAGTTATCACCATGGGTACGAACAGTTAGTCAAACTTGATATTATGTTTCTGTTGCTATCATGATACAACCACAGATGCTGAAAGTGAGCATCGAGATTAATAAATAATTAAATAATAGCCCAATAAATAATATTTTTTTATTACTTTTCAAAGTGTGATTTACTGGGATTTCCCGGTTTGATTATAAACGATAACTTCACGAGTGAATTATGCAATCAACAATTGTGTCATGTATCCGTGTCCGCAAACGAAGACGCTTTGCCGTGGGTGTAATAGAGAATTCATTGTTTTTTTTTTTTAACCCTTTACCTAACATGAAAAGCAGACGACATTCGCCAAAAAAATTCTTGGATAACTATTATTTTCATTTTTTGTCCCAAAAACATAGGTTATGACCCCTCATTGGAACGGGCTCGACGAGCTCGTTCCAATGAAGGGTCATAACCTGTGTTTTAGAGACAAAAAATGAAAAATTAATGAAAATTAATTGGCGAGTTTTGAGAATAGCGCTGGCCATTTTTTGCCGTTACGTTAGGTAAAGGGTTAAATAATATAATTATCGTTAATAATGAAAAGTAATAAACAGAGTAATCGCTTGACTGGATTGGTTATGTGAAATAATTCCTTCGAGACAAGGGACTATATTGTACAACACTGGTGCGCATTCGCGCACTCGTGTTTGTACAACGTCCCTCACCTCTCATGAATTATTTCACGTAACCAGTCCAGTCACACGATTACTCTCTATATCAATTATCTTTGAAATTTCTGTTCTAAAACATTCGGTAGAATTAGTCATTAAATTTTATTGAATAATCTACAGCCTTTGAAATGAGAAACCGAAGGGCTACAACAATTCGTTCCAAAGTTGATGTCCCATTGAAAGAGTCCATTATATGCATTCCAAATCTCATTTGCCCGTCGACTGAGGGCTGACACAGGGACCTTCGTTAACGGCCCTGCTATTCGTACAGCTAATACGGAACTAAAGAATAACATTCTGCCTGCTACTACGCTGTACCTGCTCATTGCCACATGTGAGGTGCTAAGTGAAGGACAAGTCACTCGGCCCACGGTTGGGAATTAAATACATAACCTCCATGTGTGAGGGTTGAGAGATTGTGATATTATCTGCATCCTGATACCCGTTACGCTTCTTTCGAGTGATTGTATTGCCTCTCTCTCAAACTGAGCTTTGAGGCGAATACACACTTAATTATCATCCGTACAAAAATGGAAATCGAGGCATGTTATCGAATGATATCCCCAAGGGGTAGAACACAGGTGACAGAGAAAACGGTCAAAGGGTTGAACCTTTCAGTACGCCATAGCTTAGTAGTATGCCCTTAGAACAGGTTCTTTGACTCTTACCCGTAGAGGAGTACGAGCCTCTGGGTAATTGTGTCAAATACCGAGCCCCGGTATAAAAGTACTAGACGAAGAGAAAAAAAGGTCCATCCGCAAAGGAATGTCATTTTGAACACACAAAGCGGTGTCGGTTGGTATTCAGTGGCCAAAATTTAGACTGCAACGATCAGTAGCGTGTCGGGTGCTCCGAAGATATTCTGGAAACAGACTACATGTTCCAGCAATTTGGAAATGAATGTTAAGTTGGACACTGGGCGATAATTTTTCAAAACGTGGAGATCGAGCTCTAGCTTCTATAATATCGGTTTTACTGGCGTCTTCCTCTTTGTTGTTGAAAAAGTAGAAGATTTTAACGGCTTGATGAAAATAACGTCTAACAAGCATTTAAGGGCCAAACTGCTAAGGTCTTTGTTAGTCAGAGAGTGAATCGAATTTAAGATAACACAAGTTGCGGTTCATCACTGCAATAATCATTTGAACCATTAGCCTGGCCAAACTTCTAACTGCAACGGAAACCAAATATATGCCGTTTAGTTGTCTGATACTCTGTAGTGGTGTGTGAAATCAATACATTTGTGTGATTTGGTAAAAATCAGCCAAGCAGGCGAACTTCACAGAGTAACGCCTGTCAAATGGGGATGACACGAGGTCGGGGAGAAGCTTATGTTTCATATAATTGTACAGACAATACTGTACTGAGTATATTGAAACAGACTATACAGTCAACAGAAAGTGACGTCAGAAGAAGTTGAGAGGAGTTAGTTTTGAAGTAAAGTAGACAACATGACAAGAGGTCTTTGATATGCCCGTTTAGATAATTTTATTACACGTCTGTTCTATGAAATCTCCATCTACAGCAACACTAAACCGTGCGGAAAATGAATATCTGTCCCGCACATATGTGCGGAACGGAAATCGTTGACAGACTACTTTTAAATAGAAGCAACATTTCACTGGAATTTTCTACAAATCGGGCAACGCAATTACAATTTGAATCGGTAGCGATAGCTGAAAATGTGGATAGCGATAAAATGTGTTCTTTTTGTTGATAGTTGTCAAATGAAGTGCTGAGTGTCCTTCTAGTTTTTTTTCATAGACGTGAAGGCGTGTAATAAACACAAAACGACACACGTGTGTGAATGGTTTAATCGATATGCTCTCTCGTTCTATCCTTCCGCGCTGGCACTCGTGCCATGTCCATTAAACCATTCACACACGTGTGTCGTTCTGTGTTTATTACACGCCTTCACGTCTATAAAAAAAACTAGAAGGACTGTGGTCTCTCGTTCTATCCTTCCGCGCTGGCACTCGTGCCAAATCGATTAACCCATTCGCACACGCGTGTCGTTCTGTGTTTATTACACGCCTTCACGTCTATAAAAAAACTAGAAGGACTCTGGTCTCCCGTTCTATCCTTCCGCGCTAGCACTCGTGCCAAATCGATTAACACATTCACACACGCATGTCGTTCTGAGTATGTTTGCAGTTTAGTAAATATTTCATGGTAGCAGAGCAAACAGCTGAAGAAAGATATATAGTAGAGATGGGCGGTATTGGAAATTTGAGATCGGAATAGGTTTCGGAATTTTAAGTGGGTATATTTCGGTATCGGTTCGGTATTCGGTATTTGACTTGACTGTGATTTGGCGATTGTACCAAAGGAGAATCCAGATCAGGAAAATACAGAATAAGTTGGTCTTGTATCATTCTACCACAGCGCCAGAAATGCCACTGCCAGGTAGCTCAACAGTGGCATTTTTTGCGAAAACAAATCATACATGTATGTATGCCAATTGTGTGACTTTTTCCAAGCGCACCTTAACATTTAAAGCCCTATTTGAGGCATATGCAGTTTCAGAACATATGCTCTGACTATGTCATCTTCCAGAGGTCCTTCTGACAATAGACGAAGTGCCTTGGCAGTGATTTTTAGATAAGTCTTGGTTGCCTGTTAAGGCAGCCGAGACTTGGCGGTAAATACTGGTAAGCAGCTGGGCATGTACAGTGTACAGGGTTGTAGTCTAGTGAGAAATCAGGACAACTGCCTAACCCTGGGGGTTAACAAAACTGAAAAGAATTCAGCCACTTCTTTCATAAAAATGAACCCTTCAGCTGATATCATGTCTCAACAGTGCCTTATAAATAGTGAACATCCGTTGCGGATTTCCTACCTGCCAAAAGAAGCATTGAATGTCGGTTTATCCTTAAAAGGAATGCAAGAAATGTTGCATTTGCTTTAGATAATTCCGATTTGAATACAGCTGACAGAATGAAATTTTCAAGATTCTATTGACACAAGTATTTAGATGGATGCCATTGATTGGGCATGTGTAACTTACTCTGACATTGGTGGCTTCCGTCGCAGAGAATACATGGCAATTGCAGATTATAATGCTGATTTTGGAAATCTATCTCAGCGAAGTAAAAATTTTGTATGACGTTCTAGATGTTTTTCTTGCATCTAAGCTTTTGGACAGCGCAAATTTAAGCTATCTTATTCATATATGAAATCTACATTGAAGCGCTCTTTCATTGATGGACGTCATGGTAACTTGGTGTTTTTTTATCCCTGTTTCTTTAGAGATTGAACCCACTGGCATTGTTTTTTCCATTGAGACTTCATCATATTGTTCAAAGAATTGTTTTAAATACCGAACTAATTTTATGTCTGGTGTACCAAAAAGAAGAAATTCACTCAACAAATTTGTTCAAAGAACAAATTGAGCTAAATGCGAGTCTGTTTCCCATTATGAAAATATTGTCATCATAAAGGTAAATCTATGAAGTGTGATGCTAATGAAAATGTAGCTAAATCTGTGAACATAACTCATTTTACGAGGTTTTTGTTGTAGAAGCTTCTGGTACAACGGCACCTGATGCCGCCGACACTACAACTGTTTATGAAAAGCATTGTATCTTGGATTATACTGAACATCTCTCAACAAAAAATCGAAAGACATTTAGGTTATTACCACTGTATGGGTTTCCGAAATGGTGTATTGAAGTCGAGACCTGGTCTCTGGGCATATATTGAAGAGTCGAGATCGAGACTTCAATACCATCCATCTCGGAAACATACTTTGTGGTAGTAACCAATTTATCTTACAATATTCCTCCTCCCCTTCTTGACTTGTTCGTGTACATTTGATCATTCAGCGTCACTGAATTGATTTTTTATGAATAAAGATCATGACCTCATGGTAAAGCGTTCGTGTGCTGTGCGTGACGTAACCCCTAATCACTCATTGTTCCACTTGTACTGTAATCGCCGAAGTTAAAAGTAGTGTTCCAGCTACGTTTTGTTTTTCAAGTTTAACGCACGGTAGGCCCATCTAAAAATATCATCATAAGAAAAAAGTCCTGTTTAATTTATTTCGTTTAGTTGGTTTATTTATCATTAAATTAATATTATCAAAAAGAGTGTCTCACAAAGTCCAACCCCACGTCCTCGTCGTGTGAGATGGAAACAGGTAAGGCTGGCCAACGGGGCTCTGGTGAAAACTAGTGAGCTAATCCCCCTCTAAGTGGATAAAGAGATTTACAGAAACGCAGAGAGATAGCCACAGAACTACGGGAGTAGATGGTCAAGGAGCCCCAATTCAAGAACGCAAGCACTAGTGGGATAGACTCCCGTCAGCTCCAGAATCATCAGTGGATCAATACATCAAAAGAGAATCCCACTAACTTCTATAAAATAGGTTACACACCAACAAATGATGCCAAGAAACAAATAAAAGACATCTATTTTGAAGCTTCAGAATGTGTATGAAACAGAACTGAAAGAGAGCTAGTAATTTTGATAAGAGACCAAAATGCAAAATTTGACAAAGACAACGGAAGCTATACAACGATCATGGGAAGACATTGTCTTGGCATAATGAATGAAAATGGACAGCACCTTGTAGATTTCTGTGGGGGAAAACAACCTGGTGATCGGAGGAACCATCTACCCACATAAAGAGGTACACCAGATTACATGGGTATCTTCGGACAATAACACCTACAACCAAATAGACCACACTGTGTAGGAAAGAAGATCAGACGATCTCGCCTAGACGTAGGATCCAACATATATGCAAACGCTGGATCAGACCATCATCCGATGATTGGTCAGCTTCAAACAAAGATAAAGAAGACGACTGCTAACGTTAACTCGAGAGTAAAATTTGATACATAGAAATTGAGAGAGAAGGAATTTCAAGAAAACTTCAAGGTGACGATAAAAAAAAGTTTGAAGCTCTTCAAAACTCAGAGGCAGATGAATCAATGTGGGATGAATGGCAAAAACTAAACGAAGTGTGGATAACAACACGCAAGGAAACTCTGGGCAGACGGAGAAGACAGAATAAACTTGGATCACACAACGAAACTCCAAACAAGATGGAGGAAAGAAAGAAAATTAAGAACAAACTGAACAATGCAAGAACGAGAAAAACAATATACCAACAAGAATACCAAGGTAAGCATAGAGAAGTAAAAAGAAGTGTTAAAGGGGATGAAAAAGTAATTCATCGAAGAAATGGCCTCAAGTGAGGAAGCGCTTGCGCAAGTGAAAACTAAAACAGCATAGATTTTCTTTTTATTCTATGCAACGTGACAGTTTACTGCGCCAAAAGTTGCTGATCGTTCCTTCAATGCAACGTTCAAGGCGACGTCAAGCGCTCGTGAAAAATAAAACAAAACTTTCAGGTCCACACTCATGAGATAATTCCAAATACCGACTAAAATAGAGTAGATTTTCTTTTCTATTATATACTACGAGACATTTTATTGCACAATATTCAGCCCAATTTGACCCCAAATGCGCCCGTTTCAAAACAATAACAAAGGTAAGCTGATCGTTCCTGCAAGGCGATGTGACGCGGCGTAGCATGACGTCATTTAGGAAGCTTCCGGGGAATATTCCCCGATATCCATCGAGTCGATATCGAAAAATACCTTTTAGATAATTTGCAATAATTCACAGGCTATCATATAATAAAAGTCATTATATAGAGTGAAGATAATGATAAAATTTCAATAGTGGAGTGAGTTGGAAATTTAGGGAATTGTTCGTTGTTCACTGGCTGCAGAAGCTTTAACTCTGTCTGACGCTACAGTAGAACATTGAACACACAAAAGCCTGCGCTAAAGACATTCCTTGACCAATGAAATTCATTATTTACAACAAATCTTTGTTCGAATCCACTTATTCAACTAATCAAATTCCCGAGAAACGTCTACGAATTGAAATAAGTGGAATAAATTAATCAATTCGTTCCAATCAAATTGCAGTTACATCGTCGCCTGAGTGCTAGAATGTTCTATGTCCCATAGGACATAGAACATTCTAGCAGTCAGGCGACGACATGGAAACACTCGCCTGCAGACTGCCTCGGCAAACGTGTCTCTTCTTCGACACTTTTGGAAATATAGGAGATAGGAGTAACTGGGTAAACTTTTTATTCCAACTGTCTGATTATATATATGCACATGTATTTACCAGAGAATGTGAATGTGCTGAATTTCAAGTTTGGATTCATTTAACTTTAAAAAACAAGAAGAAAGAATCTGTTACATATAATGCAATATACTATGCTGCACTATGTATGTAAAACATTGTGACACCAGCAGGCCTTTAAATTCTTCCCAACTAACGACGGTAAAACCTGTGCCCAAATGAGATAATTTCGCCCAAATTATGAGTAGTTTGAAACTTTTTCCAAAGTTTTGCAGTGTTTCGGCAACATATAGTTTGGCCAGGTTTCCCCGATGCTTGTAATATAGTTAAAGCTTACCTTCGAATCAAACAATGGAACACATAAATAACCTTAAAAAACCCACAGAGTTCTCCACAGAAAAGTATACGACACTGTCGACGGCGATTGCTTTTCTGTGGCGAATTCTATAGGATCATGAACTGAGAGCTTGAGATCAATTGTATTCATGTTTGTGACAGTTCTCAGTAAACGCGTAATTTAGCTTACATTCAAATAGGCCTTTGGCTCGACACTTTGAAACTAAGAAGCCTTCTCGAGTTAGTCGAGTAAACTTTCGTCAAAGGGTGGAGGGAACCATTGATAATGGTGAAGACCTATAACAAGGGGTTGTAAACTATCATTTTAAGGCGGGGACCGAAAACTTAAAACAGACGCCAAGAAGAAGAAAATACCGGTGATTTTTCGCCAACCATGCAGGTCACATCCATATCTGCCATTGTGCCCAAATTAGACTGATCTAAAGGTCTGGACGCCAGTGACAGTTGAGAGGAGTTAGTTTTGAAATAATAAAGTCAATATGGATGAAAGTCTATGTGGTATCAGTTCAGATAATTGTAAGTAATTTGGTCAAGGTTTCAGTTGTGTATGCTTATTATGGGAAATAGGTGGAAAGAGATATAACCAAAACGTTCATTTCTGTGTGCTGTGCTGTGAGTAGAGGTGCGGGGGCTGATGAGTGGGATCAGCTAGCTATCACGGCGCTAATGGGGGCCTTATCTTCTGAGAACCCCAGCAAAATGTCAAGGAGTTGTTATTAACCCTTAAGCCCCCATATAGCCCCAAACCGCCACTTTTATATTGCATTGAAGCAGGTGCTCCCTTGTGTAATCTTTTTTATTACTCTTGTGTGTAAACTGAATTTTCCCTGGCAGTGGTTCTACATCACTCCTGGCTGCCTGTATAGGCAGCCAGCAGTGATGTAGAACCACTGCCAAGTCATCAATAACTATGTAAGCAGAAAAAGGCTATAGATACTTTAAAATTAATCTGAGGACTTAAGGGTTAATTCCCGGGCACGCAAGTTTGAATTTCAAAATGCTCATAATTCAAACAGATCTCCATGTAAATTTCTATCGATTATCAAATCAGTACAAACATAAAAGATGCACAAGGTAAATAAACTCTGCCACAAAAGTATATGAATATTACATCCGTATAATGCATATATGTTACCACCATTCAGTACAACATTCCGAGATGTATTGAATCAAGACCTCGTCTCTTGGAATATATGGACGAATTCACCATCTAGAAAACCCACTTGTGCAATAACCAGTTTATCTTGCAACATTCATTCCTTTCCTTTCTTGACTTGTGTTCACATATATTTTGACAATCATTCGGTATCAGTGAAATAAGGTTTTGGGTATGAAGATCATGACGTCATGGTATTACGTTCTCGTGCTTTGCACGAGGTAATCCCCATTCATTGTTCTCCTTGTACCATAACCGCTGTTTATTTTTTTGCCTGCGTTTTATTTTCCATTTTAACGCACAGTATGTCTATATAAAAATATTTTCTAGGCAAAACATGATCTAGTGTAAATTATTTCGTTGAATTGGTGATCTATTTGACATTTAATTACTCTTATCAAAAACTGTGGACTTGAAATGTGTAGTTTTCGACGAGTGCAGTTAAAAAACGTTCTCTTTCTGAATAAATGCTCGTAAGTACGGTTGCTACCCTCAATATAGATTTGTGTTTTGTCTAGACGTTTTCGCTTGTATTGAGAAAAAAAGGAATTCTTGTTGTAAGATAAACACGTATACAGTACGTGGAGAGTGTATTATCATTAAATCACCCGCAGGGCGGAGATTCCACCCAAGCAATAATTGCAAATTTGTTGCAAAGCATGACCAGCACAGGCAAAGTTTTAGCCAATGGACCTCCGGGTTAAACCCGGAGGTCCATTGGCTGAAACATTGCTTGTGTTTTTGTCGATGTGTACAAAATTTGAAAGTTATAGCTCGGGTGATAACTCCACTCCGCGGGTGATTCGCTTACAATCCACTCTCCACGTACTGTACGTATTCACGTGTTTGTGTTGCTTCCATTGGATTTATTTCATTACTTTTTCCATTTACATGGAGTAACGTACAAACGAAAAATATTTAAAAAAACATGAGTTTATGTTACGAGTCCGTGATGGGTATTTACAAATTATAATGTTCTCTCCCCCCCCCCCCCCCCGCCTCTCTCTCTCTCTCTCTCTCTCTCTCTCTCTCTCTCTCTCTCTCTCACCCTCGCGATTCAAGCTATGTGGTAAACTTTCCGTACAAGGAATGGGAGGCAATTCATAAATTGGGACGGGGAGTCAATCATCATTGTTCTACCAGGCATGGATGAGTGTATTGTGTTGTGCCTCCACCCCTAATAGAATAAGGTTGTCCAGTCGAGATAAACGTCAACAACGCTGAACATTATAGAATGCATAACAGAACGACGGTGATCAGTCGCATTCCACAATATTCAACATTATCAGACAAAATGTAAAAATACGTGATTTGGCAATACTTTGCATACAAAGTCCTGGCTGCGACGAAAATTGTGCCCTATAATGTGGATCAACATGTAGCGTTTACCCAGAACTTCCCCCTCCTGCAAGGCGCACTCTTTACGAAATTAGCAAAGAGATCTCCCTTACACCGAAATGATTTGGTGCGTACATTATTGCAGGAGGGGAAGCCCAGGAACGCTAGATGTTCAAGGATATAATTATTATTATAGGATTTTTGTAGTCCTGATTTTATGCATGCACGGCTAGTTATAACGTTGCTCACTATGAGAACCACAGGAAGAAGAGTCGTGTTCTATTACTGTTGACAAACGAGTTCCGCCTTTCCGGTATAATAAATAAAACTCGCTTACCTACGAAAGTCCACTAAATGGGAAAAAATATTTTAAAACAATTGGCTAAACAAGATTTTATATATGTATTACGGTCACGCTATGAGCATATATGTTGGAAATGACATTAAGCTTTTGAACTCTTGTAGCATCTTCCATGTCAGTTCAATAGCAGTAACTGGGAGAGTTCATATTCATTATTTGGGTTAGACCAATTCATATTTTCAACGTACAGCCTCCAGGCTGCACGTTGAAAATATTGATTGGTCCACCCCAAACATTCCCTTAGTAGCCACTCTGCTTAATGAAATTGTGATGTAGCATATTCCTGGTCCGGAAAAACGGTATTTCGGGTTCATTGGGTTAACCACAAGAAACACAAACAAAACACCCCAACGCTGTTCACAGGCGTTGTACATACGTTCTGTTACGCACCTGTATCAGATCGAAAAGCATACATTTAGTGAGCTGGAAATGTCTTTTCAAATGTTTGTTGAAACTCTTCATATATACTTGCTCTCCTCTGTATAAGGCATATTTGGAGCTGATGGAGTTACTATTCAAAGACGCATGCGATGGCCTTCTGTCCATATACGACCTTGGTGATATGCTTCGGAATGTTCCCTGGAAACAAACGTTATGATTATGTACTATACATAAAGAGTATTTTACAAAAGAAGCTTGAGCTGAGACACTGTCACATTCTGACTCGGCTAATGGACCTCTGGGTGGAACCCATATATCAGCTGTTTGCAAAGTTATTTGTTTGTAGCGTCCAGGCATTAACATAATTTCAGCAAAAAATTGGGCCGATAAATGTATATTATCTGAAAATCATATAGATTTTGGCCTGAAAACCAAGAGAAACGGTTCGTATCACATAATGTGTTCCGATTCCGTATCAAAAAGACGACTGATTCCGTATCATATTGACGATTCGTTTCCGGTAACGCGGTTGGCTATCATAACAGACGCATGAAACAGTCTATGTGCGTTTCAGTGATCGACTGAGCTGATCGCTTACAAAACAAAACAAAATTCCTTATAGTTAGTGATAGAACTAATAACAGCGAATGCCCCCCCCCCCCCCTCCCCAACAATAAACAAGGGAGAGTGAATAATTTAATAACACAACTTTGAAAATTGCGGCGATCGCATTACTCATTGTTTGTTAGAGTACACAACAATATAATCCAATAAAACACGTTTTTTTTACCTTTTCTCACGCAACTTTATGTCCCAAAACTGTATTAATATTTAAGATTTAATCTTTTTATGTGGCAGAATTGTTAGATAAATAAATTATCATGATAATGTGCATGTCCTGTGATTTGCATCAGATTCTCAGTGGTGTCCAAAAATGGGATCACAACTCGCCGGCAAAGCCGGCTCGTTGAGATCACATTCTGGACACCACCTTGAATCTGATACAAATCACAGGACATGCACATTATCATGATAATATGTATTCATATAATAAATATGTTTTGGGTCCGTAATTTCCGTAATTTCCTAAATACAGCGTGTATGAGTGGTCCCTGATACAAAATCCGCATCTCAGAAGTGCACAATACAAACACAGAACGGCACGCGTGTGTCAGTGGGTTATACGAGTGCCAGCGCGGAAGTATACAACGAAAGGCCACAGGATAAACTTATCCTTTATCCTTCAGCGATGGCACAAGTGCTATATCGATTAACCCATTCACACACACGTGTCGTTCTGTGTTTATTATATGCCTTCACGTCTATAAAAACAATTATTAGAAGGACACTCAGCAATTCATTTCACAAATATCAACAAAGAGACCACATTTTATCGCCAACCAAATTTATAAGGGGAACCTGTGTTACTATTTTGTCCTCTGAGTTCTAATGTGTTATATGTGCCTAGTGGAACTCAGGGGACGATTTTAGCTATAATCGGTATTTATCACCGTTATGTGTATGTACAAAATGTTGTATCTGAGTCGCGCTCTTGTTTGTAAGGCCATGCCTCGACGAGTCGAGATACAGCCCATGGCACGCGAACGAGACTTTATCTTATAATTCCAAACTGTAGTGCCAATAACTTGTAAAACTAACCTTTCAGTTTAAAATTTCATTTTTACTAAAAATAGGCAGTTGTTTCACTGGAAACTCTACTATACGGCCGCCTTGCCATTCGCGATCACCGGATAAACTTAATCACTTCACCAATGCGCAATTTAGTAATATCCTGTGCTGAACCATATTTGTCGAAAATCGGTAGAAACGAAAAAATGAAAACGTTTATAAAATACTCGAACATATAACTTTAAAATTGTTAGTGCATATTTCAACATTATGTAGCAATCTCATGAGGAACACAGCATTGAAAAGATTAAGTAATGCCGTTACTTGATTGGTCCAAGTCTCTTTCCACTTGAGGTTAGCTCCAATTGGACTGACTTTTTTCTCGTCACACAACGGTTTGGAGAACATCACGAAAGGTAACTCTAATTGTTTCAGTCGAATTTGAGTTTCCAAAACACCGAAAGCTAATTCTGGTCGGTAGCTTAGCGCGTAGTTCAAATTTGGCTCAACAGTATATATATATTGTTTTGCGGTCCTGTAGCATTGAGAATGTAGTTGCCTTATTTCGGATTTTCCTTAAAAAATGAATAATAATGGAACAAAAAGATAAAGTCGAATCGTCTGTCACTCCAGTTTATTAAAACGTGAGCCTTGTATTATAACAATGTGCTATGGTATACTTTCGTTGAATGTCGTATCTCCTTACTCTGTACAGACAGAACATGACTTTAAAATTTGTATCCGTTCTCAATAAATAAATAAATAAATAAATAAATAAATAAATAAATAAATAAATAAATAAATAAATAAATAAATAAATAAATAAATCGTTGCTAGTGTTCTGACATACCATGACAAACAGCGCTCAGATCACAAAAAAAACAGACAAAGAAGTTTAACCGGATCGCAACATCGGTAGCGATCTGGTCGAAATGCTCTGCCCGCTTCCTTCCCGCATCATGGAAGAATTTTATCTTAAAATAGATGTGCGACATCATTTAATCTGATATGCTTTCATTGTTTGTGTTGAGGGCTAGATTATTTTTGGTGGTCTGAATTGGTTCAGTAAAACTTGTTTTATTACAAATTATTGGTGAGTGTCCACAGGCACTCTCCAATAAGTTCTAAGAGAACAAATGTGTATAAACAAAATATTATTTGGGACTGACGGAACATGGAACGAGCGTGAGGAAAATGTTGGCTTTTGGACTGGTACCCTTATTTTTTAAAAGCCCTAATAGTGGCTTCTGGCATTCAACCAGTAAAATTGTTTTTAATTTCGGAATACTTTATTTAGGACAACTCGACACCCTGGCGGTAAGCGCGTCGCAAACTGATCGCGAAAAAGAAAATTTTTGTGTTAACCCTTTACCTAACATGAAAAACAGACGACACTTGCAAAAACAAAATCTTGAATAACTAATGTTTTAAATTTTTTGTCTCAAAAACATAGGTTATGACCCCTTGTTGGAACGAGCTCGTTCCAACGAGGAGTCATAACCTATGTTTTTGAGAAAAAAAATGAAAAAATAATGAAAATTAATTGGCGTTTTTGGAGAATAGCGCTGGCCGGTTTTGGTCGTTACGTTGGGTAAAGGGTTAACAGTTCCGTATCAGGTTATATTTAACACGAAGTTCCATGAGAGAGGTAGCTCATTGGTTACACAATTGGACTTTAAGTTGAAAGGTCGAAGGTTCGAAACTGACCCACACCATCTGTGCTATGTCATTAGGCGAGACATTTAACTCCTTACATGCTGCTGGCAGATATTCCTGCCAAGGACAGGATTTCACTTGCCAATAAAATAAGTATAATTTGGGCGCATTTAATCATATTTCCCATCTGTAATTACATAAAGGTTTTCACCAATGATTTCTAGAGTTAAATTTAGAGGTAATTTTCATAAAATCTAGTCATGGCTGCTATTAAGCAGCCATGACTTGATTTGCTGAAAAATATCTTGGAAATACTCAGCGGGTTCAGAGTTAATCCCATTAGCCTACGTAGAGCAGTGTGACCTTGTGAGTATTGTTCATCATGGTGTACCTGCCTTCAAGCGCTGCGAACACTGCTTGTGCCGGTTTAGAACGTGTGAGAGCCTGTCAGTTGCTTGCTGCTTCCCGGTGATTCTCTACAGCTACTCTGGCTTCCTAAAGCCGTACAATTCTCCGACACGATGCAACCCTGGTTATTGAAAGCGTCGCCAAAGTCCAATAAACAAGCATGAATTTCCAATGCTTGTTCATCTCAAGATATGAACTGTGTTTTCTGTTGTACCTTTTGGGCTCTGGGAGTTTGAGCATTTGTTCGAATTGCAGACGCTCAATCCGTCTAGAAATGAAAGCTTGTGATTTATGTAATGACTTTGTTGATCTCTTTCAATTAGTTCGTTGAATAGATGATCTCAGAGGAGAAAAACTTTCCAAGAATTGATATCATGTTTTTCTGACTGGTGGAAGTTGTCAGACTCTCAAACAACTTTACTTTCGGTATTCCAGTTGCAGATGAAATTTTTGTCGCCATTTTTGACATTATATGATAATTAAAGCAGATTACATAGACGTCGATGCTTTGAAGACCGGTGGATATTGCGTGCTACATAAATATAAAATCACCACCTTTGTCTTCAACAGTCTGAACGACAGCGACGTGTGTTCTGTTGTAATACAAAGAAATAAAGGGTATCTCGTGTTATTGGGTAAAAAGAGATGGATGGGCGCTCGAAATATGCATCTCCATCAGCGCTTTTGCCATTGACATTTTTAATAAAATAGAATAGGCAGCGCGGTGGCTCAGTGGTAGACTGTTGGACTGCTATGCTAGACGTACCGAGTTCGATCCCCGTCCACGTTGTGTCCTTGGGGAAAGGCACTTTATCCCGGTTGCCTACATGGGGGCACGATGACGCTGTGTACTAAGGCGTACTGCACGTCGATGGTGCACATATTTGCAACCGCTGTAACCCTGCTTGAGCGGTGCTTGAACAGAGTTAGAATGTTGAGGAGCTGACAGTTGCCCGTCGATGCTCGGGGGTTCTCTCCGGGTACTCAGTCTTCCTTCATCCGTAAAACTGTGACGGTCATGATTAGCCATTGTGCATAAGTATGTGACCTTAATCACCAATAAATAAATAAATAAATAGAGCAGAATAGAGGAGCTTCGGGCAGATGTGTGTGCGAGGGTATAGAAACGCTCATGAACGAAAAAAATGGCTTCTGCATAGTTTAAGAAGGAAGGACAAATGAAGGCTCAGTTTCTACCAAGATCTAAAGAAGCCTTTGTTACAGACTCTTGACATTACTTCGCGTAATTTGACCGTTTGAACCTTATGTAAGGCTTGTACAAATTAGACATTAAGGCAGCCGGAAAAGAGTTTAGCCCAAATGTCTACCTTACTTATCCCCCACATGTTGGATTAGCATTGGTTACACGCATGTGTACCTGTCGGAGACCGGGGCTTTGTCGCTGCTGGAAGAAATAGATTTACGTCGCGTATTCAGCCAAAACTCGATGAGTGTTGCCTGATTCCGTGCGTGAACGTATGTCTCACCGTGACGAATCCTCCCGTTTCACTTTTGTTGGGGTGGTTCTTATACTAAAGGGGTTAATAACTTTTCCTTGTAAAGCATAAATCAACAGGGGTTCACTAAAAACAACGATTGTAATATATATATCTAAAAATAAATATGATAATTTGTGACTTACATGGAATCCAAAAGAATAAGAAAACAAAATGTCAAACACATATACAGTATTTGAGTAACTTGCGGGCTAGCATTCTCTGTTGTCGCTGGTTTTTCCTCCATTTCACTGGTATTTGTTCCTCGGTCGCATCTTCACTTCACCCTTTCACTGCCGTCGCACGGCCACTAACGTATTATAATTTTATCGGACGCTTTTGCTCTAACATGTGACGGAATGTCACTTTACCACAGCCGTCGCACGGCCACTCGCTTATTGTCAACTTTACTTGACGCTTTTCACACAAGCAGTCGCCACCAATGTGGTTAAACTCTCCCATACATTTGTCTCAGAATAATGTTCATACAGGCAAAGCCTACTCTGCCTACGTATATGGCTTGCCTTCTAAAACAGATAATACCGTTTACCTAAATGCAAATAGCACCCTGAGCTCAAACTTCGTGTTTCTGATCCTATTTCCATATATGGCCACCGACATAGCCCGCGACTGCTCCTATTCTAAATATGAGCTCTGTGGTCACCCTACATCACAACGTGCCTATACTTTCGCACCGATGCGACACCTCCTCTAACGTATAGCATGGGACATTCCCATCTACACGCAACGACCCACAGCCTGACATACCTTCAGACTCGAATGACTTTTTCGATTTTTATTTCGATACCAGAACATCAATTCTCAGTTTAACCCTTTACCAAACCTGAAAAGCAGACGACACTTGCAAAAATAATTCTTGAATAACTGATTTTTTTCATTTTTTGTCTCAAAAACATAGGTTATGACCCCTCGTTGGAACGAGCTCGACGAGCTCGTTCCAACGAGGGGTCATAACCTATGTTTTGAGACAAAAAATGAAAAAAATAATGAAAATTAATTGTCGATTTTTGAGAATAGCGCTGGCCGGTTTGGGCCGTTACGTTAGGTAAAGGGTTAATCGCTTCTCTTGAACTTGGCCGCTTAGATCTATCTTAATTTAATATTCGTTTTAAAGTTCATTTGAAAGACTCAATGTTTGGTATCTTTTGACATGTCGGAGACAGCATACATGTAGATGCGTAATATGGGTGTGCGTCCAGAACATATGCGATGTACCGTTTACACCATAATTACCTCTCAACTACCCATACTTACCAAGATAATGACTACAGGAGAATACTGGCTTTTACTACATTTAATGTTTTATCCAGACTGCCCATGTGGCGTTCAACAAATGCTCAATAACTGACATTAAATTTCACGCTTTATTACCACCGCTCGAATTTATGCTGGTCTGCTTAAATGACAAATCAGTTTTCGAGGTCCGTCTTATACCTATCTTACAGCTTTACATTTAACCCAGTCAGAAAGATTATCGAAAATATTTACACTTTTAAACAAGAAAATCGAAACTCCAAACTATCGCCTTGACAGTACCATCGACGCGCAGTACGACCTATCACAATGCGACCCCGTGCTCCTACTCACGCAGTTGGAATTACCGGTACGTGTTTCCCCCAAAGACACAAAACAGATGGCGCGGGTAAGAATCGATCGCACAGTGATCCCCACACATGCGCTTACCAGGTAAAAAATATCATCATCAGCAAAATTTTAATTAATGAAGCACCGGGTTGTACCCGGTCTTCATTAATTAAATTTTTGATGTTTATTCCTATAATTAGTGTTTGGCATCTAATATTATTGCATCCGTGGAAATATTGCCCACCCGTGAAGGGTGATCAGTCCACGGCGGCCCGTGCTGTCCTGCATTTCGATCAGAAGTCAATGTTCTCACCAATAAGTCACGGTGCTCCAAACAAAGGAATATCAAAAGCAGTTTGAGTATGATTGCATGTTAAATGCTTTTGGGCAAGTAATGTGGGCGAACAAAATGTCAGTCGACGTCTTTTTTTAGATCGATGTTATTGTATCCGTCATGTCAGTTCATTCACATGAACTAGAAAATTGTAGAGAAAACAAGAGCAAATTCACTATCCACAACCGACAGGCATGTGGTTTATCGATTGAAAATGTTAACCGATGCACTCAGTACGTTTTAACCCTTTACCCAACGTAACGGCCAAAACCGGCCAGCGCTATTCTCAAAAATCGCCAATTAATTTTCAAAATATTTTCATTTTTTGTCCCAAAAACATAGGTATGACCCCTCGTTGGAACGAGCTCGTCGAGCTCGTTCCAACGAGGGGTCATAACCTATGTTTTTGAGACAAAAAATGAAAAAAATTAATTATTCAAGAATTTTTTTTGCAAGTGTCGTCTGCTTTTCATGTTAGGTAAAGGGTTAAAATCTTTTTGACTTTTTTTTATAATGTAGAGCGGACTTGAGTTATGCTAAATGATTAATCCATTTAATTGCTTATTTTTACGAAACGTACCACACTTTCTGCTTTGGTTAAACATGTCTTCAGTTCATTGATGTTTATCTTCCATGCTGTCTTTGCAAGCTCCGCCTGTCGCTTTCTGTGTTTCACAAATATACAAAAATGAGAAAATAGTTACCATGCATATCTTTGTCCCAAATGAGTAAGTACATAAACACACATGTACGTGTGTGAGTGAGTCAATGTGTAATTGGCCGTAAATGTTGCCTAAACCTTTCAACCATGGTAGTATCTTCCATGTTAGTTCAACGGCAGCAACTGGGATGGCCCACGTTTATTATTTGAGGATAGACCAATTAATATTTTCAACGTGCAGCCTTGGGGCTGCACGTTGAAAATATTGATAGGTCTATCCTACATTTTCACTTAGCAGCCATCGTAGTTATTGGAATTTTTACGTATTATGTTTTTGGTCGAAAAACGGCCTCTCGGTTCAAAGGGTTAATTTCTGGAGATTATTCTTGAACAATTTGATAAAGATCTCTGTCCACACAGTCCCTCTTATTTCCTAAAAATCTGTAACATATATATATAGAGGATGTGGAATGAGTGTTTTTCTCATATAATATTTATGAAACGAGTCTAAGAATTTTCCGTTTTGGCGAGCCTCTGGCGAGATCAAATGGAAAATTCGGACGAGTTTCATAAATATTATATGAGAAAAACACTCATTTTATATTCTATTTATCATATGACACACACGCACAAATTAGCCACTTAGTATGACTTTTTAACCCATCACCTAACTTGAGTTGCAGACGGCACTTGGAAAAGACATCCTCGTATAACTAAAAATTTTCATTTTTTTGCTTCCAAAACATAGGTTATGACCACTCATTGGAACGAGCTCGTTGAGCTCGTTCCAATGAGGGGTATTAATCTATGTTTTGGAAGCAAAAAGTGAAAATATAAAAAAAAAATGAATAGCGTTTTTCTTGTAGGTAAAAGATTAATACAATATAACCCACCCTAAATAGGACAGATAACGTAAATCCTCCCTACTGAAATTATGCAAATGTGACCTAGTTGTATTTTGTTTAGCCAATCAAATTGTCTAGTTTTGAAATTGACCCATGAAAGCTCCCAACTCTAATTATGCAAATTATGAAAAGGTGGCACAGTTGTATTTTCTTCAGCCAATCAAATTGTCTAGTTTTGAAACAGACCAATGAAATTGACGGAAGGCTTTATTTATCACTGATTAATATGAAAACAAAATATCAAATGTTTTAAAGTGAACAAAACGGACGAGTCATATGATAAAAATGCATACCAAATGCACCGAAGATGAAATACGAAGCGACTGTTTCAATAGAAGTGTTTGATACGTGCCACTGGCTTACTCGTGTCAATCATTTACCTGAAAAACCTTATCCGAAGTAAGCATACATATTATCAAATTTTGGTATTCTTCAATGCCCGCTTTTAAAACAAAATATATGACCCTTTATGGGAACGAGCATCCTGAGACCATTCCACTGTAGGGTCATAATCTTTATTTGTGAGGTAGACAATGATTTTTTTTATTATAAATGTCGCGTCTGTCCATGTCAGTTAAAAGGGTTGGAGAAAGGAGTGCTATTGGACTGTCATTTGACAACAGCTCTCTTACTTTAAGTACACTTGGGCGTTTTTAGTATGTACTTGGTGACCCCCCCCCCACACGCATATTAATTGTGGCTTGAGGGAGCGCGGTGGCTCAGTGGTAGACTGTTGGACTACTATGCTAGAGATCCCAAGTTCGATCCCCGTCTGGGATGACCCGCGTTGTGTCGTTGGGCAAGGCACTTTATCCCGGTTGCCTACACGGGGGCACGATGGCGCCGTGTACTAAGGGGTACTGCATGTCGATGGTGCACATGTCTCAACTGCTGTAACCCTGCTTGAGCGGAGCTCGAACAGAGTTAGAATGCTGAGGAGCTGACAGGTGCTCGTCAATGCTCGGTGGGTCTCTTCGGGTACTCCGGATTCCTCCACCCGTAAAACTGTCCCTGTCATGATTAGTCATTGACCATGAATATGTAACCTTAAACATCAATAAATAATAAATAATTAATTGTGGCTGGGCATCCGGCCAGGCTTTGGTGATCATTTCCAAGAGGAGCGTAATTATAATGAGTGCACATCTTTGCTCAAAGCATAAGCTGGGTTTCCTCTTCCAATCACACAATTTTGATTGTGTGTTGTTAATTACAATGGATTGGAATCTTTTTTCTTATTGAGTGCACGGACATATTTTTCAAACAGGAATGCACCATTAAACAAAAACAAATGGCATTTCTATTGCCTAACGTAAATGTTATGGATTTCCATAAGATGGATTGAAAAGTGAGAACGGTATGTACTGTGTCGTTTAATCATGGACTAAAATATTGACCTTGTATAAATTAGCAGTAGACATATCTGTATAAGATTGATGATACTTTGTCTGGGTCACCTGCGATCAGTTTTTCCTCTTATTCAATCAAACCTTCCTTCAAAGCAATATGCAGTGGAAATCTCCCGAGTTCACCATGTACATATACGAGGGTGATTTAATCCTTTTAGAGTTGCTGAAAGAGATTTCGGTATACAATACTGACAGTAGCGTTTGGTCAAATTGACTTTTTATTTGTTAAGGCAATCATAAATTATTTTATCATATGACTCGTCCGTTTTGTTCACTTTAAAACATTTGATATTTTGCTTTCATATTATCAGTGATAAATAAAGCCTTCCGTCGATTTCATTGGTCAATTTCAAAACTAGACAATTTGATTGGCTGAACAAAATAAAACTGGGCCATATTTTCATAATTTGCATAACTGGGGTTGAAAGATTTCATTGGTCAATTTCTAATATGGACAGTCTGATTGGCTGAACAAAATACAACTGGGTCACATTTGCATAATTTGAGTAGGGAGAATGTACGTTATCTGTCCTATTTAGGGTGGGTTATATTGTATTAACCCTTTACCTAACATGACCAAACCCGGCCAGTGCTATATACGAAACATTTTCATTTTTTGCTTCCAAAACATAGGTTATGACCCCTCATAGAGGATATGGAATGAGTGTTTTTCTCATATAATATTTATGAAACGAGTCTAAGAATTTTCCATTTTGGCGAGCCTCTGGCGAGCGCAAACGGAAAATTCAGACGAGTTTCATAAATATTATATGAGAAAAACACTCATTTCATATTCTATTTATCATATGACACACACACGCACAAATTAGCCACTTAGTATGACTTTTTAACCGATCACCTAACTTGAGTTGCAGACGACACTTGGAAAAAAACATCCTCGTATAACTAAAACTTTTCATTTTTTGCTTCCAAAACATAGGTTATGACCCCTCATTGGAACGAGCTCTTCGAGCTCGTTCCAATGAGGGGGTCATAACCTATGTTTTGGAAGCAAAATGTAAAAATATAAAAAAATGAATGGCGTTTTTCTTGTAGGTAAAAGCTTAATACAATATAACCCACCCTAAATAGGACAGATAACATAAATTCTCCCTACTGAAATTATGCAAATGTGACCCAGTTGTATTTTGTTTAGCCAATCAAATTGTCCAGTTTTGAAATTGACCAATGAAAGCTCCCGACTCTAATTATGCAAATTATGAAAATGTGGCCCAGTTGTATTTTGTTCAGCCAATCAAATCGGCAAGTTTTGAAATTGACCAATGAAATTGACGGAAGGCTTTATTTTTCACTGATTAATATGAAAACAAAATATCAAATGTTTTAAAGTGAACAAAACGGACGAGTCATATGATAAAATCTTTTATTAGCTTTTATCAAGAAATGGGGCCAAAGTTGAAGAGCAAATTCACCAATGTAATATTGTGAAATATCACATTTATGCACTTGGAATGCCGTAAAATCCTATTATTATTTTTTTTGTAAACAGTTTTCCAAAACCAGTTTGACAATGTCACCAAAAAGTAATTTCTGAAATGTTTAGGCCCGATTTATTGTATTAATATTATCAATCCTAGAAGCCATTGATCGGGAGTTATTCCTGTATCGAGTATAATATTAAAGCAAGACCCACACATATACAAAACTGCACATACGTTTGAATATGTTAAGAATTATCGCACGAGATTTCTTTGGCCCAGGATATCACGAGAGCCAGAGCCGAATCCGAAGTCTCGAGTGATATCCTGGGCCAAACGAATCTCGTGTAATAATTCTTAACCCCTTCAAACGTATGTGCGGTTCTGTATTTATCACACACCTCCCATGTAACAACTACATGTAGTCTACACGAAAATTGAATAGATGCACGTTTCAACTGGATAATTGCTGCGTTTCCTTCCTGCCAACGAGACATCACTGTTAGGTGGTTGGGTACCAACTCTAATTTGCTTTTTAATTTTTATGACATTCAATTAGTCGAAACCAATTCGTCGCCTGAGTACTAGAATGTTCTATGTCCCCTATGGGAGTACTCTGTCCTCTATGGGAGTACTATGTCCCCTATGGGACATAGAACATTCTAGCACTCAGTCGACGAAATGGCGAAGATCAGTTTCACGGTCACGATGATCGAACTTCAAATATTGACTGAACTGCAGGGAATAACACAACAGAAACTTTTTAAATAGCTAATAAGTTTAGCGCTCTCCATGACTATATGACCAGTTGTGGAAAGTTTTTATCAAGGAAAAAGCAGTCAGAATGTTATTTTTATTTTGTAGATTTTTGACTCGAATCTGATTATTTAAATATCCCGGGTAAACAAATCTAAATGAGGAACTTGAAATCCCCAAGCGATCTCGACTCCGGTGCATTCGATCAACAATTACGCGATTTGTTTAGACGGGTTCATTCTCTGTTTACGTTGGAGACGAAATCGAACGTGTTTGGTATCACCACATATATTATCATTCAGGCAGAAGAGTGAATATTCTGTGTTTTGCATTAATAGGTGCATGAAAAACGAGTATCAATGGGAAGCGACACTATTGATATGGTAATTCAAAATATTACTGCTTACTTTTATTGGCATACTCCCTGTTTTGTGGTGTATTGATAAATTCATTTGATCCAGTTACATGGTTAGGGTTGGTCTCAGATGCTGGTTAGTGAAATTGGTTTCCGATATATCTATGTTTTTCTTAAGGTCAAATATACCCTTTTATGAGACATTGTTTTTTTTTCTCTCTCCAGAGTTTAGGATATTCTAATATTTCTCCCGGTTCATAATGTGTAATTATTTAACTCATTCAACTTGTTATTTAAAATTTTAATAATAACAGCATTCGATCACAAGAGGACACAATACACAACAAATGGATAAGAAAAAAGAGCAATAACTGAAACCCATATTCATTATATTATTACTAAACTTCTCATTGAGTACAAAATAGGCTACTCACCCACTTTGCTGAAAATGTGTAAATTGAAACAATACAATTCAAGGTTATGTTTCTACTTTATTTATGGAATTTATAATTATATTCTTTACTTTTAACCCATTCGACCGCTGATGGTATTATAGCCGTGGGAACGACCGTTGATATCTGCTGTGCAACAATGGTGTTCAACTGATGACTCGGAGACAAATTAAAGATGATAACAATTTAATAGGGAATCTGGTATTCCAAATATCTAACAGCAATCAACATTTAATAACCGGACTTGTTGGATATCCGAACAATTTTACAACAATAGCTCATGGGATTTCCCAATAAAATGACGCAGAGAAACGTTTGGAAATCCAAACTATAACTGAATTCTTACTTGTGATCAAGGCTATATATACAATATAATAAATGCGTCATGTCATAACAAGTTTACTTGATATAAAGATTAAAGTAAGCTTTCACTGGATCTTAATGATACGCCTTATTAACTTAGTGAATAGAGCTTAAATAAACCACGGAGGAAAACAATGAATAGAGGCAACTTCTTAACAACTTCCATAAGAGAGGCTTGCTGTCACACGACGATGAAGAAATATGCCAAGTTTGAAACAACTGAAATTAAATTGGACAAAATGCGAATAGTAGATTGTGAATGCAGTATAATAACAGTAAATTTGTCTTTTTGATTCGAAAGTTTATCATGGTCTGTAGATAAACATAGTAGTGATAGTATCTTCAAGGAATGTCAGGATTGTTGATTTTCCAAATCGATTTATCGGCCGAGATAATCGATTATAGTAAACTAATCGCTCCAAGGTGACCTCGAGTATTAAGAAAACAAACTAGGAGTATTAAGAAAACAAACATACCCCAGATATTAACTAGCAACCTGAAAAGGTTCCCAGTGTATTTGGCAAAGTTTGCATGATTAACTCTTTACATGCTGCTGGCGTATATTCCTGCCCAGCACAGGGTTTCTCTTGTCACTGATATAAGTATAATTTGGGCATATTTAAACATATTCTCCCATGTAAATTGAATGGATTTTTTCACCAATGATTTCTTGTTATATTTAGATTAATTTTTCATCAACTCTAGTCATGGCTGCTTTACAGCAGCCATGACTAGATTTGATGAAAAAATATCTTGAAAATACTCAGCGGGTTAAGAGTAAAATGATTCTCGTGCCGTTCGCATCGCAATTTTGATTGTCCATCTGTTACTGACAGAGACGTTGGGAAATGAAGGCACAGAGGGCAGGTGCTAGAGAGTGAGAGGGAGAGAGAGAGGAAGAGAGAGGGGTAAAGAGAGGGAGAGAGAAGGGAGAGAGAGGAAGGGAGGGAGAGGGACAGAGAGGGAGGGAGAGAGAGGGAGAGAGAGGGAGAGAGAGAGAGAGAGAGAGAAAAGGAGAGAGAGAGAGAGAGAGAGAGGGGGGGGGGGACAGACAGAAATATTCATGTTGAAAATACTGATTGGTATATCCTAAAACAAATTACGGAAGTAGTTTAGCATGCAGTATGACTGATTATGTCCACCTCTGGCATTCATCATTTTCTTCAGGTAGCGTTTCCTCATTTGTTTACCTATTTCGGAAAGACGTTTGTGTCAGATTGTACTCTTCTTCAACAAAGGTTTGTCCGAGTTCTTAGGGAAGTATTGGGTTGGATGGTATGGGCTCCACTATGGTCTGGGGCCTGTTCCATGCATGATCCGTGGAGATGAGATCGAGTGAGCATGTTTGCCAGTGAATCCACTCAATTCATTTCCACTCCACATTATGGGTCACCAATCTGGCTGACTGAGGTCTGGCAGTATCATCCATTAGGATGATGTCGGTGCTTACTGTCCTTATTTCCAAAAAAATTTCCAGAATCTTATTTTTGTACCAAGACATGTGTGTATTTGATCACAATCATACCACGTACGCTCCGCCACATTGACATCAGCTAACCTCCCATTGGCCCTTTTACACATTCTGGTGCATCTAAAAAGAGAAGAGATGGAAGACATGCTCCCCACCCTTTGTCGACTGAGATATGTGTTTTCAGTAATGAATGCATACAGTACCAACGGAAATAACTTGTACATTAAACGCCGTTATTCTTCGTTTGTAAACGCGTTCACAAATAGCATTTAAACGAAAAACGGGTTTATTTTCCGCTTACCAAACGTTTATAAACGATCCGTATTTCGATGATTTAAACGAAGGCTAAACGAAAGGTAAACGATTTTTCGTTTAGCTAAACGAAAGCTAAACGTTTTTTCGTTTAGCTGAACGGAAGACAAACGATAGTCCATTTATATGTACACGTACCGAACGACATATAAACGGTTTGCAAACAGACTGATCATTTCCGCAATATCGGAACAATTCATTTTATTGCGTTCACTTTTATCGAAGCACGGTTACAAATTAATGGGGAAGATTTTTAAAATGGTACGTTTTTGCTTTTAAGATAGGCGTATAACGGATGACTGGAATGGGACGTGAAATCTGGCGTTTTAATTCCATTTGTGAATTTTTAGGTTTCAATATCAATACCAAGTTAATTTTCAAACCGAAACTGAAAGTTGAAGGGCTTCTGAAAAGTGTTTTCTGGAAAAGTAATGGTGTTGCATTTTTGCAGAAAAAACATTGTTTTAAAAATTGTCTCGACTTTGTATTCATACATGTACATTGTATCATTTCCCTTTCTATTTGATTGTTGTCGACCCCAAGCGGCCAAGCCACATAAAAGCTGGCATCCCATATTTCTTCTAAGAATACCATTCAGATTTGTCATTTTAAGTTTGGTTGTTATTGTAATTAAAATTTACTGCGGTACGAACCTTTGATACCAAGCACTGAGAACCTTTTCTGTTTGTATCTAAAACAATGGGTCTAAAAACAGTTTTTTGTAAAAATAAAAATAACAAGATGTTGTTCTTAACATTAAAGGCACTAGGACACACCTACATTTGTACATGCAGTCATTGGTCAAGACAGTATAAACAGAACAAATTTCCCTTTTAAAAAGGTGATTACTTGACTTGAATTTATCACTCGACTTTTCTGAATCAAAATGAACCGACGGAAAATGTCTTCAACGCCGAGTCACCATTTGGTGAGGTATATTGAAGACAATGCAATACAAGTGAGAAGCTCGGTTTTTTTTAAAGAACTGACAGACCCAATAAAGATAGGAGAATCTTACCTCATTCAGTGGAGAAGAGTGCACGAGGTTGCTGTTGGAAAGGTACGTGTTTTATTTTTAACCCTTTACTTACATGTATGCCCAAAACAAGGAACTGAAAAATATCCGACAGGGTCGGCGAGAGTTAATGTCGATCATGGTAGGCCTGGAAATAACTACTGAACCTCCGCTTAGGTCAGGCCCGAAGCCAGCAGTAAATAAAACTCCGACATGGAGAGTGTGGGGCGCACAGATTGTTGAATCAGCTGCCGTTGAAAGGTGATGACGGCTCAATAAAAAGCTTGCGATATTTCTATAATCCTTATTTTTCCAAATATGCAACTTTGAGCCCACGGTGGGCCTTGCCAGATCCTGCTGGTCCCTAACTCACTGGACCAAAACACTACAAATATATTCGCGCGAATCCATATAGGCCAAAACATGAAATTCTGCAAACGCCAGCTGAATGTTGCTGGAGAGATCACGAAATAAGTTTCCACACATGGTTTACCACATGCTTCACATTTTCTTGAGTTTCGTATCAAATCAAGTCAGGACTGCTAATAGCAGCCATGACTTGATTCGATACCAAACTCAAGGAAATGTGAATAGACAGTTTCTCATGATTATGTATCTTATGATACAAAACGATCAGAGCGTAATTATGAATCAAAGACATCAGTCTTTCATAACGTGAATCCAAGAGTAAACTGACGCAAATCCACTGATCCCCCCAAAACGTTTTCCAAGTTTTCAATGTAACTGTCGATTTTCCCCCATTTATAAATAGAATATTTCACAATTATAAGATTATGTGCTGGGAGGAATGCTAAAGGTATAAAAAAAAATCGTCAAAATATGATATTTCCCTACTGTATACAGTGTGTAGTGTCAAACCTGTCTTATATATATTTTTTTTCTGGTGGCGAGTTGACCCGTGGACAGTTGACCCGTGGCGACTTGACCCGGTGGTGACTTGTCCCGGTGGCGAGTTGACCCATTCCCAATAAATGATACCATAAATTCATTTTACCAACATGAGAAAATGGAAGTCCTGCTGTTGTGACTTATCACACATTGAAATTCCACTGTTACGGCCACTCACCGAAGTTAATGTTCAAGAACTTAGTTTGTACATGCAGTCATTTTATTTTGTAGGTTTTGGATTCAGGAAATAGTTCCGAGATGAGCAAACGTTATAGCGAGGTCATAAAGGAAAATCCACAAGGAGTTGCGTCACCAGAGCCACCATCTTCGCCAAACCAGGCACCATCTGCATCAAGTACTCCATTAGATAAAACACCAACACCAGCAACAGAACAAAGACAAAGGCAAACTACCACAAAGACAAAAAACGTTAAAAAGGTAAAAAAAATATGTTACTACATGTAGATTCCTTTACAAATTGAACGTGTGACAGTGACATAGCTATTCCACTGTCTGGTCACTAATCTTGTTGCAGCGACTGTCTGATCACCGGTTTTAATTACCCAACAATCAACTATAATTTATAATTTATTGCCACGATTTTAATAACCCAATAATCAACTATAATCACCTGTAGTCACAGAAGCCACACCAATAGACTTGCTGGGGTCACTTGCATATCCATTTTTATTGGGACGTTGTGTCAAAATGAAAAAAATTATATTATTTTTTGGGGTGTCATTTCATGTCGAAAATCGTTGCAAGCATTTTTTGTAATGATTAGGGATACAGTTTTCCACATTAAAATTGAAAATTAAGTAATTGCATCTTGTTCAACATAGCTCATTAAGCCCTGTTGAATAAGATGCAGTTTAGTTAAATTTTTGGCCCCGAATAGTGCCATTGAAGAAGATTAACATTATGGTACTACATGTATAGAGTTAAACGAATGGGTGAGTTTGTATGATCTCAAAGTGACCGAATATTCCCCCAGTGTGTGATTTTACGACATTTGAAATGTTAGCCCTTTACCCAACATAACAGTCCAAACCGACCAACACTAAATGTATTCACTAAATTCAAAGGGTTAAAGTTTAAAATTCCCTGTTAAATTTTGAACAAGAAATGTGAACTTTTATGTTTGAGGCGCGTTACTCCTAAATAAAGCTGATTAAATGTTATTTCTTTCTTTCATTTTCTTTCTTCCAAACCACATCTTATGACCCTACTTGGGGGTCATAAGATATGTTTTGGAAGAAAGAAAATGAAAAAATAAAATAAAAAGGCTTGACCATTTTTCGATATTTCGCTTTTAATAAGTTCCAAATTGTTATTTATTTTTTTTCCTTCCAAACCACATCTTATGACCCCACTTAGGGGGTCATAAGATATGTTTTGGTAGAAAAAAAAATAAAATATAAAGGCTTGACCATTTTTCGATATTTCGCTTTTAATAAGTTGCAAATTGTTATTTTTTTCTTCCAAACCCCATCTTATGACCCTACTTATGGGTCATAAGATATGTTCTGGAAGAAAGAAAAATGAAAAAATAAAATAAAAAGGCTTGACCATTTTTCGATATTTCGCTTTTAATAAGTTCCAAAGTGTTATTTGTTTTTTCTTTTTTTTTCCCCAAACATCTTATGACCATACTTAGGGGTCATAAGATGTGTTTTGGAAGAAAGAAAAATAAAATTTAAAGGCTTAACCATTTTTCGATATTTCGCTTTTAATAAGTTCCAAAGTGTTATTTATTTTTTTCATTTTTTTTTTCCAAACCCCATCTTACGACCCTACTTAGGTATTTGTTTTTTCTTTTTTTTCCCAAAACATCTTATGACCCTACTTAGGGGTCATAAGTTGTGTTTTGGAAAAAATAAAAAAAAAATAAAAAGCTTAACCATTTTTCGATATTTCGCTTTTAATAAGTTCCAAAGTGTTATTTATTTTTTTCATTTTTTTTTTCCAAACCCCATCTTATGACCCTACTTGGGGGTCATAAGATATGTTTTGGAAGAAAGAAAAATGAAAAAATAAAATAAAAAGGCTTGACCATTTTTCGATATTTCGCTTTTAATAAGTTCCAAAGTGTTATTTGTTTTTTCTTTTTTTTTTCCCCAAACATCTTATGACCATACTTAGGGGTCATAAGATGTGTTTTGGAAGAAAGAAAAATAAAATTTAAAGGCTTAACCATTTTTCGATATTTCGCTTTTAATAAGTTCCAAAGTGTTATTTATTTTTTTCTTTTTTTTTTCCAAACCCCATCTTATGACCCTACTTAGGGGTCATAAGATATGTTTTGGAAGAAAAAAAAATAAAAAAAAATATATAATATAAAGGCTTGACCATTTTTCGATATTTCGCTTTTAATAAGTTCCAAATTGTTATTTTTTTCTTCCAAACCACATCTTATGACCCTACTTAGGGGTCATAAGATATGTTTTGGAAGAAAGAAAAATGAAAAAATAAAATAAAAAGGCTTGACCATTTTTCGATATTTCGCTTTTAATAAGTTCCAAAGTGTTATTTGTTTTTTCTTTTTTTCCCCAAAACATCTTATGACCCTACTTAGGGGTCATAAGATGTGTTTTGGAAAAAATAAAAAAAATAATAAAAAGCTTAACCATTTTTCGATATTTCGCTTTTAATAAGCTCCAACGTGTTATTTATTTTTTCATTTTTTTTTCAAACATCTTATGACCCTACTTAGGGGTCATAAGATATGTTTTGGAAGAAAGAAAAGTGAAAAAATAAAATAAAAAGGCTTGACCATTTTTCTTCTTGCTAATACAATGACGTTATTTTTTTCTTTTCAGAACAAAGCAGCAATTGTAGTTTCTGCTTCACCTGCAAAGCCTACAGCACATGTGATCCCAACAGAAAAGGTTGGCATGAACAACTCTGCTGCGGAAGTGGTGGTCCAAGGGCGGTATTGCCTCAGCGAGAAAGCTAAGGAGATATTGTCAAATGATACCACAAGTCCACCGACAGTACGTGTGGATCCTCCAGTTGACGACACACCCGTAGAGGAGGTAAACTCATTTTTGTCATCCACACGAATCCCTGATAATAGAGAGGCTGAAATAGCAAATGATGGAATACTACCCTGTATTTATCTTCCTGAGACGTGGGTGTCTTCTCCGATTCCATCCCCAGATTTTACACAGATCGAGCCACAAGCGTGCGAATGCAGCAGCATTTTAACTGAGGTCAGACAGGAGTTGGAAAAGTTAAAGACAGATATGGCCAATCTTCAAAAACATAATTCGGAAATGCAAGCAAGATTGGATAAATTAGAGGGTACTACATGTAGACGTATGCTCCAAAATGGTTCTGTTGTTGACAACGCCACTGGTAATGCTGTGGCCCCCCAAGAAATGCTTAAGTTGAAAATTACTGATAAAAGGTTCCTGGATATTTTTCTAGACAATTTGCCAGTGTCCATGAAGGAAGAAGATATTGCTGAGGCGATGGATAAAACCGCGACGGGCACTAATTTCATCCTTCACCCCGACCTTATTCAAGTGACGGCTGAAATATCAAAAGGTGACAGAAATGCTTTCGCAAGAAACATGTTTCGTAAGATGTTCACTGTTGGGGAGGTTAGGGACAAGAATGTTGCGAGAACGAGAGGAAAGCCCAGGATAGGTGTGGAGAAAATGGATATTCTAAAGCAGGTTTTGTTTCAGGTTTTCCCTGTACAGCCAGCAGGAAGACAAGGCATAGTGTGGGCAGACATAAAAAAGGTCATTGACCAGTTCAACAGAAATTTATTTGTCAACAAGATCTATAAATATTGTGATATCAGTGAAATTTAAGTTATGTACAATGTTTTCTTCCAAAACTCATCTTATGACCCCTCAGTAGGGTCATCAGATGTGGTTTGGAAGAAAAAAAAATAAAAGAAATAATTAACACTTGGGAACTTCTTAAAAGCAAAATATCGAAAAAATGTTCGATCAGTTCTTTTATTTTTTCTAGCAAAACATATATTATGACCCATAAGTAGGGTCATAAGATGTGTTTAGGAAAAAAAATGAAAAACTAAATAATTTTGGGAAACTTATTAAAAGCAAAATATTGAAAAATGCTCGAGCAATTTTTTCATTTTTTTTTCTTCCAAAACATATCTTATGACCCCTCCGTAGGGTCATCAGATGTGATTTGGATGAAAAATGAATAAAAGAAATAAATTGGGAACTTATTAGCAGCAAAGTATTGAAAAATGCTCGAGCATTTTGCTTCAACTTTTTTCCATAACATTATCAAACCACTGTACTGTTATATTTTTAGAAATGTAAACAGTTTATTCTTGTTAAACAGAAATTTTCAGAGCTCTGTCAAACGATAATAAATTTGTTAAATTTTTAGTTATATTATGGGAAGAATTTTCTGCTTGAAATTTCATTACTTCTTCATCACTTTTGAGAATTAAATGTTAATGTACATGTACACGAGAATATTCAGTACTTTGTCGCCCCTCCACGCTCTTCAATGACACAAGGCATAACCTTGAATAAATGGTTGATGTAGTTATTGCAGTCATGTGGGGTTAACGCTGACCAGTAGTCTTTTATGCCCTGAATTAACTCTTCTTTCACTTTTGGCTTCGCCGTTTTCCTCAGATAGTACATCATGCCCGCCCAGATGTTCTCGATTGGATTCATATCTGGGGATTCTGGAGGTGATTTCCAATGATTAATGCCTTGAGCTGCCATAAATTCTAGGGTTGATTTACTAATGTGCTTAGGGTCGTTGTCTTTGAACAGACGATGACCCTCAGATCCTTGAAAGTACATTTCAGCAGCCGGAATGAAATAATTCTGGAGAATTAATTGATAGAAATCACTATCCATGATGCCCGTGAAAATGACTAATTTTGTGGCACCTTTTCGTGAAATGCCACCCCATACATGCACTGAATACGGATGTTTTGGTTTTGGGATGAAAGAAGCAGGTTCTCCTCTTTTTCTGTAACTCTTACTCAGACTGCTTTGCATCCTAACCGTACACTCATCCGTAAAAATAACATTGTCGAACTCTTCTTGTGTTTCAATCCATTTTTTGGCAAAGTCAAACCTTTTTTTCTTGTTCGCGTCCCTTACCATCTGACAGTACTTTGTGCCACTTCTGCACCAATTTAATTTCCTCCTGGCATCACACACAGTAGACGGAGCAATTTGTAACCCTAAGTCCATGTACATTTTAGAAAGTTCAACTGATGACGTTTCTGCGTTGTCTCTCATCGTTTTGTCAAGAAGGTTTAAATTGTCATCTGTTAAAAGTTTTGGCCTTCCACTCCTGGCCCTATCACATATTGTCCCTGTGATTCTATAACTCCTGATCACCCTGCTGATGGTTCTGCGATCTATATTCATTCTCTCTTCTTCTTTTATGATTCTAATTATTTCAGCAAAGTTTGAGCCTCCTTCATTCAGACTGACAATCTTCTGGCGTATAATATACGGGACCCTAGTTCGTTTAATAGAATTCATTTTGCTAACTGGGTGTATTCAAGGTGAGTTGGGAGACTTGGTCATTATATCATTACGAGCAACCAATGATACAAAAAGAGAGGAATGTTTTCCTCGTAAAGGGCGTTTTCGAATCCTCGTAAAAGGCGTTTTCGAATATTGTAGGGCCAATGGTCAGCATTTATTTTTCTCCTTTGAAAACGGAAAAATAACACTACTAATAAAAAATAACCCCAATTACGCAAAATAAACACACTAATCATGAGAGCTACTAATAAAATAATTACCGACAGTAGCAAACAGAAGGGATCAAACAAACGAATTAAAACACGTGGTTAATTGACTTTACTTAATCCAATTACCAGAGGACCATGGCAAATCAGTGACTGGCCAAAGTTTTATTATGGAAAGGGAATATCGGTGTTTTAAGTTTTAAATTGTGTTTTGTCTTTTCATATTGGCTGAGTAAATAGCAACTGTAATATCTATCTTGACAATTAACAAATACAAACGTGATATCTATCGTTGATATTCAATGATTGGTAACCGACAAAATTCCTCTTTTTTATTATTTTAAACAACCAAGAAATAAAGTTCACGTTTATGTACATGTATATGTATCCTGGTAAAAAGAATCAAGCATAAAATAATTTTCCCCGACCCCATCTGTGGGAGGTGGCACCTCCGCGCCGACCAAGGCACTTGAAGCAGCATACAGGCCTTACAATCGAAAAGAGCAAAGTGACATAGACAGCTTTTCGGTGACCGGGGTTCACGCCAACATAGGCGTATGTTTCAGGGAGGCTTGAGGACTGCAGTTCCCCTCCAGTCGGGGCAAATACATTTTTTTCGGCCAGTTTTTATGATTGTTTCGGGCAAATTTGACTGACCTACTCACTTGGGCAGTTTTATCTTCAATAAAGGATTATGTCCCATCAGTTCTAACTTGGATACAAAGTCTGTAATATAATGTTTTGGTGTAGTACGTCCCACAGGTCGTACCACACCAAAAAAGTATATTACGGACTTCAGGTTCATGTTCGTACATATACCTGTAATACCGTCTTATCAGATTGATATCGCATCTGAGGGTTGTCGACACGCCAGCGTAACAGTTTGTTCTAGCTAATTACAGACATAAACAGGCCGTTAGCTACAACTGTGGAAGGGGAACACCTCCTCCCACACCCAAACCCACCCAAGGACCACTTCACTCAATAATGCTCGCAGCATCACTTTTCGGAAAAATATTTGAGACCCCCCCCCTCCCCGAAAAGGTTTCCCGTACGCCTAAGCAAGCCCAAATTTTGTGACTCTGTTTGGTCGGAAATTTTGTGGTGTGCCCCCCCCCCACTCCCTCCAACTCACACACAAAACGCCCATATTTTTATGCTATTACACGTATAGGCATAAATTCGCCTAGAATGGTCCCAATAATTTTCCTACGGGACTGCACATTATCTTCCCAGTGTCTACGCCACTGACACCGAATGATCACACTGACTTGGTTGTGATATTGTCTGAACACGACTCAATTGATGCATGTGCTCGGGTATCATGAACGACGAGTTTCGCTTATGTAAACGAACTTAAACGAATAAAACGTTTACTTAAACGAAGGTAAACGAAACATATTCGTTTACAAACGCACTGAAAACGAAAAACGCCGTTATATTTCGTTTAGAAACGCAATGCCAAACGGAACCGTAAACGCCGTTATTTTGCGTTTACATGTACAAGTTATTTCCGTTGGTACTGTATCTATATGTCTATACCATGCGACTCACCTAACGTCAACATCATGCACTCCGTCGTTCCTGGTGCTTCTCGACATTTTGTTACTCACTTCAAAACCTTGAAAAGTCTATTATGGTGAATACCGGTTACTTATCAAGTATATCATTTATTTCTCCCTGTCAGGGCAAAGCCAGCCTAAATATAGGGGCAAGGGGCCTCATATTTAAAGATATTGTAAGTTCAAAATATATTCCGCATCAAGGCGAAAAACCCACGTGAATTTCACTTCTCTGTAAAGCTGGACATAGAAAAAACACACGTGGTGTATATCCAGCTTTAGCGCAGGGACCCAGGGGAGAAACGGTATGTTAGATAAGGTCTAATCATCTCGTTTAATTTATACAGTAGTCGGAGTCTTACGAGACGTAATCGGTTGATGTCAAGATGTCGTCACGGTAAATTGAGAAACGAGATTCTAAAAGATAGAAATGTCGTGTCATCATAAGTTATAACAATCATGGCAAGAACGAATCGGTTTTCTCGACAAGTGAAGTCACGCGTGAGATGACTTGTATTGATTCTGCCTCGATATACGTCATCTCCCACCGTTTTGACAGGTGGACAGATGAGCGTCGGTCCACCTGACAGTTTAGGGTAAAAAGTATATATACCTGGAAGAGCAGAGCATTAGACACACACTTGGGGTCACACACACGTTGGTGAAGTCCAGGACAGGCGGACTCTGTTTCCTGGCACAAGGGTACCTTCGATCACAGGACCCTGAAACGGCTGGAATCGCCAGAGAGGGCATTCCATGATTGATTTAGCTTAAAGTTGATAGGCGGCTACGGGGCCGAATTCGTGAGAAGGAACACCCCAGGTGGAACGTTAAAGTTTAGATTGTCGAGTAGCAGGTATCGTCCTGCAATAGTCAGAAGTGTAGGTTAATTGTATTGTGCGTATTAACCCTTTGAAGCGTCAGCCTGATTGCGTTCTGAGTAGTTTATTTTGCTGTCGGAACATCGTAATACCGACTGAAGATCGGTGTGAGTGACAATTTCGCCCTAGCACAAAAGGGGCATTTGTGAATCGTGAATTCAACCAGGAACGGTGGATATTTCAATAGGACTTTCACGGAGGACTTTCAAAAGGCGCATAAGGTATGAGTAGACAATATCTGACCCAAATCAGAAGTACGGTGGTTTATAGATGACGAACATTGCTGGTCGGAACCCTCCGACAGCCAGAGGTACAGTTACGCGCAGACGTTGACATTTGAGCCTAAGCGGGTGAAGCTCTTATGGCGAGCTCACAGTAATAACATTTCAGATTTGTGAAGCTCTTATGGCGAGCTCACGGTAGTAACATTTCCAGTGTGTAGACTATAGTGCCAGTACAGGGCTATAGAATGACTATATGATTGGTTAGAATTATTTAACCGTAGTGACCCATTTTCTGTGAAAAGAATTGAATTGTTGATTGTTGAAATATTGAAACGGATTTATTTTTATGTGTAAATAAAAGAATCGTTGTTACTTTAAATCATTCTTTCCATTATACAGCCTGAAGTGATTAGGAATCACACCTAACGGAAATCGAACCTATTTCAGGACAATTTGGCAGAGAAGGAATCACGGCGTCGGCCTAACTCAGCTCTCTGCGCCGAGTTCGCGACACTTGGATTCCGACCCTCCACGTTGGTCTAATTTTCCCGCAACTTCATCAGCGGGACTAAATAACCCCACGTCAGCCCAGGCCTTACGGGGCCTCAGGTGTTCCCTGACATTGATTGGCGAGGCTACCAGGATATTTCTAAAAGGTAAAAAATGGCTATATGGACATTTTGTTTTATTTTAACGGCGGTTCTGTTTAGGTTTTGACGCGTTCGGTCAGTTGATGCCGTTCAAGGGTTTAATATCGCAATACAGTAGTCCCCAAAAGGATACTTAATAGCCACTATAACTGCGGTAGGTTTCAGAATATTTGGTGCGTTTAATTACGTTAAATTACAGAGGTAAATTAGGATTAATTGCCATATTTTTTTTTTCTTTTCCTTCTTCGTTCTTTCTGACGAGTGTTGAAGATAGAAAGAAAAAATCAAAATGGATGTTGTTACACCCCTCGCCCAACTGGTATCATTAGGCAAGGAAATGGGCCTTGAGGGGGCCGAACTTCATAAGTTCGTTAAAGATGAGCAGAAACGTGAGGCCAAGGAGATTGCCTTACGTAATGACGCAAGAGAGAGAGAAGCCCAATTAGAACGAGAGCGTGAGAAAGACGCAAGAGAGGCGAGGGAGAGAGAAGCCCAATTAGAACGAGAGCGTGAGAAAGACGCAAGAGAGGCGAGGGAGAGAGAAGCCCAATTAGAACGAGAGCGTGAGAAAGACGCAAGAGAGGCGAAAGAGAGAGAGATTCAATTAGCAAATGAGGCGAGAGAGAGGGAAGCCCAATTAGCAAGGGAGGCAAGGGAGGCAGAGCGAGAGCTCGAACAACAGAGGCACGAGAGAGAATTAGAGCTCCTCAGAGCAAGGGCCGATGTGGAGAATGAAAGTCGGCGCTCAGGGGATGGGAGTGCAGGGGTAGCAATTCATGCCCCACGCCCCCATCTCGCTCATTTCAATGAAAACACAGATGACTTGGACTCGTACTTGGAGAGGTTCGAGCGTTTTGCCTCCAGTCAAATGTGGCCAGAAGACACATGGGCTATGTGCTTGAGCCCTTTGTTGTCAGGTAAAGCCCTCGAGGCTTATACCAGTATGCCTCCTGCACTTCTTAACGACTACAGTGAGCTGAAGAATGCCATCCTTCGGAGATACCAGCTCACTGAAGAAGGATTCCGGACCAAGTTCCGAGAAATTAAGCAGGAGAAGGGAGAAACAGTACCTCAGTATTTTGCCCGAGCTAGGAGGTACTTTGACCGCTGGACTGATCTCGCAGAAGTGAATGAGTCGTATGGAGCCCTGCGAGATCTATTTCTCCGAGAGCAGTTTTTAACTACATGCTCCAAGGAATTGGGCCTGTTCATCAAGGAAAGGGGTCCGCCCACCTATGATGAGATGGCAACTGTGGCAGAACGCTACATCGAGGCCCACGGTGGGAGTGTAAACGCACCCAAATTGGCTAGGGGTGGGGCAAACGGGTTGGCAATGGCACCCGTAAGGCAACACCACCCCGACCCTCCTGCGTCGCAGACCAGCCGGAAGGGGAGCGCTCCCAAGGACACCACTTGTTTTATCTGCAACAAGCGGGGTCATATTGCCAGGGACTGCTGGCAGAAGCAGGTAAGGACCACTGGGAACATTAGGCCACCTCAGCAGGGGGCCGGGAACGCAGCGCCAAGGGGTTGGAAGCAAGGTGACCGCGTAGATCCAGGGCCCAGTAGGCAGACGGCAGCGTTCTGTCAAACTATCGGTCCAGAACGCAGTCCCCTCCGGGAATGTATACAAGAGGGAGCATTAAGGCTGGAAGGCGGGAAGGTTGTCCCGATAATAAGTGGCATGTGTGAGAGGCTCACAACTTCGCAGGAGAAGGTTGATATGCCAGTGTACCCAGGGTATGTGGGACCAAGGGAGATCCGTCTGCTCCGGGATTCTGGGTGTTCCTCTGCAGCGGTTAGAAGGCAACTGGTTGACGACAAGCAATTGTTGGGTCGTGACCATTTGTGTATTTTGATAGATGGGACCGTTAGAAGGTTTCCCATCGCGAGGATAACTGTGGATACCCCATTTTATCGTGGCGAAGTGGAAGCCATGTGCATTGAATCACCTGTGTATGACTTGGTCATAGGTAATATCCCAGGGGTGAGGGCAAGCCCTGATGAGTTATGGTCCAGGGGTAGGGGGCCAAGTTATGGCCCAACGAGGGCAAAGGAAGTTCAAGTCGGTGGGCAAGGACCCCCGGCGGTTGCACTCGGTAACGTACCGAGTAAGGAAGGGAAGGTTCCCAGGGGGAACCAGTCCGATGGTCCAGGGGATGGCCCCTACACGACGAAATGTCGCAAAGTTTCAAGGGAGACGACTCCTGTCCTATTAGGGAGAAGGGGCCGCAGGCGGTCCAGACGAAACGCCAAACAGCGAGGGAACCCAATGGGATCATTGGGGAAAGACCCTCAAGCAAGTTTATGTGGGGGAGTTGAGCGCCCCAAGAAGTCGGTGTCACCCGTGTGGAGAGGGGAGGCCAGACCCACGCAAATGGCTGGGCAAACTTCCCCAGAATTGAGAGGGCACGGGTCAACACAAGTTGAGTATGTTAAAGTGGATGGGACCGCTAAGGTGGGCGCCCAGGGGACCGAGAAAAGGGTCCACAAATCAAAGGAGAAGCATCCTAGGTGGCGGAGACCACGTAGAGAGTGCCGGGGGCGCACAGCGCCCAATGTGCGCAAGAAGTCGTCGCAATGGACCGGGGAGTCGACGGCACAAGGGTCAAGGACGGCCAGTGTCGTTCGAACGACGGTAATCGCCGGGACGAGTGAGCCTGGGGGATATAGCGCCAAGGGAAGCTCTTGGGAATGCGACAACGACAGGGTATGGGGACCCTGGTGGAATACCCGTAGAAATGGCGGGGCGAGAAGTAGGGGTGTGACAAGGGTTACCCAAGGAGATACTGGGAACCGGGCCCCTACCAATGGTCGGTGGTTATAAAGAAGCAATAGTTGGGTGGCTGCGGGCCTGGTGTCTGGGACGGGGGCTCCAGTCGCAAATATTTTTGTGGGTGAGGTGATGGGCTTCGTAAACTCGGTGTTAAGGCCCGGAGGAATTTTCTTATTTCAGTATTATTATTGCTCTGACTGCTGACTAGAGTTGGTTGTGAATGCGAATGTGAGATACACTGCCCTGTCTGTCGCGTGTGCGTGGACGGGGAGCCTGTGTGTCGAGTTTTGTAAGTATGGGATGCACAAACCCGGTGTTAAGGCCCGGGGGAAACCGCGCTTGTTTTTATTGACGAGAGTTTGTTGTGAGTGTGAGGCACACTCACCCCGTCTGTCGCAAAGGCGCGGTCGGGAAATTTGTGTGTTGAATGTGTGAGTGTGTGAGGCACAATTTTAATCCCCTGGTTGAGCTTTGCGAGGGTGAGGCTCAACATAATGCAGCGGTCGTTTGCCCCTTCACAAGTCATAGGGGAATGGGAGGCGAAGTTACACTCCGTTGGAATTAACCCAACTGACGCAAAGGCGCGGACGGGGTTACTCGTCGGAGTGAGTGCCAAGTGAACTGTTTGCAAAATGGGCGAACGTGTATAAAAATGTGTATGTTTAGGTGTAAATGTATAGTATTAGAGATAGAGAGTGCTGCAAATCTAAGGATAAGGCTACTCCCCATATCATATGTAAACCCGCAAGACGGGAACATGTGATAGCGAGTGTGTCGTGGGAATCGACGTGGCCGACGCATGAGCCCGGTCATGACCCCCCACGACCACTAGGGTACAGTTTTGTAGTCTTGAACATGATGGTAGATTGTAAAAGGGTGTGAGAGGCGAGCGTGCGTGGCTTTGCCCCTTGCGTTTTAAGAGATACACAGGGTGTTTCTCTCGGGAAGGGAGTTGTCAGGGCAAAGCCAGCCTAAATATAGGGGCAAGGGGCCTCATATTTAAAGATATTGTAAGTTCAAAATATATTCCGCATCAAGGCGAAAAACCCACGTGAATTTCACTTCTCTGTAAAGCTGGACATAGAAAAAACACACGTGGTGTATATCCAGCTTTAGCGCAGGGACCCAGGGGAGAAACGGTATGTTAGATAAGGTCTAATCATCTCGTTTAATTTATACAGTAGTCGGAGTCTTACGAGACGTAATCGGTTGATGTCAAGATGTCGTCACGGTAAATTGAGAAACGAGATTCTAAAAGATAGAAATGTCGTGTCATCATAAGTTATAACAATCATGGCAAGAACGAATCGGTTTTCTCGACAAGTGAAGTCACGCGTGAGATGACTTGTATTGATTCTGCCTCGATATACGTCATCTCCCACCGTTTTGACAGGTGGACAGATGAGCGTCGGTCCACCTGACAGTTTAGGGTAAAAAGTATATATACCTGGAAGAGCAGAGCATTAGACACACACTTGGGGTCACACACACGTTGGTGAAGTCCAGGACAGGCGGACTCTGTTTCCTGGCACAAGGGTACCTTCGATCACAGGACCCTGAAACGGCTGGAATCGCCAGAGAGGGCATTCCATGATTGATTTAGCTTAAAGTTGATAGGCGGCTACGGGGCCGAATTCGTGAGAAGGAACACCCCAGGTGGAACGTTAAAGTTTAGATTGTCGAGTAGCAGGTATCGTCCTGCAATAGTCAGAAGTGTAGGTTAATTGTATTGTGCGTATTAACCCTTTGAAGCGTCAGCCTGATTGCGTTCTGAGTAGTTTATTTTGCTGTCGGAACATCGTAATACCGACTGAAGATCGGTGTGAGTGACAATTTCGCCCTAGCACAAAAGGGGCATTTGTGAATCGTGAATTCAACCAGGAACGGTGGATATTTCAATAGGACTTTCACGGAGGACTTTCAAAAGGCGCATAAGGTATGAGTAGACAATATCTGACCCAAATCAGAAGTACGGTGGTTTATAGATGACGAACATTGCTGGTCGGAACCCTCCGACAGCCAGAGGTACAGTTACGCGCAGACGTTGACATTTGAGCCTAAGCGGGTGAAGCTCTTATGGCGAGCTCACAGTAATAACATTTCAGATTTGTGAAGCTCTTATGGCGAGCTCACGGTAGTAACATTTCCAGTGTGTAGACTATAGTGCCAGTACAGGGCTATAGAATGACTATATGATTGTTTAGAATTATTTAACCGTAGTGACCCATTTTCTGTGAAAAGAATTGAATTGTTGATTGTTGAAATATTGAAACGGATTTATTTTTATGTGTAAATAAAAGAATCGTTGTTACTTTAAATCATTCTTTCCATTATACAGCCTGAAGTGATTAGGAATCACACCTAACGGAAATCGAACCTATTTCAGGACAATTTGGCAGAGAAGGAATCACGGCGTCGGCCTAACTCAGCTCTCTGCGCCGAGTTCGCGACACTTGGATTCCGACCCTCCACGTTGGTCTAATTTTCCCGCAACTTCATCAGCGGGACTAAATAACCCCACGTCAGCCCAGGCCTTACGGGGCCTCAGGAGTCCCTGACACTCCCACCAATGGACGTTCATTCGAACAATAAAAGTCTTGGATAAATCTTTGCTTTATTCACCTAGTAGCCGCTGCTAGTAGGGTGGTATATTTTCCCCGTAAGTTTAACACTGAACGAATTTATTCCTGCAGTAGAGACGAAATTGTTGACCTCTGACCTCTACACAATTCGTGTTGTCATGACCTGTTTTCCGTTGGTGGGAGACTTAATGGACCAACGTTTATCAAACGTTGACCGTCGCTGAAATGTTTAGTTTTATAATACATGACACTTTTCAACTCTGTCTAACAATAAAAAGAACAACAACTGACAAAGAAAACACAAAGTAAATCAATCACAACCAAGCGTTGAAAAACATCTAAGTTCGATTGTGAAAGACGGGGGCATGATGATTGATGTTTCATTTTCCAAATTAGGAAAGTATAAATAAATAAACGCACGTGTCGTCTGCTTTGTTTATAAAACGCCTGTTGAATCGACGACGAAAAAAAAATATCAATAAACAACGAAAATAAGAAAGATAAACGTTGTTCATTTAATAAAGTATTTTTGCAAGTTTAGCTCAAGTTTGAAGAAAAATTATTTTTAGACAGAAATGTATCACTGCGCCTTGTTTATATTTGGAAGCTTTGCTTGTCGATCAAATTGGACCAATATGCCCCTTACTTCTCGCAGTGTTTTATAGCGAGTAACAGCACGATTTTACCATGACTACCCTGTAAATGATTACGGGATAAACAAAATAAACGTATAATGTTTTGAAGTAAAAAATATATTCTGCTCGCAGGTTTGAGAATGAAACCGACTCGCCAGGGGCTCGTCGGTTTCTTTCTTAATCCTACTCGAGGAATATTTTTTTTACTCGAAAACACTATGCGTTTATTCTATATATACTGAGTCAAAAAAGAAAGTAAATTAGAAACAAATGTGAAAAAATAGCATAAAGGATGAAATATAATGGTTTTAATGTTGCATGTCTGTGGACAAGAAATCGTGCAAAGAGTTTCATGACATGTTGTCCACCCAATCGTAAACAATTTTGCTACGGATTTCAAAATAGCACGTGCTACCCGAGAATGTCAAATTGAATAGGTGACCGACGATTTTCTTTGTGTTATGTTGTTCTAGAGAGCCTGGGTTATTAAGAAAATAAGCTAGTTTTTGTCTTCGGACATTTTAAAAAATGCCAAGGTTAACCGAAAATCAGAGGTTGCGTGCCATTGGTATGCATTAGGCTGTGATACATCCAGATGAGCTCGTTGCTGAGTTCGGAGTCACCGTGGCCACTATTTGCCGTCTCATTGGAAGGTATAAAACCCTGGATCTACTGCCGACCGACCGCGTTCTGGTCGACCAATAGTTACGACCCCTGCATAAGACCGACACACCAGGACCTCTCACCTGCGGGATCGCTCCCTTCCGGCGACGAGGACAGCAGCAATTACACGCTCAAACTCCCCAACGTACTAACTCCGCGCATGCAGGGTTAGCATTGATTGAAGGCAAGTGTACTGTCAACGTGCAGTACGCCTTGGTACACAACGCCACCGCGCCCCCACTTGGGCTGTCGGGATTACGTGCATTGCCCACAACGCTGTTACCCCTGACGGGGATCGAACAGTGGACCCTACGGTTTGAAGTCCAATGCCGTAACCGTTAAGATACCGCACTCCTGCTAATCGAATTAGGTACAAGAATAAATCTATACTGCGTTTATTCTATATATATTGAGTCAAAAAAGAAAGTATAATAGAACCAAATGTGAAAAAATAGTTTAAAGGATGAAATATAATAGTTCTTATGTTGCATGTTTGTGGACAAGAAGCCGTCCAAAGAGTTTAATGACATGTTGTTGTTGTCCCCCCAACCGTATACAATTTTGCTACGGATTTCAAAATAGCACTTGCTACCCGGGAATGTCAAATTGAATGGGTGGCCGACGATTTGCTTTGTGTTATGTCGTGCTAGAGAGCCTGGATTATTGAGAAAATACGCTAGTTTGTCTTCCGACATTTTAAAAAATGCCAAGGTTAACCAAAAATCAGAGGTTGGTATGTATGAGGCTGGGATACCTCCAGATGAGCTCGCTGCTGAGTTCGGAATCACTGTGGCCACTATTTACCATCTCGTTTGAAGGCACAGAACCACTGGATCTTCTGCCGACCGACCGCGTTCAGGCCGACCAAGAGTTACGACCCCTGCACAAGACCGACACATCAGGACATGTCACTTGCGGGATCACTTCCTTCCGGCGACGAGGACAGCAGCAATTATTCCTGGTAGAACTAACAATAGAATCAGTGCACAAACTGCCCGCGACAGACTCGCTGAACACATCATCATCCGAAGTAGGCATCCATATCACTGACCAATCCTTAGCCAACGTCATAGTACCATTTGAATGAAATGGATACGTCAGCATGTTCGCGGGACTCAGCAGCGTTGGAGCACAGTTCTTTTTAGTGATGAATCACGATTTTGTCTACGGCTCGCTGATGGTGAAGCAAGAGTCTATCGCCGACGAGGAGAACGGTTTTCTGATGCTTGCGTGCAGGAATGCGACCTTTTCGGCGGGGGTAGTGCAATGGTTTGGAGGGGAACTTTCTTGCGTCGTCGAACGCAGTTGATCTTCATCGATGGTAATCTGAAGGGACAGCGATATAGGGACGAAATTCTTAACGCTGTTGTTGTCACGTTGTTCAACGCTAAAGTCGGATTGCTGTTATTCCAGCAAGGCAATGCCCGATGTCACATGGCGCGTATCTGTCGTGACTTTCTTGAGGAGCAAAGCATCAAATTTCTTCCCTGTCCCCCACTTTCGCCAGATTTGTCACCAATCCAGCATCTTTGGGATCAATTGGACCGTCGGGTACGACTTCATTATATTCAGACGTTAGGGTGACATCCAGAGACGTATCAGGTCCGTGCGCCGTCGATGTCTTGCCATCCAAAAGGTAAACGGTGGACATATACGCTATTGACTGTATGTGTGAACTTTTCATTTCACCCCATGTCTGAATATTGTGTCCTGACGAGACGCTAGCAACAGTAAGAACATGAAATTATGCAAATTCATACAGCCAGACTCGAAATTTGAATTTACAATAATTTTTTTAGCATTAAAGTCGATACTACTAAAACAGTTGCTCCTCAAAGTTTATTATACTTTCTTTTTTGACTCAGTATATATATATAAGTATATATATATATATATATGCGATTTTTTGTCGCTCTTTAATTCAGAAGTATGATTAGTTTTTGTGAACCAGCAAACCCAGCGAGCATGTTAATTCGGAGGCACATAAACAGTTTTTAACAGCCTGTGATGGCACGTTGTCATTTGGGTTGTAAAAAAAATTCTTCTTACGGAGTTCTGGGAGTGCACCTAAATGTAAAATGCGTGTCCAAAGACGCAACTTTATAGCAAGTTGGTGAACAGCGGATGCTGAGTTCAATAGAATGGATGTATCTCTGAATCATTGGTTTAAACATATATTACTTAAGAAAGCTGACTTCAAAATTAATTTTGGAGCAGGAGTAACACATATGGTAATCAGGGACGTGGCTAGAGACTCCTGATTGGGGGGGGGGGGGGTGTAGGGTAGTGATTTTCTAATTAGGGTAGGGACCTGGAGGGGAACCCCTCCCGGGCCCTCACCTTAGTTGGAAATTCACTACCGAGAAACATTTTGAAAATGAAGACCTGAAAGGGGGCATAAAATTGATTTTAGTAACTGAAATGTCAACACATTTATGATAGAATGATCAGGTTATTATTATTTGGTATTATTCTTGGAATTGAATATGTGCTAAACTTATGCTCGAGCTGAGAACTTTGAGCAATTCACACTGTCCTAACATTAAATCAGATCTTATGCAGGAATGATCAATTTTCGACATTTCATCATTTTGTAACTGTGAATGATGGAATTGACTCAGGATAACGATTTTACATGATGTGATTTTCTTGAAGTGCATTTCGAGGATTTTTTTTTGTTACGACAAGTAACGTACTGTAGAAATCTCGTACAGAATGACAACATGCATACTTATGAAGGTCGATATTGCGTACACTTAGTTGTAAATAGTAACAGTTGGAATTTTTGCCGATGGAAAACCGAGTTGGTATTTTTGGAAGTAAAGAAGACATTAGCACCACCAAAGAAGCTCTAAAATCCAGATAGATGGAAATTTCAAACTACTCATGACTTGCCCTCCGAATTTCTAACTATAGGAAATTTTTGCCAGGATTTGGGGGTGGTGACACACACCCAACACCCCCCTGTCGCCACATCCTTAATGGTAATACTGAATTGTTTATCATTCTTAGTGCAAAGATGAAGATGCGCCGCCTGTGATACAGCAGGATTGTTCTTGAAATTCTTTATTTAAGCAGATGAGATGCTATGACGTAATACCCTATTGGAAGGAGTTCGGAGAGACCCTTCCAATCAGTGAAAAAATTGTGTGAAGAACCTGGGAAGGGCATTGTCTGCCCCTCTCTCCCCGGTGGTTCGAAGGCAGGGAGGGCTGCTGCCCACTCTGCACCCGTGCTTCAGACGTCCCTGACCACAACATTTAATCTGTAAAGTCAAAGAACACTTGCTTTTGTCATCAGTATAAAGTAAATGATGGGCTGATAAAAGAATCCAAGGGCAATTAGAGTATGCGTTCTTGTTATTCGTCTACGGCTCAATAATGTGGTCTACCTAAAAAGGTACAATATGCCATATGCGAATTAAGTGATCGTTTCCCAATTTCGAAAGGCCTGCTTTAAGGACCAGTGTTCAAAACGGGACGCGTGGTGGGACTCCCTTTAATCTGCAGATTGGAAAACAACAATACCACTCACGATCTCACAAAACGATTCCCAGTTTCAGTATTGTAACGTGTTTGGCGGCTAATTGTTAGGGTAATAAGCGCAGACATCTACAAAATCATTCCAGTTAGCTCAACTTACCGTGCAGAGTAATAAGCAACTCCAATGCTGGCAAATATGATTCCAAGGAGTGATAGTACAACAGGCAGGCCGACGTTCAGCACTGTAAAAAATAAAATATCTATCATTATCCACCGTCTAAATTTGTCCCAAACTATACTCTTTTCAGGAAAAAATTGAGGGGACGCAGTGACGGATTAGCTTGACCTTTGAACTTTATTTGGGTTATGTTGGAAAAGACGCTCAATCCCCGTCACTCGAGGGTACGGTGGTGCCGTGTACTAAGGTGTACTTCACGCCGATAGCCATACCCACACTCAACTACTGCTAACTCAACTTGTGCTCGGTTAGCAAGTTGGAGAGTCAGATAGTTGCACACCGATGATGTTATATGAGGTGTCAGGGCGTAAACGGTTACCATTAAATACATTTATAATAGTTAGCGCTTTTAAAATTACGACCCGTAGCACATAAAGAGATAATAAGCTGCGATTTAAAAGCAAATGTTGACCATTTAACAAAACAAATTAACTTCAAGACGAGAATTTATCGGATACTTAAAGAACGCTGCCAGCGTTTTTCAATTCTAACTGGTTAGCCGAACACTCACTGAAATTTCCAGCTCCGTACAGTCTACAATATCTCGAATATTCGAGAGAAGAAAAACAAAACAATCTTTGGGAGTTGTGGAGTTCTTACAATTCTTTATTCCCGACTTCCTGGATATGACAACTCATCCTGCAGTTTTCTTAGGAACGAGACTTTCATAATCCGCTCTAAACTAGATAACACAATTTTGGGCGAAGCGTTCCCAAAAATGTCATTTAACCCTTTGATAATTTTGTACGTCTAATGACGTACGGAATCAAACAGCGCCTTGATACTTGGTGATCATTTGTTTTGTTATTGTTTTTCGATTTTTTAAAGTTTTAACCTCAATTTCTATTTTCTCCCGAATAGAGCTCAGTGACAACCGCTGAGCCAAATGTTATCGCAGCTTAAAATACTAATATAATCCTGCGGTCAAGACTTCTTAACTGGTTAAGTGCAAGAAGTCACTATCAGGGCTTTCAAAAAATGAGGATACCAGAGCAAAAGCCAACACTTCCATTGCTTATATTTCATATTCAATCAAACACAAATAATATTTTGTATATATTAATTAAATAATAATAATTTGTTTTATTACAAATTATTGGAGAGTGCCTGTCGGCACTCTCCAATAATTTGTAATAATACAAGTTTTGAATAACAAATTCAGACAACCCAAAATAATCTAGCCCTCAACCAGATAATCACTAATGTAAAAAATATCTTGTTATTTGTACTTTCCGATGCTTGACGTCGCATTTTGAAAAACGTTGAAGAAACTGAATTCCCAGTGACGTTTGAACGTCAGGATATTAAAGTCTCAAAGGGTTAAAGTGGTAGCAAAGATTGGACTAAGGTAACACATGCACTTCTGAAGCATTGCAGATGGCGCTTTTTCACTCAATGGACGATTGTGGCTTTTTCATCGACCACCTTAGTGATACCGCATCATTTGTTTGCTTGAATTTAATCCCATTGCTAAAATACCGGTAACTACGGAATGAATTATCATCACTGGAATAGTTAGAATAAAAAATGTCAAAACCTATTGCGGAAGTAATCGATTCAAAACGATAGCGTCGACTAACTTGAATCTCAATGGGTCAGGATGTTACAGAAACCAAGCGAAAGGTAAAAGTGAATCAGCTGAAACAACTGCTTTGATTTACCTGCCTTCTCTTTCAATTTTCAACGACAATAGTTTCGACTCAATATGACCTGGATTGTGAAGGTATCGTTAAACTCCAATAGACAAGCAAACAAACACCCAGTGATACTTATAACTCTACTGAGATGGATGTGGGGTAGCAATGAAAACGAATCGTAAATTTTTTGGAGAAGTAAAAAAAAAACGCGCGAAACGTTTCAACATGGACAATAAATCGGGTTATGAAAACGCATAACTGGACTGTGTCATTTGTGTCCAAAGCACACAATGATGTTTACCAAAGCATTTGCATATGATACCGAGCGACTGCATCCACAGCTTAACATTAATAGAGAAGCAACGGTTAGGCTGCATGCTCGTGTTAACAAAGATTTCCCTGGGTACGTAATTCTCAATTCGAATTTGAATTCATCGCAATTCCGGCTGTTGCTAATGAAATCACGCAAGTTCGACACAAATGAAAAATGCACACTAAACGTTTCAATAAACCTTCGTGCACATACTTAAAGACCACAGTGGACTGGCCACTTTCCACGAGTCGACAATATTTCACGGACGCAATAACATTAGATTCCAAACACTAATTACAGGAATAATCATCAAAAATTTAATTGATGAAGCACCGGGTACGACCCGGTGCTTCATTAATTAAAATTTTGCTGCCGATGGTTTTTTATTACCTGATAAACGAATGCGTGGTCATAACTGACCACGCGTTAATTACAATGTATACAGACTATATTGCATCATCAGAACATAGTTGTAGCGATTCGAAATACATTCATTCCCCAGTCGCCTTTCGTGGAAATTTGTCTAACAAGAAAGGACCGTGGTTGAAGAAGGAAATCAATGTGGCACATGAAACATCTGAAATATTAATGACATTACTGCAGCATTTGAGTATATTTTAGGCTTGAAGCCTTTCTCGGGAAACGTTGTTACAAAACAATGATATGTCGCGAGTGGCACAACCATGCTGTAAATCAAAATTCCGGAACTTTCCAGTACGCAGCGATGAGGAAGTGTTGGATACATTATTTTTCGTGGGGATTTAGTATAAAAATGGTTCTAAACGTGAAGGCTGGTGTACTATTCCTGCTAAGAGTCATACGGGTTGCGCCGAAAACACGCTTCTTGTTTTCATAGTGAATCATCATTCCCATACTACACTCTATTCAGGATTTGAAGATCCAACAGTTAAGAGATTGCTATGTAAATAAAATGCGCCCACTGTATAATGTTGCTCATGTTGCATTTTATTACACGCCTGTTCTATGAAATCCTCATCTACCGCAACCATGCAGAAAATGAAAATCTGTTCCGCACATGTGTGCGGAACGGAAATCGTTGACTGACTATTTTTAAATAGAAGCGAAATGTTACTGGAATTTTCTACAAATTGTGGAACGCAATTACAATTTGAATCGCTAGCGATAGCTGAACATCGTCTCGTGAGTTCCAATGTGTTCTATGTGCCAATGGGCACATAGAACACATTGGAACTCCGAGGAGGAAATAGTAACACGGGTTCCAAGAGCAAATTTGTTTGGCTATAAAATGTGTTCTTTTTGTCGATAGTTGTCAAATGAATTGCTGAGTGTCCTAATAGTTGTTTTTTATAGACGTGAAGGCGTGTAATAAACACAGAACGTCACGCGTGTGGAATGGGTTAATCGATATGGCACTTGTGCCATCGCGGAAGCATAAAACTCGAGACCTGCTGCCTCAAGTTCTATCCTTCCACACTGGCACTCGTGCCATATCGATCAACCCATTCACACAGGTGTGTCGTTCTGTGAATGTACAGCGCAAACGCCCTAGTGTATTTCAGACTACTTCATTCTTCTGTAGTAAGGGACGCCTTAACCAACGAGCATTTTCTGTGCTAATTGTGACAGGACTTCTAGTTTCAACTCCATGTCGTAAAAGTCTAGCAACATGTAAAATAATTTTACCAGTATTTTCTTCCGTGCACGTGTCACACAAGGGTGTGTCGCTTGGTGGTTTTCCATCCGTCGTTAGCCATCTGGGTTCAGCAATAACCTCGAAGTTATCCTGTTAACGAGAAATTCGATGTTCAGTTAAAATCGGTGTTCAAATTTTATTATTTTAATTTTTTTTTTGTCTCAAAACGAGCGTATAAGCATTTAATGGAATGATCCCGTTCCGGCGAGAGATCATAAGGTATGATTTTAAGACAATAAAATCATAACATTCTACAGGTGTCGATTGTTATTCGTGTTTGGTAAAGGGTCAAATATTTAACAGGGGCACGAGGCCAGGATAACAACGATAACGTTGAAAGACCAGCAACATGCGAGAGGTACAGGAAGTGTATCAATCCCATAAACCGTCAAATGTCTCCCAGTACCTCACGTTGCACTCAGAAACAACTTGACCGTCGAGGAATCCATCTTAGATATCTCCAAGTTACATCCAGAATTGGAATAAACATTGTCAAAACAACATACATATCATATCGCGTAGGGCTGAAACGGTTGGCTCATTTTAACAACCGGCTAACCGAGAGCTATAAACTGATAATATCCGGTTAACAGTAGCAATTATTTCACCGAATCTGGGATCCAAACTATAGGAATAGGAAAGCAGTATTCTCAGAAACTATTCCGTAGTGTGTATACAAACTAACCGAGAGCTATAACCGGATAATATCCGGTTAACCGTAGCAATTATTTCACCGAATCTGGGATCAAAACTATACGAATAGGAAAGCAGTATTCTCAGAAACTATTCCGTAGTGTGTATACAAACGAACGTTGTCGAATACTCGACAACGTTCGTTTGTATACATACTACGGAATAGTTTCTGCGGTCACTCGGTACTCACGAAAATTGCCGTTCATTAACGAAGTATTGAACGCCAAAGTCGATTATTTCTCAAAATATCCAGCGCTGCTTCGAGGTGAAGTCTATCCCAAAGGAGAAGCGGCAGATTTGCTACGTTTTAACCATGGAATGACGATCATTACCGATATTTCGGATAACCGGTTGACGTTTCTTTTTTAATCGGTTAGGTAGGTAACCGGTTTGAAACCGGTTATCCGGTTAACCATTTCAGTACTAATATCGCGTGCCCAGTCACTACATGTGCATCCTTGTTAACAATGTAACAAAATGGTATGTACTTGGTTATAAGGTGATAAGGTAATAATAACTAGTACCTCTCGGATGTCTGTCATGTAATCAGTGTGTATTACGGAAACAGTTCTTGGTTCACCATCCGAGTTACTGAAATCTCGCACTAGCCAGTTCAGTTCTCTGTCACCATTATTATCAAAATGTACTTTTCCCGATTTACCTGGAATACAAACATGCATTTCTGATGAACTCATGGTGATATGGGTCCATTAATATAACACGCGGTGTATTGGAATGGACAACAATGATTCACAAGCCTCGTCAATATGCCTCGAAATATGAGAGTGCTCAGTCTTATCACGGTTCCGATTTTGAGGAAAGTCACTTAAGTGAAAGGGAGTTTTATTGGTGAATACAGAGTTGAACAGAACGCAATATTTGGTGATGTGACACCAACCCCTATTACAGTACGTGGATAGTGGATTGTGACTAAATCACCCGCAGAGTGGAGTTATCACCCAAACTATAACTTTCAAATTTTATACATATGGACAAAAACACAAGCAATGTTTCAGCCAATGGACCTCCGGGTTTTACCCGGAGGTCCATTGGTTGAAACTTTGCCTGTGCTTGTTATGCTTTGCAACATATTTGCAATTATTGCATGGGTGGAATCTCCACTCTGCGGGTGATTTAGTGATAATACACTCTCCACGTATTGTATGTCCCCACTGAACTCATATAACACCATTTTTGCCGACTAAACGTCATGTGGTGTATTTTATTGTTCTTGAGTAACAGTCTGAACAAGAAGATAATGTACATACCTATTTTGTGTGTGTGCGTGTGCGTGGTGGGGGGGGGGGGGGGGGGGTGGTGATTCATCACTATTGAATTTCGCTGGCCGAACATCATGTAAACAGTATAAAACAATGAAGTGCTAAATTTTTCGAATTTCGCTTTGATAAAATGAACCGATGGCCATCTAACTATTACGCCGATCGTTTGTCAGAACTTTTAGTTTTTCATATCAGTACTCATACTTTAAATATACCCGAGATTCTCTTCATTTCGGACCGAAAACAGAACAACATGTTACTCAAATACTCCGTTTGGAATTCAGGAAGTGGAGTAGCATTTGTTTACTATAGTATTAAAAAAAAGTAGGGGATTTGTGATAAAAGTGAGATATATAAAGAAATATATTTATATTTTTTCATCAAAAAGACAGTTGAGGCATTGCACTGTGGCATCTGTTGAATGATTTCAGTGATAGTTGAGTAATTGACAAACACATATTCCACGCACTGAGATGCAGAAGACATGGACAGTCAGTCAGAGAATTTGCCACATTCAGTCCAAGACCTCATTACCCTGTAAATCCTCCTCGGTTCGCGAGACACGCGCGGATCCGACGTGCCTTACTCTTCACCAAACATCCAATATCAGCTTCACCTTCAGTCTTCGCATACCTCAAAGGTTACGTTTCGACCAGAAACTATTTATGAACGAGTTTATACCAAGGAAAGAACGATGAGACCACCGAAAAAAACCTCCATACAAATGAAAATTTTAAAACGTACCCCACAGACATTAGAGCAGCGTTCGTGCGTAAAACCTGCACGACGTTTTCGTGGGCCGGTGACATTCATGACCCACACTAAACTTGGTAACAGACTGATGTGTCCAATCACGCGTATCCAAAACCATTTTCCGAAAATATCAACATCAGTTTGGATATCCCCTACTTTTTTGAATAGTATATATAGCACTGCACACTTATTAATCCTGATTTTTTTTATTATTATTATTATCATAAAAGAAACATTAGATGGAATATGGCCTGTCGATGCATAGTTAAGGCGAATGGACTGTTACCCCCCCCCCCCTCCCCCCCGCAGTTTTCAATTGTCCTAAATTCTCTCATCGCATAGTTAATGGAACACTGCACAGTCGAATCCACGACATGACAATTGTTAAAATGGAACTGCGAGCACTTCAGTTTTCTTCACGAAATTCAATTTTACTTGCGCAACATTTTGTGGCAAATATACTCTGTGTTGAAACGTAATACAATTTAGGAGAATGCAGCTCCTAATCTCTGCTATTATTCACCGGTATCTTACTGATGACATTTCAGCACCAATGTGTAGATTTATATCAGGTGTAATTTATAACGACACCCACATACATGATCCTTTATTTTAGATGTAATACCTATACTAGCCCGGGTTTTCTTCTGCATTCACCTTCTATAACTATTAGGCACCGGAAGGTGCCTAATAGTTATAGAAGGTGAATGCAGGAGAAAATCCGGATTAGTACATGTATTACATCTTAATTGAAGAGCCGTGCACGTTCGTGTCTTTGAACTAGAAGGCGGATGAAATTTAGACCAAACATATTCAAGTTTGACCATGATGCAACTCTTTGTACATTCACCCATACGAATTCGTCCAAGTTTGCCATTTGTTTTATAAAATACAGACTATAAAAGTAAACCCACTCAAGAAATTTCATATACAAATAAAATTCGTAACAAACCGCGCCCGTTGTCATCCTTTCTGACAAACGTGAGAGAGTTTGGGGTAAAAGGCCGCCTCCGGGCCAGCTCCGCCCATCCATCACGAACGACTCTGACTGAATGGCAAGCATTCAAATATCCGTTGAAGGGTTATGTCCTGTGTGAGGAAACTATTGCAGGATTATTGCATTTGTGATAGACTAAAAACTAATAATAACCTCTTATCCAAGCTGGCCAACTGAATGAGCTTTTGCTTGTTTTTGCAACCGGTTTCGGCGTTTGCAAAGGCCGATGTATGAAAACACCAATAAAAAGTTTACACTCATCACAAAGTGAAACACTAAATAGTTTCATATTCTAAATTTGTGTCCAATCAAATAATATCACTGTATGGTGAGAGCTTTGTAAACAAATATTGGAGAAAATTGTGTGGTTGCAATTTGCTTTTATAACTGTGTTTCCTGCGCCACTCTTCCTTTGTAAACGTATATCATATTTCTGAAAAACGAAAGGACATTAAGAAACGGGAGAATCTCCCGCCACAAAAAGATGTCATTCCGCTCAATGCAACAACCTTGAAATTAAACAGAGTTTTGGAAATGGAAATAAACTCCCGACAATTACTGAGCTGGTATTCGTATTGTGTTTTTATTCAACGTGTGATCGTTGATATGGTTTGGTAAAGTCCGTCTTCAATTTCTTTGCTTCGTCGATCAATTTTTTCGACCAACAGAGTATAGGCTGAATATTCATTGAACTGCAAATTAACACCATATAAATATGCTAGGGAAGTGAAGGGGCAGTAGGCATGTGGGTAATATTATAATGGTTTAAATGTTTGTTGAGACATTTAAAACAGTTTCGGTCGTTAATTACTGACCGTTCGAGGTCATTACCTGCTTAGTTTCATATCAGCCGAGACGTTAGCCCAAGGTAACTTCATATCAGCCTGAGACCGAACGTTGAAGGTTGAAGGTTGATGTGAAGTTACCCAGGACTGATATCTTGGCCGATATAAAACTAAGTAATAACCTCTGTTGTATTTATGTATATATTTTTTGGTGTTGATCCACATTTTCTACAGTCAGGGACACCCCGTGTTGAACAGAATTACGAGTGGAGGAAATCGCAGTATCCAAAGAGAACATCGAGCATCGGCATGTAACTGTCAGTCTCTCCAATATACTGATTCCTACAAGCAGGGTTAGCACTTGTTGAAGATAAGTTCATCATCGACGTGCAGTACCCTTTAGTACACAGCGCTATCGTGCCCCACGTGAGCAATCGAGATTAAGATTAAGTGCCTTTCCCAAGGACACAACTCAGGTACTTCCCGGCTGGGATCGAACCGTGGAACTTTCGGTTTAAATTCCAGTGCCATAACTACTGAGAAACTGCGACACCTCTCTTTATGTATTAAATCAAACCAAGTAATTACAAAATGTTCACAGATCTGTTACAATTTTTAGACAATTTTACTGCTTTTCATTCTTTTCACAAAATCTGAAGTTTCCTGAACTATCTCTTCTCCAGGGGGCGCGGTGGCATTGCGGTAACAGGTTCTCGTCAGACCACCGAAGTTAAGCAACGTTGAGCCCGGTTAATCCTCGGATGGGTGACCGTCTGAGCGATCGATTCGGACTCCCGCGTTGTGTCCTTGGGCAAGGCACTTAACCCCCGATTGTCCACATGGAGGCACGATGATGCCGTGTACTAAGGCGTACTGCACGTCGATGGTGCGCATGTCTTCAACCAATCTAACCCTGCCTGTGCTGCAGTGCGGAGTTACGATGTTGGACAGCTGGCAGCTGCTCGTCGTTGCTCGGTGGTTCTCTCCGGGTTCCTCGGCTTCCTCCACTCGTAAAAGTGTCACGGTCATGATTAGCCATTGTGCATAAGTATGTGACCTTAAACACCAATAAATAAATAAATAAATAAATAAATAAATACCTTTGATTTGACAAGGAGTTTTTGCTAAACGAATCTACACATATGACTCTAAATCTTAGTTAACGTTGAATGTCTGTACAACATCCTTCTTTCTTCGCTTCTTCGGGAGTGCGGTGGCTCAGTAGGTAGAGGTGCAGGCTGCAAGCCGAGAGGTCCTCGGTTCGAATCCCACCTGCGGCAACCGCGTTGTGTCCTTGGGCAAGACACTTCATCTCCAATGCCCGCATGGGGGGCACGATGACGCCGTATACTAAGGCGTACTGCACGTCGATGGTGCGCATGTCTTCAACCAATCTAACCCTGCCTGTGCAGCAGTGCGGAGTTACGATGTTGAGGAGCTGGCAGCTGCTCGTCGTTGCTCGGTGGTTCTCTGCGGGTACTCCGGCTTCCTCCACCCGTAAAACTGTCACGGTCATGATTAGCCACTGTGCATAAATATGTGACCTTAAACACCAATAAATAAATAAATAATAATTCTTCGCTTCTTCCACATAATCCTTACATATTGCTATCACTAATTCCTCACTGAAAAGAAACACAGCTCCAAACTACTCCATTATGCCCCTGACGTCACTTCTCCTGATTCAGTTCGATGAATAACGCCGTACACTTTCGATATGAGCAAATTGGTTGCGCTCTGTAATGCATCAAGTGGGCAACCATATCTTGGTTCATATCGGCCAAGATCGGCGTCATATCAGCATAGTCTGAAGTCATATCGTCCCCTGAGTTCCAATGTGTTCTATGTGCCTACTGGCACATAGAACACATTGGAACTCAGGAGACGATTTTTAGCTATCGCTAGCGATTCAAATTGTAAATACGGTGACGATTTGTAGAAAATTCCAGTGAAATGTCACTTCTTTATAAAAATTGTCCGTCAACGACTTCCGTTCCGCATATATGTGCGGAACAGATTTTCATTTTCCGCACGGTTTAGTGTTGCTGTAGAAAGGGATTTTATAGAACAAGTGTGTAATAAAACATGTTACAGAACATCGAAAGATGGTGAAAACGCCATTTCCTCACGTTTAAATGGGTTTCAACAGAGAATAATAGTCAAACAGTCACACTGATTGGAAAAACAATTGTAAAAGAGCCAGCTTCTTTATTTTTATACTACTCTAGAGGAAAATGCGTCAAGTTTGTGAAATAATGCACATCGATAATACAAATTCACTAACATTTCGAAATTTCAATTCTTATGTGAAATTCCCATACTCTTAGTTTTAAGTTTACTGACAACTTCAAAAAAATTAATGGGAGCTAACTTTCCTGTAAATCTTTTCCAATGACGAAAATTGTCAGCCACGGGGTTTATGCACTGGTCCGTGCGAAATTTTCCCACCAAATATCTGTGGAGCTTTATAATGTGCACTTCCGGGAAAGATAATAATACTTAACCCTTTACCCAACGTAACGTTCAAAACCGACCAACGCTATTTACAAAAATCACTATTCAATTTTCATTGACTTTTTTCATTATTTGTCTCAAAAACATAGCTTCCAATGGTCCATTGAGGGGTCATAAGATATGTTTTGGAGACAAATTGAAATATGAAGTTATTCAAGAATTTTGCTTGCATGTGTCGTCTGCCTTTCATGTTAGGATAAGGGCTAATAAATAATAACTGAGTAAATAAATGCCGTGTGGATAGGTACAATACGCCCGCCGTTGATTGGTCACTTTCCACGGGTGGGCAATATTTCCACGGACGCAATAATTTTAGATTCTAAACACAAATAAAAAGAAGAATCATCAAAAATTTAATTAATGAAGCACCGGGTACAACTAGGCGCTTCATTAATTAAAATTTTGCTGATAATGATTTTTACCTGATAAACACTTTTGTGGACATAACTGCCCACGTGTGGGTTGCAACCAGTCCACGACGACATTAATGTTGTAATATCACTTACCTTTGAAAGAAACATTCCTTGAAAATTCAAACATACCCTGGCCATTCCTGGCTGACAACCCGTTTTCAAGTGTATGATTTAGCCAAATTCCATACAACAATACACTGTCGTGTAGATAACTGGAGTAAACACTACCCTGAAATATTGTGGAAAAAATATGAAGAAACCTTTCTCTTGAAATCATTACCTCTATTTGAAACCCATTCTAACTGTTGTCCTAGCACTGTCTCAAAACAGAAGTTGAAATAAAAGTAACTAGTGTTTCATATATTTACATGTTATTATAGCTGCATCTTTGGTTTAATTTATTTGTTCTTGTTAGTGGCAGCAAGTTATAGACAGGGACTTAACTGTTGGAAGTGTAGGGTGGTGTAACACTTCAAAAAATCTCCAGTAGGGACACTGTCGTTTGGATTGAGGTCTCAGATACCGATTCCGTCTAAAATAACTTTATGCACAGAACGGCACACGCGGCCTTGAGTTTTATTCTTCCGCATTGGCACTCGTGCCATATCGATTAACTCATTCACAAGCGTGTGTCGTTCTATAAAAGCAGTTATTAGAAGGACATCCAGTAATTGATTCGACAACTCGTCCACTGAGTTTCAATGTGTTCTGTGTGCCAGTAGGCACATAGAACACATTGGGACTCGGGGATGAACTATCAACAAAAAGACCAAATTTTATCGCCAACCAAATTTGCGAGGGAAATTTGTGTTACTTTATTTAGTTATCATTAGCGATTCAAATTGTATAGGCGGTGCACTATTTGTAGAATATTCCAGTGAAATTTCGCTTCTATTTAACATAGTCCGTCAACGATTTCCGTTCGGCATATGTGTGCGAAACGGATATTCATTTTTTGCATTGTTTTGTGTTGTTTTCCGACCATTTTTCCGTAGTAAAAGTAATGAGACATAGTTAGACCATTATGTTTTATAATCGCCTCTTAGACCCAAAATTATGAACAAAAATGGCCAACATTTGAGTCTATTTAAAAAAAACAATATTTGGCAGAATAAAATGGAAATTTTGTTTTTATTAATTGAGACCTCTATTGTTGACAGATCTTGCGAAACATTAAATCAATCACGGTGGTAAACACGAGATATTGGTCAGTCAAAAATTGGTCCATTTACAGCGTTTTCTTTAAGAAAACAGGTTTTACTGGGAACTAAACAGTACTTCCTATAAGCAATTCCATTCCATTCATTAAAGGGGCTGCCTGTAGATGGTGTGCGGGCTCTGATCTGATGAGGATGCTTTATATTGCCGTTAAAAGTTCTGACTGAGCCACGATAACCAGCCCCCCCCCCCCACCACCTTCTACTGTTTTATTTTGTTTCTGTTTATACCAATAATGATATTAATAAAAAACATAATACTATCAAGTTAAACTACTAACAAAAGAAATACTCCTCCATAATATCAAACATGAAAGCATTGAATTTTTCGGCGACGCAGCTATCGCACAGATGTTTCCTTTAATGAAACAGCCCCTACTTCAACCCTTATCCACTTTGTTCAACCTCTCGACAACTACTGAAAATATTAATTTATCTCTCATGTAAACTGAATACACATCATTCCCATTAACGGTATACAGAGAAGGTCCCATTTCGTGAATTCAGAGGTAGAACAGTTAAATCTTTCAGCACCGTTGTCACACAAACACTACACATAACGAACCCCCTATACAATATCACCCTTTATCTTAGCAAAGATGAGAGTATGTTCAGAATCTCGATTATTGCTTAAAACGAAACTCTTCTGACTTCTGATCCCAAAGAAAGACAATACACTTCAGGAAAGACGCAATCATCTTTCGTCTGTAACATTATATTAGTGGAGTTACAAAAGCAATCAGAGAATTAGATCTTATCATCGAAAGCCATCACGTGGAAGGGGTTGTCGCGTTGATTGAATTGTCGACGTTTTTGTCTGTCGTTCCAGCAATCCAACTGTATCGAAAAAATCTCACCGAAACGTTATTGGATTTTGCCCAGTTGTAGAAAAATGGTGCTTCGGCAGATCGTTCAGCGACATCTTTACGAAAGCCACTGTCATTTGCTTCCTTGTATGTTATAATCTGCAATAAAAAAGGAAAATTTTTATCATTAGTTTACCACAAGTGAGTCTCGAAAGTTTCGAAATATTGTTACATGTGAGACAAGATTCAAGTTGATTAATCATCTTCAATCTATATACAATCACAACGTTATGAAACGACATTCAGAGTCAAGGGGTCAGGGTGCACTCTGTGTCTGTTGATTTACACCGCGCCATCCATAATTTGCTAACGACACATTAACTACACACTACAGACAGAGGTATTATGCGTGTACAAATGCAGCGACTCCAATTTTTAACTCGAATCGAAGCGGACAAGGGATATTGAATCGAATCGCGCAGGACAATAGAGTGTTTTAGCGTTACTTGCAGAGGGACTCTACCTTCATGATATCATTAACGCTAACTACAATGGCATCATGCAACGTTCTAACATATATTTACACACAATTTCTTTTTGTCGCCCTCTGAGGCAATAGTCAACAGGATGGGTCACGCTCTCAGACCAGCATTCTGATTCTGTTAGGAATTCGATGCGGTTATGGCCTGGAACCAGTCTAAACCTTAAATAGTCCCTAGCCCATGTTTAGATACACTCGTCCGGAAAATTTAGTTGGTCGGAAAGGTGAACCTACGCATCGTTTTAACTACCAACTGAAATATTCCTGACGATTATAGTTAAAAGAATACATTAAATATTCATTTTTTTTAATCAACGCAAGAAACCCTCCTGAAACGAGACTTGATTTGACTCAATCATTAATACATATTAAAAACATTTTTTTACTGAATAATGATGAATGAAGACACAGCCGAAGTTTCATGATTTTGCCGCGTAGTTCCAGTAATTGTGTTAATACTTTGATACTTTTAATCCTTTGAACCCTGGTGGTATCTTCCATGTTTGTTCATATTTTGCAATTAGAAGAGTCCATATTCGTTATTTGGGGGTAGACAAATCAATATTTTCAACGTGCAGCCTTAGGCTGCACGTTGAAAATATTGATTGGTCTATCCTACCCTTAATTTACCAGGCATCCTACTTAATGAAAGTATGGCGTACTATGTCCCTGGGTTGGTAAAACGACCCCTGGTGTTCAAAGGGTTAAGGAACATTAAATATTGATTGATTATCTTTTATAACATAATGATAACACGATAATCATCAGAAAATAACATTACGTGTCATATCCTTGTCAGCGAGAGAAGAAATACATTCTGTTGTGACAACAAGCTAAAACGATGTTTCTTTAGATTTAAACTAAGTCATCAATCCATTCAAATAAAAAGACTGTAACTTGTTTTTACAATGATATATTGCTGTTTGGTTAGTGTTTTTTCCCCTTATTTAGACTGGTATGGAATCAATACTATAACAGGTAGCTTAACACATATACCATCATGTTGAAAAGAAATAAACATTGGCTAAATTATCTCTCATTATTCTATCAAGTAGCACGGATTCGAAGATTTTTTGAATCAATATAGTTTATTACCGCCGTGTTGTTTTCCGAGATTGTGTATTAAGTCCAGAGAGAAGCGCGTCTCTGGGCTTATATATGTTACAGTAAATCAGTGAATCCAGTCAATGCGTGTATTAACTAAAAATTTCAATCAACACGGGTATTGACTGTTTCACTTGGGGATTTTCAGAATGGACTAAAATTTTCAGTGAATACCAGTGTCAACTGAAATTTCAGCCCTCTCAACCCACACATTCTCTGATGCAAATTTAGTAAATATGTGATTTTACGTCATGTTTGATGTGATGATGATGGATGGATGGTTTCGTGCGCTGAAGGCGCGTAAGGGCAGTTTAGGGCAAGTCACTTTCGGCCCTCTGTAAAGGTATAGTGATAGATTTTCTACGACATGTCTGGACGCATTTAAATAGGAAAGAGGTCGGGTCAAGGTTAGCGGCGTTTGTTCTTTTTCTGTGGAGGAGCAAAAATTTGTTTCATGTAACGATGGAAACCATTATCGCGTATGTTATATGCTTCAAATTACTGGTCGGTGCATTCTTCAAGAAGAGCACTTTGTTCTACTTAACTGTGGTGATTTTATTCGTTATTCTTGTGTTTTGAAGGGTTATGCAAATTTACACCGGTTTGGGAACTCATGCAGCTTGAGGCAAAGTCGAAGGGTGTATGAGTTCACAGACCGATGTAAACTCCCATACACCCTGGAAAACACAAGGATAACGGATTTATTTCCAAGAATTGAGGTGTACTTAATACTTCAACCTACATTGTGGGAAAAAAACTGACAGATCATTTTTACTTTGTAAGCTTCTTAATAAAACCAGACAAATATGGATGTCGTTGGAACTGGCTCAATGAGCCAGTTCCAATGACATCCATATATGTAATTTCAAATGGGTCACACATTCGTTTCACAAAAAGCCAAATCCCTTTTGTAGAAAGACGTACTGAACACAAAATGAAGTATGTTTAATTGATATCTATCCGATAAGATTAAAGGAAGCACGGAGGTCGAGTTCCAATTGACTGGCATGTCAGAATCCTTTTCAAGATATCGTAACTTAGAATGTATCCGTGTTTGCGTTCTGCGAAAAAGGCCATTGAAATGGCTTTAGTAGGAGAGCGTCGGGCAGTATGTTGAGGTGCATGGCAAATCGATGGTACAGCTGCTTGCAAACAACTTTACCAAGTCTTACGATCAATGGTGTAGACCGCATTTCGATCTGGCAGAATTTTCATTCAGAAATTAACGATGCGAAGAATCTCCGATCAGAGCATTGCTTCATCCATTGACATGAAGCAATGTGGCACATGTGGGGCTCGGTGGCTCAGTTGGTAGAGGCGCAGGCTGCGGTTCGAATCCCACCTGCGGCAAACGCGTTGTGTCCTTGGGCAAGACACTTCACTCCCATTGCCCACGTGGGGGCACGGTGCCGTTGTGTACTAAGGCGTACTGCACGTCGATGGTGCACCTGTCTTCAACCAATGCTAACCCTGCTTGTGTGGAGTCAGTATGCTGGGAAGCTGACAGTTGCTCGCCATTGCTCGATGGTTCTCTTCGGGTACTCCGGCTTCCTCCACCCATAAAACTGTCGCGGCCATGATTAGCCTTTGTGCAGAAATATGTGACCTTAAACACCAATAAATAAATAAATAAATAATGTGGCACATGTCGATGGCTTACCAGAAGAAGCATAGTCTCAGATTACTTACTGAGAAAGGGTCCACCGTGTAAAAGATACGACACAACGTGAACGAATCGTCAACAAAATACCCAACTGGGAAGGCGCCTGCGCCTACATATTCGTGTCTTCTCAATGTCAACATTATCCCCTCAATAAATGGCGTGGTCTAACATTTTCTTACCATTGCACGCTAGTTTTAATCGAGTATTTCCGCGTCTTTCACCATAAAATTCTCGTTTCGTTAGACCACCTTTCACACAAAAACAGAGTTTATCGGTTAATCGTGAACAGACACGATAAAGCGGGATAATAAAATTAAACTAAATGTTACAAGATGTTTATTGACAATGTTTTGATAACCTTCTATACGTTTTGCCGGAGATGTCTCTCACTGACAACGACCTGTCTGTCATTTTGTTTACGCTCTACACGCTGATGCCAAAATACCGAAAGAAGCATACTTTTTTTTCCAGAATGCACACATGAAAGTAACCAACTCGATATTCTTTGGTTAGGTTTATTCGACAAGACTGAATTTTCTAACCAATTGAAAGCAAGAGGCCGTTTTTTGTGGCCAGAAACACGATACGTCACAATTTTATAAAGGAGGATGGCTGCCTAGTGAATGTCTTGGAAAGAGCAATCAGTATTTTCAATGCTCAGCCTCAAGGCTGCTCGTTGAGAATATTCATTGGTCTACTCCCAGATAAGGAATGTGGACCCTTTTCGATAGCTTCCATTGAACTGACATGGAAGATACCACTGGGGTTTGAAGGGTTAACTTCCTATCTACATTATGGGAAGAAAATTTCAGCTTGAAGTTTTAATATTTCGACATTAGTATTCAGGGGGATAAAATTTATGTTATTCCCAAAGTATTCAGACATTTCAATATTAAAATGTCATACTCATAACCTGATAAGGATTTATTCATTAACGACATGCTTTCTGCACATGCGGTTGTAATCTTCACGGCAGCAGTTAACCCTTTATCCAACGTAACGGCAAAAAAAGGCCAGCGCTATTCTCAAAAATCGCCAATTAATTTTCAAAATATTTTCATTTTTTGTCTCAAAAACATAGGTTATGACCCCTCGTTGGAACGAGCTCGTTCCAACGAGGGGTCATAACCTATGTTTTTGAGACAAAAAATGAAAAAAATTAGTTATTCAAGAAATGTTTTTGCAAGTGTCGTCTGCTTTCCATGTTAGGTAAAGAGTTAAGAGGATGCTGATCGAACAACAAAAGAATAGAGATATCTAGTATCTAGAAGGGTACTAGCTTAACCGAAAATCTTCAACACTGTTGATCGAACTACAAATGAATATTGACGTCCACATCACAGTCATCGTTGACTGGTCATAATTCACTCGTGATCAGTCATGTCAACGCACACGTTTATCAGATAATACAAACCATCATCAGCAAACTTTTAATTAATGAAGCATCGGGTTGTACCCGGTGCTTCATTAGTTACATGTTTGATGATTATTCCTATAATGATTATTATTGATTGGTGTTTAAGGTCACATATTTTTCACAATGGCTAATCATGACCACAACATGAGTATCAATTCAAGACCATTTGTGAGCGTTAATAAGCCACGTTGCCCATTTTAGAGAGGTTTTGCACCTCCCAAGCTTTGGTGACTGTGTCCTATTTTACCAGTAAACAGAGCCTGTTTACCGCAGTGAGCAGGCACTGCTTCACTTCCCGGAGTTCCCACGGGGGATTCCTATAATTAGTGTTTGGAATCTAATATTAGTGTGTCCGTGAGAATATTGCCCCTCAGAAAAAAGTGACAAATCCACGGTGGTCAAACTATATGTACTCTGTATGGAATGATACTTGCTTAGCCTAAAATCTTCTACACGCTTTCAATCCTGAAATATTTGTTCAATTCCAGGTGCGATATTAAAAAGAGTTAGATTCAAAGTTAATTTTTGTATATATGATTGTTGGAATTTAGACAGAAAATCAAATAGCAGTCTATTTTGTTACCCCTTTAACGCTAATGAGTGCTTTTGTGTTTTTAGAAAAACTTGATAGAATTAAAAACGCCGAGTTTATAGCCTACATGTACCATAACAGATTAATTAAGATTTACTATTGTACCTCAAAATTAACTGTTTAATCCTTTTCGGCACACATACATTTTTAAGTAATAGAAAATCTGTCATCGAACGATGAGAGGAAAAGAAACCACGCAATACTGGGGTGTTTCAGTAAGAATTTAACCCCGCAGCCCTATAGGGACGCGGGATTAAATTATTTTCGAAATGTTCACAAAATACAAAATAGATTCGCTAATTTTGTTGTAAATAATATTCTGTTGAAAAATTATTAATTACACCAAAAAAAGGGAATGGGTTGAAAATATGAATCAAATTCATTGATAGATATTATGCTATATAGTGTTTATTTCCCAAGTTTCTTAATATGTTGGGCTAAGGGGAGGGGCGGTATACTCCGAACAGCCAAATCTGTCTCTTCCAATCTGAGAGGGTTAACAGAAAAGTAGCGTCCATATTCAGTTGTTGTGCAAAAGCCAGTTATTACATTGAACCCGAGTGATTTTGTTGAAAGACAGCCGAGTTTATTTGAGGGAATTATTGTTTTCTAGTTCCCATTCCGTCATTTCATAAATACTCCCCTGTATTATTCTCGCCGCGTGTGTTGACAGTTGTCATTTGATAATTTCATCATTTTACGCTCTTTGATTCCACTTTCCCTTGATTATACGTGCAAATACATTGTAATGGGCATTAGTGTTCTGCAACATCGCCAACTATCTCCGAAAATTACCGAACACGTAAACTTTGATGAAAACATTCCACCATCGATCATATTCGTAGAATAGTCTCACCTCAGACCAAATCGCAACAAAAAGATATCGTTCTCAGAAGTCACAACGAAAACACCGAAGTGTTCTTTTTCCTTTCATGGACACTCATAATATTAACCCTTTACCTAACATGAAAAGCAGACGACACTTGCAAAAAAAATTCTTGAATAATTATTTTTTTTCATTTTTTGTCTCAAAAACATAGGTTATGACCCCTCGTTGGAACGAGCTCGACGAGCTCGTTCCAACGAGGGGTCATAACCTATGTTTTTGAGACAAAAAATGAAAATATTTTGAAAATTAATTGGCGATTTTTGAGAATAGCGCTGGCCGGTTTTGGCCGTTACGTTGGGTAACGGGTTAAAAGAACATACGGACTCTTGTTTAGGGTTGGGCGAAGATTATCACTCTCGGACAAAAGTTACCACCTTCGACTTCGTGGGTGGCGTTAATTTTTCTCCTGGGGTTTTTAAGCTTATCTGTTTTACAACGTCTCTCCTTGGCCCGATGGCTCAGGTGTGTTGGGTGAACTTTACAGCGGCAACTTCGTGGCCTCGCTCTTCTCGAATGTTCCTCTACACGGGTACAGTCTATATGTACCATAACCGATTAAACTCGTAAATACTCACGTGTGTGTATTTGCATATACAGTTGTGTATCTTTGACGAAGTTGCGAGTTTTCACTTCTAATAATATTGCGTATTTTCCATGCAGTATTATTGGTCTCTGCTGCATCCCAAATAAACAAAATGCAAAACACTTTATGCCAACAAGCTAGGTGCCCATTTGAAAGAGCCCGCAGGTTTATTCAGTAACAATGCAGCTCAACAAATCAGCAAAAATGTATTCCCAGTAGCAGCGACATCGCGGTACAGGAAATACCCTGTGGGAAACCTGTATTCTGAGCCATTGCAATTGCCGCCTGCAGGGTAAACGCAGAACCACCCTTTTACAAATATCTTGTACAGAAAAAAATTGCAACACGCTTGACGTACAGAACTCTAAAAAAATTGGATGAATTGGAAAACAAAAAACAGCATTTGACTCCAGTCAACTATCAGAAAAAACAAGGCCAAGGGTGAATTTCGTGTAAAAATACCAAAACGATTCCCAAAATTATCTTTTCGCACACGCAAAAGAATTCCAAATAAAACAAATTGCGTGCTCATTCGATGGCAAAAAGCTTGATCTTATATTACAATCAATCGTGATACCACACTCCAGTTCACTCACGTGATGAAATATCAAACAATCAATCAGTGAACCATCCTTTGTTTATTTCAACGGTCCACCAAAGACAACATTTTCCAGCTAAACTAACGTAACGCAGGAAAATATTAGTACCTTCGACGTCTTGGGGTACCCATCAGATTGGTTCGAATTCAAGAAAACAAATCATCAAGGATATTGATAAGAAGGAAACTTTGATTCGCAAATTTAATTCTAAGAATCATTACAACAATTTCATTGTTCCCTGAACACACGGGAAGTGGTTCCGTGATGGAGAGTTTGGTCGTCATGTTCTCCTTTGATTGTATTATATGACTTGGTAGCTAACGTCTGAGGAGAAGCGCCTCCTTAATAGGCAGTATAATCAAAAAACGACTCGTTATACTTTACCTCGTTCTTTGACTAATCTTATATTATGTGAACAATGGGCTGGGGTACCAGCGCTGAACACTTAGATTATTTCCTTTCTCTTATAGATAATACAATATATATGACGTGACAACAACATTCCGAATGTATTAAAACAACAAAAATAATTTTATCCTATTAGGCAATATTTACTTAGCCCATTGCCTAACTTGACTGGTTGACAAATATAGTATCCTTTTCGGGCTAACCAAAACATTTTTTTACCGCGCTTTTCAAAAACAGACCAGCAGTCCATTATCCGAGCGAGCTACATGGCACTACTCCATGTGAGAGACAAGCGAAGACTGAAAACAAAATTTAAATGTGAAAAACACAAAAGACGACTTCGTCAGTGGTACACAACTACGTTTATCGCATTGCTGGGCGAATGATTAACCCTTTACCCAACGAATCGGTCGCACCCGCCCGCGTAATATGCAAATTCAGCAGTTGAAAAATATTATTTTTCAACATATTTCAACAAAACCATATCATGTGACCCCTCGTTGGAACGAGCTGGTTTTGTTGAAATGTTTTGAAAAAGTTGAAAAAATGATATTTAAAATAATAAATTTTGATATCGTCTGCGTTGGGTAAAGGGCTAAGTCTTTACCTAATGTAGACGATATGAAAATTTATTATTTTAAATATTTGTTTTCATATTTTTCAAGCAACTGGAATAAAACCATATCACGTGACCCCTCACTGGAGCTCGTTCCATAGAGGGGTCAGGTGATAAGGGTTTATTGAAATTTTTTGAAAAATATATTTTTTTCAATTGTAAATTTTGCATATTATGCAGGTGGATACGGCCTATTCGTTGGGTATGGATTAAGGTATGCATATTTTTGTGGAGTTTTATCATATATCGCCACCCTAGTTTTATGCATGGTCTTTCAAAGGCGGTTGAAACAAAACTGAGATGAGTCACCAATTATCAGTATCATTGTGTCATAACTTTGTCAATAATTTTAGCTGCCAAAATATTTATTTTACGATTTCATTAACATCGATTCCTGTATACACTGCGAGGGCAATACGTTCAATGTGTTTATTAGATAGTAGGTTTATTTTATTTATTGATATCCGATTTTGCTTGCATATAGCTGGTCGAGGTGTGTTTTTCATAACTCGATGAATAAGTTTCCTTTCGTTCGAATGTTTTTGCTTCGTACCTCACATTTGTCAAATACTAAATTGTGAGTAGGTCCAATGGTGCAGTTGAAGTGTAATTGTTGCAGATGGGCTGTTAATAGGTATTCGCGTTCACTGTTCACACTTTCTCTCCCGTATTCGTAACCGGTTGTATTAGAGTATAGTCGCCGTTGACTGGTCGCAATCCACGCGTGGGCATTAATGTACACGCATGCGTTTACGAGGTATTAAAAATCATCATCGGCAAAATTTTAATTAATGAAGCACCTGGTTGTACCTTGGGCCTCAGTAATTAAAGTTTTGATGATTATCCCTATAATTTGTGTTTAGAATCTAGTATAATTGCGTTCTTGGAAATATGGTCCACCTGTAGAATGTGACTATTCCACGGCGGCCATACTGTAGCATTTGAGAAAAAAAAAGAAAACTGTCAAGGTGATACAAGTGAAATGTTATAAATCGCGGAGACTTCCGACGTGTGAGGATACATTGTCATACAAGCAATTTATTTATTCATTGGCGTTTTAAGGTCACATACTTATGCAAAATGGCTAATCATGACCGTGACAGTTTTACGGGCGGAGAAAGCCGGAGTACCCGGAGAGAACCACCGAGCAACGACGAACAGCTACCAGCTCCTCAACATCGTAAATCCGCACTGCAGCACAGGCAAGGTTTAGATTGGTTGAAGACACGCGCACCTTCGACGTGCAGTACGCCTTAGTACACGGCGTCATCGTGCCCTCGTGAATTATCGGGGTTAAGTGCCTTGCCCAAGGACACAACGCGAGAGTCCGAATTGATCGCTCAGACGGTCACCCATCCAAGGATTAACCGGGCTCGACGTTGCTTAACTTCGGTGATCTGACGAAAACCGGTTACCGCAACGCCACCGCGCCCCCTGTCATACAAGCAAACACTCTGAATTAAATTATAACGATTGAAATGAATTATCTGTCACTTTATCGGACTATGAATATGGGATGGGCCTGTTAGCTTTTGTATGAAGTGCTGCGCAATTCATACAAATTAACACGCCCATCCCACATTCATAATCCGAAAATGCATCAGAAAAATGCAGATAAGGGACAGTACTTTGAATATCAACAATTTCCGGTTCTAGGGTTAATTTCATGTCAACAATGGCAAAATTCTTATCTTTTCGTCAACCGCTGCCAGTGGTGGCTGGAAAATCGTTTCATTAATTAGTCGTCCACTGTCCGTGACTGCAATTTATTAGTAAAAACAGTACAGTATTTTGTTGATGGTGGTGTGACGGATGGCATCAGGATGAGGCCTTGCTATTCTGAAGATACAATATTAATTGTCCTGCCTTTCCCACGTTGGCATCAACTAATGTAAATTCATGTAGGTGGTCCTAATTTTCTAAGTATGACAACCTCGTATGCATCTGTATCAAGAGGCATATTTAACTATACATAACTTGGCCGTTACCTATAAGGAAATATCACATTAAATATAGTAATATCTGTTGTCATGTTGTTAGAGAAACATTTGCGAGAAGAACTGATGGAATAGTGTGATACCTATCCTGTTAGAGAAACGATTGAATTAAAATTCTTTTTCATTTGATTTGGATGGAAATATGGTTGCAATATACACAGAAGCAGCCATAACAATACAATATAAAGTATTGTATAAACGATTGCGGGACTTGGCTTTATTTCCATGTTGCCGTCACGCTTCAGCCGTTGTGTGGAGATGCGTGACCTTAAAAAACATTAAATAAATACCACTTGTTTTGTGCTGCACGAAAACATTCATATTTGAGGAACCAACTGACCTTGTGATATATTACATCATCCCCAAACCAGAGTTGAACGATTGGGTAGGTAACAACATACATTCAAAGAAATAATCTTCTATGTCATCTACCTGATTGACAAACGGTCATATGGGTGATTAATAGTATCTTCCAATGTTAGTTTAATTGCTTCAGTTGAAAGAAACCATATTAATTGTTTTGGAGATGGCCAATGGATATTTAAGTCATTCAACAAAGTTAACCTTTATTTCTTTATTATTATAATTTTGTTTTTGTTTTGTTTCGTCCTACATGGATTTTATTCGTCGCACATGAAGCAAGTCATGAAATCTGAAACATTTGTCTACGATCATGAGCACTCGAGATCTAGAGAGTTACATATTTCACTCTGGACCTTTATCCAAACCAATTCCTGATTTACGCATGTTTCTTGATTTTTTAGCTCACCTGATTCAAGAAAGTGGTCACCTAATTCACCAAAGTGGTGAGCTGTTATGATGGGTGTGGTGGTGTTGGCGTCGGCGTCAGAGAAGTCGTCGGTCGTATGTGTCCGATTTTGTAAGAATTTGTGTTCAGGTCTTTTTATCAAAGTGCCTGATCCTATTGCGTTCATATTTCATATGTGAGTAGCAGTGGGCATTCCAAACGGTATCCCAAACCCGGATTTTTGTTTTAGTTGTAAGAAAATTTTGGGGCAAAAACGTTTCTTGAAGTTGTAAGAATTTGCGTTTAGGTCATATTGTAAGCAGGTTATGTTGCTTCAACGAACCTCTTTGGTGTTCATTTGTCTTCTTATGGCCTTCAGGGGAAACTGAAACTCCAATACTACAAAATTTAAGAGTAGATTTATATTTGTTTTTCACAAATGTTTATGCTTTTTGGACTTTCGCGGTCCAGTGTTGTAAGAGTTTGTGTTAAAGTAGTGTCCTAAATTCAAGTACTCCTCAAGACTTTAGTATTTAACCCTTCATCCAACGGAGACGATATCAAAATTTGTTATTTTAATATTTATTTTTTCAAATTTTTCAAAAAACATCCAACGAAACCATATCATGTGACCCCTCATATTTGAACGAGCTCGATGAGCTCGTTCCAATGAGGGGGTCACAAGATATGGTTTGGTTGAAAGTTTTTGAAATATATATTTTTTAACTACTTAATTTGTAACTTTCTCGGGTGGATGCGGCCGATTCGTTAGGTAATGGGTTAATAGGTGAGTGTTCGGGATGCAACACCACACTGATTCAACCTCTTATTATGGGCTTCTTTTTCAATTTCAACCAAATTTTTCTGTACAAATTAGGGTTTTCTTGAAGTTGTAGGGGTTTGCGTTTAAGTTAAATTTTATGCAGGTTATGTTGCTATCACAAAGCTTTTCAAGTAGGATATACGTTTCGGCAGCCTGTTTTCTGATTACCCCATTTTACAATGCCCTGACTGTACCAAGCACGAAGGTAAGTCATTGGATTGCATTAGGCATCCATATTGTTAATATCAACGCCTGAATCAAGCATCCCTATTTCAAATTTGGTAAATTTCATGTTCAAGAAAAAATATATCTAAAAATGCGCTACCGACCTGGGAAATTCTCAAGGGTTTTATGGCCGAATTTTCAAATTACCTTTTTGACATCAACGTCACAAAAAATTAAATTTCGTCTGATTGTCATAAAATTTTAGAAAGTTATAGAGCTGAAAAATAAAAATGTAGCTGTTTTTATTATTTTTATTTTACACTTTATCCAAAGTAACGGCCCAAACCGGCCAGTGCTATTAATAAAATTCACATTCAAATTTCGTGTTAGGTGAAGGGTTAAGATTATTTATCGTGTTCACGGTATTTTGGTTTTTTTACTCCAGAGACACCTGGTGACACGCCTACAACCATTATCCAATAGCTAATAGTAATGGGTTCACATATAGACGGAATGACAACAATGATTTCAGACCGGAAGTGAGGACCAATAGTTTTGGTTTTCATCAGAGCAAACTATAATTTCTCCAGTTTCATACCATGGGAGAGCTAGAGAAACGTTGGTTTGATTAAATATTTTTAGCCTTACCATCACAAAATTAACACACCGTATTACAGTCAACGTTCGCACGAACCATTTTAAAGTAATAAATGGGGAAGTAATGTTCTGTGGGTGATGTTTAAATATGAATTAATTTTGTATTCATTGAGATAATGGATCGCTTTCATTGATTTACAGGTCTGTCATTATAAGGTGGGCGACCGATGTCGCTCTCAATGGATCTCCTATACTAAAATTTGCGACCGCGGTAAACGCCCTCCTTGCCACATACAAGGAGTGCCACGAAAGTGAACTCTGTTCAGTAGTGGTGATCGGTATCACTCAACTTTATATGTGATCGTGCACTTCGGAAACGTATACTGGTAGCTAGTCTATGTGACACCCCTACGCCTGTCCTCCGACTCATGTCGGATGCCAGGTATGGGTGTCTTACAGAAACTAACTGACAGATATTTTGCTTGCTTGCTTGTCTGCAGGAATGTGGCAACAGGGGGGTGGGGGTGGGGGGAGGTCTCACCCCCCCCCCCCAGCTGGGAGTATTTTTTTCAATAGTTTCAAATTCTGAGGTCAAAAATCAAATAGTTGGAAATTCAATAAATTAACATTGTTCATGAAAAATATTAAAATTCCAGCTAATGATGAGAAATTTGGATCTTTTATTTCCAACTGGAAACTTGAGTTTCAAATTTCCTACTCTCAAATTGACAAGGCCGCAAAATTTCGACTCTGACATCAATCCGGTAAATTTTCTGACCCAGACACATTATAAATGATGCTGTTTCCGTTTCAGGACTAGTGAAAATTTTCAGAAGGGTTCATAACCCTTTACCTAACGCAGACGATTTCAAAATTCATTATTTTAAATATCCTTTTTTAATTTTTTTTTAAAAATTTCAACAAAACCATATCGAACGAGCTCGACGAGCTCGTTCCAAAGAGGGGTCACATGATATGGTTTTGTTGAAAGTTTTCGAAAAATAATATTTTTTCAACAGCTGTATTTGCATATTACGCGAGCGGATGCGGGCGATTCGTTAGGTAAAGGGTTAAAAGATATCACCAAGCACTGCAGTGCAACCACCTATCGAAACCACTCACAGTTGAAATTTACACCGGTGCCCCCCCCCCCCCCCCCCCACCAGCTGAAACCCTCTAGCCACATCCCTGCTTGTCTGATACTTACTACTATTGTCTGACTACATACATAATCCAGGTAGAAATCCTGACACGTTCTGCAAGAAATTACTGCATTCTTCAAACCAACATTAGATTCGAAATGTTCAACTCAAACATCATTAAGGATGGTAAGATATAGTGAAATTACCAATCTCAAGAAAATACGCCAGTGACTATCATTGTGTCAAATTAAAGTGGGACAAAAATGGCCCTTCTAAGTTTATTTAATCCTTTACCTTTACCAAACGTAACAAAAATCGCCAATTAATTTTCATTATTTATTCATTTTTAGCTGCGACGAGCAGCTCTATATGTGGCAATGTCGTTCTGTCGGCCGGTATGTCACCAACGAGTTTTAAAAACACCATACCTCCCAAGATACTTGATGGAATGACACCATACTTAGTATGCAAGTGTATCTTAATTATTGCTAGACCCTCTCAATAGTGCACATCGTTCGGATAATTTCTGTCACATTTATGGACTTGCCACCAACGAGATTTTTGTCACCAACGAGTTTGTCACCAACGAGATTTTAAACACCACAACTCCTAAGATAGTTGATGGAATGACACCATACCTGGTATACAAGTGTATCCTTAAGATCTGTAGACCCTTCTAAAAGTATGTGACCTTGACCTTGAAACTGTGACCTTGACCTAAAATTGCACATTTTTGGCGTTGCACTAATCGTCGCAGCTTCGGCACGACGATCGTGCGCCTAGTTTGTCTCAAATACATAGGTTATGACCCCTCATTGGAACGAGCTTGTCGAGCTCGTTCCAATGAGAGGTCATAACCAATGTTTGTGAGACAAAAAATGAAAAAGATTAGTTATTCAAGAATTGTTTTTGCAAGTGTCGTCTGCTTTTCATGTTAAGTAAGGTAAAGGGTTAAGGCAGGCCAGCATTCCTCTCCTGCCATTTTGAAAACGACAGGTCTGGATTTAACCCCCAACAAGAGCAGAAGACGGGGCCAAATGTCGAGTGTTTTTTCGACAACATTAATATCAATATCTGTGTCTGGATGTTGGGAACTGGTATGCAGGAAATAATATGATGTTATATTTCAGTTAATAAGAAGGAGTGATCCATTGAGAGAAAAAGTGGAAGTTTTTTCCATATTCGGTGGTAAAGACCTGCATCACAATTACAGAACGGCCGATGTGTCCACATCGCCCAATTAGCACGCCTACAGTTGAAACTAGAAGTCCTGTCACAATTAGCGCAGGAAATGCTCGTTAGTTAATACGCTTCTTATTGCAGACGAATGAAGTAGTTTGAAATACAAAAGGGCGTTTGCGTTGTGTAATGCAAAATATAATGTGCTACATGTATTAGCGAGATCGGTAGTGAAATCACGAACTGAACTGATTAAAAACAAAAACAAATTGAGACAACAGTATTTGGTGAGTGGATTATTACTAAATCGACGTGGGATAGATTTTTCACTTAGTAATTATTTACAACAGCTGAGGACAAAACACAAGAAGCACTTGCAATCTGTCACCTTGTGCTGTTATGAACAATTATAAATATTTTTCGAGTGGAGAATATATGGTTCTGCGAGTAACCCTTTACCCAACGCAGACGATATCAAAATTTATTATTTTAAATATCATTTTTTAAAATTTTTCAAAAAATTTTAACAAAATCATATCATGTGACCCCTCGTTGGAACGAGCTCGACGAGCTCGTTCCAACGAGGGGTCACATGATATGGTTTTGTTGAAATTTTTCGAAAAATAATTTTTTTTCAGCTGCTGAATTTGCATATTACGCGGATGGCTGCGGGCGATTCGTTGGGTAAAGGGTTAAGTAGTAATTCACTCTCTTCATTAGAAAATGCAGTCGAATTTTAATATTTATTTACATCATTACATGTACATGTATCCCAATTAGGAATGATATTAATGATCTCTATTTACTGGTATAGCATTGCACAGAGTTGGACACACTTTTATTCTACAGGAATTGAGTTACACTGATGGTGCAGTTTGACAGGGAAAAAAGTGCACTTATTCAGTGCGCTATTACTTCAAAGCAGTGCACAATACAGCAACGTGACTTCTAGTTTCAACTGTATATGTCTACGTACATCTAACGCGTGTCTGTATACAAGACTAGCCTTCCAATCCAACCCATCTCCGAGTTTCCACGACGTATTATCTGGATCCACAATGCGGCTGAGTGTTATGAACACGTGTGTACCACGTGCCAGCCCTCTGTCGTACATTCGTAACATAAAAATGCGCTCGTCCTCACTGGGGGTTGATAAAATAATTACTGAAATTGAAAAGCAAAAAGAAAACCCGTCGTTAATCAATATATTGAATTGTAAAGATTAAACTTTACTGTCCTATAATACATCAGCTATAAATAGTACTGATAAATAGAATCGTCAAACACCCATAACATCCCTTAAAAATGTATATGTGCTCGGATACAAGTAGTTCTGAAATGGTTAACCGGATAACCGGTTTGAAACCGGTTACCTACCTAGCCGATTAAAAAGAAACGTCAACCGGTTATCCGAAATATCGATAATGATCGTTATTCCATGATTAAAACGTAGTAAATCTGCCGCTTCTCCTTTGGGAAAGATTACACCTCGCAGCAGCGCTGTATATATTAAGAAATAATCGACTTTGGCGTTCAAGACATCGTTAATGATCGGCAATTTCCGTGAGTACTGAGTAACCGCAGAAACTATTCCGAAGTATGTATACAAACGAACGTTGTCGAGTACTCCACAACGTTCGTTTGGAAACACACTACGGAATAGATTCTGAGAATACAGCTTTCCTATTTCTATAGTTTTGATCCCAGATTCGGTGAAATAATGGCCACTGTTAACCGGATGTTATCCGGTTATAGCTCTCGGTTAGTCGGTTGTGAAAATGAGCCAACCGTTTCAGCCCTAGATACAACATCTGGTATGCGCCCGGAAAGTTGCATTAGCCACGGTCATACATTGCAGTCCGCGAAATGTCGATGTCACCTTAAACGTGGATATTTGAATTTAGCCAAGGCTACCAGAAGTTCAGGAACACTTTTACGTAGTCCGGAGATTTTACTCCTACACACTCCATAGAGGTCGGACTAGTGTCCAATCTGTCGGACAAACCATCCCATTTACGCACGTTGGATTGATACATTTTTCATAATCAGCCAAGAGAAAGAAGGAAAAATAACTGTAATTAACGAATCGCGACCATTTGTGGTTGTCACCTGATGTGTTCCATCATGATAAGGTAGAATCATACCAACGCAGTATAAGTTATTGTGATGGAATGACGGAAACATAGTCTGAGATTTGCGGCTCGGAGCTCATGTTCAACCTCGGACCCATGTTAGCGGCAATACATCACAATAACGTATATGTTCCAATAAGACCATATCCAGATCCCAAAACCCACATCGTGAAATGAACAGGAAAACTTTTAACAATAACAATTTTAGTAAATCAACCGCCCGTATGCCCCACCACGCCACAGGGCAAATAAGCAATAAATCAGATAAAACTCGAGGTCATTCCATATTAGTTCAAATTGTAAACCGATTTGTAATTTAACTGGCAGAGTGCTAAGTTATTTTTGGTCATCCAAATTTGTCCACGTCTCTTTGCCTTGTAACAATTTATGGGAGAGTGCCTAGTGGCACTCTCCCATAAATTGTAACAAGGCAAATCTCCACAGACTAAATACTTTCAATTCAAAATAATATGACGTACATCTACAGAATATGAAACCATTAAGTTGTGGCACCTGCACTTCTTAAAAAAAAACCAAATATGGGCTTCCGTCACTCTTCCAGTTAAACAACACGTCGTTGGGAACACAGTCTGCTGCGTCTGTGAAAAATCTCAAAAAATGAAGCGGATTACAACGCACAACGTTGATGAAATAATTGTGAAATGAATAACTTCACATATTTCACGTGGTGACGTCAGGCGGTAACATATGCTACTTGAACCGTAAATATAGAAAAAACTACGCCAGCCATCGTCCAATCAGAGGACGAAGAGTTTAGTCTTATTGGACATATTTGAATCTAACAATCTGCGGTGGATAAATATATTGGACGGACATAATGTGCTATGGCCGAGGATATGAAAGTTCACATCTGTTTACTATATACACAGTAATATTGTAAGGATGAGTGGCAGAAAACTTAAGCCTACCTATAGAACAAAAACTAAGGCCCGGCGAGCTTCAATTTGACCTCAGTTTCGAATTTTTTCACTGATTCGATTCGATTCCAACAAATTTTTATTGTCGACTTTCTAAAGATGACAACTCATTTTATAGTTTTCTGAGGAATGAGACTAAAAGCATCCGCTCTGTCCACATAAAACAAATTTAGTCTCAAAATTACTAAGATAACTGCGGGCTGAGTTGTCATCACTGGAATGTTAAGGGCAGAAAAAGTCAGAACTTATTCAAATCAATAACTCCGAGTTGACTGAAGTTTATTGAGTGAGAACCCCGTCCTATATGGTTCTAATATTAATGAAATTATATTGAACATCACACATCTGACTTTCACCGTCATGAAAACCGACTTTCGATCAAAATTATCTCCCTTAAAATTATTAGACACACTAGGAAGGTCCAATTAAGAAACAAGGAATTCTTGAGGAAACATCTCTGACATCAGTAGACAATAAAACCAAGTTCCCCTTTGTTGCTTTTAACGAATGAAAACAACAGACAGCTTTCGGAGCTGTCTATTGTTTTCGTTTATTGAAAGTTCCAAAAGGAAACCTAGCTTTTTGTTGCAAGCTAATTAACAGTAACAACTTCACACGGATAACCCGTAATTAAGAGTATCTGTCAGTATCACACCTACTAACACTATGTATCGTTTTTCACAGTAATCTGCCAGTTTTTCTTCTTCCCAGCAACAAATTAGTAAATCTCACCTCCTAGATGTTAAAATTAATGGAAAAGACAATGTAGGAAGAATATGACACAGCGCGCATACTTTTGATATAATGAACAGAAATACACAGAACGACACACTGAAGGATAGAACGCGATAGCACAAGTACCATGTCGATTAACCCATTCACACACGCGTATCGTCCTGTGTTTATTACACGCCTTCAGTCTATAAAAACAATTATTAGAAGGACACTCAGCAATTCATTTGACAACTATCAACAAAAAATCCCCACATTTTATCGCCACCAAATTTGCGAGGGAAACCCGCGTTACTAGTTCGTCCCCTGAACACTCAGCAATTCATTTGACAACTATCAACAAAAAATCCCCACATTTTATCGCCACCAAATTTGCGAGGGAAACCCGCGTTACTAGTTCGTCCCCTGAGTTCCAATGTGTTCTATGTGGCTACTGGTACATAGAACACATTGGAGCTCAGGAGACGATTTTTAGCTATCGCTAGCGATTCAAATTGTAATTACGGCGACGATTTGTAGAAAATTCCAGTGAAATGTCACTTCTTTATAAAAATTGTCCATCAACGACTTCCGTTCCGCATATATGTGCGGAACAGATTTTCATTTTCTGCACGGTTTAGTGATGCTGTAGAAGGGGCTTTTATAGAACAAGTGTGTAATAAAACATGTTACAGAGCATAGAAAGATGGTGAAAACGCCGTTTTCTTATGCTTCAATGGGTTTCAACAGAGAATAAAAGTCAAATGCTCAAACTGATGGGGAAAACATTGTGAAAAAGCCAGCTTCTTTATTTTCATACTACAGTACGTGGAGAGTGGATTGTAACTAAATCACCCGCAGAGTGGTGTTATCACCCAAGCTACAACTTTCAAATTTTACATATATCGACAAAAAACACAAGCAATGTTTCAGCCAATGGACCTCCGGGTTTAACCCGGAGGTCCATTGGCTGAAACTTTGCTGGTGCTGGTTATGCTTTGTAACAAATTTGAAATTATTGCTCGGGTGGAATCTCCACTCTGTGGGTGATATAGTGATAATACACTCTCCACGTACTATATACTACAGGAAAATGCGTGAAGTTTGCGAAATGATAAATCGATAATACAAATTCGCTAACATTTCGAAATTTCAATTCTTGTGTGAAATTCCATACTCTTAGTTTTAAGTTCACTGACAACTTAAAAAAAAAATAACGGGAGCTAACTTTCCTGTAAATCTTTTCCAATGACGAAAATTGTCAGCCACGGGGTTCATGCACTCGTCCGTGCGAAATTTCCACGGACGAGTGCATATTGGTTGCCATATGAATAAATTGCTTAGCATTTCTGAAACAAGTGATCGGTCCATCTGGTTATACTTGCGATTCGGTGGTACCAAATTATGCTGTACCCGTATCTATACTGGGTTCACAAGGAAAATAAGGAGTACTTGTAAGACCGCCGTTGAATCATAACAATTGGGAAGTTGATTTCATTCCGTTGTGAGCTTTTTGTCAGCTACGATTCGAGATTCGATTGGAACGAAAAATCGTAAATCACCACTTCCTAGCAAAACCGGTCTGAAAAGTTTGAAATTTAGATAGCTACGAATATCGGAAGATCAGAAATGGTTTGAGATAGCGAGAAATGGAGGTTGAAAAATTAGCAGTTTTATACCTATCACAAATAATAAAAGATCACGAATAAAAAAAATAAATAAATAAGCAAAATAACTAAAAACTGTCATATTTTCCCGCCAAATCGTAGACTATGATTCCTCATTGAAGGGATCACATTGTACTCTTTCTCGGCTGGAGAAGGGAGGGGATATAAGGTATACTTTGACAACAGTCGTGAAAATAATAACATTTGAATAACGATTTCTGTGGATAGCGTAAACGGTTTTGGTCAAAACATTAGGAGCAGGTTAAAATTTTACTTCATCCACAGATACTTCTGTTTTATACTCGACCACCTGTCCGTCGATAAACAGGACAATGAAACGGAACGGAAACAAATGAGGGACAGGTGGATAAGGAGGTTGTGACAGAACATTTGCTTCTGATTTCCTAGCTAAGAAATAGAGTGGTGTGCGCATGTATAAACAAACAATGGTGGAATTCCAGGTTTGGCCGCAAAATCATTATTGTTTCATTATAAACTGTTTCGTCGCAAAATACCGATAAATTCTGTCTTTTGATTGGTCACAATGCCATGGACAAATAGCCATGACAAAGGGTGCACCCACCATGCAAGGTATAAGAGAGCGTGCAACATCCAGGGTATAAGTGCACGCGAAACATTGGGGGTATATGGTTTAAACGAAAGCTTTCCGCGTTTGCTTGCCTCGACATACAAATCGAACAAACAAACCTGAAAATAGTCACAAATATCACCAGATTTTCGACAATTCATTCATAAAAATAAAATAAGAGCAAGTAATTCGTCCCCTGAGTAACAATGCATTCTATGTGCCAGTAGGCACATAGAACACATTGGAACTCGGGGGACGATATGTCAACAAAATACTGTTTACTCGTTTCCTTAACGACCCAGGGATGTAACTCTATCTGTTGCTTTCTGCGATTTTTAAACCAAAATTATTATCACGAATTTGGTCAAAATGATTGTGGAGCTGAGAAATGTGTTCACAAATTTATTTCCACTATGTTTGTATTTGGGGACAAAAACGTTATCTCCACCAACATTTATGATGTATGGAGATTTAATACTTGGAAGTCTCATTTAAACACCTCGCCTGCGGCTCGATGTTTAAAAATCGACATCCAGGTATTAAATCTCAATATACCATACATTTTGGCGCAGATAACTTATAGTAAACACTGGCTCACGTCTATGTCTCTTACTTGTGGTATGCTCTGTTATACGATCGACGGCTGTATCTGCCATGACCGCATCTGGCGCTTTAGATTCGTACATATACACAGCGACCAATGTTAGATTACTCTGTTCAAATGCTGTCTCTACACCATGTACCAAATAGCTGTATCTGTCTTAAAAACAAAATACAAAAGAAAATATCATTGTTGACGTCATATAAGCTAAGAGTTAATCCTTCATGACAACTGTGTGACAAGCATGATTTTTTTAAAGGAAGCTCACATTTCCGCATAAACCAAACCCGGTCGGTTAGTTTTATGTTACATGTTTGAGTTGGTTGACTCGGCGTAACGCAGTGATAATTGGCTGAAAATTCAACGCCTGAGTGCTAGAATGTCCTCTGTCCCTAACACTCAAGCAACAATTTGGCGAGCGATTGATAATTCCTGTGCAAGACAAGTTTGGCAGGTACTTCTGGTATCTTCTCTCCTGGAAAAAAATTCACTTGCTCGCATGCCTGTGCACGTTTCAATACCTGCGTTGCACTCTGTATATGATAGAGGTACTAAAATGTTTGAAGCATTGTCCAAACGTTCAGAACGCAGGTATCAATATCTTAAAGTAATTGCAGTCTGAATCCCGGACAATGCCAAAACATCTTCAATTCCCACAGTCTAGTTAACATTCTACTAATCACGTCATGGAGATACCCGCGCAACATACTATCATGTGTGCAAAGCATCACATGCTGCCACGTGTGTATTTTCTATCAATTTGAGTTCGAAAAAGCGGCAAGATTTTTGATGTTTACAGTGGTTGTCCCTTTTTGAAGTTACGACTTTTTGTTTAACATAATTATTATTACTTTCCCCAGTATATAATCGCCACATTGATCGAGAACAGAAAAGATATTGCTTCCAAACGCCGAAATTTTCAAATACCGCAGTGAGACCAGCATTTGTTTCAACTCTCACCTTTATGATTTTGCTTTATAACAATTGGTAAGAGAAAAAAACATATTTCCACTAATAAAATAATTGTGACTTTGCCTTTCGATGTCACGTTGCCAAATGCGTCAGTATCTCTTTGCATTGATTAGAATAAAAAAAATAGATCAAACCATGAGAGAATCTGGAAATATTACCAATTTACTGTAAAGGGATATACAACCTTTACTAGTTCGTTTGAACAATTTGTGGGTGTATTTAATGATAATACAAATATTACCAATTTGATGTAAAAGCCAGTATTTACTAGTTCGTTTGAACAATTTGTGGGTGTACTTAATGATAATACAAATATTACCAATTTGATGTAAAAGCTAGTCTTTACTAGTTCGTTTGAACAATTTGTGGGTGTACTTAATGATAATACAAATATAACCAATTTGATGTAAAAGCTAGTCTTTACTAGTTCGTTTGAACAATTTGTGGGTGTACTTAATGATAATACAAAATATTACCAATTTGATGTAAAAGCTAGTCTTTACTAGTTCGTTTGAACAATTTGTGGGTGTACTTAATGATAATACAAATATTACCAATTTGATGTAAAAGCTAGTCTTTACTAGTTCGTTTGAACAATTTGTGGGTGTACTTAATGATAATACAAATATTACCAATTTGATGTAAAAGCTAGTCTCTACTAGTTCGTTTGAACAATTTGTGGGTGTACTTAATGATAATACAAATATTACCAATTTGATGTAAAAGCCAGTATTTACTAGTTCGTTTGAACAATTTGTGGGTGTACTTAATGATAATACAAATATTACCAATTTGATGTAAAAGCTAGTCTCTACTAGTTCGTTTGAACAATTTGTGGGTGTACTTAATGATAATACAAATATTACCAATTTGATGTAAAAGCCAGTATTTACTAGTTCGTTTGAACAATTTGTGGGTGTACTTAATGATAATACAAATATTGCCAATTTGATGTAAAAGCTAGTCTTTACTAGTTCGTTTGAACAATTTGTGGGTGTACTTAATGATAATACAAATATAACCAATTTGATGGAAAAGCTAGTCTTTATTAGTTCGTTTGAACAATTTGTGGGTGTACTTAATGATAATACAAAATATTACCAATTTGATGTAAAAGCTAGTCTCTACTAGTTCGTTTGAACAATTTGTGGGTGTACTTAATGATAATACAAATATTACCAATTTGATGTAAAAGCTAGTCTTTACTAGTTCGTTTGAACAATTTGTGGGTGTACTTAATGATAATACAAATATTACCAATTTGATGTAAAGGATCTAGCCTTTATTAGTTCGTTTGAACAATTTGTGAATGTATTTAATGATAATACTAATCACGAACCCAATTAAACGTAGACTCTAAAAATAAATAAATGTTAGGTAACTATGCGCGACAACGCAGCTTGTCTCAAACTGTAGGGGGTGTTTTTATATCCCTTAACCCAATGCAACAAAAAAGACACGGCCAAGGACATGCATCAAACACACTAATCATCAGATATTAGTATTTGTTAATCATTTTCCCTAAAAAAGCATAGCGTGTGACCCTCACATTGAAACGAGCTTGTTGAGCGGGTTCCATAACATGATCAAATGCTATATGTTTTGAAAATAAATGATTTTGTTTTAATTATTCAGTTTTGTTTTGCAAAGGACGTTTTCTATTCGTATTGGGTAAAGTGTTAATGGTCTCTGAAAAGGCAGATGCTAACCCTTTAACGAAAGTAACGACCAAATCTGGCCAACGTTATTCACAAAAATCACCATTCTATTTTCATTATTTTTTTCATACAATTTCTAGAATTACATGTTCTAGATGGGCTAACTCTCGAATTGAGTCAACTGTGAGTAACCAATCATACATTCAAATGTCTTCTCAGAATGTTCAACTTAGATACGTACCTGTATTTTTAAAGATTAGTCCAGCTTTGTTCCAGCCGTGTGCTCTCATCAAATGAATCACAGCATCACCAATTAAACCAATTTTTCCACGTGTACGAATTAAAGTTTTGTATACTGCCTTGTTAGCCATTTGAGGATCTCCTGCTACCCAGCTAATGTGTGGGAGATTCCAAAATGATGTTAATAAACCAACAGGGGTGTTAACTGTAAATGGACATGAAATAAAACGTCAATACCTGAAAGAAATCTAGTTTCACAAACTTCATTCCAAAATCGTCTCAACATTGTGGTTTCTGAGTTTTATCAAACATTTGGAGTGCGATGGTTCGGTAGTTACAGCGTTGAACTTCAAATCGAGAGGTCCACGGCTCGATACCCGCCAGGGGTAATTGCGTTGTGTCCTAGGACAAGGCACTTAATCCCGACTGTCCACGTGGGGACATGGTGGCGTTGTGCACTAAGGCGTACTGCACGTCGATGGTTCACTTGTCTTCAACCGTTCTAACCCTGCTTGAGTGGAGTTTGAATGTTGAGAAACTGCCAGTTACTAGTCGATGCTCGGTGGTTCTCTCCGGGTACTGCGGCTTCCTCCACCCGTAAAACTATAACGGTCACGATTAGCCATTGTGTATAAGTATGTGACCTCAAACACCAATAAATAATCCTTTACCCTTCATTCGTAACCACCTGAACTCAAGAGGCCGTTTTTCAGGCCCAGGAACATGATATATCATAATTTCATTAAGCTGGATGGATGCGAAATGAATGTGTGGGCCAGACCAATGAATATTTTCAACGTGCAGCCCCAAGGCTGCACGTTGAAAAGATTAATTGGTCCACCCCCAAATACTGATTACGTACTCTTCCAATTGCTAGCATTGACAGTTACCACCAGGGTTCAGTGAGTTAACATTGCATTCGAATTTTGAAAATTCTAACCCTGCTTGCACGTAGTTAGTTGTGGAGTCTGACTGTTGCTCGCCGTTGCTTAGTGGTTCTCTCTGGGTAAACTGTCTGGCTAGAGATGGCCATGGTTGTCGAAAGTGTCGAATATAATATTTCTCTGAGATAATCACCATTTCATCTGTTTTAGCTGCTCGGGAAAACGTTTATTTCCTTCCGGGTATTTATATTTCTGTTGTTACTATAAATAAATTTAAATTTTCATTCGTGGCTTTCAGTCGTTCGTGAAAACTTATATATCACTCATGAGATTCTTCTGCTACTTCTCAAAATTAGTTGATGCCCTCTGCTTATTAAGCCTTTACCTAACACGAAATACAGACGACACTTGCAAATCAAATTCTTGAATAACTATTTTTTTTATTTTTGCGTCAAAAACATAGCTTTTGGAACCTCATTGGAACAAGCTCAATGAGGTATCATGAGCTATGTTTTGAGACAAAAAGGAAATAATAATAAAAACTAAATGGTGAGTCTTTGTGAATAGCGCAAGCCGGTGTCTGCCAAAACGTTGCGTAAAGGGTTAACTCTGGTCAGATTCTACCGTAGTCAGCTACTTTTGAGTTTTATAGCGCTTTCTCTAAAGATGTCGTCTTATTGGGGGAATACCTATGCACTTAGAAAAAAATGTGGCATCCTTGACTGATCGCGTCATAAAAATCGGATTTCGATAAAGTTATCCCCCAGAAATTATTAGAGGGGCAAGGAAGGTCCAATTAAAAAGCATTTAATTTTTTAGAAAACACCTATGACATCAGTAGACAACAGAGCGAAGTTTTTAATAAAGAAAAAATAACAGACAGCTCTCTGAGGTGCCTCTTGCTTTCGTTTGTTAAAAGTTACAAAATGAAGTTTGGCTTTTATACCAAGCTAATTAGAAACAATCAAATAACTTTCATCTTTGGCTCTTTGTTTGGCGAATTTGCTTTTACAGTAGTTTGCAAGTTTTTATTTTTCTCGGGAAAAAATTACCAAATCTTTCCTCCCAGACCATTTATTTATTTATTTATCGGTGTTTAAGGTTACATACTTGTGCACAATGGCTAATCATGACCGTGACAGTTTTACGGATGGAGGAAGCCGGAGTACCCGGAGAGAACCACCGAGCAACGACGAGCAGCTGCCAGTCCCCAACATCGTAACTCCGCACTGCAGCACCGGCAGAGTTAGATTGGTTGACGATATGCACACAATCGACGTGCAGTACGCCTTAGTACACGGCGTCATCGTGCGCCCAGGTGGACAATCAGGGTTAAGTGCCTTGCCCAAGGACACAACGCGGTAGTCCGAATCGATCGCTCAGACGGTCACCCATCCATGGACTGACCGGCCTCGACGTTGCTTAACTTCGGTGATCTGACAAGAACCGGTTACCGTAACGTCACCGCGCCCTCTCCCAGACCACTGTATTAATTGAAAGGATAGGGTCTGTATTGTATGTCACGATGCGCACACTGTTGGTATAATGATCACACAAACGATTTCTAGAGCACCAAAAATGGTGAAAGCGGCGTTTTTGTTTTTTTTAAATGGGTTTAAGCAGAGAATAATAGTCAAACGTTCTTTACCCAACGTAACGGCCAAAACCGGCCAGCGCTATTGACGAAAATCGCCAGTTAATTTTCATTATTTTTTCATTTTTTGTCTCAAAAACATAGGTTATGACCCCTCGTTGGAACGAGCTCGTTGAGCTCGTTCCAACGAGGGGTCATAACCTATGTTTTTGAGACAAAAAATGAAAAAAATTAGTCATTCAAGAATTTTTTTTGCAAGTGTCGTCTGCTTTTCATGTTAGGTAAAGGGTTAAAACGTCATTTTCTGTATTTTGTTTCCCGTTTTGTGGTTTCAGGTTTCTCAACTGAAATTACTGGAAGGGCGAGAAAGGTCCAATTAAGAAGCGAGTAATTGTTGAGTAAACACCTATGACGTCAGTAGAAATTAAAGCGAGGTTTCTTTTTGTTCCTTTAAATAAACGAAAACAACAGACAACTCGCGAAGCTGTCTGTTGTTTTCGTTTATTATAAGTTTCAAAAGCAACCGAGGCTTTTTATGGCAAGGTAATTAGAAGCAACTAAGTGACTGTTCTCCTTGGCTCTTTGTTCAACGAATGTGTGTTTACTGTAATTTGCAAGTTTTTATTTATCCCAGGAAAAGAAATAGCAAATGTTACCCCCAGAATAGGGACGTGGTGGCATTGCGGTAACCGGTTCTCGTCAAATCACCAAAGTTAAACAACGTCGAGCCCGGTTTGTCCTTTGATGAGTGACCGTCTGAGCGATCAATTCGGACTTCTGCGTTGTGACATGAGGCAAGGCACTTAACCCCGATTGTCCACACGGAGGCACGATGACGCCGAGTACTAGGACGTACCGCACGTCGATGTTACACATCGTCGCGTGAGAACCATAAGGTTCTATCTTCCAGCGGAAGATAGAACCTTATGGTTCTCACACGACGACATGTCTTCAAACAAACTAACCCTACCTGTGCTGCAGTGCGGAGGTACGATGTTGGGAGCTGGCAGCTGTTCGTCGTTGCTCGGTGGTTCTCTCCGGATACTCCGACTTCCTCCATCTGTAAAACTGTCACGGTCATGATTAGCCATTATTCATAAGTATATGACCTTAAACACCAATAAATAAATAAATAAATAAATAAATAAATAAATAAATAAATAAATAAATAAATAAATAAATATCCCCAGAATATTATATTATTGGAAAGGATCGTGTCTGTATTATCTGTCACGATACGCACACTGTTGATATCATGATCAGAAAAAAAAGTTACATGACATCAAAAGACAGTGAAAGCACCTTTTTCTTATTTTTAAATGGGTTTAATTAACTGGTAGAGTGCTGAATTATTTTTAGTCATCAAAATTTGTGCACAAGTCTTTGCTATGTTGCAATTTATGGGAGAGTGCCTATAGGCACTCCCCCATAAATTGTAACATGGAAAATCCATATGGACTAAATAATTTAGATTCAAAAATAATATGAAGGCCATTCACTTAATTTGAAGCCTTTGAGTTGCAGTATCTAGACTCTGGAGTAAAGCCCAAATATGGGCTTCCAGCACTCTACCAGTTAAACATAAAACAATAATCAAACTTCAAACTGATTAGGAAAAAAGTGGTAAAAGCCAGTTTCTGTATCTGTATTTTTATACCACTTTAGGGGAAAATGCCCGAAATTTGTGAAATGATGTACACATCGATGATACAATTTCGCTAAGATTTCGAAATTTCAACTTTTATATAAATTCACATACTCTTTGGATTCAATTTACTGACAACTTTAGAAATTAAGGGGGACTAATATTCCTGTAAATATCTTCCAATGACGAAAATTGACAGAGATGGCATTGTATTTATCGGCATTAATTTGTAAATGTAAGCAGAGCATGTCAATTTATTCAACAATCCGGTATTGTCAACTCGACACATATCTGTACCTTTTGTCAGAGTCTGCTCGTTACAATTGTTTGATAATATATTCTTTGTCTACACTGAGAACAGAACATGAAAATATTTGAGCATTTAGGTTTCGATAACAGACGGAAAACTCGCCACAGCTTCCATCGCAGAACAAATACGAGGTCTCTTGCCACTTGCCGATTGAACTCATTTCATATAGACTTTAAATCCATTTCTAGGATTTATAATTTGTTTTTATTGACACCTCTTGCAAAAAGTGCAATAAATAAATTTCCTAAAGCATCTCTCTCCGGCAAAATATGCAGTTTCCGTGCTTCAGAGTCAGTCATATGTCTATCAATTTGAAAGTAATAACAATAACACTTTGGCCGGCTGCTGATTTGCCGCGGTTCTCGGGTGGAAAGGCCTTGGTTGCCCCTGTGCTCGCAGCTGCCTCGCTATTCCCACTTCCCTTCTCTCCTCCCAATGCTCGGAGATGAACTGCTTGATGATATGCTGTACGTCCTCAATCTCTCCGATGAATATACTAACCCTCTCTCTTGTGTCACCCACTAACCACGTGTCCTTCATTCTCCCATCCCACTTCTCCATTGTACTCCCAGTGAATCTTATTTTGTTAGACGGTATTATGTCAACAGATCATATGCAATTCTCAATCAGACAGGGTGATGATCTGTACAAGGAGACTAATTATATTTCAACATCAATACGGTCCATACAATCTAAAGTAGACACAATAAATTCAGTGATTACTGAAAGTGTCTTGTTACACACCCTAAGAGTGTTACTCATGTGTCTTGTGAGGCAATAACCACAATTTGTTGCGTTCTGATCATGTTATGGAAAGAGGGCTTTCTATTGGGTGTCACTTTGAATATTGGAGAGTGACCTTAAACCTTGTTGTGCATACTCTCATGTTTAACCCAATTGAACTCCGGTGGTATCACCCATTTCAGTTCAATGGCAGCAATTGGAAGAGGCCATATTTATTATTTGGGGTTAGACCAATTAATATTTTTAACATGCAGCCACGCTTTTATCTTATAGCCATCCCCCTTAATAACATTTTGACGTAGCTTATGACCCTGCCGGAAAAAAAACGGCCTCTGTTGTTCAAAGGGTGAACCCACGTTCCTTATTCAATATATCGACTAGGTATTTTAATGAAAATCAAGATAAATGCTTCTGTGAAAGAGGAAACCACAGCAATATAGTGGCTACTACGCCATTGTAGGTTGTGGTTCAGAGTTGTGGTTCAGTAGTTCTCAGAAGTTGTAAACTCTATAAATCCTAAAATTTAAATATTAACCCTTTGAATACTAAAGATCACTTTACCGGCCAGGGTACGTCATAATTTTACCAAATAGGATGACTGCTCAGTGCATGTGTGGGATAACCAATCAATATTTTCAACTACAACCAGTAAATATTGAATGGTCTACTGTTAGATAAAGAATATGGACTTATTGTTATTGAACAGACCTGGAAGACACCATCAGAGTTGAAAGGGTTAAAAAATAACACTCGAACTATGACTCATATGGACAAAAAGACCCTGATACGTTCCCAGGAGGGAGATATAACACATAAATAAAAGAGAATAATAACAGTAATAAAGCCATCATATTCCGACCAAATGGATAAATGCGAAAACCCGACGTCTTATCAGACAATCTTGCCGATTATTTGCAATCAACTTAATTTGCTTCATGTGTCTAGCGTTGGGAACGGAATAAAGTTGTTAATGCTGAATGCATCGCGAAAACGGAAAACACTCTCAACATCTAAAATATACCAGGAAAGACAGACACACCACAACCACTCGGTGAAAAACTCTTAACTAAACGATTAATTCTGGACCAAGTCAACAGATACCGGTTACGTGTTGAGATAACTCCATTCTAAGGCCAAATATTGAAAAATCAGAAGCCTTCAATACAGATTTGTGTTCCATATCAGGTGTAGATAATATGTCACACTACATACCAAACGCTTTGTTCAATCCAAATAGACCTACAGCAGATACCCTTAACATTTATGCAGATAGTGTTTGTAAGAAATTGAAGTCCTTAAAAGTAATTAGGCCATGAGACCTACGAAGTTACCCCTTTTCTCCTAAAGTATTGTCGTTTCTGTCTACAAGACCCAATAGCTATGACCTAAAACGTACGTTAATAAATCATACTTTCTCGGTGAATGGAAGCAATCAAACCTTTCTCAAATTTTCAAATCTAAGGAAGAGAGTTTCGTCTCGAACTATCGTCCGATCTCAGTTTTGACTGGTATCCATCACAGGGGATATTTGCGTTCCTTAAATGAAACAGCCACCTAATGAAAGTACAGTCAGGCTTTCTTTCCAGAGATTACACGGCATGCCAACAGACAGCCACCTAGGATACTTTCGATCATGATTACCTATTCTACTGTATATTAAAAGCCTATGACATAAATTTTAGCTTTACACTCCTACCGTGATGAAGACGCTAGCAATGGGATTTCAATAGTAAACATTTACACCTACAGTAGAACTACACCTCTGTTGACCTTTGGTGACGTCGACCTTAATGCAAACTTGTCTAAATTTATCGCACGTCGCCTCGCGAAGAGTGAAATGGAAGTGTCAATTATTTATTACATTTTTAAATGGGTTTACCTCATAAGATGCCAAAAGTTAACAAACATGCATTGTCTCATGTTAATGAAGCATGCATAACTCGAAATAGGATGTTATTATGTTATTAAAACGAAAAAGGCTCAGTTCCTTTTTTTCATTTCGTTTCGGCGATAAAATTGACAGCGGGAGTACCGCCTATCGATGCTCGTGTAAACAAAAAAAAAAGATTCGCACGTATGTACGTCTGGTGCTCAGTAAAATCGAGAAAAAATAATAGCGTCTCTTAATAATCTGACGATCAATGGTATAAATAAAATATACCCAAAGTAGCTTGGTGTACCAAATGTTCACCACACGTGGTGAACATTTGGTACACCAAGCTACCATGGGTATATTCTATATGTAATTCGTGCCAAGACGACAATAAATAAACGAGATTTGTTTTCGCCGATAAAAGTAAGCCATTCGATAAAGTTTGGAACAAATGTCGGTCGTTCAAAATTGACAAAAATAATTGTTGGCTCTTTGCTATTTTGGTTTAAGAGATGCTTAGACCAACGGGAACAGAGAGCGGTGATTGGTTCTAAAAGTTAAAATGGAGATATGTAACTGATGAGTGTTCTCCAGGATTCAATACTAGGTCGTTTGTTGTTTATATTGCAACCAAGCACACAATATCGTCGACGGAGTTGTGTTTGTTTGCGTACGTCATGTTGCTGTCAATAGTTGGAGAAGGCTCTTTTGCGTTAACATCATCGATGAGAATCAATGAACCGACGCAGCCCAGCTGGGGAACTTTGAGGAAGTGATGAAATATGTCTCTTCCCACAAGCATTTCGAACTAACGTTCAACAATCATGATATATGGAACGCTCACACAGGTGACATTATCAAACAGGTTTGGACATGACTAAATACACTTCAGAGGATTGAATTTAACCCTTTGAACCCTCGTTTCCTGGAATGGTATCGCATTCGTATACACTTACAGTGAGATGGGTCAGTCCAATACCAATGTACAGGGAGGATAGATTAATAACTGCAGTCCGCAGTCGTCTGGCTGCGGACTGCAGTTATTATTTTATCATCAATGCCCCGTCTATAGACCTTTTATAATAAGACAAAACGGGACGAAGTTATGCCTCTACCGAAAAATCAGTCTTACGTGTTCAAAGGGTTGAACTTGACAGAAACTCTCTTCAATAAAATTAATATATTTCACTTTCGTAAGGCCAGTCCTTGAATATGCATCGCCAGTTTGGTACAACGATTCTGCCTCTGAATCTGATGAGTAGGAAAAAACAAATAGTGGCTGGAGCCACCACAAGAGCAGGTAAAGCAAGACTATATACTAATGGTTGGTGGGAGTCCCTACACCAGAGACTTCAAAAAACATCAACTGCTTCAGGTCCACAAAATGCTGAACAAACATTTGCAAAATTATCTTTCGTCCTTGGTATCTAAACATGCGCATCCACCTCAAAATTATAATTTAAGAAAGACTTAAAAGCTAACCATTCCACTGTCGCGAAAACGCCGAGAAAACAAACATTTATTCTGTCAGCATTTAAACTATGGAATGAACAACCATGTACTACGCGCAAAACAGTATCCCGCCACCCACGAGCTTTCAAAATCATAATACTTAAAAAAACAAAAACAACAGACCTCCCAAATTCTATTACCAATGCTGCTTCGCGAGAAGCAGACAAATAAACCAATGTAGAATGGGAAATTAAAGTGTAGCAACTTGAAATGAGAGGTGTGTGAAACTATTTATTATATTTCTACAGTTTTTTCCTTTGTAAATAAAAACATATCCTACTCCGACGACCTCGAAAGTGTTATTCAACTCCCACGGGCGATATCCTACTCCCAGACATGACGGACTACTTTTACCATTGCAGTTGTTCCGCCTCGAAATCCAGCGATAACACCCAATCCACCTCGACAAATATTTTTCTTCATATTCCAACCGACAGCGAACAATAAGTATGTACACATCCACACAAAGTTATAAAAAGTTGAACATGACTACTCATTCATGGTGATTGATTGAATTATTTCTTTAAAATGTGTTAATTTTCTTCATAAGTTCATATCTCCCGTCACGTGAATTTCCATTTGAAAACGAGTGTCATTGCATTCCTTTCTGATGACGTCATATTATCAATCCATTCATTCATGTTTTTGTGTTCATGCACCGATTTTTCTAACCGTCAAAACAAACTGAGCGTCCTTGGGGAACTGCTCTTGGATGACGCAAGAGAGGTATTTGTGTTGCAGATATTATCAGGGAAATATAATAAACACAATAGTTCACTGCTTGGAGTAACGTACGGTGTTTACTCTCTCGTGGAATGCGGAGATTATTTCCACTCGGCTAGCGCCTCGTGAAAATAACCTTCCGCATCCCACACGAGAATAAACATCGTAGGTTACTCCAAGCAGTGTACTATTGTCTATTTATTACACATCATTAAACTTCAAACCCTTATATTTAACAGAATCGCCGCTATGTCAGAAATGTTTCTGTATTCAACAGATGATGTACAAACCGGAACTTTTATCCAGCACAGTTTATACTATTTATCCTAGTTACTTTCCCGTCGAGTCATTAGTTACACTTCAAAAAGTTCCAAATTTCGTTATACAATTATCAATAGTCTGTCGCATAGTGTGAAAATGAAAACGTCCACTGCAAAATTCAGTTCACAAAAATTAGGTAACCAAAATGAGATAATACTAAAACAAAACAAGCATTTTCCAACACAACATTAACCCAGTCCCGTGGCCGCCTATAACGGGACAATAGCGTGTACGCTATTGTCCCGTTATATCCACATTGGTCAATTTTATTTTGGTAAATCTTCGGACATCTTAACATGCTGCGAACTTCTTTTACGTCTAAGGCGTACTACACGTTGATGGTGCACCTGTCTTCAACCAATTCTAACCATGCTTGTGTGGAGTTAGTATGTTGGGGAGCTGACAGTTGCTCGCCGTTTCTAGGTAGTTCTCTTCGGGTAGTCCGGCTTCCTCCACCCGTAAAACTGTCGAGGTTATGATTAGCCATCGTGCAGAAATATGTGACCTTAAACACCAATAAATAAATAATAAATAAATCATGAACAGAGATGGAGTAACCTTCACTTTTGTATAAGTGAGTTGTGAGTACCCATTCATAGAATGCTCAGTGGCTTCGAAAAATACGATATTATAAGAAGTACGCACCTTGAATCTCTTACCATTGCTATAATCTTTACGAATATTTCACTTGGTGACGCCAAACGGTAACATATGCCACCGGAACCGTAAACATAGAAAAAAACCAAGCGCGCTATCGGCCAATCAGAGGGCGAGGATTTTAGTCTTATTGAAACATGAAACGACCCAGTACGAAAGACGAAATAAAAATATAACGACTCGGAATCCGAACGGGGAAGGGAGGGAAATGTCCCAGCAGACAATACACTGGGGGTGCCAAATGAAAACATTAGCAGCAAGTGTTCACAAATCAACATAGAAAAATAATTCTCTCTTGGAATTAAGAGAAGATAAATCAATTGAACTGTTATTGCAACTACCACCCATCATTCTGTTACCCGTTTACTGCTACTCTAATTATGTGATTACTTTTAGGAACTCATTCGTCGAAAAAGGGAAGCCAAATCGACGTACAACAATTAATTAACAGGTATTCGATTCGACTCATTTTTTTATTAGTCTAAAGGGCTCTAGAGTCATGAATTTTCCGATTCCACGGACCGCTCGGTGGGTCATGGAGCAATGTATATCAGCAAGACCGAAGGTATAGACACGCTTGTCCCGCCAATCACTGTCACCGCTGCAGCTAAACTGAAAGAAAACTAACGTCGTCTATCACCACCTTTACTTCTACTGTAAACTCTGCCACTTCCATAGTATCACGCTCCTGTGAGTGTACAAATATCATCATCATCTTACCTTCAGACATTGGATCGCCCAAAACAACATCAACGCCTTGGCCGTACAGTTGAGTTATATATCCCGCTGCCAAAGATGGATTGCATTCCGTATCCCTCCAAACCATGCTGGAACATAGAAAAAAATACATCAATGATTTCGGAGTTCTATAAACAAAAATTCGTCAATAATATGATCCTTGCACATTTTGCAGTGTTTTGTTATGCAAAGGCTGAAGACCACATAACATGGAAGAAGGTATTAATACGCCTCAAAGTTAGTTTGTCCAATCAGAACGCTGGAATACTAGTTAAGGGCTTCCCCATATCGGGTGACTCACCGGATCATATTCGATATCAGGTGATTATCAGCTATTACTATTTTGACCAAATTGATGCATTTCCACTCGCTTCGATTTTTTAAAATTTGAATTAAATCAAAACAAGGAAATTTAAGTACCAAAAATATTTTAAATGTATCATAGTTACTGATTTTAAACATCCACCCTTTGAGCCCTGGTGGTATCTTCCATGTCAGTTCAATGAAAGGAATTGGAAGAGTCCATATTCATTATTAGGGATGTAGACCAATCAATATTTTCAACGTGCAGCCTTAGGGCTGCTCGTTGAAAATATTGATTGGTCTACCCCACCCTTAACTTAGCAGGTATCCTAATTAATGAAGGTATGACATACCATGTCCCTGGTCCGATAAAGGGGCCTCTGGGGTTCAGAGGGTTAAATATCTAATCTAAAAAAGGGACAGAAGATATTATTTGTACTTGTAGTCCCAAAAGTACTTCGTTGTTTTTACGCCACTACAGATATCGATTTTTTATGCTGAAGCCAACAGTTTCTTCACAGTTTACTTAATATATTAAGAGTGACTTTTTGAACATTTAAAATCTGTTTTATTAACCCCTTTCAGATGGTAATGACAGTAAAGGTATGTAAGGATATTACAGATATGCTTGTAGCGATACGTTTTATTTTGTGAACAAATATCGCACTTCGAACAGCGAAGATTGTTTACTGTCACCATGGATACATACAGGTGCCAGTTAATGTTGATGATTCTACGCGGTGCTGTCAACAGCGGTTTAAAAGCATAAACGTCCTGTGGTTCTTTGTTACTCGTGAACATGTAGTAATCCTTTGGTTTACGTGGACTTTCGACATAGTAAATAGGTTACATGACGTTTGGCTGACTGATACATTTCACTACAAAGCTCTGAGAGTTCATATCAGGTTCAGCTTCCGCTCCGTTCATACATTGCGTGATGGAAATTTATTAAACACAATCAACTTAATTTGCATCCAAAAACTCGGAAAAAACGTTTGTATCTCGCTCCAGGTTCTAAGGGTAGATCACTTCTCGTCTTCGACTCGTCGTGATCTGCCCTTAGAACCCGGAGCTCGACTCGGATACATATTTTGTACATCCACATAATGGTAATAATCTCTATGTATCAGCCAGCTACACGCAGTGTAACTCATAATATCATGCTTCGAACTTTTAGTTCTGGACCAAACTATCACGAATGGTTTTGAGTTAATACAAACAACGTGAAGCCAACGAATAACAGTGACTGATATTTGGTTGCTATCGTTTAATCCTTTGCCCAACGCACACGATATCACTTTTTATACGTTAATTACTTTTTTCGAATCTTTCAAAACAGTTCAACTAAACCATATCGTGTGACCCCGATTAGGTTTTCGTGATTTTTTTAAAAAGTGTTTTATGCAACTGCTCAATCTGTAAATTACGTGCGAGGATGTGGCTGAGTTTTGGGGTAAATGGTTAATTGGAATAAAATTGCAAATTATAATTGACTGTGACATGCTCATTGATATGCTTTGTTAGAACAAATAACTACCATATCTGAGAAATATTTTTGGAACTATCGGCTGTACCTTGTGCTTCGTAATGGGTTTTTGCCAAGTAATAGAAGGGATGGATTGAGGCTGTTCGGTGCAGTATAATTTTGCAAACAACAACAATATAAACGGATTAGCAATGGGTGTAATTATGGGCTTTCCTGCATGTATTTTAGAACCAACTAAATACGGATGGACAAAACGGACAATAAGAGCAATGATTGCCGTTCCCAACGGGGAGGTTTTCGCAGCAGACACGATCAATTATTTCAGAAATATTACTTTAACGCTGCTGTACAATTATAATTGCATTAACGCTGTGTCCACCTTCTTACCTTGGGAATTGAATTTCAATAACTCAGTCAGTCCCCAAGTAACCTCGAATAAGACGGTCACCAGGAGTCAATACTATAACACGTTTACAATCATATTTCCTACCTATTAATATAACTGACAAAAATGATTCATTAGCATTAAAAAGATATAGCAACTTGCCAACTGGCAAATTGCTAGATATTCAAAACTGCTAATGGTTCATTTTAACCTTTTTAAAGTCATTACGGGAAAATACAATTCCAGAAAATACATTGTAAAAGTTGTACAGTATTGTCCCCAAGTCAGAATAACAAATCATTACTGAATTACCGAGTCCATTTTGGCGCATTTAAAATTGCCGACTAAAATATTTTACAAATTAAGTACAGACAATATTTACTTCATAACTTTGTATTAATGAAATGTTTATTCATAAAGTTTATTTAAATCAGATGATACCAACATTGTGGATATACATTAGAGCTTAACTATATATCTCATCCTACTGAGCCAATGGACTATGTTTCAAGAATATGCTTTTAATGTTTCAATAAGACTAAAATCTCTACCCTCTGATTGGTCGAGAGCTCGCTAAGTCTATTTCTATATTTACAGTTCCAGACTATATCTTACCGTCCTACGTCACCATTCGAAATATCTGAAATTAGTAACCTTGCCCGTTTTCGTAATTATTGCCAACCGCTTCATTTTTGTAGATTTTTCACATGTGTAGCAGACGGTGTTCCGAATGAAGTGTTGTCTAACCCTCTACCAAACATGAAAAGCAGACGACACTCACAAACAAAATTCTTGAATAACTATTTTTTTCACTTTTTGTCTCAAAAACATAGGTTATAACCCCTCATTGGAACGAGCTCATTCCAAAGAGGGGTCATAACCTATGTTTTTAAGACAAAAAATAAAAAAAATAATGAAAATTAATTGGCGATTTTTGTGAATTTGGACGTTTCGTTGGGTAAAAGTTCATTCTACAATTCGTTTGAACTAAGATGGAGTGATCGAAAGCTTTATCTGATATACTGATATACGCCCAGTGACGTCGTGGGTACTCGAGAGGTTTATTTACTGAAATTGTGATCGCTAAAAGTTGCCGATATAGGTTTGGGACTATGTCTGGCGTCCTATCGGAAAATATACACTGTACGTTATTGTGATGAATTTACAGTAACATGGTCTGATGTTTGCGGCTCGGTGCTTATATTCAACCGAGACGCGAAGCTTCGCGTCTCGTTTGAACATGTGTTGCGAACCGCAAACCTCAGAATACCATTACCGTCAATTCATCGCAATAATTTATAATATTAATGGTGTATAATATTTGAGTAGTATTCTTATTAAATTTCCGGTGTTTCTAAGTCTTCAAAATATGCTTAAACTATTAACAGTACGGTGGAATCCTGTTAATTGAATAGCCACTTTGGCAATGAAAATTATTCAATTAACAGGATTATTCAATTAACAGGGATTGTGTCACTTTCCTGCATTCTAGAGATAAACTTAGCATGTATTCTTTTATATCTTGTTTGCCAGAGCTCTATGAGCTCTGTCAAACAAGATATAATAGATTAAATACCTGTATTGGATGTACTGAGTCCAAATAGGTTTATAAACAAAGGAAAACTGGGGAGAGTCAGGGTAATTTCTCGACAGGTTACAAGATTTTTTATTCAATTAACAGGAGTTTACTCTATAACCTATATTCAGTTGACAGGTCAAATTTGTACTGGAGGTATGGAAAATGGTTTTGTGTTGGAAAATTATATTCAGTTAACAGGGATATACAATTAAGAGATATCCAATTAAGTCGGCTCCACTGTACTTTAATGGCGGTTATTCTTATAATATTAGTGTTTTTATGTATAAAAATATGCCTTTAGTATTTAATAGTATTTCAATAATAATAATGTTTACAGAATTGAATAGTGCTCTGATGTCAGTTATGTAATTGTTACATATATTATTTGCAGTTTTTCCATATCAGTTCTATGCCGATGCCGATTAATGAAATAAAAAATAATTTACGTGGTGTTGGCTTTATTTCGAGCAAGTACCAAGTGATAATGCACTCGGCAATACGATCGTTGTCTATCTGGGTGTCGGCAATTTGGTCACGATAATCTGGTATTCGGCAATTTTGGATTCTGTAGTTTGGTCTGTTACAGTTTGATGATGGCAATCTGTGCTTCCGCAGTTTTGGATTCGGCAATTTGGTCTGTTACCAGTATCACATATTATCATGATAAACGTATGTTATATATGTTATCTTGCCTTACCATTGTTTTATCAGTTCTGACTGTTCTATATAGTTTCATTTCTCTCAATCGTTGCCGCAACAGTACAGGCCACAATAACGTTGTAACCTGCTCGCGCTATTAGCGCCTTATTTATTTTAGCTATATTCTAACTTGAATATCGTGATATTCTTTTAGCAGTAACGAGTCAGTCGGTCGGAATTTCGCCAACTGAACACGTAAAGGTGACTCTTCCTAGAAAACATATTAACATCATCCAGTGTGTCGTCTATGCGTGCGATACGATAGTTATACAAACCGGCGTGGAAAATTGAAATGCAAGGAAAACGTACACCAAAGTGATTTTCATCGTTAAATTCTAAATGAAATGTTGCAATTTAATTTCAGTTCGAAAACCATGTTTCACTCACAAACATTTGACACTTTAATTCACCCTTAGCAACGTTAATTGCCCGCATTGGGCGATGAAGTGGCTTGGTGAGAGTATACATAAGTATAAGCATACATAAGATCGTGAATTGGTAAAATATTGTGCGATAAAATTTCGGAAATCTCCGTTGTCTCAAATAGAAAACTAAACTCTTCTTCTTGTCAAAATCTATACAATCCAAGTTCAATAAACTCCCCCCCCCCCCCCTTTAAACGAAGAAATGAAAAATGAATGACCAGTGGCGAAGGCACGTGATGATGAGGTGCAAACACACACCTTTACATCGCATCAGCAAGCATGATAATGTTATTAAAGCACGAGACGGGGCACGTTTACATGTACATCTCTGCATATCGTCCCCTGGGTTCCTATGTGTTCTATGTGCCAGTAGGCACATAGAACACATTGGAACTCAAGGGACGATATGTTAAAACAATGTAGGTCAGTGCACCCGGGAAGAACGAAATACTTGCTATCACCATCAAACAGTTCATTGGTGGGCGTTAGAATGATAGGAGGGGTGGGCGCGACTTTCGAGAGCATCAGCGTTATCTAGGCCTTCTTATCTAAGAATTAGCTTCTAGCCCAAGTGTTATTATCATTGTTATTATTATTTTTACATGTTATTGTTCTGTCATGCGCCTGCAGCAATAAAATCACGCAGCTGGTTTCAGCAGTTTTCCCAGAAAACTTAGTTACGAGTAGGAGAAAAAGGATCGTGTAAAAGTTTATTGTCCCTGTCGGTCCCAATTGCGTCTTATTAATGTTCTTATTCTCGTCATCATAAACTTCGAACGATGAAAACATCACGTGATGGGCACGTCCGCATTGTTATGAACGCTATAACATGTTATGTGCCATAACATTTCGAAAATATCGCACTAATGCTATGGGAATCAAGTCCGGAAATGAGCAAACTAACATTTGCATAATGAGATCCCGAGAGGGAGAATTTGCTGATGCTATCCCATACAGGGGGGCTAGAATTTTCCAATTTATCCTCTGGGCATCTCATTCTGTTTGGGACATCCATTCAGACTTAGGTTCACAGAGGGTAAATTTAGTAATACTACCCTGCTCTGCAGGGTAGCATAACCAAATTCATCCTCTGGGAACTTCATTCTGCAGATGGCAACCTGCATATGTCCAGCCTTGGTGGCAAATCTCCACAACAAGGCACAAACATAACGTTATTAACAAAAGAATATCGCTTAACGGTACAGGCTTTATTGTAAGACAGTACAGTGGAGCCCACTTAATTGGATATCTCTTAATTGTATATCCCTGGTAATTGAATATAATTTTCAAACACAAAACCATTTACCATATTTTCAGTACAAATTGGATCTGTTAATTACATATGGGTTGTAGAGTAAACTCCTGTTAATTGTATATAATTTTTTGTAATATGTCGAAAAAATTACTGTGACACCCACCAAATTCCCCTTATTTATCAACCTTTTTGGCCTCACTACATCCAATACAGGCATTTATTCTATTATATCTTGTTTGACAGAGCTCTATGAGCTCTGTCAAACAAGATATGATAGAATAAATGTTCAATTTACCTCCAGAACACAGGAAACTGACCAAATCCCTGTTAATTGTATACTCCTGTTAATTGAATAATTCTCACTGGCAACATGGATATTCAATTAACAGGATTCTACTGTACTAAATATTTGAATTAGAGTTTCCGGCCTTGGAAATGATGGAATCTCTGAAAATAAGCAGCCTTGAGAAAGAAATATTATTTTAGAATACCTTTGAAGCATCTACTGAAATCTTGCTCCACTGCTAAATATTGCAGAGGAAAAACAGCGGTGATTTGATGAATTTGTAGGTCTAAAAAATAAAGCTGGCAATTGGGCTGTTTTTGTTGGAAATTCTTCGAAAAACATATGCCCATGTCCGTTAGTTTCCTTCCTGTCAATTTTTTTCTCTTATTTGTTGCATGACCCAGACACACACACACCCAGTATTGAGGACAGAAAAGGCTGTCTGGAGGGCTAACTTGGCAAACATATTAGAATGCCCAAAATAAAATGATGCGATCTTATTTTTCCATACGAATGTTATAATGGTCGCCTATGAGAAATATTTAGTTCCGTGACACATTAGAGACTGTACTGTATGCACGTGAATTACAGAAATTAATTAGTTACTTTTGGGAAGGTTGGTATATTACGGTTTAATATATTTGGCTATTTTGTTTTCTACATGTATCAAATACAGCGCATACGTGGCAGCATTTAAGGAGTTGAAGAATGGGACAAAGGTAGCGGGAGACTGCTGCCCCGGCAAAATTCCTTTTTATTATACCTAATTCGTAATGCGAAATTAATTATTCTTACCTTGCGTCACATTTGTTTCCTTGTCAGATCATTTGGTACGTTATTTTTAGTGAAATCGGAAAATTAACAAATTCGGAATGATAAATTTTCAGTGCAGAACTGGTAGAGTTTCCTCAATTCTAAGATTAGTGCTTAAAATTCATAACTGGACAAATCGAAGGATTTGGAGCAGAGCTATATGCATATTACGGTTTCTATGTTTACTGTCCGTTTTATATTTCATCATATGAGCCACCAAAAATATATTTTAAGCTATAGTACGGAAACAAAAAGAAAAGAAAATTTCTAAAGTGTGTTATGTGAAAAAGCTTTCCATAACTACAAGCTCTTCAGAGAAGATCGTGTATTATTAATCCCTTAACCATGTCACACACTATTAAAATTTGTTATTTTAATTATTTCCATTTAAAGTTTTCAAAATGTTTTAAATATTCAAATCATGTGACCACTCGTTGTAACGAACTTGACCAGCTCTTTTCAAGCATGAGGTCATGTGATATGATGTTAAAATTTTAGAAAAATATTTTTTTTAAAATACTCTACTTGTACATTATTCGGACGGAGGCGGCCGATTCGTTAGGTAAAGGGTTAACCATTTACCCAATACAGACGATATCAAAATGTATTATTTTAAATATCATTTCTTTGAAATTTTCAAACAAATTTCAACCAAACCATATCATGTGGCCCCTCATTGGAACAACTCAACGAGCTCGTTCCAAAGAGGTGTCACATGATATGGTTTTGTTGAAAGTTTTTGAAAAATAGTTTTTCAGCTGCTGAATGTGCATATTACGCGGGCGGATGTAGCCGATTCCTTAGGTAAAGGGTTGAATCGAAACTTTGTTCATCAACAAAGCAATGTCCTCTGTCAGTAATTCGTTATCTGCACCCCTCCCAACACACACAAACACACACATCATTTTATTCAATTTGTCATCCGTATGACTTTTTTTCTAGAACGTAAAGGTCAGAAAAGAACTCAACAAATCACTTTTTCAAATCGCGAGTTTCAGTTGCTGGCTGCTTTTCTGTTCCGTACCAGTCTTTGGCCACCTTTGGTTCAGTGCAAGCAGATCAACAAGTGATGCGCACAAAGGATTCTTTCTACTGGGATTTGAGTTGATAACTATAACTTGTAGCGTGTGTCCTCGTCTTAACGCAACAAAACTATAGGTACGGTAAGCTTGAACAGTATCGCTAATATCCAATTATTCTAAAAGAGTTTTTACTTTGTATTTTATCTGCCCTTATCCAGTGCGGTAATCGAGGATTTGTTAAGAAAGTATTGTTTGGTCTTGTTTGTTTCTCGAATTTAGAGACATTAGCCACCATATGATATATTCATCATGTTATCAAGGCGAAGTAAACTTCATTATTTAATTACCAAATGCAGTGTAAAGAAGTTCTTTCTTGGGAGATTAGTCGTTCGATATCTATCTAATGTTGATGAAAGACGCTGATTAACTATTACAATAGTTAGTCGGTCGTACAAACCCGTTGGCATAAAGAATGTTCGTCAACACACCAGGGATAATGTGATTATAAAAATCTGTTAAAACGAGTGGGAAGGAAAGATCAAGAGAGATGTTGTCTATAAGCAGTGTGTAAGTCAACTGACGTCAAACTGATACATGACATTCTACTGAATAAATGAGGCAATAAACTTAATGGGCCATGATATCCAGGTTTTGTCAAGTTTGTAGAGAGGCAAACCCAGAAATGCCATTAGAGAGCACTGGCGTAGCTACAGAATGGGCCTTAACACTTCGCCCCATGCCCCGCAAAAAAATAATAAATTGAGCCAATGCAAATTTCATATAACATTTGGAGTCCCACAAATCGTCTCTAATATAGGGATACTCGTGATATAAATGCCTCAGATTCACTCTAAGAGCACTGAATTCTGAATAAAATTCCTAGAGTGGCAGGACTGGGCCTAAATTGGATCCTCCGGTCGTTACCCATCCGCATGGTACAGAAAAGCCAGTATCTTAGGAAGACGTCCGTGATACCTTTGGGAGGGGTGACTGCAGTTCAAACTAAGTTAAAGGTCGCTGGGGCATCGGGCAAAATTGGTAAAAAAAGCTGTCGACAAGGCATTCCATATGTATAATGTTGATTCAACAAAGAACCTGGGGTACTTTCTCTGAGAATTTAAATATAGAATATACCCATAGTAGCTTGGCCTACCAAATGTTCACCTTCGACGTGCGGTTCAATGGTGGTGAACATTTGTTACACCAAGCTACTTTTAGTATATTTTATTTATACCATGATTGTCATATTATTAAGAGTCGCCATTAGTTTTTCTCTATTTTACTGGGCAGTATCCGTACATACGTGAGAATTTGTTTTTATTTATATGTGCATCGGTGGGCGGTACTTCAGGCAGTCAATTTTATCACCGAAACGAAATAGAAAAAGAAACATGGCCTTTTTCATTTTAATAACGTAATGACATTCTATTTCGTGTTATGGACGCTTTATTACGTGAGACAATGCATGTTTTTTAATTTTTGGGTTCTTATGGGCTAAACTCATTTAAAAACGAAATAAATAATTGCCACTTTCATTTCACTCTTCGATAGGCGACGTTCGATACATTTAGACAAGTTCGCATTCAGGTCGACGTCACCAAAGGTTAACTTGGATGTAGTTCCACTGTAGGTGTAAATTTTAACTACTGAAACCCCATTGCTGGAGTGTTCACCACAGTTGGTGTATAAAGCTAAAATTTATGTCATAGGCTTTTCATACATAGTAGAATAGGCAATCATGGTACAGAAACAATATCATTGTAACAGAATAATATTCACTGGGTGTGTAATGAGGAAGTGGGATGGAAGAATGAAGGATATGCGGTTAGTGATTATACAAAGGAAAAGTTTAGTACATGTATACTAATCGGTGAAATTAAAAAGAATGAACTGAACCATATCATCAAAGAGTTCTTCTCTGGGCGTGGGCAAGGGAGAAGATACACAGAAAGGGTGTGGTATCTGAGAAATTAAAAGAGTATTTAGGTCTAAACATATGTTACTTACTTTGAAAGTTGACCTGGACTAACGAACATGCTGGAGCCTATATCAACGTCTTCAGAATACAAAACAATTTGAACACATGTGCGAGTGCTGGATGATTTGGTTTGATTGTTTTTTGCCTATAAAGATGATCTCACCTCCATTACCATAAGGACTTCTCAAGACAGGGCTACCTCAAAAAATGGTACAGCTGCTGATCTATTTCCTTTCCCTGGGTCGCAGACATTTAAATATAGAGTGGCATAAAAAGTATTCGGAAGCATCGCGTCCCCTGAGTTCCAATGTGTTCTATGTGCCTACTGGCACATAGAATACATCGGAACTCATGGGACGATCGGTTGATTGATATTGGCATATAACTCACCGGTTGGTCTAATTCACATTAAATTATTGTTATTTCGTGTGTGTAGCTAAACAACTGAGTAACAACCCACTTTTGTCCCAAAGATTAGTGTTTAGGGTAGTAGTCGACACCGTTCGCTCGTACACGCGCTACGCAGTGCTCTCTACCAATGCCCTGTTCGGAGGCCCGATGTGAATCAGAGGTCCGACTAACCGTTTCAGCCCTTACGTTCACTAGACCAGAATTTCGAGTGATAATCTCCCTTCCGCGAGAGAGATTGTTTGTAGGTGGTGGTTAGCGGATAATTACGGTACTTCCTATGCTGTGGGCACGTGCTGCATTTTACAAAAGAGTTGAACGATTAAACAATAATAGATTGTGAGGGTATATTTACTGACAGATTAGAAAAGAAAAAAAAACAATGGAAGCACTGAAAGGTATTACCGTTACGTCGTTTTAGAGCTCTCGGTAATTACGATTACTTTTACTTTTCTCCGCATATGACCATTTTAGGCGAAGTGATTGGTTGATATGAACTTCAGGTCGGATTCACAGAGAAATCTATGTTCCTGTTGCGAGACCTCTGCTGTACCGAATAATTCGCAGGTTATCTGACGAAAATTTGTTATGTTGTTGAATATCTACTCATTGTCCCCATATTCCGATAGATTCTGTCTCTTGATTGGTCAGAATGCCTTGGACAAATAGCACGTCGATGATGCACGCGTCTTCAACTAATGCTAATCCGGCTTTCTTCACCCTAAAACCCTAAAAACTGTCCGACACGAGGTCATCGTGGCTGTCGAAGCTGTCGTTAAACCCATTAAATAAATAAATAAATAAATAAATAAATAAATAAATAAATAATAAATAAATAAATAAATAAATAAATAAATAAATAAATAAAATAAATAAATAACTGAAGATCATTTTTACTTCTTTTCCTTCGTTAAATACTTTATCCATAACATTTTTTATCTCCATTCGCTGATATTGTGAAACCGGGCTGGTGTTTGGTTAGTATTTCGCGTTCGCTTATGAAGTCAAAAGACATGTGAAAAGATGGTTTTCTCAAACAGTTTACTAACACTGCATGTAAGCGAGATTCGTCCATAATTTTCCTTAACATTTTTCGATCATTTTTATATATTAGCTTAACATTTGCACATTTCCATAGCAGTAAGTCATGACAAGGATTGGGGGGACTTATTCGATATTTTGGTCAAGGTAAGCGCTAATACCTTAGTGAAATTCGCCCGAGTGCTAGAATATCCTATGTCCCCTATGGGACATAGGACATTCTAGCACTCAGGCGACGGAATGGCTTCATGGGTTTGATACTAATTTCGTCAGGCCCTCTAGCTTTATTAGGATGAAGTTTCTTCAATCATCTTTCAATTTCCCCTTTGGTAATACTTTTTTGTATCAATACATCTATTGGTGGGTGTGATATTTGATAATGGTCAATAGTCGGTATTTAATAATAATAATAAAAAATTGTTCTTATATAGCGCCTCATCCCGCGAGGCTCGAAGCGCTTTATAACATAAAAATACGCACATGTGCACAAATACACATGTATACATGTGTACATATACACACATATGTACAAACATTAGTTACCATACTACAAGACTCATTTCAGAAAGTATGCAGTGACGTCTTCAATTTAGTAAAGGTTGTGTGGGAGGTGAAGCCTGAAGAGATGGGATTTCAGTGCACTCTTGAATATATTAAGAGTAGGCATTTTCCGGAGTTCATGTGGTAGTGAGTTCCATACTTTAGGGCCGGAGTAATGAAACGCGCGACGGCCAATGCTTACATAGTTTGTATTCGGTAAACATAACAACTTTTGTGATCCAGATCTAAGTTCAGGCCTGGGAGTGAGGCTGATTTCTCAATAAAGTAATTGTTGAAGTGGTCAGCAATTTCTGTCGGATATTGTAATGTTGTATTTTGATGATGTGCATAAATCTCTGGGATTTCTGAGAATCAACTTTGTTACTTCATGTAGGTATTTACCAGTTTCAAACAGTTTTTCACACGAAGCTTGATAAATAATTGTACAGTTTTGTTTTATAATTTCGTTTTTCATTTCGTTACACTTCCACTCGATTTGGGTCTTTTGTGAGTTTTGTATCGTTGTCGGTTTAATACCCGAGGATGAGATGTAAACCAAAGTCTGTCGTTCTTCTTTATCCGTGCAGATTTGTGTGTGGTATATGTTTCGACTGGGGGCGCGGTGGCTCAGTTGGCAGAGGTGCAGGCTGCAAGCCGAGAGGTCCTCGGTTCGAATCCCACCTGCGGCAACCGCGTTGTGTCCTTGGGCAAGACACTTCACTCCGATTGCCTACATGGGGGCACGATGACGCTGTGTACTGAGGCGTACTGCACGTCGATGGTGCGCATGTCTTCAACCAATCTAACCCTGCCTGTACTGCGGTGCAGAGTTCAGAGTTACGATGTTGGAGAGCTGACAGCTGCTCGTCGTTGCTCGGTGGTTCTCTCCGGGTACTCCGGCTTCCTCCACCCGTAAAACTGTCACGGTCACGATTAGCCATTGTGCATAAGTATGTGACCTTAAACACCAATAAATAAATAAATAAATGTTTCGACTGAGTTTAACCCTTTACCCAACGCAGACGATATAAAAATTTATTATTTTAAATATAATTTTTTTAAATTTTTCAAAAAATTTCAACAAAACCATATCATGTGACCCCTCGTTGGAACGAGCGCGACAAGCTCGTTCCAACGAGGGGTCACATGATATGATTTTGTTGAAATTTTTTGAAAAATAATATTTTTTTAAATGCTGAATTTACATATTACGCGGGCCAGGGCTCTAATTAATCTGAAAATTGTGCATAGCATTTCACTATTCACCTTGGAAAATTGACTAGCAGTTAATTCAAAAGCACTGCAGACTGATAATTATTGAATAGCAAAATTCAGAAATTGGATAGCGAAATGCTATGCTAATGCAGTTATTTTGAGCCCTGACGCGGGCGGATGCGGGCGATTCTATGGGTAAAGGGTTAAAACAATTTTGTTTGGTAAATTGATCGGCAACGATATCAATATTGTATGAGGCCAGGACATTAAAAGGGTAATTAATGCCTTCTCTTATGAGAACCGTGACAAATCAACAATTGGGCCAAGAGTTATTATTAAAATAGTTAAACAAACAATCACAGTAAGTCCCAGTGGAAAAGGGGCGGGGGTAGGAATATCGATCTACTCATCCACAAGAAGATAGTGCCTGCATCTATAGTATCCTCTACCCGGGTCGCACTGCATCCTTCGATAATAATATCCTACCACACGTCCCCTACAAAGAGTGCATGCAAAGGGCGTAAGAACATCGATTCAATACACAGAATTCGACCCAGTTTTACCAGTTAATCTTGTGATTTGCAAGTTTAATAAATTTAATTAAATCCTAATCTTTGATAAACCTTAACCAGGCGAATAAGGAAAATGACATCATTCGTTTTCATATATATCGAATTTACGTGTTAAGTTTATTTTTGATGTTTATTTATTTATTGGTGTTTAAGGTCACATACTTATGCACAATGGCTAATCGTGACCGTGACAGTTTTACGGGTGGAGGAAGCCGGAGCACCCGGAGAGAACCACCAAGCAACGACGAGCAGCTGTCAGCTCTCCAACATCGTAACTCTGAACTCTGCACCGCAGCACAGGCAGGGTTAGATTGGTTGAAGACATGCGCACCATCGACGTGCAGTACGCCACAGTACACAGCGTCATCGTGCCCCCATGTAGGCAATCGGGGTGAAGTGTCTTGCCCAAGGACACAACGCGGTTGCCGCAGGTGGGATTCGAACCGAGGACCTCTCGGCTTGCAGCCTGCATCTCTACCAACAGAGCCACCGCGCCCCTATTTTTGATGTATGTGGAATAATTCGGCCGTGTTGATCTGAAAACAAAATCAAAGCAATATAGAAAATCTGCTCTGATCCACCTCATTGTCAATTATTTCCCAGTTTGTTCATTCTGATAGTTCGTTCTAACAGTTACGTAACCATCGATTTCTTTTTATGAGTTCTGACAGTTACGTCACCATCGATTTCTTTTTATGAGTAGATACACAGGTTGGCAGTGAATCAATGTTACATACAGTGCCAGTTAGTGGGGGCGCGCTTGCTCAGTGGTGCACCGTTGGACTTCTATGCTACAGGTCCCGAGTTCGATCCCCGTCCGGACGCACTTTATCCAAGTTGCCTACATGTGGGCACGATGATGTCGTGTACTAAGGCGTACTGCACGTCGATGGTGCACATGTCTCCAACCGCTGTAACCATGCTTGAGCGGAGCGTGAACAGAATTAGAATGTCGAGGAGCTAGCAGTTGCTCGCCGAGGCTCGGTGGTCCTCTCCGGGTACACCGGCGTCCCCCACCCGTAAAACTGTCACGATTAGCCATTTTGCATAAGTATGTGACCTTAACACCAATAAATAAATAGTGTCCGTTAATTCCATACTGGGCGAGAGCAAACTTTGTAACGAATACATCTTGCCGATTATTATTCTGCGTGCTGAACTAGCCATTAAGAGGAATGATAAGATATATTTTTACAATAGGCAGTTGTTTCGACAAGTTCTCAAGCAAACCGTCTAATTCTGTTAGGCGACGCTGTTGTGGGCTATTTTTCACCTATATTTCGTGACAATTTGCTCGCAGAGCATCGTTGATACAAAGTGGTGTTCTTTTAATCATCAACATATACATATATTTTTTCGTGCTCTAGTTATAGATATTTCATACAATAAGTATTAAATTCACTTTGAGTCCATCAAGATATTAACACAGTTAGTGTATATCCGTGACGTAATTAGTAAAACTGACATTTGTGAGTCTTTATTCTCCGAATGGTAATGTCATCAAAAGTTCGACGACATCAAGTCTCGATTGAGCAACAATTCTTCCTTTGATTTCTACAAAAGTAAATGTTTATGATATTTTTAGAATCAATCGTCTGGAATATTTCAGATGATCGGAAAAGCGAACCAAAGGTTCGCTTTTCCGACCATTTAAAATATTCAAGAGGAGTTAATCCACAGTCAAGTGATGCACTCTTTAAGGGCTAGACAAGTTCAAAACCATAACATTATCGAATTCTTTACAGAATTAGACTGGTGGCTTGTTGCTCCTGGTCGACGGATACTGCCGATGACGAGACGAAATATGACTAGCCAGATAAAGTTACTGTTGTAATAATTTGTTTATTACATGAGAGCAGACCATAAAAAAATGAATAGGGAATCTGAACTGTAAATTAAAATGAACTATGGATGTTTGTCCGAAGTGTTCAGTACTCGAGTTTTTACTTCTCCTTTGTAAAGTTGACGCGTTGAAAGCCCCCCCCCCCCAAACCCAACATCAGTGACGTCATGAGGGCATCGCTCGAAACATGCATGATATGGATTTTAAAATGTCGAAATTGTGAAAGTCGTGAATAAATGATACAATTCTCACTGATTAAAAGTGAATAAGCTGTCGTCTGCAGACACCTTGAGTGACAAACAAACAAAAGGAAGATCACTCTTACTTGGTCTGTATGTTGATTTCGAATGACCCAATATAATTGTTATCCCCCGTAGCAACTCCGGGTAGTGAAACAGTGCCTGTTTATTACTGGAAATATGTTCTGCTTTACTTATACAAAAGGACATGAAACTGACCGAAAAATGATTCATTCGGAGTTAAACACGTCATTCACCTTAACACAATAAGATTTACATTAAAGCTCTCTTCGTCTGGTATAAAATGTTCTGATCTAATGAAATGCGATGTTGTAAATCAACGTTCTTTATTCAATGTCACGAAAACTGACAACTCCTGGTTGTTATCGTTACGTTGTAACTGAGGGGATAACTATGTTGTATTTGATTGTTGGGGGCCGTAAAGGATTGTTTTACTGTCACAAATTGAGTTTTGCCGGCGACGCGTTAGCGAAGCCGGTAAAACAGATATCTGCGACAGTAAAACCATCGTTTACGGCCTAAAACAATCAAATACAACATAGTTATCCCCATTCTAATATAATTCAGCTGAAAACGGGGACAGTTTTTTATCACCCAACTATAAAACAACGCCTTGTTGAAGACAACAATTTAAATCTAAAAAAACAGTCTTCGTGATGTCATTTAGGAGTTCAAACCAAATTACGAAATATATTTTACTCTACCACTACACAAATAGTTCCAAACGTTTTAGTTATTTATCAACAATAAGAAAATATATTTTTATTTAATGCTCAGGCATCAATTCACGCTGAAAAATTAAGTCATATTCCCCTGTCGGTCGGCAAAACGAAATATCAAAATGATATTTAGAAATCGATATTTCATCGTAGGTTCGGATGACGAATCACATGTACTTTAAACGAGTCAGCACATCAGTAATGAATTCCAGAGTCCCAAATACAAACGAATTCGAATAATTGATAGTGACAGTGACTAAATCAATTCATTAAATCAGCGGTTTCAAAGTTTGACTTTCTCATTCACCTTCCAGCGAAAAGTCGAAATCACTTTCAAATTTCTTCAGTTCAACTTCACACGTCTTCAGTGCATTGAGTTCAAAAAAAATAAAATGACGTGTCTTGTTATTGAAAATAAGAAAGTGGTGTTTTTTGTTATTGTTCTATTTCTTCGAAACACATTGCGATTATTTCAATTCGCCAGCCTTGGTAAATCGTAAAGTTAGGGGAGAAATAAGACGGGACTACTTTTTGTGCGGATATTCACACATTCCAATGGTTGGAGTTTGGTTGTTGTAATTTTTGTATGGACGCCGGTTCGGCACATAAATTTTGCGCCTTAATGGCAAATAAAGGCCACAAATTGGAGAGTTTGTAGTCGTAGAGCATTAAATAAAAAGAAAATTCACGTCGCTCGTGAAGATCCTCATATTTCTTTGTAGCCACTCACGAGATATTTTCGGTATTCATCAAATTTTCGTGAATATCCTCTATATATTTATTTGTACTAACAACATTTAACATGTTTAAATGTTTTTGTCACTCAGAAAATAAAATGCGATGTCTGGTTTCCCTGTTCAAAGTTTAGAGTTCACCTTGTGATGTTGTTTTACTTTAGTTTAGTCCGAGTCGGAAAGCACTCGAGGATTTACCATTAAAGTTAAACATTTTGGGAGCTTTGATTGGAAGCGCAGTGTTATAACATCGCTAGCGAAACGGTCAGAAATATTTGGCTGTTTCAACTGGCCACTGTGATGAAAGTTTGCAAGTGTTTCTTGTGCTTTTATGAACAATCATAAATACTTTTTAAGTGGAGAATAATCGGCTCTGCGATTAAGTAGTAATCCACTCTCTTCATTCTGTATATGCAATCAAATTTTAATATCTATTTATGTCATTACATGTACATATATCGCAGTAGAGTTCGGGAATGATGTTAATGGTCTCTGTTTACTAGTATAGAATTGTTAAGAGTTGGGCACGCCGTTTTCTACATGAATTCACTTACGCTGGTGCAGTTTGACAGGGACAAATGCGCACTTACTCAGCGCTCTAGTACTTCAAAGTAGTGTACAATACAGTCACAGGACTTCTTGTTTCAACTGTACTATAACAAAACACAACAAGGGTGGAGAATGTTGAACAAGAAACAACGACCCGAGTTGAAGTTTTCCATATGTTTCAACTTTCACAAGCGCCATTCTCTACGCGAACCGTATTCTCTGTTTGTACCAAGAATAAATTCGAATTAAGTGAAAAAAGCTTAGATTTTTAACCCTCAACGCGCTGATGTCAATGTCAAAATTTTCAGTAGCAAATATTTCCCATAATACAGTTTGATATTCACCAAAGTGAGCTCTGTGAAACAAGCTATAATAGGTTAAATTCATAGTTAACCCTTTACCTAACGTAACGGCCAAAACCGGCCAGCGCTATTCTCGAAAATCGCCAATTAATTTTCATTATATTTTTATTTTTTGTCTCAAAAACATAGGTTATGACCCCTCTTTGGAACGAGCTCGTCGAGCTCGTTCCAATGAGGGGTCATAACCTATGTTTTTGAGACAAAAAAAATGAAAATAATAATTATTCAAGAATCTTTTTTGCAAGTGTCGAGTGCTTTTCATGTTAGGTAAAGGGTTAAACAAGAGAAAAGAAGAGTGATGGGAGTAATTCTGTTGCATTACCAGAGTGTTTGGGGTTAAAGCAAAATATCGCCTTCGGTGGTATGTTTACCCTCTTATGTTACACTATACTTCTGTGTCGAAGCATTCCATTGGCACACAGTAACATATCATTGGCTCACGAGAATACCCGGCGTCATCAAAGGAAATACCCACTGATGTGTAACGACAAATCATATGCGTTCTTACATGCTGTGGACCGGATTCTACTCATGGTTTTCCAAACACATCTTTCAATGCATTTTTACATTTATTTTAATCTATGTCATAATTTTCATCGGAATGAAGTGTATATTGCTTGAGCATTTGCCTCCTTGGGCTTTCAACAAACGTTAAGTGACGTCGTGTTGACAAAGGTCAATATTCAGGTGAAAACTTGATCATATTATTCGAATGAGTGTAAACTAATACTGTAATTAGTTGATGACTTAATTTATTTCTCTTTTACCTGAAAAACGAGGTTTTCCGCCCAGTTCTATTGTCAGAAATCACTATTGAGATTTTTGTTTTTTACTTCTTTTCAATTTAGCCATTTAGTGTGCTTTTTTATTGGGTAGGGTCATATCAACCGAAGGTCACGCATCTTGTTTAGAAGCACAACTATTGTTCCAGTTCCGGATTTTGTCCTGTTCTGGATTACTTGTTGGTATATTGCACTAACAACTCGAATAACAGTACAAAAACGTCACAAATTATTCTGCCTCTTATTGTATCTTAATATCTAGTATTTTTTATTTTAATGGGCGGGCATTCGGGCGGGCGTGCCGGAATGAAGTGTATATTTCTTGGGCCGGCGAGCGGTGGGCTGGCTGGTGGGCGGATAGAATGGCGCGCGTTTGGGCGGGCGTTCGGGCGGGCGGGTTGGCGGACAAGCATTAGGCCAACATTATATTTAAGAAAATGTTTTTTTACACAGTAAAACCACCAACAGAAGTGCATGGATAGGAAAGAGAGTCCCTCATGACACAAATACAGTCAGGGGAAACTGGTTTTTCCCTTTAGGTTTCCTTACGTTGCAGTAGTATAAAGAATTAGCAGGAAGAGGGTGCATAAAATCTTTACTCTAAAGAAGTGACCGAATATTTTCTCGTTTGATTTGTGTCTTCTGGTGCCTTCAAAGCCGCGAAAACACAGTTTTGGCTTTCAATTTAACAAATTTTCCAAACGGCTGTAGTAGAAAAGGCTTTATTGTGTATTACTCAGACGAGAAAAAATATTTATACGACGAAATTACGATTTTAAACTGATGCATGATAGTCAAGTTCGAATTCGTTCAATAGGGGCGCCAATTGAGACAAGCGAGCGATTGAATGGGTTTTGTTTGCAGAAAGAGCCACATTGATAAGCTGCTTGTTTTTCTTAACCCTTTGACTTGCATGAAAAGCAGACGACACTTGTAAAATAAATTCTTGAACAACTAATGTTTTTAATTTTTTGTCTCAAAAACATAGGTTATGACCCCTCATTGGAACGAGCTGCCGAGCACGTTCCAATGAGGGTTCATAACCTATGTTTTTGAGACAAAAATGAAAAAAATAATGAAAATTAACTATCGATTTTTGAGAATAGCGCTGGCCGGTTTTTGCCATTACGCTGGGTAAACGATTAAGGATTTCAAATCTGCTCTTCGGTTCGAAAATAGAGTACACCTTCACGAGCTGCGTCCGTGTTGTTATTATGTGGAAATCAGTACACGAACGTGTTCAAGTTCACAAATGTACAAAAATAATATCAACGGCAGCGCGTACAGTTCATTTTTTGATATTATGAAAACAGTACATCATTTGTTCAAAAGCAAATATCACTTATCCGTACTCAATATACGTTTTGTTAGTGTTGGGCGAGAGCAATTAAGTGCATAGTAATGTTCCTCGGGGAAATTACACCAGCCCATCAAAATTACTTGAACTCCACATGGAAAGATCTATAGATTGCATTAACGAAAAATCAAATTACCGATAGAACTTGAATAACAGTTTTTTCATTGTTTATTTTAACTGAAAGGTTATGTTGCAGTTGTGTGCAGGTGTTTTTAATTTAGAAATTAACCCTTTACCCAACGTAACGACCAAAACCGGTCAGCATTATTCTCAAAAATCGACAATTAATTTTCATTATTTTTCCATTTTTTGTCTCAAAAACATAGGTTATATATATACAGTCGTTGAGCTCGTTCCACTGAGGGGTCGTAACCTATGTTTTTGAGAAAAAAATGAAAAACATAGTTATTCAAGAATTTTTTTTGCAAGTGTCGTCTTATATTTTCATGTTAGGTAAAGGGTTAATGGAATGGTGTGGATTCAAACGACTGTCTCGCGAATCTATACTGACATGGCCAGCTTTTATCGCCATATTGGTGGAATAATGGTCTGGTTATCTTCCCTGAAATTGTCGTTTTGGGATTTTGAAATTAACGTTACGGAGATTTGGCCCCAAGTTGTTCTCAGGAAATATTATTGTATGATCAGTTCTGATACGAATACGGTAGCAGAATTCCAGGAACCAAAGGTGCCTGCTGTCAACTCTATGAGTTGATTTCATATGTGTTTCGTGTTCTATACATCCCAACCTTCATTTTGATGTAAAATTTGTGTGTATTTGATTTGAATTTTAGGAATATCAGAGGTGGGAATTTCAAAATAAACAAAATTCTATTACTTTTTTTTGCACCTTGAAGAAAAAAACATGCATTTGCATGTTTATGAATCCCCCATTAATAAAGATTTATATGTATAGAGCAGAGGGGGGGGGGGGGGGGGGGGCACTTACCAATACAATATGATTTATATATGGATATGCGACGAGGGGCCAATACTATACAACTTTTACAATTGTATTTTCTAATTATGACTTTAGATGGCTTAAAATGAATAATTAGCATTTTCAAAGATATGTCAATTTGCCAGTTGGCAAATTGCTATATCTTTCAAAATGCCAATGATTCATTTTTAGACAGTTATATTAATGGGTAGAAAATACAATTCGAGAAAATACAATTGTAAAGTTTTATAATATTGGCACCAGGCCCCAATACTTTGGAACTTTTTCAATTGTATTTTCTTGAATTGTATTTTCCAGTTATGACTTCAAATGGGTTGAAATGGACCATTAGCATATTCAAAAATGTGGCAATTTGCCAGTTGGCAAATTGTCATATCTTTGAAAATTCTAATGACTTATTTTAGTGAGTTATATTAATAGGTAGCAAATACAATTCTAGAAAATACATTTGTAAAAGTTTTATTGTATATAGCTCCAGAATGTATCCTTTAACAGTTGAGCACATTCATTTAAACTACCCTCACTGTACTAATATTCGACGGCAATATCTGATGTTGTATTTAAACTACCCTCACTGTACTAATATTCGACGGCAATATCTGATGTTGTATCCCTTCGAGATCTATTTAAAAGTCGATCTTGCGCAATATTTTGCGCTCCTGAAGGAAATCAACAACCTATCCAATGTATTTTTAAATGCTTTTAATTTTAAATTAGATATTATCTTCATTGTGCGTGTAAGCGGGTTGAACTGAAATTGTTTTCCAGTAAAATCGATATATCTTCATCATTTTAATTTTCACAATAATTTTTCATCATCAAATAATTAATGATTTTAACGAAACTACTTTCGGGTATTTTAAATCTAATTTCATATACAACGTTTGAATACTGTGTATATAGATGTAATGTTGGAACGGATTTCACTTCTTTTGATCCCGTATACACATGAATGATACAGTGTTATGTTATTCTCGTCAGTGTATTTATTTATTTATTGAGGTTTAAGGACGATCTCGACAGCCAGGATCACCTCGTGTCGGACAGTTTTACGAGTGGAGGAAGCGGGAGTACCCGGAGAGAACCACCGAGCAACGGCGAGCAACTGTCAGACTCCCCAACGTATTAACTCCGCACATGTAGGGTTAGCATTGGTTGAAGACAAGTGTACCTTCGACGTGAAGTACGCCTTAGTACACCGCGCCTCCGTACCCCCACGGGGACAATCGGGATCAATTGCCTTGCCCGAGGACACAACACACTGACCCTTGGCGGGGATCGAACCGTAGATCTTTCGGTTTGAAGTCTAATGCCGTAACAACTGAGCTACCGTGTTCCCTCTCTTCAGAGTAATGAAGCTAACCTTTACCTAACACAGTATTTTTAAAAAATAAATTAAATTTCACAATTTTCGAAAACAAATTTCACAAGTTCTCAATAAAACCATGCAAATATGGGTATAATTAGAACCAGCTCGATGAGCTGGTTCTAATGATATCCATATTTGTATGTTTTTATGGAGAAAGCTCCGAGATATTTTAGGCTGTGGTAGGCTTATTCTGGTTAATTTTCTCGCTGTTTTTTCCGCTATGTTAGATAAAGGGTTAATTATTTCAGTTCGGTCACTTTAGGTTTTGTGAATCACGATTTTTCGCTCGAATCGAATCAGACAATTACTGGAAATCGAATCGAATCTCGAATGGAATCCATTTCTCAATTGTTGGAAACTACTGGCCACCTTTCTAGTGCATATATTATGTGAACCCCGCATCAATATGCATACTAGACTATTTGGTACCACCCAGCCGCAGGTACAAGCAGACCTATTTTTATTTAATCTTATTTGTTTTACAAGGATTGAAGAACAAGTTATGCAACTTATATTAACTCCTCTCCTTGGCCCAGTGGCGCAGGTGTGTGGGATGACCTTCTTAGCGGCAACTTCTTGGCCTCGCCGTTCTCGAATACTTGAAGGGATCTTTAGTCTGCGCGGAGTGTGTCTCTCTCCGCACAGAGGGCAGCCATTTTACGTCCTTACCCGATAGGGCTGTACGCGTGACAGCATCAGCCCCTCAATTGATGCTGACAGAGAGTGTACGGACACATCGAGAACTTCCCCAGATCGGTGTTCGACCCCGGGACCTCTGGCAGGAGAGATCAGCGCACCTATCCACTCCGCCACCACTCTCTGCCTATTACTTGTTTCTGAAATGTTGAGCAATTTCTTCAAACGGCAAGGAATGGTTTTCCAGGGAGAATTCACGCGTAAACCACAACATGGACCCAATGCTTATTGTTCTTTAATTAAATATAGCACCGTATAGGAGGGGGTTCTGATCCATTAACGGTTGTCGCTTTGAATGGATTCCTACCGCATTGAATTTCGACTTTTTCTGTTCTTTATATTCCAGCAGTGACAAGTCATTCCACAGTATTCTTAGAAACGGGATTACATTCAAACGAAAATTCACCATGAACCACAGACCAAGGTGATAGAAGAAAAATCCATATAGCGTCCCTTGAGTAGAATAAGTCTCCATCTTTAATGTTGTTTCATCTCAAGTGGTAATGTGTTGTGGAAACTAGACGTAACGAGATCTACTCTATCGCTTCCAATGGCATTTTAACCCTTTAAACCGAGAGGTCGCTTTTCGGTCCAGATCCATGATGAGTCATAATTTCATTAAGAATGTTTATTTATTTATTTATTTATTTATTTATTTATCTATTTATTTATTTATTTATTTATTTATTTGTGTTTTAGGTCACATACTTGTGCACAATGGCTAATCGTGACCGTGACAGTTTTACGGGTGGAGGAAGCCGAAGTACCCGGAGAGAACTACCGAACATCGACGAACAAAGTGTCAGCTCCTCAACATTCTAACTCTGTTCAAGCTCTGTTCATGCAGGGTTACAGCGGTTGAAGACATGTGCACCATCGACGTGCAGTACGCCTTAGTACACGGCGTCATCGTGCCCCCATGTAGGCAGCCGGGATAAAGTGTCTTACCCAAGGACCAACGCGGGTCGTCCCGGACGGCGATCGAACTCGGGACCTCTAGCATAGAAGTCCAACAGTCTACCACTGAGCCACCGCGATCCTTATTTCACTAAGTAGGACGGTTTTAAAGTGGATGTGTGGTGTTGAACAATAAATATTTTCAACGTGCAGCCTCGAGGCTGCACGTTGGAAATATTCATTGGTCCACACCCAAAAAATGAACATGGAGTCTTCCAATTGTTGACATTGAACTGCCATGGAAGATACCACTATTGTTCAAAGGGTTAAGGATTTTTTCGAATGAGTTTGTGTTATCTAGTTAGAGTGAATAGGTTAGTCTCATTCTTCGGAAAACTGCAGGATGAACTGTCATCTTCAGAAATTAAAGTCAACAATAACAAAATGTATGACATCCAAAACTCTTTGGTATTCGATGTTTTTCGATCACTCGATGTAGTTTCAAATCGAATCGAATGAATAAAAATATTTGAAACCGATTCGAATCTCGACATTTCGCCGGGCTCTACATCCATCATTCTAATTCAGAGCTCCAGGTAATAAATACTTGACATTAAGGTAACAACTAATGTTACAAAATTCAGCGATCCATATATTGGATTCGGCACCACCCATAATTACTGATACTCGTTATAAAACTATTAACAGGGGGACTGCATTGCTTTGTATGATTTTAGTCTAGAGTTTAATACTACAGTGAAGGTGGCTGAAGGGTTAAACTTTATCGGCCCTATGCATGGTAGTTTCATCTATTGTTTCTCTTTATTTGGTGCGAAAAAATGGATAAATTATTCCCTATGTATATATCTCGTCATTTGTTAAAATATTGACCCTAAATGCAATAATCATGTCATTTGTTATCCGTAAATCATTTTTTCGTCTCGATACCAAATCACCCGCGGAAACTGAGCAATCACATCATCGTCCCTTTTGTATACCAAAAGCCCGTGTAAACAAAAAACTCTGAAGCGTTTTGTCACTTTGTTCTTGAAAGCATGACCTTATCATGTAAAATTATCTTTGACGACTATTTTTTGTAAAGTGTATATATATGATGATGATGGTCTGGTGATATTTTTATATTTTGTTCACGTATTTCAGTATTTTGTCGCAAAAGTACTGCACAATCTATAGAGCTTCCTCCCAGCATTGACCTAACAGTCCAGCTCACTAACAATATTCCATTCGTTTTTTTACATGTATCTAAAAAAATGGCCGAAAGTAAAAACGTATTTCAACAACATTTTATCTTCATTTCTCACCAAAACATAGATAGAGGATATTTAATGTTTTTGAGTGGATACCGAAAATTATCTCATGAGTGACCGAGACAAATGTTTATTTTTCGCGAGAGCCTGCGTGAGCGAAAATGGTCATTTGTCTCGGTCAGTAGTGAGATAATTTTAGGTATCCACTCAAAAACACTAGATTTTCTTTTTATCATACGCTTTTTGTAAGAATGTGATAATTCCACTCGTTTCAACCTTGAATTGATGCATGAAAGTAAACAGCGCATTAAATCATTGAAACGCGGAAGTGATTTGATTGATACTCGGAACAGATAGCGTCTTGAAATCCAATCTGATTCAGCTAGCGGATTTCTGGTCCAAACATGGCCTGAAAGTCCGTAATATACGTTTTTGGTTTGGTGCGTCCTTTGAAAGGACGCACCAAACCAAAAACGTATATTACGGACTTTCAGGCCATGTTTGGACTAGAGGGTTTCATGCATAAATTCAAGTTGAATCATTGCTGGAAATGATCGGTATCCACCCCAAAACACTAGATTTACTTTTCATTATACGTTTTTAGAACAAATTGATCATTTCCAGTGATAATTTGACTCGTATTCACCTTGAAGTGATGCTCTGAAAGCCGCCATTTTGATTGATACCGTGAAAGTGAATATTTCTATATCTTCACAGTGGGGAGTACGATTTCTATCTTTTCGCAGTTTCTTGGATAATCTATCGTTTAGCGTATAATAAATCGCTTTAGCAATCTCCACGTGGTATGAACTTAGAGAATACGTTTCAAAGTCCAACAATATTACACTTCCGGAAATACTTTAATTCTGTTTAATAAATATAGCATGGCTTTGAGTTGACTATGCCAAAATAGTGGTCCTCGAGGAGAGGATAGTCCCGACGCGTAGCGAAGGGACCATTCTCTTCTCGAAGACCACTATTTTGGCATAGTCAACGAAAAGTCATGCTATATTTATTCTATTAGATGTGTGTGTGTGTGTGTGTGTGGGTGGGGGTGGGGGTGGGGAGGGGGTCTTCATCGGTCATATATGCAAGATAATATTCTTATTCACAGCCAAAGAGAAAAGAAAATGGTTCAGGGTTTAAACAGGTAAACTAAGTTAATTCTGCCATTCATAGTTCTGGGATAGAGAGGTAAAGAACCAAAACCCCAAGAAACACAATACCATTATTCCATTACCCCCCCCCCCCCCCAACACTACTACAGACACCATCATCTTCACCAAATCTTTTTCTGTGGGTGGCCGTGTTAGACATATTTTGACCCCCAAAACACTAAATAGCGATAAAATTACTTCAAATTTGTGAACAAGTAGAGCAGACGATACAAATATTGCGAGAAATATAAGTACCGGCACGTAAAGAAAATTTCTTCTGGGTACGAATTTAAGCAAGACCGCTAATTTAGAGATGAACTACGAGAGATAAAAAGACACGCTTTGCACAAGAATTGGAAAAAGGGAAAGTGTGAACTCATTCCTGGTAAATAACGAGAAAAACAAGGTTCAAGTTGATGTATTTATTGACTCACCAAGCATGAATTAAAAACATATTGGTTGAAAAATGCCCACTGCTTCACGAGCTGCCTGCATCGCATTTCGTAAATAAGAGGGTCAATGTCACTGCTGATTTCTCGAGAATCTAAAACAGGCAACGCAGATTTCTGTCGAATAATTCTACCCGAAATCCTGCTGCGGTAAAAATAAAACTTGTGGCGAAAGATACGATACACATATTTTTATTTCTCCAAACTAAATGTATATGGGACGAGATGTCTTGTAAAGTATTTGCGCTTCAATGAAATTTTCTAAGCGAATTGGAATGTTACTATTTATAACCGTGCACTATTACCGTGCACTATTCTTTTTTCAAAAATGATAGTAGGTCTGTGCGATTTCGCTGACGAACTATCGGAAAATAGGGTGTTTCTGTTCAACCAATCAGAACGCGGGAAAGTCACGTGACATCTAATATTCTGGAATATCCCGCTTTTATCATTGATTTGACCAAACAGACAAGTCCTTTGTATGAAATAATTGTGTGGAGACTGACAATATTTGCAAAATGGTGCAATAGCTATACAGTATGACCGCCGTGGATTAGTCACTTTCCACGGTGGACAATATTTCCTCGGACGTAATAATATTAGATTCCAAATACTAATTATAGGAATAATCATCAGAAAGTTAATTAATCAAGCACCGGATACAACGCGGTGCTTCGTTAATTTAAATTTTGCTGACGATGATATTTATTAGCTGATAAACGCATGCGTGGACATCACTACACACGCGTGGATTACCATCAGTCCACGGCGACTCTACTGTAATTTGAAGAACGTTGAAATTTGATTGAAGATTCGACTCTATTCGATTCCAAAACCTCTGCCTGATTCCAGTCGATCCGAAAATTGTGATTCCCATGACCTATGTTTCATATTATAGATCGTTTTGTAGTATACTTCCACTGTTGTAATTGTTGGCGACCCGATACACCACATTTATTGACCAGTACACACCCCATAGGAGGAGTTGAGGTTATCAAACTAGTTGCACCCAATTCGTATCCTATTTTATTTTATGACTATGTAATTTAACTGCTAAATATCACTACTGTTTGACGATCTCTTCCTAGTTCCCGAAAAATCCACAGTGTGGAATCCGATTCCGTATCACTATAGTATGAAGGACTACTTACGGGTGCGTTCGCATTCGCATAATTATCTGTTCCGGTCGCAGAGAATACTTTAGTCCGAGCTGGAATGGGTTCGCTCGAACGGCGGTCCGGTTTTTTTTTATCGTATTCCTGATATTGTTTATCGTATTTATGCGCATCGGGGGATTCCTCGGAAGTGTGTGCCTGTTACAAAAATAAGTGTAAACAAAAATAGCTCTTTATAACTTCAGTCCAATTTATCAAACGCTTGAAAAGGTTGGGAGAATTCTTAATGCTAACGTTGGCATGCGATGTTGAACTATACGTCATATAATAAACCTATTATCGCTGCAGTAAAGTGATCTGGGTCGTCGCATCACGTCTTGTTGAGGAGGTCAGATCGCCTGGATCAAACTCGCTCCTGCGGCAGCTGGTTTGATCCGGCGATCTGACCTCCTCATCTAGACGTGATACGACGACCCAGATCACTTCACTGAAGCGATAATAGGTTTATTATATTGATTCATCAGTACCCACCAAAAGGAGGAGTTGAGGTTATCAATATTTATTTATTTATTATTTATTTATTGGTGTTTAAGGTCACATATTTATGCACAATGGCTAATCATGACCGTGACAATTTTACGGGTGGAGGAAGCCGGAGTACCCGGAGAGAACCACCGAGCAACGGCGAGCAACTGTCAGCTCCCCAACATAGTAACTCCACACAAGCAGGGTTAGCATTGGTTCAAGACAAGTGCACCATCGACGTGCAGTGCGCCTTAGCACACGACGCCACCGTGCGCCCACACGGACAATGGAGATGAAGTGTCTTGCCCAAGGACACAACGCGTTTGCTGCAGGTGGGATTCGAACCGAGGACCTCTCGGCTTGCAGCCTTCACCTCTACCTACTGAGCCACCGCGCTCAGGAGGTTATCAATATAGTTGCATCCAATACGTATCCTATTTGTTTAAAGCTTTATTTCTTTGCCCGACATGTAACTTATATTCTCTTTATAATATAAAATTGATACTCTTTCATGTCAGCTTTCAGGTATAACCCCCTTCCAGCCCTCCTCAAATGGCAATTATAAATTATATTAACCCTCTAACTAACATGAAAGGAAACGACACTTGCAAACAAAATTATTGAATAACTATGTTTTTATCAGTTTGGGGTCAAATACAAAGCTTAGGACCCCCATTGGAACGATCTCAACGCGCCCGTACCAGTGAGGAGTCATAAGGTATGTTTTTGAGGCAAAGAAATGAATAGGTAATATAAATTGAATGACATTTTTTGTAAATTGCACTGGCCGGTTTTTTGTCCGTTACATTGAGTAAAGAGTTAAGTTATGTAAGGGTGCTACGTTTTGTTTGAGTTCTGAAACATTCAGACGTCTACATGTAGTACCTGACAGTAGAGTGGCGGTCATTTTCTCGATCAGATTCCGATCTGGTCGTGACACTATTTTACCAGTGCGACGAGATTTTGAAACTAAATTCTGCGAAATAAAAACGAATCAAGAAAAACAGACGAAAACAGCATCTAAGATTCCATGTTATATCATTTCTTTTTTTTTCACAGGAGTGATTCTACATTTTTGGATTTAATCGAATCTGGAAAAAACGTTCGAAAGCGAATCGAATCTCGAAGAATCAAATCCACTTTCTAATTGTTAAGATACCACGCCTGTCTTACTAGTGGTGTCTGTCACCACATGTACCCGCTATCAATATGCGGAGAGGAGCCAATACTATAAAACTTTTACAATGGTATTTTCTAAAATTGTACTTTCTATCTTTCAATATAATTGCCTAAAATGAATCATTAGCATTTTCAAAGATATGGCAATTTTCCAACTGGAAAATTGCCATATCTTTGAAAATGCTAATGATTTATTTCAACCAATTTAAAGTCATATCTTGAAAATACAATTTTAGAAAATACGATTTAAAGTTTTATATTATTGGCCCCTGGTTGGATCATTTCGCACCACGGAACCACAAGCGCAAGTAGATGCACCTGACGCATGTGTCTGAAAGGTTGGATAATTTATAAAGGTATCCAGTGTTGAAATTTCGGCGTTGGCCAGTACATAGACCCGAAGTGTAACATTAATTAGAATCGTTCAGGACAGGGTTCTAACCGATTGGCATTCGAATTACTCAGTGTTATCGCTTTGAATGCATCACAACCAAAAAGAGTTTGGACATTTGATGTTCTTAATATTCTAGTGGTGACAACTCACCCCCCCCCCCCCGGGTATCTTAGCAACGGGTCTAGATTCAAACGAGAATTGACAAAGTGGACGACACAAAAGTCATATGTCGTCGCATGAATGGAACAAGGCGCCATCTGCAATGCTTTAGCATTGCAGATGGCGCCTTCTTCCATTCAATATGCAATATATTGTGCAACCAACGCGTAACGCGATCTACGCTTTCGCTTCAAGCGACATGTTTAGAAATTTTTCCACTAAATTAATGTTATCAAGTTAGGCTGGATGCGGTCAATCTCGTTCCTCAGAAAACTGCAGGATGCATTGTCATCATCAGAAAGTCGACAATAAAAAAAAGTATGAAATCCAGAATTCTCAGGGATTCGATTATTCGAATAATCGAGATGTCTTCGAATCGAATAGACACAGCGAGTCGAGTCTCGAACGTTCGCGGAGTCCCAAACAAATGTATTTCCGACAGAAAAGTGGATAACACAACGGGTGACTAATGTAGGCTCCCATTACGAATAAAATGTGTTTTATTGTTGGATTAATGCACGGTAGCGAAAACACTTCTATTAGGCTTAACAAAATTAATCTTTTGATTCTCAGACAGCGGTGCATTCGTTTTTTTCGGCTGCGTTCGTCATATTTATTTCGGAGGCAAAATTTAAAAAGTATAAAACTATCATCAGGTGTCATTTTAGCGGTATCGCATCGTGATTTGCGTTACAATATATCGTATCCATTGATACAGTATTGTTATTATTATCTTCCCAAAATGCGACACGATTCTCATATGTATGTACAAAATAAATATTTATTTAACTGGTAGAGGGATAGATTATGTTTGGCGGTCTAAATTTGTTCATCAGAAATTGTTTTATTACAAATTATTGGAGAGTGCCAACAGGCACTCTCCAATAATTTGTAATAGAACAAATTTGTATAAACAAACTATTATTTATGTTTGACTGAATACGAAATATGGGCAAGGATGTTGGTTTCTGCACTGGTACTCTCATTTTTTTTAAATGCCTGATTGTGGCTTCTAGCACTCAACCAGTTAAACAACTCCTTATTATTTTTTTTCTCCTTTTTAGTTGTTCAAATTTGATTTTGGGTTGTATGATCACTGTTACAAAAAAAAAAAAAAAAAAAAAAAATTATCAGTGAAATCAACATGGAAGCTCTGGTATTTAATTTTAGGCTCTCACAACCGAATTTTAGGCATCGACGACCATTCAATAAGGAATAAAAAATAAAACTGAAAACCGTCCTCCTCATTCGGTTTAAAAAAAACGTCTGAGAATCAATTATTTAATTTTGTTTGGCCTTAACAAGACTAGTTCTGGTCGGAAAAAAATATTAATCATATTTTATTTTTCTATTCCGTGCGTTTTAGCAGTGACTTGAGAGACATGTGTACGTTGTCTAGTATAACGCGCATTGAAGAATAACCATTAATCCATCCCCTGATAATATTTCAAAACACCATAAATGCAAGCCGGAATACTCTCATGACACTGAAGTATATATTATCTAACACAAATTTGATCTGTAACAAAATACTTTTCACCAGAGAAGTAAAACCTGACTTCACAAAAGATAAAACGGAATGAATCGTTAAACTCGTAATATTATACTTCTCGGGTCGGATATTCTGATGATTTGGAGAAAGATTAAGATACACAATAACACCCTTCACATCCCCTCTAAATACACACGATACATTTAAACAAATGTTTTCTACGCGAATTGACTTGTTTGGAGCATGCATAAAAGAAGTTAATGTTTATTAGTGAATCGAAGAAAAAATTATATATAGAGAGATTATGTGTACTATTCAATTAAGTGTGGTAAATCGAGAAGCACTTCGTACAAGATGAACCTTGTTTTGGAAATACAATAATTTTAGAATACTAAATTTGTTTATTAATAATTTTTCTGATCCAGTTTGCTCGAGCGTGAACTAGGGCATTTATAAAAGGGGGCTGGAATCAAACAAATTATATGAAAACAAAATATGTTTTCTTTTGTATATCCGATTTGTATTGCAGTAATCGAAATTCGTTTTATCGCTGTCGCTTCCAGTTTTCGGACAGTTTTACGGGTGGAGGAAGCCTAAATACCGGAGAGAACCACCCAGTCGTGCAACTGTCTGGCTCCCCAACGTACTAACTCTACCCAAACAGCACGCTAAAAACTAAAGTGTTAAAAACTATACTTGAAGTGCTGTATTTAACACTTACTATGTGCTGAACTAGCACTTTGTTCAAGTGTAGATATCCCAGAACTTGACAGGCGTTACAATAATACCACTTGACAAGTGTAATGTCGCGACACTTAAAAGGAAACAACACAGATGACGCGGATCAGGCTCGAACTCTCGAGCCTGATCCGCGTCATCCGCGTTGTGTCCTTTTAATTATGTACCCACCAAGCGCAAATCAAATTATGGACGATTCTGGAAGAACCACCAATGCTAGACACATGGGAAGTGCCATCCATTCAAGTTTCAGATGTCTGACGATTGTAATGTCCAAGTGCTTAAAGCATTGCACTTTGAATGTTAAAATCAAACCCTAAGAGTTTGAATGGGTTTAACACCTTGAAAGTGTCAGTTTTAACACTTTAGTTTTTAGTGTGAGGGTTGACATTGGTTGAATACAAGTGCACCGGCGACGTGCAGTGCACCGTATTACACAACGCCACCGCCCCCCCCCCCCCCCCCCACGTGGGCATTTAGAATTAAGTGTCTTGCCCACACTGGCAAAAAAATTTGGTTCCAACTGGTTCTAAATGGAACCAAACGGGTAAATGGGTTCCTTATGGAACCCAACTGGTTCTATATGGAACCAACTCATTGTAAAAGGGAAAATTGGTTCTATATGGAACCAACTGAACGTAAATTGGAAAATGGTTCCATAAATTATCGTTTTGGTTCCATTTGTATTTCCTGATTTGGAGTAATTTTTGTTCATTCAAGTACTATTTTCTGCTTTATTTTGCTTTAATTCTGTGTTAATGTTTTAATTTGAAGGTTGTAGTATCTTTACTTCTGATGCATACAATATTATTGTGATTATATACTGATTGAAAAACAAAAAATCTAAAAAAAATAATTGATTCGTTGACCATTCTGTTTTCAGCTTTATAATTGATATATTTGGAAGGGTGGAAAGAATCGATGCCCCCCCTCCCCCCCCCCCCCTCCGCACTCACACACGCACTCCAGAGGTGAGGAGGACTGACAGAAACATTCGTCCCGAGAAAACTTTTGATCGACCGGCCTAAGGGAGCGCAGTCCAGTTTAGAGGCCGGCCCATTTTACAACTCTCCTGTCCATTTTTTCGACCCCTTCCCTCCCTCTCCACACACGTCACCAACAACCCTCTGCTAAAAAGTTTTGTTGGATTTTTAGTAAAACGTATTGCCACTTAAAATCAGGCGAAATTGGAAGTTAATCCGTCATCGCCACTGCCTATTTCTGTTCAGTTAGTTCTATTAAATTTATTTGAAGACATCTGGATTAATCTCCCTCAGCCTTTGAAGAAATCAGATTGTTTAGACCGACCATTGTTCAATAACAACTCCATATTGGCGATTCTCAGAACAGGCACAATTATTTACCAAAAGAAACAAATACAGCAGACTATCCTGCTGTGAAGAAATGTGTTTTTTATTGCTGTAAAGCTTTCTGGTATAATCTTGCATTTGAATCGAACCTTCCGACACTGAAAAACTTTGCTTAGTCAATAATAATTGATAGTAATTAAGGCAGAAAAACAAACAATCATGGTTCTGTAATTGAACCTTGTTTTGGGTTCCATCTGTGGTTCTTTCATTGAACCATTGCTTTTGGGTTCCATTATTTAATGAGCCACAGAACCAATTTTGGTTCTATAATGGAACCAATTAAATTTGGTTCTAATTTGGGTTCTATTTTTGGTTCCATATACGTGACGAGGCATGGAACCAATTTTGGTTCTATAATAGAACCATTTGAATTGGGTTCCATAATAGAACCACTTAAATTTGGTTCTATAATAGAACCATTTAAATTGGGTTCCAGAATGGAACCATTTAATATTGGTTCTATAATGGAACCATTTAAATTGGGTTCTATTTTTGGTTCTATAATGGAACCATTTATATTTGGTTCTATTATGGGTTCCATTTTTGGTTCCATATACGTGACAAGGTATGAAACCAATTTTGGTTCCATATAGAACCTACATTTTTTGCAGTGCAAGGTTGCAGCAGGTGGGATTCGAACCGATGACCTCTTGGCTGGCAGCCTGAATCTCTACCTACTTTAGCCGCCGCGCTCCCTCTCGATCAAATTGCTATCTTGTCGCAACAAATGCAGACCACTGGATTGATATATCATAAATAAAATATCGCATCAAGGCGAAACAAAGACAAACAAAAATATCATCTGCCATACAATCGTCTCACTTTTCTTTTTCCACACGTGATATTCTTCGGTGTTGTTGGGTGTAAAGCGGGACATAAATTGTCGGCCAAGTTTGGGAGGGGCGAACATTCCAGATTCGATTCGATTTCGAATCTGTTCACTAATTCAGTTCGATTCGACATCACTTTGATTATTGGAAAATATCGAATCTTGGAGGATTTTGGATTTCACACATTTCTTTATTGTTGACTTTGTTGAAGACGGATTCTCATCTTACAGTTTTCTGAGGAACGAGGCTGACCGTATCAACTCTACATTGATAACACGAATTTAGTGGACAAATTCCTACAAATGTAATTTGAATCGATAGTGGAGGTAGCGGTACTTCAGTTTGCATAATATTTCGCCACTTGAATTGAAAAGGCCCCGTGAGTTATGCTTGCATTCCAGTGAAGGTTCGGTATATGGATTTTTCTGAGACCAAATTTTATGTACGATGGTTATGTATTTATTGGAGTATGAATGTGGAATGAGAGTTAAGTTGTACACACTTCATACATTTTAACACCGGGGGCGGGGGGGGGGGCGTAACTAGCAATTTCGTTTCTTCGTGGGGGTGGGGATGTGAATGGGGGCGGGCGGGTTGTGGGGGGGGGGGGGGTGGGTAGAACGTCGGTTCGCGACGGCTCGACCATCTCGCCTAACTATTTGGAACTTTCATCCAAGACTCACAAGCTGCAAATACACTCTATAATCAGTTGGATTGAAAGTGAACCCTAGTCAACTCGGTTGAGTGAATATAAACCCAATTTCTAAAATCAGTTGGTTTCAAAATCAACCCAACTCAACCCAATTGGGTTCATATTCACTCAATCCAGTTGATTTGGTTTAATTTTTAACCCAATTGATTTTAGAGTGGATAGTTTCCATTGATAAAATACTGTATTTTAAATATAGAACAATTACGCACCAGCTAGGTAGAGATGTCTGACCATTTGGGTGCTTTCAACAGGACACGGTTATAAAAATCATTTATTATTAGTTACCCTTACTCTGGAGGTGGAATTCTACCGATATATCGACTTGGGCATCCGTTGTACCTTCTAATCTGAGTATACTTTTGTCGGGCAGGTAAGAGAAGTTGCACAACTGAGACGTCCAAAGCGTGTGTATATTTTCGTCAGGAAAGCGAGGATATCTACCCAAATGGGTATTTCATAATTTCTTGCCCAACCTCTGTCCGACGAAACCCATAATCGGGAGATTTTCTTTTTTATTTGAGTAGAGGGAGAAGAGGTTATCCCACAGAAGTTATGTCCCTGTGTAACAGGCACAGCCCACCTTTATACTCCGATAAAGCCACATATAATTTCTTTGAAATTCTTTTATGAAACTCTTATAAGTATTACGAAGTTAACCCCAGTATCGCGAAGTATCGATTTAAAAAAAGTATATATTCACGCGTGCAGTACAATATGTAGTCCGCCCGTGTTCTCAGATTTCTTAGAGAAGCGATCATCTTAAGAAAACGCAAACACATATATTTAGTCAAAATAATACGGTATTTAAGACAAGTGTAAGATAGAGAGATTCCAACTTCTGTACACCAATTTATTTCACGCCTTTGCTTTTATTTTCATACAATACATGTTTTTTTTCTGCAGAAACCGAAGCGAACAATGTTTGTTTTGTATTGTCCTTGAACAATACGGATCACGTCTGTGGGGTATTTAGCTATTTCTTTTTTATGTTTTGGTTATTTTTGGCAATAATATTTGTTTTTAATAATTTTTTTAATCTGTAGACGTGTAATAAATAAATACAGAACAGCATACTCTTCAAACTGACATTTTTTATCACACTCGATCGATTTTAGCTGAGGGATAATATTGAACTCGAAGCCTTCGGCTTCTCATTCAATATTATCCCACCGCCAAAATCGATCTCGTACGGTAAAAAAATGACAGTTCGAACGAGTATGTCGTTCTGTCAATTTCTCAACTAATTGATTGATTGGTAGAATGATTGAATGCTTAACATATTGAGTTGCTGATGAAGTGATTCTGAAAATGACTGACTGATTGATCAATAAGAGGTTATTTTGTTCATTTACATCACAAAGAAAAGAAAAAAAAAACAGTCACAGAGACAGAAGTACGGTTCTTTTTGTTTATTACCTTTAATAATATTTTGTTCATTCGATACATTTTGTTTTTATTTATTATTTTTTACTTATTTATATTTCTATCTTTCCTGATGTTTAAAAATGTTATATCTAAATACAAACTTTAGCTGATACACTTTTCTGAACAAGATTGAGTTGTTCGGGCAGCTTTAACCTTCTTCAATACAAGAATACTATCATTCTATCATTACACCGGTATTCACAAGGACCTTCCGGTCGTTACAACCACCCGAGGCGTAACAATCTGTGACTTCCAGTGGGATTTATCACACCAACTTTCATATTTGCGGCAGTGAAAGTATTTGGGAGACAAAAACATGTACGTTTGATGTTCCAAATTAGAAGTACGGTCATTATACATATTTTGCGTTCAAAATGGTAATTAATACACGTTTTGTATTGCCAGTTATCGCCCCTGCAAATGACTTTGATGAAGGTTTCGTACGTGTACTTGAAAATACTTCAATTTTAAAACTAAAATTCCTGACCACAGAATGTGCTTGCAGATAACCTTTTTGAAGCAAAGTATTGGAATGTCCTTGAATAATATATTTTGTTAATTGCCTGTCAGCACAAATTCCATTTTTATCAACGGAAATAATACTTTCACCTTACGCCGTGCACTGGGCAAACTCTCTTAGAGAGCTTCCCAAGGGTCAGTGTGAGGTACAGTAGAATTAGGGTTTAACGACTCCTTGACAGCCTGAGTCATCTCGTGTCGGACAGTTTTCCGGTGGAGGAAACCGGAGTACCGGAGAGAACCACCGAGTAACTGTGAGCAACCGTCAGGCTCCCAAACGTACTAACTCCTCACAATCAGGGTTAGTATTGGTGAAGACAAGTGCATCATAGAAGTTCAGTACGCCTTAGTACACAGTGCCACCGTGTCCCCATGTGGACAATCTGGATAAAGTGCCTTGCCAAGGACACGACACCGTTACCTCTGGTGGAGTTCGAACCGTGGACCTTTCGGTTGAAAGTCCACTGCCGTCATCTCTGAGCCACCACGCTTCCACTGTCAGCTACATATATTAATGGATTGGAAAACTGTTAGCTGTTTTGCATACACGCACCAAAGATATTGGAAATAATTTTTGGCGAGTGATCCCGAAATCATCTTTTGAAGATTCCCAGGAAAAGTCCTTGAGCATTCTGAATTTTTTTTCTGGGATGTACGAACGTTATCCTATGGTGTTAACTGCTGTCTAATTGTTTTACGGGGCTTTTTGGGGATCTGGTGTTAGTGTAACGTCTCGAATGCAATCAAACGCGTTGGGAATAAAGTGTTGGGTTCGATTATGCCCTTTCACTTTCGTCCTTTCAGCGGACATTTTATCAGGTATACAAAAGCTGCAACCCTCTTGATCAAATAATCGTTTCCCAGCTGCTGAATCATTGTAAATATGTATTTAGCTAGGGATTTCTTGAAGGTTAAAAGACGTGAAAGTATTATTCTATCTTACTGGGACGAGGGAGAGCGGAATGAATCGTTTATATTTCCGTGGGAGTCGTACGTGATATATGGTTCACTCTCGGTTCGGATATTTGTGATGAAGATGATGGATCGAATTCTGACAAGTACTCACATTAAATTATAATTATAATCGTACCAGAGACTGAAAAAACATCTGTCTAATGATATTATGTTAGAATCAGATTAAAGAGACTATATAATGTATTGATTTAATTAGTGTATAAAAGAATCAATAACAGTATATTGCGCAATGGCTGACCATTTTCGTTTTGTAGGAAGGTTAGGTCCCTTTAATTTACAAAAGTTGTCTGTAAATTCAACACTGGGAAAAAGGGAACTTCATAAAAAAACTGAGAGTTTGATATGTTAGCGAAGTTGTATCATCGATGTGCGCATCATTTCACAAATTTCGGGCAGTTTCCCCTAAAGTAGTATAAAAATACAGATACAGAAACTGGCTTTTACCACTTTTTTCCTAATCAGTTTGAAGTTTGATTATTGTTTTATGTTTAACTGGTAGAGTGCTGGAAGCCCATATTTGGGCTTTACTCCAGAGTGTAGGTACTGCAACTCAAAGGCTTCAAATTAAGTGAATGGCCTTCATATTATTTTTGAATCTAAATTATTTAGTCCATATGGATTTTCCATGTTACAATTTATGGGGGAGTGCCTATAGGCACTCTCCCATAAATTGTAACATAGCAAAGACTTGTGAACAAATTTTGATGCCTAAAAATAATTCAGCACTCTACCAGTTAATTAAACCCATTTAAAAATAAGAAAAAGGTGCTTTCACTGTCTTTTGATGTCATGTAACTTTTTTTCTGATCATGATATCAACAGTGTGCGTATCGTGACAGATAATACAGACACGATCCTTTCCAATAATATAATATTCTGGGGGTATTTATTTATTTATTTATTTATTTATTTATTTATTTATTTATTTATTGCATTTTCGTGTACAGTATTATAAAAATACACACGCTGGCTTTTTTTTTTACAATTTTTCCCAATCAGTTTGAACGCTGGTCTATTATTTTCTGTTTAAACCCTTTTAAAAATACGAAGATGATATCTTTTATTGTTCTGGAACCTTCACTTCTGTTCAGGCTCCTGCGAAAATTCGAAATTCTATTCGAAACTCAATAATCGATTCGAGTCGATACGAATTCGGAAATTCGAATATTTTCGAATATACTTTGACAATAAGTTTGTGACAGTTCGGAGTAGAAAATGTACCTAACTTGTAGCGGTAACAGTGTTTTTAGCGATGTAGCTACAACTGTAAACAGTTGTAGCTACATCGCTACAAACACTGTTACTGCTACATCTGTTCGTTTCAACTTATTTGGCGTTTTGACCGATGAAAATTTTATGTTTCGAACTTTGAAAAGTTTATTCAGATGTTCAACTTCAATAAATGATTTGTTCCACAACATGATCACATTATTTTATGTCCCGATACCAACTGCAATACCTTGCAGTGATTGGTCAATGCCTCGTTGATTTTATTGTATGTCGCCGGGCACGCGCATACATGTATGTCTACTGTCAGCGATTCTTATGTCCACTGTCAAGGAAAGCGTCTCGTTGCTATGAGCAACTGTTCATCGCAATATGTTTTTTTCACTTGAAATCATCTGAGACAAATACATTTAACTGAAGTAAAATACACACAAAGGTACCGTTACTACGAACAAAAAAAAATTAGTTATGTTAACATGGGTAATTATTTATGAAACCGATTAGATTATAAAGTCTCTTTTCATTAATTTACTGTAACATAAACTGAAACGAATCGAGAGCATCTCGTCCCGTTGATTGCGTACGTAAACATTGAATAAAGGGAAAGCACTCCAGTCTGTTATGATACAAGTTAACACCCTACCGAAACAACGTCTGCTTTCTAATAAAAGATTTTTTTTTCCAATTCAATTTTACTTGTGTGTGTAAGAACGGGACATATACGTTATTCTGTTTGTTGACAGGGGACATGATCTAACCTTCCCCGCATTAAACATATATTCAACCCCGGCTAACGCCTCGGTTGAATATAAATTTCATGCAGGGAACGTGAGACCATGTCCCATGTTAACAAACAGAATAACTTATAATATTGAGTATTGTTTTGTTCGGTCAAAGCAACGGTTTTCTAAAAGAATATATTATTATATAACCAGAAGTAGAGCAGACTTTAATTTACAAGTGGGTCGACTCCATTCGGCGCTGTATTATCGTTTCGTTTTAGAAATGCCGTATTCTTATTTAAAGCAAATGGCTTTACCACCGGAATGAAATTCATCCGAGTTTTCTTTTCGAGAAAAGATGTGATAAAAGTGAGGTATCGGCGTTATCAGCCAGGTTCGTTTGAAAATGTTTATTGCTGCGGAGAGGGGGGTGGGGGGGGGGGGAGGAGGAGGGGGGTATTATTTTAGAAAAAACTTGTTTTGACGACATATCCATTAACTATGATTCGATTCAAAGTTTGATTCGAAATTCGATTCGTTTTCGCCAATTCAATTCGATATTCGATTCGATCAAAGTTGGCAATCCGCAGGTCCCTACTTCTGTTCATTATATCAACACTGTGCGCTTCTTAAGATATAAAAAAGACACTATCCTTTCCATTTATATAAAGGTCTAGGAGGTAAGATTTGATAATTTTTCTCCAGGCAAGAATACAAACTTGCAATTTACTGTAAAACACATTCGCTAAACACAGAACCAAAGTGAACATTAACTCAGTTGCTTCTAATTAGCTTGTCATAAAAAGACAAGTTTCCTTTTGTAACTTCTAATTAACGAAAGCAACAGACAGATCAGAGAGCTGTCCGTTGTTTTCGTTTATTAAAAGTAACAAAAGGAAACTTTGCTTCATTTTCTACTAATGTCATTGGCATTCTCTCAACAATTACGTGCTTCCTAATTGGACCTTCCTCACCAGTCTAAGAATTCCAGGGGAGATAACTTTATCGAAATTCGATTTTCATGACAAGATAAGTCAGGGATGCTTGGAATTACAGACAGATGAGACGCACAAGGTAAATATGGATTTGCCCGGTTGTATTCTGAGCCCAGTACATTACACCGTGCACTTCACCATAAAATATATATATCGACAACATCTACTTTAAGAATTGCGCGTTGGAATCGAATTCGCAAGACTTGACATTTCTCCAACTCGCTGAATACCATCCTTGTTATTGGTGAAGTACCATCTTCGCATATCTCAAGAACCCAACAAGCAATGGGTGAGACAAGCTAATCTATAATTGAAGGGACCCTTCAACTGTATATAGTTCGTCATTTTTTCATTGAAGTAGTGTTTTATTTTCCATAGATAAAACGATGACTCAGAGGGATAAAAAACGCATCTTCACTTGTGAGGGATTTTTGGATTGGTTTTTTTATGGGTGGGGGTATCCGTTACTTCTCAAACCATTTGCTCATACATCGATATTTTGACGAAAGTCACAATATATTTTCTGGAATTCTTTCTTTTTTTGTGTTGAAGTACCATTTAACTGTCTGGATGGGATGACACTTTGCGCGGTGGCTTCCTAATTTTATCAACAGACTGATATTATATTTCAATAAGACTAAAATCCTCACCCTCTGATTGGACGAAAGCTTGCATAGTCTTTTCGTGTTTACGGCTCCAGTACCATATGTTATTGTTTGATGTCACCCGGAGAAATATTTGCACTGAGGATGCCCGTTTTGCAATTATTTCATCAACGAAGTGACCTGCCAATCGCTCCATTTTCTAGAGATTTTGCAAGCGCAACAGATAATGTTCCGTCCGACGTGTTGTTTAAATTATAAATCATTTACGTTTTAGACTGAGAGAGAGAGAGAGAGGGGTGACCTCGAAGTTTAACTTGTGTATTGATCATTTGGCTAGTGAAGTCCTGGGGTACATGAAAGGTTTATTCACAGAACTTGTGATCGGTAAACGTTGTCTACATTTCACGATGTGGGTTTTTGGCTATGGGTGTGGTTTTCTTGGAACATATACACTTTTGTAATGAATTGACTGTAACATGGTCTGAGGTTTGCGATTCTGGGGGTAAGTCCAGTCTCACCGCTTCGGCTCTCAGTTGAACATAAACCCAGAGTCGCAAACCTCATGTCCGCCATTTCATCACAATAACTTAAATGTTGGTGACAACAGAGCAAGTACACGTCGACTTACAACCTGAGTTTTTTTCTTACAACCTAGACCTCGAACATCTCGATTGCATGTTTTCTATCAAATGCACTCAGAAGCCTTATAAATATTTTTCAAAGACGGTCTACTCATTTTGTGTGAGTACGGAATTCATTTATGTCGCTGCACATCTGCTATTGTCCTTCCTCACTTGTGAACTTTTATCGATATCCACTCTCAAAGTATTCATATTCTCATTGCATAATTTCTAAAGTCAGCAATGCACTGTAAAAGGTTACAGCTGAAATAACGATAGAAGTACTGCAACCAATTACCCGTTAGTACGACTGTAAATGCCACGGTAAAGATTGCTACTGCACAAAGTTTCATCACATGAAAATGGCTCTGCTCCTCTCTCTGAACAGCCTATGAGGAGTGTTCATAGAGCGGAACAGAGTCACTTTCTAGAACGAACTCATTGGTGTCTTCACTTTCTGATGTGTTATGCAAAGTCGCGCCGTCCATGAGGCAAGATACCTTGCCTTAGAAGACTCAATGTTTGTGGTAAATTTCTATCTTTAAACTGTTGCCACACGGTTATTATTTTTTCTCCCACCTCTAAGGTATTGAGACATATATAAAGTCGTGTAATGTATCTGGTTAAGATATGCCTGTCTTATCACCCCCCCCCCCCCCCCCATGTGACAGGTATCTCACCACATCCACGTGACCAACCTATTTGCATATTTAATTAGCGCCGGGACTATTTAATCATCGCAAATTACGTCCACACATGTATAAACAAACAAAATGGAAAGCCGTTTGGCTTCCGTAAATACGACTGACTTTATAAACGAAAATCGAACCACAACACTCATCGAAAAACTTCAGCGCACCTCAAATTGCTCTCAGTTTATCGGAGAGAAATATACATCGGATATCATGACGCCCTGTCAAACTGAAGTACATATCTGAATATGACGTGTGCAGACATGTCGATTTCATTTGATGTCGCTTCAGTGCATTAACGCTCTAGTTCCTCAACATTCTGTGCTGGTCTGCGTGTTTTGAAGTAAATACTTTTGGTATATACCATACTTTTCCAAAAGCGTTCCGAATATCTTATTGGTTTTCTCCTAGAATGAACGCACAAAGAATGATTTTTTCTGAAAAATATGGTATTTTCTTATTAATGGTGTTGCATCCCTAAAATGGTGGGAGAAAAATCATCCTCGAAGGGTATCTGGGTGGACGGGTAAACTTCACCCTCGATGCAAGATATTTGAGCCAGATACTCCGCAAGCCTCGTATCTGGATCAAATATCTTGCCCCTCGAGTGAGATTTCCCCATCCCACCCAGATACCCATCGAAGATATTAATTGTATATTTCTATTTTCTATTACAACCAACATCCTTCTCGAGTACTAAGCTGAACAGACATCAAGATCGAACAAAAAGGGACGGCATTGCCAAATGTATTTAAATACAGTATTTTCAGTGTACTAAGATTTTCAAATTTTGCAATTAATATTCATCTCAAGTGGGGCGATTAACCACGGAAACACCCGACGATTGGACAAAATGTCATATTCCGCGAATATCACAAAAAACGAAGTAAATAAGTGAAGTTCCCTTGATGTGCATTTATCCACTTAATATTGTTTTCACACTGCTTTCTATGATATCGCGGTTAACTAGTACGCTGCCCTTACATTGTATTGTGTTTTCATGGTATGCCATTTTCTGTCAAATAATCCTGAAGCGGCAATTTCTTAATTGCATAATTGGGAAAATTCGAGATCAGACACGGGGTAACGAATTTATCTATTGACTTTCCGTTTTAGAAGTACAATCTATTTCATGTGTGACCACACACAGCATGAGATCTTTTATCTTCCATTGTTGAGCCATACAGGTTTCTGTGGAATTTTTGTGCAAATGAGTTTTTGTGAAAATATGCCGATATGACTAGTATAAAAAAATTATTGAATTTATTATTTGCTTTTTTTGTCTCAAAAACATAGCTTATGACCCCCACATTGGAGGGTACTCGACAAGCTCATTCCAATAAGGGGTCATGAGCTATATTTTGGAGATAAAAAATTAAAATATAATACATGTACACTGTAAAACTGGAATGACGCGTCTTCTATGGAGTATGGACAATTTGTAGATTTCGGAACTAGGCTTCCACTGGGTATGGGAAATTTGTCAGTGGCTGGGCGGACATATCATGGGTTACAATGAATATGGTCTCATACCACGTATCTATCAACCAATCAAATCAAACAATTCACTTTAATGAATCGATAAATTTCAATATCAGCGTGCAAGACGTGGATTTAGACTTCATAAACAAAATATTGCGTGAGCAAACACGATTAAGGAATAAGAACCGAAAAAGCAATGAGATGCAATGTTTTCGCGTTTCGTTTTCGACAGGAGCGATTTAACGCTTTGAACCCTAGCGGCCGTTTTTCCGGCCAGCGAAATGATATGTCATAACGTCATTAAATAGGATGGCTGTTCAGTAAATATGTGGGGTAGACCAATCAATATTTTCAACGTGCAGCCCCGAGGCTGCACGTTGAAAATATTGATTGGTCTACCCCAAATAATGAATGTGGACCCTTCTAATTGCTGCCATTGAACTGGCATGGAAGATACCACTAGAGTTCAAAGGGTTATGAGTTTAACAGGAAAACAGACAGAGAATATAAACCAGTTCACGATCTAGTTCCCTTTCTTAATCACAGTATACTTTTCTTATTTATCCTCTAAGCTAAATATAAACGGCTAAGTGACTATTATTATCCTATAGTGGTGGGTGGGTGGAATGGGAAAATCTCAACCGAGGGGAAAGATATTTGACCCAAACACTGCAAGTATCTTCCCCAGTGAGTGGGAGTTACCCATACCACACCACACTACTCGATGACGATTATCGCCAACCGCATCCCGCATAACGTCACGAAAATCCAAATACCGCTCATGCGATGAAATTTGTTCTATTCTTACGATTAATCGAAGATAAAATAATTCTTCCTGTGGGAACCCCGAGAAGTGATTCAGTGCTTGTTTACTGTGGTAAACAAGCTCTTTTTCAATAGTAAAATTGGACCCAGCCACCAACGCTTGAGGTGGAAGCCATCCTAAAGTGGACAGCATGGGTATAAACGATTGACTAAACTTGAATTTATCTCCATGTTGTGGTCATGATTAGCCACTGTGCAGAAATATGTGACCTTAAACACCAATAAATAAATAAAGAAATATTCAGAACAGGCATCGATAAGTTTCGTATATATCAAAGACATACTGTACAGTCGAATGGTCGTAATTCGCGCGTGGACAGTGATGTCCGCGCATGCGTTTACCAGGTAAAAGAAATTATCATCAGCAAAATTTTAATTTAATGAAGATTAATTAAATTTCTGATGATTATTCTTATAATTAGTGATTGGAATCTAATCTTATTGCGTCCGTGAAAAAAATTACCCACCGTGGAAAGTAACCACTGCACGGTGTCTGTTCTGTACACTTTGGAAACAGCGTTAGCTCACAACAGTGGTGTGTTCACTTAATGAATGAACGAATGAATGATTTTATTCAGTAGTACTGCATGTATATAGTTAATAACAAAAATATACATAGAGGTGGCATTATTCACAACTACCTGACTGCGCCAATGGGAGAATTATTGAATGATTGAATCGTGTTAAGACAGTTGACATTGTAGTGACGTCACTTTTGAAATTACTGAATTGGATGACGTCATGTTGAGTGTGGTTGGAGAAAAATCATCTTGAAGTGGTATGGATGGATGCGGAATGGGTACAGAACGGTCACCGTGGACTATTTCCACGACACAATAATATTAGATTCCAAACTCTAATTATAGGAATAATCATAAACAATTTAATTAATGAAGCACCGGGTACAACCCGGCGCTTCATTAATTGAAATTTTGCTGATGATAATAATTACTGTCCACGGCGACAGTACTGTAGCTGCACCAACTGAAATGAAGTGGGTCGTCTTGTTTGTTTGAGAAATGAAGATGATGATTATTTATTTATTTATTTATTGGTGTTTAAGGTCACATATTTATGCACAGTGGCTAATCATGACCGTGACAGTTTTACGGGTGGAGGGAGCCGGAGTGTCCGGAGAGAACCACCGAGCAACGACGAGCAGCTGCCAGCTCCCCAACATCGTAACTCCGCACTGTAGCACAGGCATGGTTAGCATGGTTGAAAACATGCGTACCATCGACGTGCGGTACGCCTTAGTACACGGCGTCATCATGCCCCCATGTGGACAATGGGGGTTATGTGCTTTGCCCAAGGACACAGCGCGGGAGTCCGAATCGATCGCTCAGAAGGCCACCCATCCGAAGACTAACCGGGCTCGACGTTGTTTAATTTCGGTGCTCTGACGAGAACCGGTCACCACAACGCCACCGCGCCCCCAGATTATGATTAAATAATCCGATGAGCATTAAATTTTTAAATGAGGTTTGTAAAGTTGGGTGGGTAAGTTCTATCTTAACCAGGTATCGCACCCCGGACACGCGAATCTCGATGGACTGGTGGTAGGAAAAACATGGCTCTTTGCACTTTAATTGCAAAGAGGGGAAGAAAATTAAAATATTAGGTTCAGTTGTACCGTCGACACCAGCTATTATATATTGATTGATAACGCTCTCATTAATACTGAGTTATTTGAAATAAAACCGATGAAGCAATGATTTGCCGCAAGTTCTTCATCTACCATAATTGCTCGCTATTTTTTGCGAATGATTTTCTGACTTTCAATCAAACTCATTAGAGAAAAATAACTTTTCCACATAAACGATAAAAAATATATTCTACTTTGACTCATAAACGCTGGTGATTATTTAGAGGTTATCACATGGTTTATTTTTTGTCTTACAATCAACATAAATTTTGTCTGTATTAACTCCGCACTATCGTGTACCCGAGCCACTGATACAGATGTTTGTATCAGGGGGTCGGATACAAGCACGTTCCTTTCGCGTGAGTTTCATTTTTTTCTCTTTTTGTTCATTCGTACGAATAGATAGTTCGTTATATATTCGTCTACATTCTTGACCTATCCCCAATATATTGTAAGACAAAATGATTATTACCATTATGTGAATGTACAAAATATGTATCTGAGTCTCGCTCCGGGTTCTAAGGGTAGATCACGACTCGTCTTCGACTCGTCGTGATCTGCCCTTAGAACCCGAAGCTCGAGTCGAATACATATTTTGTACATCCACATAATGGTAATAATCTCTATAACAATTGTATCTCTATATATCGGCAGAGATATCAGCCCGAGGTAACTTCATATTAGCGTGAGACCGAAGATCGGATGCTGATGTGGAGCAATCGACGGCTAATATCAAGACTCATATGAAACTAACGAAGCAATAACCTTTTTATTCATTAAACGAAAACAAATAATGACAAAAATTCTTAGATCTGTTACATTTTTCTGACAGCGTTATTATAAGTTATCTCGGGCAACATCCAGTGTACATGGAAATTTAATACCTGGATGTCGGTTTTCAACCATGAGGCGCAAGCCGAATGGTTGAAAAGGAGACATCCAGGTATTAAGACTCAGGCGACGAAGTTTAAACCCCACACTGAACCTCAGATTTTGAACCAAACAGCGAAACGTCACAGCAAAACTATAAATATACCGAGTCCGTTTCCGAATTGTTGTTTATAAACCAGGTCACACATGAAGAAGTTTTAATATTTTGTTTTAAACAATTCAAATTCAGTATCAAAGTCTTTCTATGACAAATACTCTCTAAAAAACGTGCGGCGGTATTATCTGATTTGACGGTGGATTTAGGCTTGAGTTCAATCCGTTTGCGAACGATGTGTCCATCGAAGTGACAAGCGAAGCGAGAGATTGACATTTTGTATTCTGCTCAAGCGATATCGAAGATAAACAGATGAGTTGCTCCCCTTGATGATCTCATCCTGCAAAGCGCAAAAGTTTATTTGCGAACCCGATTCAATCTGTTCAGTTCTCATCGAATACGACAGCCAACAAGTACTTCTACTCATAGGGCTGCAACGATGTTTTTTAATTTGTATTAGTATTCACTACAATACGACAATAAGTTGGATATAACTTAACAGTTCTAATAGGTGTTTCTGCAATCGATGTGACCCAGTCGGGGTCAAAGGTTATTTTTATCACCAGGATGTTTCTCGAGTGACAAACGGGGAACAAAGGCGCGCGCTCTTACCACCCGCATGTTTGAAGATAGCCGATACCATGGCTATTTGTTTCTGTCACGTTGACAAATCAGAAGACGCGATGCATACTGATACAGGGACAATGTTTCTTATTCTTTTCATAAAGTGCGAAGTTTCCTTTTCTCCCAGTTCAGCCTTCCGGACGGGACGGATTCCCCTCTAATCTACCTCTTCTCACACTTCAATGAATCCCCGCTTAAGGCTTTTAATTTGCGATAAATTTCTGCACATCTCACTTCTTTCTTCTCTTCCTCCGCTTAATCCTAATTTATTTATTTATTAGGGTTTAACGACACATTAACAGTCAAGATCATATCGAGTCGGTGACAGTTTTAGAGGTGAAGGAAGCGCAGTACCCGGAGAGAACCACCGAGCAGCTGCCAGTTCCCCAACATCGTAACTCCGCACTGCAGCACAGGCAGGGTTAGATTGGTTGATTGGTTGAAGATATGCACACCATCGACGCGCAGTACGCCTTAGTACACGGTGTCATCGTGCTCCCATGTGGACATTCGTGTGAAGTGCCTTGCCCAAGGACACCATGCGAGAGTCCGAATTTACCGCTCAGACGTTCACCCACCCAAGGACTAACCGGGCTCGACGTTGCTTCACTTCGGTTATCTGACTAGAAAGCCTTACATATTGCCACCACTAATTCCTCACCACACAAAACTTCCCCCTTTTGCCTGGTAATATCAATTTACTAACTGATTGCGTTCGACGAATAACGATGTACGATTTCTCTGTGAACAATATGGCTGCGCCCAGTAACACATCAAGAGAGACAATTCTAGCTCGCTTCATATCGACCGAGATCACCGCCATTTAACCCTTCACGTAACATGAAAAGCAGATGACACGTGCAAAAAGTATTCTTGAATAACTAATTTTTTTCATTTTTTGTCTCAAAAACATAGGTTATGACCCCTCGTTGGAACGAGCTCGTTCCAACGAGGGGTCATAACCTATGTTTTTGAGACAAAAAATGAAAATATATTGAAAATTAATTGGCGATTTTTGTGAATAGCGCTGGCCGGTTTTGGCCGTTACGTTAGGTAAAGGGTTAAGCCAAGTTTGTCAACTGTGTTCGACAAGAGGAAATTCTTGGGAAAAATTTTCCCCAAAACAATGAATAACAGTCGTTATTTAGTTCACAAGTGGGCGTCACGTTTGTTTACTGTTTTAAACAAGTTTTTTCTCTGGTAAAATAGAACCCGGCAACTTGTGGCTGGGCATGAGTCATCTGAAGTGGCCAGCATAGGAATATACGATTTTGTAGAACTTTTCTTCTTATTTTTGTTACAGTCATGATATTCTGTGTGTAAGGTAGGTGGATCAACGTCGATTTTGGTCGCTATTGGCACCAAAGGGTTGCAAAAATCTATGTGTATTGACAATCTGTTGATAAAAATAGTATGAAACCACCTATTTTGTCAACAGTTAGATGTTGGAGGGAAGGAAGGGAAGAGAGTTGAAAAAAAAAAACAGAGTGCCACACCTCGCAAACCAACACCCTCAAGCTACGAGGGGATGTCAAAAAGTTTTGAGCCTGACATAAAAAAAGCTTGAATATCAGTACAGAACACATTTATTTTTCACCACAGTCTCCTTCTAATCCAATACACTTGTACCACCTGGTCTGCCAGTCGTTGATGCCGCGTCTGTAGAAGTCCATATCTTGGTCCTGTAGCCAAGCCTCCGCAGCTGCAGTAAGTTCCCCATTATCTTGAAATCTTTGAACACGCCGCTGTTTCTTCAGATTTGGAAAGAGATGGCAGTCATAAACTGACTACCATCTCTTTCCAAATTTGAAGAAACACTTACGTGGTCAAAGATTTCAAGATGATGAGGAACTTACTGCTGTTGTGGAGGCTTGGCTTCAGGACCAAGATATGGACTTCTACAGACACGGCATCAGCGACTGGCAGACCAGGTGGAACAAGTTTATTGAATTACAAGGGGACTATGTTGAAAAATAAATATGTTCTGTACCGACATTCCAGCCTTATTTATGTTAGGCTCAACACTTTTTGACATCCCCTCGTATGTCGCTGAGTTAACGCAAACAATAAATACATCAGAGTAATACTAGTCCCCTTGTATCAAACGAAAGCCTAGCTCAGGCTTTACATGTAAACCAAATTTCTGTGTGCAGTAATTTCAATTTTTGGTGAGGGGTGTTTTGCTCCAATTTGTAGCTCTATATGTTACGTGTTTATTATCCGTCATTTATATGTCAAGAGAAAGGTCCATAAATATCGAAATCATAAAATAAGTTCCTCATGGGTCAAATAGGTCAGCTAGGGGTGGTTGTGCTTTATGGCTCAGATGGTTTGCTGGAAAATAATTCATTATTGGTCGACGGCTGGCACAGTCGCGGGTTCAAACCACGGACAGATCTATGCTTGCCTTCAGAAAACTTACAAATTTACAGGTCAGGTTTGGTGAAAACACACAGTGGGGGAGACAGATGTTTCTAATTAATGTTATTAATTCTGATTCTGTGATGTATTAAATTAACATAAGCATACACCCTAAAATCAGTAGGGTTGAAAATCAACTCAAATCAACTGGGTTGTGTGAATATGAACCCTTTTGGATTCACATTTACTCGACCAGTTGATTGGGGTTACTTTTTATCCTCATTGATTTTAATAGTTAATCGCTCACCTCGGTCTCTAGTCCAAACGTGGACCCAACGGACATAATATAATTGGTTTCGTGTTGTACATAAAATGGTAAATACATGATAATTGTTCAACTGTTATACAAACTGAGTTAATGGGTTCAAAGTTCTGGGTAGTTGCGGTGAGTCGGGTGTTCAGGTAGAGGCCTATATTTGGGAGCACATGGATATCCTGCTAATCAGACCTTTTTATCCGATAACCTCGACATATCAGCCGCGAGCCGAAGTTCTAATTATTGTTATTACCGAAACTTATATTACGGCATTTCGGTCCATGTTTGGACTACTGACCCCTTGTAATTAATGTGAAAATCAGCAGTGCCGACGCAGTCAATATTAACCTACTAACGGCAGTTGTTTTTCCAGCAGATGCCATTTTTTCTCTAACAGCTGAAGGTACGACTCGGGAAAGTACTCAGTGGTAGCCGAATCAATCGCACTGGACGCATACTTTTTCCAGAGATCTCTTCGGGTACAAATTATTGGTTTGTTTGTGCTGGACGAAAACGTGAAAATGAGGGGAAAAATAATAAAATACTACAGTGTTGAAAAGTTCCACATGAAAGCAACAAGTTGTCGGATAATGGCAGCTTGTCTGTCTGTGATGTCATTTAATTTGCGTCCTTTGCGAAGCTTTAATGAATAAATTTCTCCTGCAGGTGTCCGAGTGTCTCTGAAGAAGAGAAACTCCAATGTAATCAATTTCACTTGCACGCGTCCGAGTGTCTCAGAAGCCGCGAAACTCCAATGTAATCACTTTCACTTGCACGTGTACGAGTGTCTGGTATGCATGTATATGTTCAACATTAGTTTTGATTAACCCTAAATACCTGATTCTGATAATTGCAGATGGCGCCTTGTTGCACTCAACAAACGATATCCCAGCGGTCAATCTCGATGAGGATCATTACCACATGTTACAAAACTGATGAAGATACTTACATGTACACGCGTAGGCAATACCCTGTTGGATTAGTCTAACAAATATTCAAGTCAGTATTGTAAAAATGTAACTTTTCTGGTTTTCTATCAACCTACCCTACAATTGTTTACTACAGGCTTTCATTACAGTGGAAGTCCCTAACTCGGAAAATATACTCTCTATTTTGATCTTTCCCAAGGGATTTGGGAAAGAAAAGTGGTGCAAAAGCACCAAGAAAAAATAAGCCAAAACTGGATCGAGTGCTACCCGCGTAGGAGACGCTCCTCTCCTAGTACAGATCCACTGCTTCCGGTACCAGTGCGCAGTAACTAATAAATCATTCTTTTTTCGTCCGCCGGCGTGGAGAGACGTCCATTTGCATTAAGAAACAGTGATAATTCAACTCGTTGATAATGGTTATCTGTGACTGGAATTATGGATCTGAGGATCGTATAATAACAGGAATGTGTGTTATGTATTCTCGTTATTAATTTCAACCACATTTTCATTGTATTCTATATATTCTCCGTGTTCGCGCGCGTCTTTCGTGTGCCGTGCAGTTCGGACATAACATTGTGGTTGATAAATTTATGTTATCCTTTTGTATATTATTATTATTATTGGAGTTAGGTGTCAATGGGGGGTTGTATGGACAGGATTTCGTCTCTCTGTTGAGTGCAGAATTTCTGTTTTTTGGGGTCTCCGTCTGCCGTCTGAGATCAGTTGTGTTCCCGTCGGTCCTTTATTTTCTGCCACCTTTCTCTCGTAGTTGGGGGTATTCTTTTACTTTCTACATCTGTTGAGCTCACCTTTTCTTCTACTGCTCTCACCTCTGTTATGCCCAGGACTGTTTCTTGAGGGCAATGCATTTTGCCCAAGCATGTGGTGCGTTCTCGTGGCCGTTCCTCTCACACCCACGGGGAAGGGGAACGCTGTCGTTCGGGGCCTCCCGACACGACCACGTCTTATACACCCTCCGTCGGGGATGTGCAGTCTTGAACTGTGGAGGATACTACGGAAGCTGTTGAGTTGTCTGGTGAAGAGATGCCTGCTTCCGGGACTGTGGTCCCTCTCCAGTCGACATCTGAGGCTATCACTGGGGTTGTGACTCCTCCTTTGGAGCCGAGCTCAGTTGCTCTCTCCACTTTTCCACCGGCTTCAACAGCTCCCGTCGTATCTGTTGCTACTGCCGTTCTGTCTGCAACGTCATCGGTCACCGTTTCAGCCGGCCTCGGCTTATCCCTGCATGGGTCTGCAGAGATGGCTGGTAGTGTACACGTGAGATATCGGCCTCAGCCTTCCCTGACTTCAACTCGGCGAAGTCGGAAGGGACTGTCGACCGAACCCTCTGCTGTGGTCTCTCAGCCGTCGAGACCAACAACCTTCTCTTTGGATTCGGATGTTCTTGGTGGGGTCACCATTGACTCTGTTGCGTTTCCGTCCACGCACTCTGGTCCGACGGCCAGTTTTGCGGGACCGACGCTTTTTGTGCAGCCTGGACCTTCTGTCCTTCAGAGGTCCGCGGTGACTCCCTGAGTTCCCGCACTGTTGATCTGTGGGGTCTGGCATACCCTCTCAGCATCTGCCTGCAGATGTTTCGGCTGCCGCCCGTCGTCTCGCGTAGTGTGTTCTGGAGGATCGTTGACCCTTCGCTGGTTCATAGGGTCAGAAGTGAAGCCTCTTTGCCGGTTCGTTCCCACGTCGAACCGGCTGCCACGGGCCGTGAGCTTAGGGAGGCCCCCTCCTTGCTCACTCGGGTTCATTACAAGGTCCTTCCCGTTGCCTACAGCGAGGCTACTAGTGGTTTCCAGGCACCCACGGCGCCGCCTCCCGGGGATTGGAAGCAGGCCATTTTCTGATCCCCCTGGTGTGCCTACACCATGGGAGGCATCGGCTGGTTTGTCCATGATGGGTTATGCGTCTTCCGACTCAGAGGATGGGTCAGACATACCTGGCGTTGAGGGCCAACAGTCTTCTGACTTGGAGGAAGCTCTTGACTTTGTGTTGAGTTCCTTCCGAATCTCAAACCGTCAGACCAGCCGACAGTGTCAGCCAGGCCGCGATCATCGGTCTCGCGCCTCTAGCCTGTGGAGCAACCCGCTTCTGGACGCCTCCGAGCGTGCCAGTCGGTATAGGTGGTTGAAGCGTTTGCAGCTTTAGACTCTATGCTGAGTTCCAGGGCTAAGAAGACTTCGTTCTTCACCAGGACTGACACCTTTTTGCCTCCAGTGCGTTATCGTTCCTACGATTCCGCCAATCCGTCAGTCTGCCAGACTTTGACAGTCTTGGATCAGGACTCCACCTCCCTTGGGCTTTCCAAGCCCAAGTCGGCTGTTATTCCTATGGCGACTCTGGAGTCACTGTTGGGCTTATCGAGAGAGATGCTGGGCATGCTTTCTCTCTTAGATCACATCGTCTCTACTTTGGCTGCTTATCTGCCTCCAGATAAGTTTGACGACATACAGGCTTCTTTGCGTGTGATTTCCAAGGCACGCATGTTTGTGACACGGCTAACTTGGAACTAGTTCGCCGGGACGCTGTGTTGGACACAAGCCGCTCCCTTCCTGAGGGCAGCGCGCTGGTCTTCGATCCGCTTCATTACCGGATCCGCGACTTTTCCATGGTTCCGTGGCGACGGTCCAGAATGACGTCCTGCGTCGTTCCAAAGATCAGCTGCTGCTTCGCCAGCTTCATCAGCCTTCTGTTGGAGGCAGGGGCCGACTCTTCTGGAGTCAGATGTCGGAACATTGTCGCTAGGGTTCAGAGTCAACGAGGAGAAGTCGGCTCTGGCCCCTTCTCAGTTGTTTTGGCATCTGGGGATGGACTTCCGTACTCAGCTGAATACGGTGGCGGTTCCCCGGGCAAGGGCTGTGATTCTCTCAGCTTCCGCCCTGACTCTGCCGGAGTCCACATCCGCGACAGCACGGAGCATTCTCCGGCTGCTCGGTCTCTGTGTTTCGGTGACGGATCGCATTCCTCTCGGTCGGCTTCATGTCGACCTCTCCAATACTTTCTGCACACTTTCTGTTCACTCGTTTGAGGCCAAATGTCGATCCTATGGATCTGGTGCTTCAGTTACCAGACTCTCTTCATCGTCACCTTCTTCCCTGGATGGATGTTCAGTGGATTATGCAGGGAGTTCCGTTGGACTTGCCCACGTCCGATCGTATTCTGAGGCAGATGCCAGCGATCTCGGATGGGGTGCGACGTTGGATCCTCTAGGTCTTTCCCTTCACGGTGTATCAACCAGAAGGAGCTTCTGGCTATTCTTCTGAGTTTCCGGCAGTGGATCCCCCACCTTTCGAATCACCAGGTCCTTCTGTTGTCCGACACTTCGACAGTGGTTGCTTGCATTCGGAATCAGGGTGGCACGCACTCGGTTCCTGTGTACGATTTGGCTCGGGATCTTCTACTGCTAGCTCAGGATGTTGACACCGGAGCGGTTGTTCGTCACATTCCCGGTCGTCTGAACGTCCTAGCCGACTCCCTGTCCCAACGGGGCAGGGTCATTTCCACCGAGTGGATGCTTCACAGGGCAGTGTTCCAGTCGCTTTGTGATCTCTGGGATCGTCCCCACATCGATCTCTTTGCGACCCATTGGAACCATCAGGTGGACACTCTGGCTTTCGCCGTGGACGCTCTGTCACTCGATTGGAATGTTCTAGTCGGCTACGCCTTCCCGCCGGTTCCGATTTTGCCTCAGGTTCTGGCCAAGATCAGAACCCGCAGTAGTCGAATCATTCTGATCGCTCCCCTGTCGCCTCAGTGGGTGTGGATCAATCAGCTGCGCTCTCTGTTGGCGGCGGTTCCGGCACATCTACCTCTACGTCGCGACCTTCTTTGACAAGGTCACCCGAGGAGGTTTCTCGTCGACTCGACTTCATTGTGCCTTCACGCATATCTTTTGTCAGGTCCTGCCTCCTCCGTAGAGGTTTTTCGAGACGAGCAGTGGAGTGCATTTCTTCTTCAAGGCGACACTCCACTGGTTTAGACTATGCGGCTAAGTGGAAGGTCTTTTGTCGATGGTGTGCTGTTCACTCTGTTGATTATGCCAATCCTTCGATAACACAGGTTGGAGAGTTTCTGGTATATCTGTTTGCTTCTCGGGTCTCCAGCCTGTTTCCATCAAAGGGTACAGGTCCATGCTTTCGGAGACCTTTTCGGATGTGGAAAAGCGCCGTATCGGCACGAATCCATACCTCTCCAAGCTTATTCGGCACTTTTCTTTGAAAAGGCCTAGGTTTTTGCAGCTTACCCCAAGATGGAATCTTTCTTTGGTGCTGTTTTACTTGGGGTGGGGGGGGGGGGGGCGTTGGGGGGGGGGGGGGGGCGTTCGAACCTTTATCCCAGGTGGATATGCGTTTTCTCACATACAAGACGGCTTTTCTGATGGCTTTTGCCTCAGCCAGACGGGTTAGTGAACTTCACGCCCACTCGGTTGATCCGGCCTTTTTCAGGAGCTCCGCCAACAGTGTTACTTTTACCACTGATTGCTCCTTTCTGGCCAAGAATCAAATACCAGGAACAACTCCACCTCCTATCTGTATCGGGGCTCTTCCTTCGGCTGAGGGAAACCGCCCTTTGTTTCTGTCCGGTTCGTGCACTTCGCATTTATCTCAACCGGACGCAGTTCATTAGGAAAGGCAGGAAACGATTCTTTCTGTCTCTTATTCCTGGTCGACGGAGGATCTCTCCTCAATTTATTTTTCGATGGATTTGTCTTGCTATTCGTGCGGCTTATGCTCGTCGAGCGACTGATGATTGTATTACCAATCGTATTTCTGCCCACGAGGTGCGTGCCTTGTCTACCACCTGGGCTTATGCTAACTCCGCCAAGTTGTCGGATGTTATGCAGGCAGCCTGCTGGAGAAATTCTTCCACTTTCTCCACCTTCAATCTGCGTCACTTGCAGGAGCAGTCTGAGGACCTTTTTTCTTTTGGGCCCTCTTTTATTCTGCTCAAGCTGTTGTCTACCCTAGCCAGTAGGCTTCAATGTCAGTTCCAGTCCTGTGGTGTTTTACAGTCCTTTCTGCCTGTGCGTCACGCAGTGCCATACGCCTCACCCCTCATTGTCTTTTACTAATGTTTGTGATGCTACGGTTTGATAGGCCCTGGGAACTCTTCTTCTGCCCACGGTTCCAGTGCAGTCGGGTTATGTGGGGGTTGGTTATGTGATTCCCTCCTCATATTGTCTATTCAGCATGTAGTAAACAATTGTAGGGTAGGTTGATAAGAAATCTAAATTTTATAGTAAATTTCCTTTGTTATTATACGTACCACATGGAGGCCATCCCGTCTTCTTATCCGGGTGAGAATCCTACCTCCCCTCTGATCACATAACCCCAGTGTTGGCGGATTCAAAATAATGATTCATTAGTTACTGACTGTGCACTGGTACCGGAAGCCGTGGATCTGTACTAGGAGAAGAGCGTCCCCTACTGGGTGTGCGCCGGTAGCACTCGACCCAGTTTTGGCTTATTTTTTCTTGGTGCTTTGCACCATTTTTCTTTCCCAAATCCCTTGGGAAAGATCAAAATAGAGAGTATATTTTCCGAGTTAGGAACTTCCACTGTAGTGCAAGCTTGTAGTAAACAATTGTGGTAGGTATAATAAGAAAGGAAATTTACTATAAAATTTAGATTTTCTCTCTCAAGTGGTTTGTGCAACACTGTAAGTACATTATAGTCTATAACAAAGTGTACCACTAGGCAATCTTCTTGTGTTAATGGCGTCATATTTGCGCCTACTATGGCGACATTCTAATAGCATTATCTCCATGTTTTCGAAATGTTATGGCGTACATCCCAAGACGAATGCGCCCCCGAGGAGATGTTTTCGCAATCATCATTCATAGTTTTTGAAGTCTAGAAGAAGAACAAAAATGAAAAAAAAATATTTTCACCGACCTTGACGATGAACATTTGCGCGAACCTTATTCTCCTACTCGTAGCTGTGTTTCATTTCTGTATTTGTCGAAACCAATTACGCGATTTCACTCTACCTGGTGCTTGATGGAACAGTTATAGGTAACATAGTAATAACAACATTGACTGTAGAACTTTGGGGAGAAGAAATTCTGAAGATAAGATTAAAATGCGCCGGTGCTCCCGAATGCAGCTCCCCTCCCCTCCTGACTTCCTAACACCCACCAACGAACTGTTCGATGATAATTATTGTGAAAGGAGCGCGAAAGTTCGTCCACTGAGTTCCAATGTGTTCTATGTGCCAATAGGCACATAGAACACATTGGAACTCAGGGGACGGGTTGTTCAACATAGATTGTTTATTATTAATACATTCTGAAAAGAAACTGAGTTTGATTTTTTTTAAGCAGACGACAGTGTGTTCCAGCATTGTTCGCGCCATTATTTTATCTATTCACAGCAGCAGCTTTCATACCACCAAACAGCAAACGAAAACTAAACACAAACACAAAAACTACATAACACGGTATCATCCTTCAAATCTAGACCCCTTATGTTTTCGTTCATTGAAAGTAACAAAGGATAACATGGCTGTATTTTCTACTGATGCCATACGTGTTTTCTCAACAGTTACTTGCTTCTTATTTGGACCTTCCCGGATTCAACCACCCGTAAAACTGTCCGACGCGAGTATTCATTTTGCTTCAATCACAGTGATCAATACATTATTTAAAAACATATATATATATAATCCTACAGAAACATGAATAACTCCTATGCAGAAAATGTACACTTAACACAAAGTAGTCGTCAAAGATAATTTCACTTGATATATTTCGATATTTTCACCTCTTCATAATGTTCATATATATATATTACGATTTTCCATTTCATCGGCAATTGTGGTATAATGCGCAAAATCGATAGGTCTTGCTTGTAACTCACGTCAACCAAGTGCTTATCCAGCAATACAACATCTATTTTGTCGGCGAGTACAGGTGTAGAAGGATATGCAGAGTTACGAAAAAGTGATCTCCTATTAAAATGCCTGCAAAGTAGACTCTTCTCCCAGGAAGGCTCGATAACTAGCGAATTCTATGAATATTATCAGAAGTACAAGCGCCCTGTTCATTTCACTGGTTTCGAAGTGTTAACATCGCTCCCAAGATACACACTACGGAAATGCAGATACAGCGGGGGTTTGTTGGTTCAGCGAATTTATCAGCTTCGCGTGGATCATTTTAATCGCTACATTAGTTTTCATAAATATGTCCAAACCACTTTTTCGCTACATTAGTTTTCATAAATATGTCCAAACCACTTTTTCGTTTATAACCACGCATTAATACACGTGGATATTAATTATCTGACTGACAGTGTTATCTGACTTAAGACCCACATTACATTCAATCCTTGTTTTAATGGAAACTGAATGGAATATTTTTTTTGTGGTGAATTAACGTTGAAAATGTAAACAACTCATAGCACGCGAGGCTCGATGTAGAAAATGTGAAAAACTCTGATGATAAGGTAGGAATTAATGTATCCTGGCCTAGCTGAAGAAAAAAAGGTGTGAAAGTGGCAGAACTGTTATTGCGTCGTTGCATGTGCGCATTTTTATCGGGTTATGGATCGAGATTACAAGAATCAATCTCCGTAATTGAACACTAAATTTGATGAAGGCAATCCGTATCCTGTATTTACAAACGTCGCCCGTTTACCTCTAATTCGCTTTCCTTTCAAAGCGACTGACGATTGAATAAATCGATGGTTTCTTAAAGCTGCAATAGAAAATTGGAAATAAAAACTCGAGACCGTGTAAGAATTATATGATGGTTCAACTCGTCCATCGGCTTCCATTTTGCAAGTATTTTTGTTTTCTCACAGAATTTGAATTGTGAAAGTGTAAATTCAATCAACGAGTGTTTTCGCAGAAACAAGACACTCGTCTTTATTATATAGTATTTTTGCTTTCTCACAGCTTTCAAATTATCGAAATGGCAATTCATTCTTCGAGTGGTTTGTACTCTCCTCTCCATGTGCTGTATAATTATTTTGGACAAAGTTGTCGTCCAGTCCAGAGAATTTGTGTCTATGAAATATATAATACACAGGTGATGAATCTTGTAAGACGATAATGAGAATGAAAATTTGGAACAAGGATTTGATAAGAGGTGCCAATAGAATTACTCTTGTGGGAGGGTGGCGGAGGGTGGGTGTAACATGAAGTCGAAATTTGCCTGACAAAACGAGTTATTTTGCTGATACAGCATGCTAGTCCTTAACACTTTGGTCTACACAATAAGAGAAGATCATAATGACAACAGATTTTTTAACTCTGCGTTTTTGCTCCTAAAACACAGCTTGTTACATTTGTGTTGACATCGCTTGTTCTCGCGGCGCCGCGAAGATAACAGATTATACTTTAAACATATATTATTTGCCATAACTATTGAGCAAAAAGGGATAGGAGGACAAGTGCTTTCCACTTAGTAGAAACCTCCGCTCCCATAACATGAATACAGAAAAAGTTACAATGGCGAAACAAACAAGTTTTTTGAAATTCATAAATGTAAAATAAACTATTTGAATGGGTTTATATATATGTGCGTATGTGTATAAATAAATATGAATATGCAGCACAAAACAAGCAGATTATGGGGGTGCAGTTGGACTGTAAACCGGATTTATCCCGACTGTGATGGCTCAAATCTAGGGCCCGCCGAAGCTTCGAAATTCGCTTCGATTCGAAATAGTCCCCATGATTCGATTAGCTTCGATTAGATTAGATTAAACATATTTTATTTGCCATTTGACAATGCAAATCAGGATTGGAGGACAAGTGCTTACCACTTAGAAGCCCCCCCCCCCCCCCGTTCCTGTACAATGACTAACAATTTACAGTATGGCAGAACGTATTCCATAAATAACAGAATCTAACAAAATCTAAATATTATAAACATTATAGACAAACACAAATTAAACTGAGAGAGAGAGAGAGGGAGAGAGAGAGAGAGAGAGTAGATATAAAAAAAAAATAAATAGAATATAAAGAAAAAAAACAACATGAAATACAATTTCAATCGCGCCGATTCGAACAGTCTGGAATCGTCGATATATTCTCAAAACTCTATAAAGTGTCTCATCTTGACCTCTACTTCTATCATCAGGTCTCCTGAATAGGAGACCTGACGATAGAAGAAGAGTTCAAGTGGGTTCCGCTCCGAAATTACATTGATTCCGTTCTGGACTTTTCCTGTTTTTTGCTTGATTTGCACGAGTCACCGTTGCACACAATACTTGAGTAGAGATTAACACTATTTATGGGGTTCTCGTCAGATCACCGAAATTAAGCAACGTCGAGCCCGGTTAGTCATTGGATGGGTGACCGTCTGAACGATCGATTCGGACTCCCGCGTTGTGTCCTTGGGCAAGGCACTTAACCCCGATTGTCCACATGGGGGCACGATGACGCCGTGTACTAAGGCGTAATGCATGTCGATGGTGCGCTGTCTTCAACCAATCTAACCCTGCCTGTGCTGCAGTGCGGACTTACGATGTTGGGGAGTTGGCAGCTGCTCGTCGTTGCTCGTTGGTTCTCTCCATGTACTCCGACTTCCCCCACCCGTAAAACTATCACTGTCACGATTAGCCATTGTGCATAATTATGCGAATTTTATAGACCAATAAATAAATAAATATTAAATAATATTTACGGTTATAAGAATGAGCAATATCCACAACTTGAAAAGTGCTGAGATTCGATTCGCGATTCGATTCGACTCGAAATCTGGTGCTTGATTCGATTCGACCAGAAATTGAGGTTCGCAGGGTCCAACTCAAGCATCCATGGAATAATATTGCAACTGCCCAATAAAGATATGCATGGCTTCGACGAAGTCATGCCTTGGTGATGTTGTTGGAATATTAATCAGTTGAGATTATTGTTAAACAAAACTTTTCCTTCTTTCTTTCTTCCTTTTTTCTGTCTTTGTTTACTGCTACATATTCATATTTAATTATACACATACACACACATATATATATAAACCAATTCAAATAATTTATTTTACATTTATGAATTTCAAAAACTTGTTTATTTCGCCATTGTAACATTTTCTGTATTCATGTTATGGGAGCGGAGGTTTTTACAAAGTGGAATGCACATGTCCTCCTATCCCTTTTTGCTGAATAGTTATGGCAAATAAAAATATGTTTAAAGTAACAAAACTTAAGACTTATTGGAAATTTATGTTTGGATACATAAAATATACATTTGGTTGTCGTGGGGCAATATCGCATGTAATTAACAATTATTACCACTCCATAAGGCGTTACCTAGTACATTAACAAAGTTTAATAGGGCATTACAAGAACATAACGCTTAACTTCAAAAAGTCACGTGATGTGTTCGGACGGTAATATGTTAAAAACCTCATTAACAGCCAGACACGTCACGTGGCTTTTCTTCCTCGCTGTCGTACGCTCGGAAATGGAAACGCTGTCGTACACTCGGAAATGGAAACGGTTTCCGGAAATGGTTTCAACTTTAAACAATGTGATTTTTATTTATGTAAAATGTCCAGCAAAGAACAAGCAACTGTACATAGTAAGTAAGTTTGTATACATTTTAAGCCTTTATTCCTGGCTTAAAAGATGGAAAATATCCGGTCTGTTTTTAAGTATTCTAACTTCGTTGCAATTGAAAGCGGACTGTTGACGATCACGTGATAATCATGTGACACCAGTTTGGTTGACAACAGACGATACTATAATCCGTCAACATTGAAAACGTTAAAAATGTCACAATCAAGCGAAGTAAATAAAGACCAATTGAATTTATTGGAACAAAGTTCCAAACCAGAAAGCACAAATCGTGCCACAATTTGGGGAGTGTCATGTAAGGTATAGTGTCAAAACTTTCTCAGAATTCCAGTGGTAATAATAATAATAACATGACTTTTCCGGACCTTTTATAAGCTGTCGGGCTGTTATTCACTTATTCACACCTATTGGGCCGTTAAAAAACTTCAATGTCCTCCAAAGTCATGTTATTGTTATATTACCACGCCGATTCTCAAAATGCTACACCTTTAACCCTTTACCTAACGTAACGGCCAAAACCGGCCAGCGCTATTCTCAAAAATCGCCAATTAATTTTCATTATTTTTTTTCATTTTTTGTCTCAAAAACATAGGTTATGACCCCTCGTTGGAACGAGCTCGTCGAGCTCGTTCCAACGAGGGGTCATAACCTATGTTTTTGAGACAAAAAATGAAAAAAATTAGTTATTCAAGAATTTTTTTTGCATGTGTCGTCTGCTTTTCATGTTAGGTAAAGGGTTAACAGCTCGTATCTGGTACCAGAGACCACCATTTGTAAGACCGATTGTGTGTTTGACTTTAGACCAAGTATCAAAATCAAGTTTTGTAAGAAGGTGCATTTTACAAGCAACAGTCAGTCGATATCTAAGACTCCAACCACACGAAAATACTCCGACTGGAACAATTGGAGGGGGGGGGGGGGGCACACCACCTTAGATCCCGGTAGAGACGCCCCAGCCTCCTTTCTATGAGCTCATAAACTGTGCTTGGAAAGCGACAATTGTTTAAAAACTGGATTTCTTTGTATATAGCCTTGGAAAGATTTGGTCGATATGTCAGATAGCTGCTGAATCTCACTGAAGGAGATAATCTACTTCAGTGAGGTTCAGCAGCAGTCTAACATATCGACCAAATCTATCCATGTTTTTAAGCCTAATTATTAGTCAAGATGTCTTCGAAGACATCTTGACTAATAATTACGCTTAAAAAATGTGTTTTTATTGTCTCGAAAGCCGACAAACTTCATTTCAGGTATACCCCGCTCCGAGAGTACCAAGGGGAATGGAACAGTGTTTGTTTATTGTGGTTAAGAAGCCCGACTTTCAGGTACAATAGGGCCCGGTAACCAACTCCTGGAATAGAAATCCCTTATATTGACCAGCTTAGGTATAAACGATTGGCTAAAATTTACTTATTATCTATACTGTGGTCATAGTATAGCCATAGATGCTGAAAACGACCTAAATCCTCAACAATAAATAACCCAAGAATACAAGTGTCAATTATTGATCAAAAGTTTCATGACAAACGCTGCCATGATGATTCTGTTAACTTTTTATGAGCCACAGTCGCACCGCGGTATTTATAAAAAAATACAAGTTTTAGCACTTTTTGCCTCAAAACCATAACACACGACCCCTCATTGGAATGAGCTCAATGTGTTGGTTCCATTAAGGGGTCATAAGCTACGTTTTTCTGGTCAAACATTCTTTTAAGAATTAGTTATTCAAAATTTTGGGGAAAGAGCGAAAAAGAAAATGCAAGAAAGCGTGTGTTGATCGAAAATGATGGGAGAAATGGAATAAAAATTAAGAATAATAAGTCTGCGGTCAGTTTTGTTTTTCGAATTAGATTCACATTGTTATCCCCTATGAAGGTTTGAATGCATAACAGTCAAGTTTCAGTTCGAGAGCACGCTCAATGTCCCCTGTTACGGTTCGACAAATGGCTTTGCGAAAAAAATCAATTGCTCAGCCGTAAAAATACTTCCTTGCAATTTCTCAACATTTAAATAACTATTTGTACATTTGCAGCACACTATCATTTTTTAGGAATATTCATTTCTTGAAAGCACGGCACAGAGATTGCTTTTTGCGCTTGCTGTTTTGGGATCAATGACAATGATGTGCTATTTGGTAAAATATCCAGAGAATACGTAGAATTCAGTAAGGTGGACTGACTGCAAAGGTTTATTGTAAATGTCCGTCTTCCAGTTTCCCGAGAAACGAGATACGTAAAGAACACGTAGATCCACCTTAATAAAGCGTATCATCAACACTCCCATCTCCACCTCCACCCTATTATGAGATGTCTGAAAACATGACAATGATCAATAATATTATGTTATATTATACACTAAACAACAGATTATCGAAGAAATTGTGGAAAAATAGAAATCGTATCCCCCACTGTGAAGATATAGAAATTTTCACTTTCACAGCATCAATCAAAATGGCGGCTTTCAAAGCATCACTTCAAAGTGAATACCAGTCAAATTATCACTGGAAATGATCAGTTTGTTCCCAAAAAGTATAATGAAAAGAACAGCTAGTGTTTTTTGAGTGGATACCGATCATTTCCAGCAATAATTCAACACTTATTCACCTTGAATTGATGTATGAAACCTTCTAGTCCAAACAGGGCCTGAAAGTCCCTAATATAAGTTTTTGGTTTGGTAGGTCCTTTCAAAGGACGTACTAAACCAAAAATGTATATTAGGGACTTCCAGGACGTGTTTGGACTAGAATCCCACCAGCTGACTCAGATTGCAAGACGCTGTCTGTTCCGGGTAACAATCAAATCATTTCCGCGTTTCAATGATTCATTATGCTGTTTACTTTCATGCATCAATTCAAGGTTGAAACGAGTGGAATTATCAGATTCTTATAAAAGCATATATAATAAAAAGAAAATCTAGTGTTTTTGAGTGGATACCGAAAATTATCTCACTTGTGACCGAGAAAAATGGTAATTTTCGCTCGTGCAAGCTTTCGCGAAAAATAAACATTTGTCTCGGTCACTCATGAGATAATTTTCGGTATCCACTCAAAAACACAAGATATCCTCTATTCATCAACACCCCCCACCGCTTCCCTATTATGAGATGTCTGAAAACATGACAGAAATCAATATTATTATGTTTTATCTGCAAAATAAAAACTGTGTTGGTTCTTATCTAACTTCCTCGTTGGAATATGGGAAGACGGCCAGTGCTCGATTACTGAGATAAGCAACTTAAAACAAGTTCTATTATGTCCAGTATAATAGAACGCTTGGTCAGACTTTACTTCTAACATGTTCTGTCATGATGCATTCACAGATGCTGTAACCTACCAACACCCCCCCCCCCCCCCCACCCCCCCCCCCCCACCCCATTTGTATTGCCAGTTCAAGTAAAGGTCAGTAATAACCGCCCTGCAGTCGAAGATGTGGAAGTGTGGAAAGAAACTGCAACATTAATTTTATCATACATGTAAGGTCTATTCGAGCCCACGTGACCATTCTTCTTTGAATATCCAATGATAGACGGGCAGTTTTCTCATTGTCTGCATTTTTTGTAAACACACGTTGCCCCACTGTTCTGCAGTCGATATATTTACCCAACCAGCTCGCACACCAATCCAGATTAATTTTTCTACCACCACAATACGAATGATGTCATCGAAATTAATCATTTCAAGAATGGCGTCATCGGAATGTTAACGGCTTCAAATCGCTTCGGAATATTAACCACTCGCCAACGTAAGCTAACGCTTGTTGTCTTCTTCATGTATCTCATCAAACAAAAATTACCCATCCCAACCCGACACCAGTCGACGATGATAATAATCTTTAGTAGTTATGTCATTGTATTTCTACAAGGACGTCAGAGTCACAGCGCACATTTAAATGGAAAGTAAAATATAAAAAAGCGAAAGTTACAAATGATGGCGTCAATACGTTTGTCACTTGTCACAGGTGATTCAAAATAAGCAATGTCTGGACTAACGTTGTCAGACAGCTTACGCCATTGTATTTAGAGAACACGCAGTTGAATTGCGTGGCGCCATGTCATAATTATTTATACCATGCTCACCTATGTTACTACCTGTGAAAAGCTTGTATGTTAAATTTTAAATTTTAACCCAACTACCGGTGTAAAGCTCCTAGTGCGGTTAAAAAATGTACACCCACAGTAGGAAATCCATCCAACTTGACCTTTGGCATGACGCAATTTGCCAACTTCGATACATTCACACTTCGCGATGTTTCATTCACACACACGGCATTTTGCATTACTATATACTACGTGCAATGACTTATTAAGTTTAAAATACCTACAATTAAATATTTAAAATAAAATTTAAGAATTGTTAACTCTAATTTGCCTGAAAAATTAAGGTAAATTCAATGAACGTTGACGATGTATCTAGCTGTCAATCAAGCATTTACGTATAGCTGGTAGTACTGCCCACCGGCGTGGATGTAAACAACGCACAAACAAACCCGTGTGTTTGTAACAGAAAGTGTCGTTTTTTCTCCATTTTAAGTACCACAGTCGATTATTTATGAAGAGCATGGCATAAGTAAAACAAATGGGTAATAGGGCCGGTAATCAGATTTAAATCTCTCGTTAAACTGAGTGGTTAAAGCCTTTATCCTACTCGTGATTTAAATCTGATTACCGGCCCTAGTACCTATTTTTTCGGGGGTCTATTAAAATAGACGGCGTGCGTGCGTGTGTGTGTGCGTGCGTGTACGCGAGCGCGCGTGCGTGCGTCCTTCCCACTTTGGTTTCCCGATGATAGCTTGAGTTATAATTGACCAAATCAAATAAAATTTGATATGTAGGTGTATCAACACAAAATACATGTCAAGTTCGATTTGGGGTGCTCTTCGATATTTTTGCCAGAGCTATGCCCCTTTGTCGATTTCAAAAATTCATTTTGGGGGTTTTCCGATGATAGCTTCAGTCATATTTGGCCAAATCAAATGAAAATTGGTCTCTAGATGTATCAACATAAAATACAGGTCAAGTTCGAATAAGGGTGTGGTCCGACATTTTTTGCCAGAGTTATGCCCCTATTTCGACTTAAAAATTATTTATTTTGGATTCCTGATAATAACTTTAGTTGCTGTTGACCGATTGAAATAAAATTTGGTATGTAAGTATATCAATATAACATACAGGTCAGGGTCAAATCAGGGTTTGGTCTGACATTTTTTGCACGAGTTATGTCCCTTTTTCGACTTTGAAAAATTCAATTTTTCTCAAATCTCGAATTGCACACTTTTTTCTGGGGGCGTCTGGCCGGATGGCTTTTTTTTAAGATGGCCTTTTTTATTCTACATATACACAGATGTTGTTGTCCAATACCAGTAACTTCCTTGTTGCTTAGACACTGGTTACCCATCTGTGGGCATTTTGAACTCACACTTTATATTTATGGTGCTATCGTAGTATATATTAAGTGAGACGGAATGCTATCTCTGTAATACTGATCGGTTATTTACTCGCTGTCATTGTGGGATGTTACAGACGGTCATTATTGTAGGAAGTTTACAGCGAAATCCATAAAACACAATAAAACGTACTTCATTGTAAAGTATGAAAACCGGATAATTTTGGATATTATAGGCGGGTTGATCTCGCGCAAGTTTGCAGCTTAGCTGAGTTGGAAGCAAGCGTGTTCGAGAACTCGGCTCTCCTTAAGTGCCCTGAACGCAATATGTCACAGCACTAAAGCCAGTTCAGCTTAATATAATCACCAAAAAGGGGATATTTGATATTCCTTCCGTCCAATCTCAATTGAATTGTTACAGTTGCATACTTAATGGGGAAGTAACTTTGTGGTGCGGAATGCAGTTCACCTGCGACTTGAGATCATAAACGAAAAAAACATTAAACTTTAACTTTTAAATGTTTTTCGAGGTCAGGGGCAAATAAAATTTCTACAAGTGTACCTTATAAAATTGTAATTTCTGCGTATAAAATTTATATTCATCATTAGAATTTTAAATGGCATAGCAATGTACCTGACGGTTAATTTTACGTCTTTCAACACGTTAGTGAATAATATTTAGACAGAAAATACAAATTTGGAAAATGCAACAGTAAAAGTTTTTTTATTACTTTCCAAAGTGTGATTTACTGGGATTTCCTAGTTTGATCAATCAACAATTGTGTCATGTATCAGTGCGCGCAAACGAAGACGGTTTGCCGTGGATGTAATGGGGACTTCATTGTTTTTTTGTTTTTTTAACCCTTTACCTAACATGAAAAGCAGACGACACTTGCAAAAAAATTCTTGAATAACTATTATTTTCATTTTTAGGCTCAAAAACATAGGTTATGACCGCTCATTGGAACGAGCTCGACGAGCTCGTTCCAATTTGGGGTCATGACCTATGTTTCAGAGACAAAAATTGAATAAATAATGAAAATTAATTGTCGAGTTTTGAGAATAGCGCTGGTCGTTTTTGGATGTTACGTTAGGTAAAGGGTTAAATAATATAATTATCGTTAATAATGAAAAGTAATAAACCGAGTAATCGCATGACTGGACTGGTTACGTGAAATAATTCATTCGAGGCGAGGGACTATATTGTAAAACACTCGTGTGCATTCGCGCACTCGTGTTTGTACAACGTCCCTCACCTCTCATGAATTATTTCACGTAACCAGTCCAGTCAAGCGATTACTCTCTATATATAATTTCGCTCAAGATAAACTTTGCTGGTCCCTGTCAGTCATTTGTGATGCCGCGCCGGATATAAAGGGAGGGGATGCTTGTTGTTTTTTTAATTGCAGATCACGCAGCAGAAACCACAGAGAACCCACGCAGAGTTGATTCATGTTTAGTATGGCGAGAACTTCAGTTGCCCCAATTCCACCATTCTCCAAAAAAACTCTGCGAGAAATCCTGGGTCAGAATAACAAGCAAGTACGCAAGCTGATAGAGGTAGTACTGGAAAATCATTTATAGTCACAAACAGAAAATACAAATCTGAAAAATGCAACTGTAAACATTTTATAGTATTTGGTTCGAAACCAAATTTGTTGGTGCCTAACATTTGTGTAGCGACGTCAGATATACAGGGATGCCATCATTTATTTTATTTTATCATATGACTATGACATTTTTACACTAAATATCACTACTGTTTGACGATGTTTTCCAAACTGTTGTATCACACCGGGTGAGATTTTTCCGGATCAAAAGTCCACATCACACTCTTACGGAAATCAAAAATCCATATCACACTCCCACGGAAATATCCGAGAGTTTCCGCGAATAGTTTTCGTAACTAGGGAAGTCGTTGTTGTTTCGTCTGCTATTTTGTAACCGGCTTTTCACCGCATATTAATTAAAATGGCAAATTTGGGTGAATTTGACATCGAAACAATGTCATATGATAAACATATCATCATAACAGTGTGTTGATCCGTGTCGCCGCATCACGTCTCGTTGAGGTGGCCAGATTTTCGGATCACACTCGCTGTCTGCGGCAGCTCGTGTGATCCGAAAATCTGGCCTCCTCAACTCGACGTGATACTACGACACGGATCAACACACTGTTATGATAATATCTATTTATATTGAAAGCGTGCTAAAAATCACAGAGTTCGCATAACCCACCCAATTAACGTTCAGGATGATGGGGAAGCAAAGAAAACTACATATATAACAAAGAATATATAATGCAAAGATATGGAAAGAGGTGGGAAGGGGCGGTTGGGAATAGTTTCATTATATGCATGTGTTCGCCATGGACGTCACCAGGACAACTGATTCGACAGGCTGTTGACTTGTTTGTCCCGACTGTTGTGCTCAAGTCTCGACTGTTAAAATGTATTGGAACTATAATCCCAACTGACTGATATTACAATATTTTTGTTGGCATCACAGTCCAAAACTCGGAGTATGTAGAAATGTTCTTTGTGTATTAATACATGTGGTATTAGTGACGGATGGGCTTACCAGCTTCTTATTCACACAACCCTTTACCCAACGTAACGGCCAAAACCGACCAGCGCTATCCACAAGTTTAATTATTTTTTTCATTTTTTTATCACAAAAACATAGCTTATGACCCTCATTGGAACGAGCTCAACGAGCTCGTTCCAATGAGGTATCATAAGCTATGTTTCTGACGCAAAAAATGACAAAAATAGTTATTCAAGAATTGTATCTGCAAGTGTCGTCTGCCTTTCGTGTTAGGTAAATGGTTAATTCGTAATATACTCCCAAATGGTCATGCGGGGTGGATCGCCAGAAGACCCAAGTGGACCCCATAAATCTCCTTTTATGTGATCTACATTGCGTAACATAAAACCAAGTGTATAACCCAGTTTTGTTAGAAAGCATATGATCACCAAACAGAGTGAATCAACAGCTTACGTCCAACGAAGATGGAAATGTCCAAACTGTGAAAAGCATCCAGCTGTGTGGGGACGAGGCTCACACCCATGCTTAAGTTATGTCCTCATGACAATCGACATTCGAGAAAGTTATCTCCCTTGAAATTATTAGACGAGTGAGGAAAGCCTAATTATGAGGCATTTAGTTGTTGACAAAACAATCAAAACAATCAGTAGAATATAAAGCCAAATTTCATTTTGTTACTTTTAATAAATGAAAACAACAGGCAGCTCTTGGTGCTCTCTGTTGTTTTCGATTATTAAAGGTAACAAAATGTAAGTGGGTGATGGCCGAGTGGATAAGTGCGCTGGTCTCTCATTTCAGAAGTCCCGGGATCGACCCCCGGTCGGGGAAAGTTCTCGAGGTGTCCGAACACTTTCTGTTAGCATCAATTGTGTGGTTGGTGCTGTCACAGTGTACCGTCCTATCGAGTGGGGGTGTAAATGGCTGTCCTCTGTGCGGAGAGAGACACACTCCGCGCAGGCTGAAGATCCCTTCGTAGTATTCGTGAAGAGCTAGGCCACGAAGTTGTCGCTATGAAGGTCATCCCACACACCTACGCCATTGGGCCAAGGAGAGGCGTTAATATATGTTGCATAACTTGTTCGCCAATTCTTGTAAAACAAATAAGATTAAAAAAAACCCCCAAAAACAACAAACAAAAAAAACAAAACAAAATGAAACCTGGACCTAGGTCGTAACCTATGTTTTTGAGAGAAAAAATTAAAAAAATTAGTTATTCAAGAATTTTGTTTGCAAGTGTCGTCTGCTTTTCATGTTAGGTAAATGGTTAAATGGGTTTCAACAGAGAATAAGAGGCAAACGTTCAAACTCTTGGGGAAAACATTGTAAAAAAGCCAGCTTCTTTATTTTTTTAATACTCTACAGCCAAAAACGTTGTAAAAAAGCCAGCTTCTTTATTTTTTTAATACTCTACAGCCAAAAACGTTGTAAAAAAGCCAGCTTCTTTATTTTTTTTAATACTCTACAGCCAAAAACATTGTAAAAAAGCCAGCTTCTTTATTTTGTTAATACTCTACAGCCAAAAACGTTGTAAACAAGCCAGCTTCTTTATTTTTTTAATACTCTACAGCCAAAAACGTTGTAAAAAAGCCAGCTTCTTTATTTTTTTAATACTCTACAGCCAAAAACGTTGTAAAAAAGCCAGCTTCTTTATTTTTTAATACTCTACAGCCAAAAACGTTGTAAAAAAGCCAGCTTCTTTATTTTATAATACTCTACAGCCAAATGCCTGAAATTTGTGAAATGATGTGCACATCGATGATGCAAATTCGCTAACATTTCGAAATTAAAATTTTTATCTGAAATTCCAATACCCCTTAATATTAAATGTACTGACAGCTTTAGGAAATAAAGGAGAGCGATGTTTCCTGTAAGTCTCTTCCAGTGGTGAAAAGTGTCAGCCATACATTTGCATTTCCCCCTATCCACGCTCACGGTAGCCGCATATCATATAGAGGAGATGGTGGGAGTTAACTCCTGATATTTCTGGCGGATACTACTGCCCAGAACAGAAAATCACTTACCCTAAAGTAAGTAAAATTTGAGCAGCACCCATTCATTACAGTGCAAACTTTTACTTTGAATTCACCCCTGACTGTAAACAAAAAAAGATACTTTATTTGGAGTAGAAATTAATTCTGAGTATTCGGAAGTTTTGAATACATGTCCTATTAATTTCAAAAAATATATTTAGCCGTGTAGTAAAAAAGGCTGTGTGATAACTTCTCTTCCTTTTGGCGAAAGTCTTAGGTACCCAAAACCCATTGAGCTATACTCAACAAACATATGTTCAAATCGCATTTTATCCATGACGAGAAAGAGGCAACAGCTCATCACACACAAACTGTTTGACGATGTGTTGTCAATCAGATAGTTGGTTTCAATTAACTTCGTGAAAAAGTTTGATTTTTTCTTCCTTTTTTGTTATTTTGTATTTGGAAATTTATGTTTTTCCGTGAATAAAAACATTGAGCACACCTAACTTTCTTTTCACCTACAAATTGTACCAACCTTTTGATTGGCACATTCTTGTGTCAGACTTTAAGGGCTTTTTCATCAAATCTAGTCATGGCTGCTTTACAGCAGCCATGACTAGATTTGATGAAGATATTTTTAAAATACTCAGCGAGTTAAGAGTTAAATCAAACATATAAAAACGTGGTGGTTTCATTTACCTTATATTGTGTTCTTCTGAAAGCCACACTCTTCGTATCTCGTCCAGGGCAATGGTAACCGCTCCAGCAGAAATGCGCATTCCCATAGTGGAACTGCAATTATACGGCGCCAATAAAGCAATTCTGAAGTCATCACCATGGAATAATTTGCACCCAAATAACAGAATTAATGGGATAGTAAGCGACATATAAGCCATTCTCTGCTTTCTTCTCCCACAACACGTCCGACATAAACCACCAAAGGCAATAAGGAACTAATGGAATAATGGAATAAAGCTGAAAGTCCAAGAATAAATGTCAAACACAAACCATCGTTGTCGCGACATCAACTTCTAAGACCAGTTAACCAACGAACTTAATAAATACACAGTTTATATAGATTTTTTAAGAATTTATTTTTCCGTTACTGTTTTCTGTATGAATTGTTCTAAGATAGTACTCTCACTCCGTCTCGAGTCTGAATCCACAATTCTTTCGAAAGAGTAAGTGTTGCAAACAGACCAGTACTGTGTGAATAATTTACTTAAATGATAATATTAAACCCCACCAGAATAGATGTTGAGACATTTAATGAATCATGTGTCTCACTATGGTGACTGGCTAATACGAAATTTATCGCGATATTTTTCTGTCTACAATTATGAGTTACAAATCAATATCTATAGCTTTAAAAGCTATTTATCACTTAACCCTTTATCATACTAGTAGACTGCATATCTGGGTTGGGAGTTGTGATGACTCGCCCCCACCCAAACACACGTTTTTTTCAAAACTTGTAAACCTTATACAGATGAAACGTGAAGTCCAGTGACTGTATTGCACAATATTTGGAAGTAATAGCGCGCTAAGTAAGCGCACCTTCATTCCTGCCAAACTGCCGCATTAGTGTATCTCAATTTCTGTACAAACATAGCGTGCCCAACTCTGAACAATTCTATACTAGTAAATAGAGAGCATTAACATCACTCCTAAACTCTATTGCGAAACATGTGCATATAATGACGTAAATAAATATTAAAAGTCGATGGCATATAAATAATGAAGAGAGTGGATTACTGCTTAGTCCTGTGACTGCATTATGTCACAATTTTGAAGTAACAGCGCGCTAAATAAGTGCACGGTTGTCCCTGTCAAACTACACTATTGAAGTAACTCAATTCCTGTCGAAAAACAGCGTGCCCAACTTTGTACGATTCTATACTAGTAAATAGAGACATTAACATCATTCCTAAACTCTACTGGGATACATGTAGAGGTTATGACGTAAATAGATATTAAAATTTGACTGCGTATACAGAATGAAGAGAGTGGATTACTATTTAATTTCCACTCGAAAAAGTGTTTATAATTGTTCATAATAGCACATGAAACACTTGCAAACTTTCATCACATGGACCACCGGGTGCAACCCGGTGGTTCATGTGATGAAAGTTTGCAAATGCTTCTTGTGTTTTGTCCTCAGAAGGTGCAAATAATTTCTAAGTGAACAATTTATCCCGTGGCGATTTTGTAGTAATGCACACTCCAGATGATACCGTCGTCTCAATATTTTCCTTCGGTTTGATCGGTTCAGTTCGTGATTTCACAACCGGCCTTGCTAATAGCGCATTATATTTTGCAAACGCTCTTTTCTCTTGTGAAGTTCAGACTGCTTCATTCTTCTGCAGGAAGAAACGCATTGACTAACGAGCATTTTCCGCGCTAATTGTGACAGGACATCTAGTTTCAACTGTAGATATTATTCGACTCCTCACTCAAAAAGTATCTATAGTTGTTTATAACAGCTCGAGAAACCCTTGCAACCTTTCATCACATGGTCCACTCGGTGATCCATGTGTAGAAAGTTTGCAAGTGCGTCTCATTTTTTGTGATAAGAAGCAAAAACTCTTTGTCCCTGTATCAGTATGAATCGCGTCTTCTGATTGGTCAACGTGACCGAAACAAAAAAAAACATGATATCGGCTATCTTCAAACATGCGGGTGATAAGAGCGCGCGCTGTTGTTCCCCGTTTGTCACTCGAGAAACATCCAGGTGATAAAAATAACCTTTGACCCCGACTGGGTCACATTGATTGCAGAAACTCCTATTAGAACTGTTAAGTTATATCCAACTTATTGTCGTATTGTAGTGAATACTAATACAAATTAAAAAACATTAAAAAAAACATCGCTGCAGCCCTATGAGAAGAAGCACTTGTTGGCTGTCGTATTGGATGAGAACTGAACAGATTGAATCGGGTTCGCAAATATACTTTTGCGCTTTGCGGGGCGAGAATATCAAGGAGAGCAACTCGTCTGTTTATCTTCGATATCGCTTGAGCAGAATACAAAATGTCAATCTCTCGCTTCGCTTGTCGCTCCGATGGAGACATCGTTCGCAAACGGATTGAACGCACGCCTAAATCCACCGCCAAATCAAATAATACTGCCGCACGGCTTTTTAGAGAGTATTTGTCAGAGAAAGACTTTGATACTGAATTTGAATCGGTTTTAAAACTTCACCAAAGTGAAAAACTTCTCCATGTGTGACCTGGTTTATAAACAACGATTCAGAAATAGACTCGGTCTATTTATAGTTTTGCTGTGACGTTTATTTCGCTGTTTGGTTCAAAACCTGAGGCTCAGTGTGGGGTTTAAACTTCGTCGCCCGAATCTTAAAGTGGGATCATATTTTACATCTCGGCATTATTTCTGTGTTAGGAGGTGGGACAAAATCGTTATCTCGAGCAACATCCAGGGTACATGGAGATTTAATACCTGGATGTCTCCTTTTCAACCATTCGGCTTGCGCCCCATGGTTGAAAACCGACATCCAGGTATTAAATCTCCATGTACCCTGGATGTAGCCCGAGATAACGTTTTATCTCACGGCATTATATTTTACATTCCATAGCGCAAACGGCCTTGTGTATTTCAGACAAGTTAATTCTTCTGCAGTAAGGGACGCATTAACTAACGAGCATTTTCTGTGCTAATTGTGACAGGACTTCTAGTTTCAGCTGTATACATTCAAGCCTGGAAACCCCAAACAGCTTTATGCACCCCCATCGTGATATTTCTGGGGATATTTCGTTACAGATATTCCTTCACTTTTTGAGTACTTGGAGCTTCAAAAAGTACTAACGTGCTCCAGTTACCCGGAGAAGATCCTGAACCTTAACTCATGGCAGATAGAGACTCTTAACACAGCACGAGGTGAACTGATGTGGTGACTGGAGGAAGAGATATGATTTCTGATTCCTTTGGCAACAGAAACATATTTAGTTCCCCGACTTCATTTAGGCTGATCACTCCCCTGGGATCACACGCACAAATATATAGAAAACCTTCATTAAAATGTTATTTTTTATTCTTAAATAAAATAGTTTATTAGTTCGTACAGATAAAGGAGTTCATTCCGATAAAGTATAGAAATCTACAGTTCTGAGGAACAAATAATCTGTTAGTTATTAAAGGTCTTAACTTTGCTACATTTGAATAACAACAAAATGTTAGCCAATTAGCCAACCAAGCATCTTAGACCGTCTGAAAGGCGTTTATTTACACAAAATCCATTTAGTATTCAAAACAAAACTTCATACATAAACACTTGAAAAACATAATACTGTGATGATTGTCTACCTATCTTTGAAATAAAACGACGCCCATGAAAAACTAGAGATAAAATACCTTTGTTATTTTAAAGGAAAAACTCTAGAAACCTGTGCCCTTTAGCAACTGCGAAGTACATCTCAGGGAAGTTACTGGACTTATAACATGGAAAAAATTAAGTGAAAAAATAATCTTTACACAAATTCTCAGATAAAATCATGAATTCAAAGCAATGAGGAAGACTAGATTTGAAAATACCAGTTTTATCGCATTCTTCAAACTATCACATGTACCAAATCTGAAAAGCCATTTGCTCTTTCAATAAACTGTTTTTAACGTCACTGTTTTGGAAATTTCTAATCGGCTAACAGTTCCCGATTTTTCTCATTGTTCCCAGGGACCAAACTCAATAAATCAAATGGTTAACACAACGTAAAGTCGAAACGCGGAGAAAATAATATTATTTTAGTTATTATATACGAAAAGAAACATATGAAGGTCTCCGGTTATTAAAGCCGTGCAAGACTCCGACAAGGGATATGGAAACGGAAGTGCTGAGGGGGCAGCTTCCCCCTTCCTCCGATGTTATGGGGTCAGTGGGGAAGGATAACGTGTGCCCTTTTTTCACAAAGAGTGCGCGAGTAAAATAGTCCTTACTTTCCTAGAACAGTAACTGAGAAACTCTCGAGTATCCGTTTCTAACGTGTTTTACATGTGTCAATCGCATATAATAATTTAAACCATGATTACCTATTCAACTATATATAAAAGCCTGCGACATAAATGTTAGCTTTACACACCAACTGTGGTGAACAGGCCAGCAATGGAATTTCAACAGTGACAATTGACACCTACAGTGAAACTACATCCAGGCTGGCCTTTGGTGACGTCGACCTGAATGCATACTTGCCGAAATTTATCGCTCGTCGCCTCGCAGAGTGAAATGTAAGCGGCAATTATTTAATATGTTTTTAAATGAGTTTACCTAATTAAGAAACCAAAAATTAACAGACATGCGTTGCCTGATGTTAATAAAGCATCCATAACTCGAAATAGTATGTTATTATGTGATTAAAATGAAAAAGTCCCAGTGATTTCTCGTTTCTTTTTCCACATTTCGTTTCGGCGATACAATTGACAGCGCTCGCCGGTGCTTTGGTATACAAAAAAAAAAGATTCGCTCGTCTGTACGTCTGCTGCTCAATAAAATGGTGAAAAAATAATAGCGACTCTTAATAATCTTATGAGTGGTATAAATAAAATACACCCAAAGTAGCTTGGTGTACCAAATATTTACCCCTCGTGGAGAAGTGGTGTTAGCCGCTCGCCGAAGGCTCGCGGTTAACATCACTTCACCACTCGTGGTGAACATTTGATACACCAAGCTACTATGGGTATATTCTATATATCTTTTTTCATTTGGGCTATTCCTGTAGGGTTTATCCTTCACTTACCACGCTACTCATACTCGAAGCTAGTGGGTTGCTGGGGGCGAGCTGTTCGAATGCCGAAGGCTCGCGGTTAACACTACTTCACCACTCGTGGTGAACATTTAGTACACCAAGCTACTATGGGTATATTCTATATATCTTTACTTATCACCACCCTGGGAAGATATGACTTGGTGATTTTCCAGCTGGGTTCGGGATTAGGAGCTAAGCAGCCACTTCACAGGAATTAAATCAACATAATTACCAACAAACTGTCTGATCAGGGGAGTTAACTCGAGATTCCGGTGTGATCGGGTACTGAATGAATCAACGAGTCATCGAGTTTAATTATCTTTCAGCTAACTGATAAAATGAAAGGGGTATATTGCAGTATTATATCAAAACAGAATTCTATCATTACGTTATTTATAACGTCGTTTCTCCTTTAATGATCGTTACAAATAACAGCATAAGATAGCATAATCCCATCAAGATGTCAACAAGACATGGCGGAGAAAGTCAGGAAGGGTATGTTATAGTTGTGAAGACGATCAGATGCACCTTCCGACCTTTCTAATTACTCAGATGTTGCATGACAGTAATAAAAATACTTTGACCAGTCGTTAATTTGTAAGTTAACAGGGGGCTCCAAATATACCTATTGTTCACGGAGTTTTATGTCTCTTGGGATTGAAGTTAGTACAGGCTTAATTGGGGGCGCAGTGGCGTTGCGGTAACCGGTAACAAGTTCTCGTCTGATCACCGAAGTTAAGCAACGTCGAGCCCGATTAGACCTCGGCTGGGTGACCATCTGAGCGATCGATTCGGACCCCCGCGTTGTGTCCTTGGGCAAGACACTTAATCCCGATTGTCCACATGGGGGCACGATGACGCCGTGTACTAAGGCGTACTGCGCGTGCGCATTTCTTCAACCAATCTAACCCTACCTGTGCTTCCGTGAGGAGTTACAATGTTGGGGAGTTGGCAGCTGCTCGTCGTTGCTCGTTGGTTCTCTCCCAGTACTCCGGCTTCCACCCGTAAAACTGTCACGGTCATGATTTGCCATTGAGCATAAGTATGTGACCTTAAACACCAATAAATAAATAGGCTTAATCTATTGCAAGCTCAGAGAAAGATACCTGATAGTGAGAAAGAAATCATCGCTAGTTTTCCATATTGTGACTGTATTCTATATCACCAAACTGAAGTAAAATCTTACTTAATGGGAGATTTGTAACTTTCATACCTGTGTGAATGTAAGGAGAAATAAATTGCTAAACTGATTTTAACGGTAATGTTTTCGGTAGAAACATCTGGTGTTTAATATGTAAATTCATCTTAATTAAGGACTTTACACACGAAACGCAATACGAGCGCTTCAAGCGCTGCGACAAAGTAACAAATAACAATTTCTCATTCAAGTTAATCATTGTGTTTGTTTTACAAGGTTCACATTTGAGGTATTACACAATATCAAAATTTGTAAACTGAGACGAAATGTTGGTGTTACCTAATTGTATATTGCAACGCTCGCATCGCGTTTAGAGTGTCCAACTTTAGTTAGGCCTTTATTAGTGAAAAAATAGGTGTCAGTTTCTAACGATTCGTCCGTCCGAACATCTCTCCCACAGCAACCCACTAGCTTCGGGTATGAGTAGCGTGGTAAGTGAAGGGTAAACCCTGCAAGAATAGCCCTAATGACAAAAGATATATAGAATATACCCATAGTAGCTTGGTGTACCAAATGTCCACCACGAGTGGTGAACATTTGGTACACCAAGCTACTTTGGGTATATTTTATTTTTTCCATGATCGTCAGATTATTGAGAGTCGCTATTACTTTTTCTCGATTTTATTGAACAGCAGGCGTACATACGTGTGAATCTGTTTTTGTTTATATGAGCATCGGTAGGCGGTACTTTCGCAGTCAAATTTATAGCCGAAACGAAATGGAAAAAGAAACTGAGACTTTTTCGCTTTAATAACATAATAACATACTATTTCGAGTTATGGATGCTTTATTAACACGAGACAATGCATATTTGTTACTTTTTGGCATCTTATGAGGTAAACCCATTTAAAGGCATGATAAATAATTTCCACTTTCATTTAACTCTTCGCGAGGCGACGTGCGATATATTTAGACACGTTTTCCTCCAGGTCGACGTCACCAAAGGTCAATTGGGATGAAGTTCTACTGTAGGTGTAAAATTTAACTATTAAAATACCATTGCTGGCGTGTTCACCACGGTTGCTGTGTAAAGCTAAAATTTCTGCCATATGTTTTTTATATATAGTAGACTAGGTTATCGTGGTATAAATACACGTTCTCTCTCCATTTAAGCAAACGCACAGAAGTTCTAAGATCAATACCATTTAGCTATTAATATGTTGTGCCAGGAAAAGGGACATCCGATGTTTTTCTGAAGTTTAATTGAATCGATTCGCTTAGTCTATGAACACAATTGATTCCCTTTATAACCGACAAAAATGCAATTTTATTTTTTACTATCGTCAGTTCTAATTCATTACAAAAATGCACACGGGATAACTTCAATGGAAACACACATTCCTCTTTAAAATGAATGATTTAAGCACATCGCTGGCTAACTGAATGCTTGAAGTATGGTGAAGAAAACGAGAGACAAATTAATTAAGTCAAAATAATCAATTCCTAAGGTCAGAGATCAACCCACCATATTAACACTCTGAACGCGTAAGACCGATTGGTCCAAGACTTAATTTCGTCCCATTTTGTCTTATTATCAGAGTTCTAAACACGGGGCATTGATGATAAAATAATAACTGCTGTCTGCAGTCAGACGGCTGGAAACTGCACTTATTATTTTATTCTCCCTGTATATTGGTATTGGACTGACCCATCTCTCTGTAAGTGTACACAAAGGCGATACCATTCCAGGAAACGAAGGTACAAAGGGCTAGAGAGATTGCAAGAAGTTCTATGGTACGCCTCAGTTTCCTCAAATAAATCGACAGCTAATTCTATTTATTCGGGACAATTTTGCGTTTTTCCAGCTCTTAGACTGCTTCTGATTGAAAAATAGATTGACTGACTCCAATATTAACCTTTTGAACACGGGTGGTATCTTCCATGTCAGTTCAACGGCAGCAATTGGAAGAGACCAAATTCATTATTTGAGGGTAGGCCAATTATTATTTTCAACGTGCAGCCTTAGGGCTGCACGTTGAAAATATTGATTGGTCTACTCCACACATTCACTCAGCAGTTAACCTACTATCAAACTTTGACACATCATGCTCCTGTGCTGGCAATGCGGCCTCTCGGGTTCAAATGGTTAAAATGCACTGCACCAATTTGTCACCGAACTGCCCTCGACCATACAATAAACCCTAAGCCCAGCGAGTTAACCATAGAATTACAAAATGTGGCCTCATCGTGTTCTGTCCTTTTGAAAGCCAGATATTAGACACAACATGGATTATATTGCCGTTAATATTGGGGTAAACTCAAAGTCGAACTAAGGGGACCCGTTTCTTCGGTACACTGAAATGTGCTGGTATTTAAGTGGGTTTCGGTAAAGCCAGCTTTAGAGTTTGTGGCACCTAAAGCGAAGGCGAAAACCACCGAGGCTGTCAAAAGCTTCTGGCGCCGTCCTCCACGTTTCTCGCGAGACAAACAATTTATTTCAAGGTTTGCAGATGCCATTTGAGACGTGTCAATATATTAAATGTGTGGTCAGTTTTACCATTGAAATTGGCAACAAATTGGTGGTCATCAGTGGAGAGAAATATGTTTTACCAATTATCAGGGGAACGTTTTGTTAGTATTAAGACAAACTAATCTTGTCTCGCCGTAGTCTAATATTGGATGCGAGTTAAAGAAATAAATTGAGTAACTAAACGTTGTTTAATCGCTGTCAAAAATGAGAGATTCAGACTGTTGATGGACTGAATACTGAATTCTCCGAATGCGCAACAAAGGCAGCGTTAAAAATATGTCTTTCCTGTTTATTCAGCGCGCGTGCGAGCGAATTACTTGGGGCATTTTGGCACAGTTAGTGAGACATTCAATTCGCAAATAGATTCAGTTGACTTGGGAAACAAAAAAAAAATTGAACTTATATATACTGGATCTACTAATATGCGGAATTCGTTATTACTTTTCGTTTTCATTTCTACTGTTATATTTTTTTACATAAAATGTTTAAATGTTTATATAAACTGGCACAAACATCTCAGTATTTAGGGAGTACTTTAGTATTTTGCAACTATGTCTGCAATACATTCCGTACAGAAATCCCATCGACATTTTTGAAAGAAAACGCGGTGTCACGTGAGTTGTTCCCTTCTCCAAGTCACACCAATCTCGTAAAATGGAGGATTAACTGGTAGAGTGCTGAATTATTTTTGGCCCTCAAATCTTGTACACATGTCGTTGCCTTGTTACAATTTATGGGAGAGTGCCAGCTGGCACTCTCCCATAAATTGTAACAATGCAAACCCTTACAGACTGAATAATATCACTTTAAAGATAATACAAAGCACATGCACTGAATATGAGCCTTCAAGTTGTGGTACATGCGCTTCAGAATAAAGCCCAAATATGGGCTTCCAGCACTCTACCAGTTAAGAAGAAATAAAGATAAAAAACAATCAAATTGACGTGTTCTACAACATAGCCTCCGTTTCCCTGGTAGTTGCTATATATTTTACAGTTTTTAAAAAAAAGATTGAACATTTTAAGTTAGCTCCGTCAACATGTATGTATTATCACTTGGTAGGAAAGGAGGAAAAGACATAAAATAATCATGATGCACAAACTCATATCTTGAAATGCTCCGTCGTATCTTACGCTTCCAGTACCCCTACAGATTACAACTATCACAACTTACCAGTGACGTTCTTCAGATAATCTTCTTGAAATACAGTGTCGCGCCAGACTCTTTTCTGATTCGTTTCTGCCTTCGGCCGTGAAATTGTGGAACAGCCAGGGTACGGACGTGCGATCCTGTGATTCTCTAGAGTCTCTGAAAAGTTCCCTTCGAAGAGATGACAGGGTGGTTCCAGAGTATTACTGTGCTGGTTGTAGACGAGGTCAAATACTCCATAGTAAACTTAGAATGAGAGGCAGTGACTTGAATGCTCATAAATTCGAACGCTTCTTAACAAACGACCCTAAATGTTCTTGTGGAAATGATTATGAGGATGCAGCTCACTTCATCTCATCGTATCCTAACTTTCGTATCCAGCGTCGGTCTTTCCATCTAAACATCGAGAACCTAACACACAATATCAGTTATATTCTGTACGGTAATCCAGCATGGCCTAATGCAATTAATCGTAGAGTATTTCTGGTCTTCCAAAAGTACATTGAAAAAACGAAGAGAATTAAGTAGAGGCTATCTCCAACACATGGGATAAGATATAAGTTGAAACAGTCACAAATACATCATGCATCAAGTAATCTCAGAAGACAGCTGGCTCCGCACAATGCACATGTTCAAGCACCATTATTATTTGTAAGTTCTTCAATGCAACGGTGAGATATTCAAACAGGCTAAGCCTGTTTACCAAACCATTTTGATTTCGAAATAAAATATGTTAAAAAAAAAACAAAAACATGTATGGTACATGGAGATTTAATACCTGGATATCGAGTTTTAAACACCTAGCGGCAGACGAGGTATTTAAATGAGACTTCCAGGTATTAAATTACCAAATACCATGTATGTTGGCGGAGATAACGGTGTTGTCCCGTTTGAAACACAATAGAAAAATAGTGGAAATACATTTGCGTATGCTTTTCACAAGCTCCTCAACTGTTTTGTTTTTACAAACACAGAAGACAACAGATAGAGTTACATCCCTTGGGTCGTTAAGGAAACGAGTAAACAGTAGTTTGTTGACATACCGTTCCCTGAGTTCCAATGTGTTCTAGGTGCATACAGACACATAGAACATATTGGAACACAGGGGACGAATCATTTGCTCTTATTTTAATTTTCTCAACTGGTTTCATTTTAATTATTCGACTGTTTAATTTATAAAGTCAAAATATGATCGAATTTCGGAAATCTGGTGATATTTGTAACTGTCATCAGGTTTTTTGGTTCGATTTTTATACTGAGGCGAGTGAATGCGAAATATGCCCCGATATTTCGCGTGCCCATATACCCTGGATGTTGAACGCTCTCATACACTCTGAATGTTGTGTTCACCCTTTAACATGGCTATTTGTCCAAGGCATTCTGACCAATCAAAAGACAGAATTTATCGGGATATAGGGACAAAATATTATGACAGCAATTTTCAAACCATATTCACTTTTATATCTCTAAATAACGTTAACCGTTTACCCAACGTAACTGCCAAAACCGGCCATCGCTATGCTAAAAAATCGCAATTAATTTTCATTATTTTTTCATTTTTTTGTCCCAAAAACAAAGGTTATGACCCCTTATTAGAACGAGCACGTCGAGCTCGATCCAATGAGGGGTCATAATCTATGTTTTTGAGACGAAAAATGAACAAAATTAGTTAGTCAAGAATTTGTTTTTGCAAGGGTAGTCTGCATTTCATGTTAGGTAAAGGGTTAATGAGGAATCGTAGTCAAATTTGAATTATTTTAGGGATGAGACTTGGAACTTGACCGATTAATTAAAAAGCAAATAAAACCTCTGAGGAATTTAATTTTGACTTTCAAATTAAATCTTTGTAGACAATAGGTTGATAGATACTCAAGTGGAAAAAGTCTTTGACTCCGTTAAAAACTTTATGGGTCGAGTTTGGATAGAGATTTTTCAGTGGTATTCACCGTGTTCAATGTTATCAGTATTCGTGTTGTCAAGTTATGCCACCTCCAAACTTTGAACGAAAATTCCGGTGGCGAAGGTAACGAATAAGATAACTTAAAATTTCAAATTACGCATTTCCACGTTAAAAGAACCTTTTTAAAACTACCTTACCTTTGTAATGATACATCTGTCAATGTGAAAGAATTTGCGATTTCCTTGTTTAAAAGTGTATATATTTTTGATAATCTTTCTCTGTTCGGGCTGAAAACATAAATATAGGTGTGTGCCGGACACCGAAATACCGATTTGTCAAGTAAGTCATCTGTGTATGTGAGTAGAAATGAATCAGCGAAGGCGCAATAAAAGAGATTACTTTAACCCTTTACCCGCCGTAACGACCAAAACCGGCCAGCGCTTTTCCAAGAAATCGCCAATTAATTTTCATTATATTTTCATGTTTGTCTCAAAAACATAGGTTATGACTCCGCGTTGGAACGAGCTCGTCGAGCGCGTTTCAATGAGGGATCATAACTTACGTGTTTGAGAAAAAATGAAAACAATTAGTTATTCAAGAATTTTGTTTCCAAGTGTCGTCTTCTTTTCATGTTAGGTAAAGGGTTAATGGAACGGAACCTCAAAGGAGCCTGTAACGCCAGTTAACTCTTATTTGGTCTACCAAAATGATCTTGTCCGATAAGCTTCAAACGTAAGACACTCATTTAGCCAACCAAGGTGATCAGTCATCTAATTATATAGTTATTAGTGTCGATAATCTCCTATTCCTAAGTAGCTCACATGTCGTGCCTGTGTTGTGTGGCCAACATCAATGGACTGTCACAAATGCCAACGTATAGCGATGGTATGATACAAGAAAAGGACTTTAAAGAGAATTTTAAATCACGAGAGATCTATAGAGGCCAAGTTCAAGAGAAGCAATTAAAATGGAAATAAGTGTTTTTGCAATCGAAAAAGAGTCGAGGGTTTTCTCGAAAAGTTAATTCCAGCCTCGAGGCGTGTAAGACTCTGGGTCGTAAGCGAAAAGTTGGGGATGCCCCATGGTATAGGTTGGAGGAGATGCCTCATCGGTGCGAAAGTATAGGCAAGTTGTAATGTAAGGGGAGCCACAGAGTTCATGTTTAGAGAAGGAACAGCCGCGGGCCAAGTCGAGACCATATATGAGTTTAGGATCAGAATTGGAAGTACGAGCTCCCGGTGCACCCGAATATTGGAATTCAGGTAGACTGTATTACCTTTTATAAAAGGAAACCCATAATTAAGCAGAGTAGGCTTTGTATGTATGAGGATTAGTCCGAGGTTGCTAGAGGGAAGCAGTTATCCCTCGAAGTAGCGGCTGTTAGAGTAAAGGCGTTCGGTAAAGTGACAATACGTTAGTGGCCATGCGACGGCAGTGATAGAGTGACATTCCAGTTGTATGTTCTTGAAAATGAGACCAGAGTCCAGAGTCACTATAGTGAGCCGAAAAGATCAAACAATGGCGACAATGAAGAAGCAACCAGCGACAACAGAGAACGTAGGCCCGCAACGTAACTCAAAACTGTGTGGGTGGGGTGATTGACATTTGTATTTTATTTCATTGGATTTCATGTAAGTTACAAGTTACTATATTTTTCTACATGCATTAAAATTGTTATTTTCGGTGAAGTACTGTTGATTATGCTTTGATTTTATTGCAACTTCCTAAGCCAAGGACAAAGTTTTCATCAGATCTCCCTTTCCATACGTTCCACAGATTATGGAATACAATCAATCAGAATACACAGAACTTAACCAGGCCGCAGTTTATATAGAAGCTGATCGCATTATCCCTGGACAGATATTCAGAGATTGTACGATGTAACTTTCGAAACTGTCGTGACTGCGTTTAATTACCAGATAAGGAAATAAAAATATAAAAAAAATGAAAATTATGTCTGTTGATGCCATGATTTAATCCTCTTTACTTTACTTTATTTCGGTTCAGTTCAGCGCAGTACAGTGCTGAAAATTAACATAAATACTTTTCTCTCTCTGGAGCCTCTTTACCGTCTAGGTGCAGCCAAGCGACGTGATCAATTGCCTAGGCTATCGTGGATTGCTCCCCCACTTACTCCTTGCTGTTTCGTTATTTTTTTGTTATTTGCTGTACATTAATACTAAATTAAGACCAGTTACGGCAACGTGTGTAAGGCAGGGCCTGAAACCCGAGATCACTTCAAAAAGGATCTTTGCTTTCAGACCTGGCTACAACATTAAAATCTTTTGGAATATATGGTGGTCTATTTTACTATCCCTCTTAACCTCAATCCAGTTGAGGCCAATCCAGTTGAGGGCCATGGAAAATCCCTCAATGAGGCATAATTTACTATCCCTCTTAGCCTCATCTCGGTATTTAATAGCCATATCCAAGGGAATCCCATTTTTGGAAAACATAATTGTGGCCTTCCATACCCTATTTTTTCTGAAATGAGGCCACGAGGGCCGTGAGGGCCATAGGAATATCCCTCAATGAGGTCTAATTTACTTCTAAGTCTCATCTCGGTATTCGAGAATACCTGACATTTATGCTATTGGATCATACCTTTTATATGATACTTGTTGTAGAAACTTTACATCCGGGTACTTCATGCTACATCCGGGTTTTCTATTGGAAAAGGTATAAAAAGGGTGTGAGCTCGTCTTAAACCTCTTTTGTGTTCTGACCGTGATCGAGTGAAGACATGTTACCGGTTCGGTGCAGATACTGTTCCAAGTTATTTTCGAGATCGGATAATGCAAGAAGACACCAGAAGAACAATCATCGGATCCACTGCAGATACTGTACGAAGTTGTTTACCCGATCATTCAGTGCTCGATCATTCAGCGATCGTAGGCATGAAGAACATATCTGCCCAAGAAAAACAGAAGAGCAAGCATATACTGGAGATTGAGTGACTGACCAGAATAAAGTAGTTTTAGAATTTTTACGTGATGCTGACAAGGAGGAAATCAATGTCGTTCTACGTTCTGCTGATGAAGATTTGATTACCTGATTATGCAAATGTGCTACCAATATCCTCGAAGATAAAATACCCTTAAATTTGGCTGACTTTGATGACTTGCGAAAATACGAACACGCGTTGAAGCTGCTAACAGATGGTGGAATTTCTACCGATATATTACTATTATTATATATTATAAGAGTTGCTTTCTCTCGGCGCTTATCAACCCAGTCCTAGCTCTGAAAAGGGTATAAAAGGGATGTACCAACACCAAATGCTCATTTGTTCTCCGACCACGAAAAAGTCAAGCCATGAAAGTCCATTGCTGCAGCTATTGTGGAAAGGCCTTTTCCAGATCAGACAACATGCACAGACAATTACTGTCCCATGAGGAAATCTGAAAAATCGAACAACACTGCAAGACTAGACAGAAATTCAAATACACTGGGAATCCTATCTGATGCGGATCGATTTGAAGCCAAGACTATGATCAAGACGCCCAGTGATGATTTGATACAATGTATATGTGTTTGTGCCTCGAATATCTTGAAAGGGGCAGTACCTATAACTAAATCAGAGAGAGCCCAGTTGATCCCACACAAACGCCAGATTAGGAGAATTGCCTTACAAAAGAGAGAACTATCTTAGAGGAAAAGAAGACGGATCATACAGAAAGGAGGAATTTTGGGAAAGTTACTCAAACCCATCATCAATGTTCTGTCTATATCCTATAAAAGGGTCGTGCTCGTAAGAAACTTGTCATTTGTAATCGGAGAGAGCAGACGCAATGCAATACAGTTGTGTACCATAAAATTGGTCAAGAGATTCGGACTCCGATGAGTCGTCGGAAATATCAGAAGATATGGAAGAAGAAGAAGAAGAAGAAGAAGAAGAAGAAGAAGAAGAAGAAGAAGACGTTTCTATGATAGGAACTATCGTCCAAAGTGCCTATGACAAATACTAAGACGAGTTTGACAATATCACGAACAAGTATATCTAGGATGGAATGGATAGAGAAGATGTAGTTGAAACAGCATATAGAGCACTTCAAAAGAGTGTCAGAGAAGTCATTAGTGCGTAATACATTAATAGCATGGTGTACATTGGAAATTTTTACAACGACTCAATACACAAGAAAATTCAAGAAACAGCCAAGCGTCTTCGCGCAGAAGAGAACTTTGAGTTTGAAAAATCCAGGCCTGGCATTCTGAAAAATGCAGGAGGGCAAAAAATCGCTCTCCTCAATCAGCTTAGGAGAGCAATTAGCTTTACACGGCATTTTAAGTATCCAATTGAATGAATTCATTGAAACTGAAACCAACAGACTACATCAGTGATTTTATTAACTTTACTAAGGTAAAGCGAAATCTCTTAGACATCTAGATCTCTCACTCAACAACCGAACACACACTTGACAAGACCTGTGTGTGTACCCAGACCTGTTGTCCAAGAAAGTCATACGCCTACCACTACCACCTTCAACCCCCTGAGGGGGGGGGGGGGGTTGAAGGTGGTAGTGGTAGGCGTATGACTTTCTTGGACAACAGGTCTGCTTGAATCTACAGTCACATCCTGGTGCAAGCGCTTCAAGTGACAGGATAGTAGTAATGGTAGTATATTATAGTGTCAATATTCCTTGAATAATTACCCCTCAAACTGTGATGTCAGTTGTTGAACTTGAAACTGACAGAAAAAAAAATATTGCTGTGACCCATTTTGCTTCAAATGATTGCAATTGTGTTTGGGTATGGTTGCAGCCATTACCTTTTACCACTAAACCACTTTCAAAATGAAATTACGTGATGTTATGTGACTTCGAAGTTAAATTACATTTTTGCTTTACAACAAAAATTTAATGTGAGCATAATACATGTAATCTCAATCATCCCAGACCAAAATGTTTAGGAGGGCAATTTTTCGCTCTCCTTAATTCTTTCAGGAGGGCAGTAAGGAGAGCTAAAAAATCGCTCTCCTGAAATTGCCAAGCCTGAAAATCCTAGAAGTATGCTTTCGGAAAGATTTCTGTTCGACAACTTTATGACAAACTACTAATTCCGAGTAGAAGATGATGATGAAGAAAAAGACGATTAGAGAAAAAAAGTATAAAAGGAGTGTTAGTATGAAAATAAACTCATTTCCGTTTTGAACATCGAAGAGTGAAGATGTCTGTGTCAACAACAGTGCTCAGATTCAAAGATGACTTACACATAGAGATCTTCAAGAATGATGCTGGATTAAAGCTGACTTCCCAAGAACTGACCCAAGTGAATTGTGTGGTAAATGGAGCCAAGATAAAAAATCTAGGCATGGATGCTGATGGAAAGAAACAAAGATGTGTGGATAGTGGCCGATTAGTAAACAAGAGAATAAAATCAGAAGAACTGGCCGATGCTTCCACTACAAACAAGAATGAAGTTACAACTCAAATTACGAAACAACATGAAGTTTCTACTGAAACTAAGAGTGATGTTGAGAAGACTGAAGTTTCCACTACGAATCAGTATGAAGACAAGAGAAAGATGCCAGCTCTCATAAAGAAAGATGTTTCCACTCAAACTAAGAATGAAGTTACTACTCAAACTACGAATCAGTCTGAAGACAAGAGAATGATGCCAGATTCCACAAAGAACGTACCACTACAAAAAAGCCTGAAGTTTCTACTGAAACTAAGAATGCTGTTCAGAAGACTGAAGTGACTACTCAAACTATAAAACAGCTAAGAGACAAGAAAGAGGAACCCGAGAAGAAGAAAGATTCCAGACAGGAAAATAAAGCAACCAACAAAGCGAAGCTACCAGCAATCAATCAGAGAACGCGTTTTATCAAGAACTTAGCCAAACGATGGGAAGAAGCTCCAACCCACAAGAAGATGAGATGGTTAGCCCGTGAGAGAAGACAGTAGAACTTCAAAGACAAAAATGATGCCTTGGGAAATTGAATTGCAAACTGTATACTCGAATAAAAATGAATGAACTGTTATATATTGTTGTTTGTTTTTATCTACTATCCCAAGAGAAGTACTCGGATGTAGCATGAAGTACCCGGATGTAAAGTTTCTACAAGTATCCTATAAAGGCTATCCTCCAATAGTACAGTGTTAGGTATTCTCGAATACCGAGATGAGGCTAAGAGGGATGGTAAATTAAACCTCATTGAGGGATATTCTCATGGCCCTAGTGGCCTCATTTCAGGATAAAATGGATACGGAAGGCCATATGTTTTCCGAAAATGTGATTCCGTGGGATATGGCTGCTAAATACCGAGATGAAGCTAAGAGTGATTTTGTCATGGCCCTCATGGCCTTAACCGGAGTGAGGTTAAGAGGGAGGGTAAATTAGACATCATTGAGGGCATTTCTCATAGACCCCATGGCCTCATACGAATAAAAAAGGATTCCCCAGAAAGTATCCTCGGTAGGTATTCTCAAATAATACAATGCCAGGCCATAGGTATCTTCATATACCGAAATGAGGCTAAGAGGGACAGTAAATTAGGCCTCATTGAGGGATCTCCCCATGGCCCACATTGCCTCAATCGAAATGAGCTTAAGAGGGATAGTAAATTAGACCTCCTTGAGGTATTTTCTCATAGCCCTCATGGCCTCATACGACTAAAAAGGGATTCCATAACCAGAGACGATTCACAAAAAAGGAAATATAAACGTATTGTATCTAGTTACCTTTAAAATTGAGGAAACCGTAATAATTTGGTTTGCACAGAGTTAAAATATCGGTTCGCCTGAAATCTTTTGAATGTGGAAAACCCACATCTTTTCTATGTCATAAACATCTCAATTTAATTATACAAGGAAGCTTCGGTTAGGATGGTCGTTGTGATTAAATACTCCCACAGCTGAGAACATCAAAATTCGTCAGAACATCGACGCATTTTATCCCGTGGTTACAGTGGTGATAAATATAAGAATTATGTTATCAAATGTCCAGATTACAATTGCTCACGTGGTGATCGATTCTCGAAAAATATTTGTTTCCATCATTTATAAACCACGTATGCAATTACAATGTTTTCCAGTTTCAAAGTATTTAATATCGCTATAGTTATTGTGGTGCTTGGTATTTACCAATCAGGCACAGTCCCTGTTGGAACACCGTGAAACTGAGTAGAGCGTGATTACTTTGATAAACATTTTCAGCCTTACTGGTTCAGCAGGATTCTGGCACAGTGAACGTTAATTACCGTACCTCAATGTTCGTCTAGAGGTTTTGTAATACAGTTCGGACTTCAGTTTTTTACCACAGTGTCTTTGAGTTTGAAGTGTTGGTTCTTTTAAGGAGTCCGTTTTATCCCTGCATCCTCTGATGACTTCAGAGTAAAATACAACTCGGACAAGTAGCACCCTTTTCTGGTTACTTCCACCTCACTACCGTGAACAGAAAAGATATAAACGGCAGGCTAAAACTTGACTTCATACCTATGTTGTCATATAGCCATAGAAGCCGGAAGTGACTTGAAACATAAATAAATAAATAAATAAATAAATAAATAAATAAATAAATAAATAAATAAATAAATAAATAATATCAACATAAATATTGATGACGACTAGACCATAGTGGAAAAAATTATATGGAATTATGAATTGTAATTAAGGATTATTTTCACCCTTTGCATTACACTTCATTTATTACCCGCCTGTTATATGAAAACCCCATCTACATCAACACTAAATTGTGTGGAAAATGAAAATCTGTTCCGCATATATGTGCGGAACGGAACCGTTGACGGACTATTTTTAAATAGAAGTGAAATTTCACTGGAATTTTCAACAAATCATGCTATTTGAGTCGCTAGCGATAGCAGAAAATCGTCCCCTGAGTTCCAATGTGTTCTATGTGCCAGTAGGCACATAGAACACATTGGAACTCAGGGGACGATATATTAACACGTAACACGGGTTCCCCTTATAAATTTGGTTGGTGATAAAATGTGTTCTTTTTTGTTGATAGTTGTCAAATGATTGGCTGAGTGGGGAGCGCGGTGGCTCAGCGGTAGACTGTTGTACTTCTGTGTTAGAGGTCCCGAGTTCTCTCCCCGTCCGGGACGTCCCTCGTTGTATCCTTGGGCAAGGCACTTTATCCCAGTTGCCTACATGGGAGCACGATGACGCCGTGTACTAAGGCGTACTGCACGTCAATGGTGTATGTCTTCAACCGCTGTAGCATTTCTTGAGAGGACCTTGAACAGAGTTAGAACGTTGAGGAGCTGACAGCTGCACGTCGATGCTAAGTGGTTCTCTCCGAATACTCCGGCTTCCTCTTTCCGTAAAGCTGTCAGGGTCACGATTAGTCATTGTGCATAAGTATGTGACCTTAAACACCAATAAATAAATAAATTGCTGAGTGTCCTTCTAATAATTGTTTTAAAAGGCGCGAAGGCGTGTAATAAATACAGAACGACACACGCATGTGCGGCCTCTCGTTGTATACTTCCGCGCTGGCACTCGTGCCATATCGATTAACCCATTCACATGCGTGTGTCGTCCTGTGTTTGTATTTAATTGTTGTGCATGTCCAACTGCAAGGTTGAGATTGCACCCATCACACCGAATCCCAATGATAATAAGAAAATTGGTAACTTTTACCTTTACTATCGTAGCGCTCGCGACTGCAAGTGGCTATTTGCCATCGGATGGTAAATAACAATATGGACGGTATGTGCTATTTACCATCCGATAGCAAATAGTTCGTTCCCCCAATGCCTGACTCGCGAATCATGTTTAGTGTGTAATTTCAATAAGAATGTCACGTTTATGCCACGTTTATTGGAGGAAAGCAAACTTTTCACAGTGTTATTAGGCATTATGGTACGTTACAAGGTTTTTCCGTGTTGTAAACACACAAAAAATATATATATATTTCCGTTCATTTTTTAAAGCATTTCCTCCCTCACTTGATTCAAGGAATTTGTTCCCAGTAAACTGAAGATATGAATTATTTTAGCTGAATTTATTTATAAGAATGCGTTCGACTGGTGTGTTATTCGTTTTAATATGAGTTTATTACCATAATGTAGAATACCATAGGAGAAAGCTCATCTTACAGCTTGGTCAGATTCGTACAGTGAGCTGTGCATAACGTAAGAAAATTGCCTTTGTTTTCAAAAAAGGAACACAAGATGCCCAGTGTTCCATGTAAGGTTCAGAGATAGGTATTCATTTTGTCAGTACTTTGCTAGTTTTTAGGGTTCTCGGGGAAAAAATAGCAAATCTCACCACATTGACTTTTGTATTAGTGGAAAAGATAGTGTCTGTTTCATATGTTTCGATGCGCACTCTGTTGATATATAATTAACAGAAAAACGTTAGAAAAATCAAAAGATAGTTTTTTTTTTATTTTTAAATGGATTCCGACAGAGAATAATAGTCAAACGTTCAAACCGATAATAAAACAAATTTTATTACTTTCCAAAGTGTGATTTTCCGGGATTTCCGGGTTTGATTATAAACGATAACTTCACAAGTGAATTATCCATTCAACATTTGTGTCATGAATCCGTGCGCGCAAACGAAGACGCTTTGCTGTGGGTGTAATGGGGACTTCATTGTTTTGTTTTGTTTTTTAACCCTTAACCTAACATGAAAAGCAGACGACACTTGCAAAAAAAAATTGAATAGCTATTATTTTCATTTTTTGTCTCAAAAACATTTGCCCTCAGTAAGTTTATCAGAGGATCTAGCCATTGGTCCGTGGTCTGGAGGGTAGCGGAAGCTTCTTTAAGGTTCGGTTAGATTTATTTTATTTATTACTTTCCAAAGTGTGATTTACTGGGATTTCCGTGTTTGATTATAAACGATAACAACTGGGTCATGTATCCCTGCGCGCAAACGAAGACGCTTTGCCGTGGGTATAATGGGGACTTCATTGTTTTTTGTGTTTTTTTTTAACCCTTTACCTAACTTGAAAAGCAGACGACACTTGCAAAAAAAATTCTTGAATAACTATTATTTTCATTTTTTGTCTCAAAAACATAGGTTTTGACCCCTCGTTGGAACGTGCTCGATGAGTCGTTCCAATGAGGGGTCATAATCTATGTTTTAGAGACAAAAAATGAAAAAATAATGAAAATTAATTGGCGAGTTTTGAGAATAGCGCTGGCCGTTTTTGGTCGTTACGTTAGGTAAATAATATAATTATCGTTAATAATGAAAAGTAATAAGCAGAGTAATCGCTTTATTGGACTGGTTACGTGAAATGATTCATTCCAGGCGAGGGACTATATTGTAAAACACTCGTGAGCATTCGCGCAATCGTGTTTGTACAACATCGCTCACCACTCCTAACTTATTTCACGTAACCAGTCCAGTCAAGCGATTACTCTCTATGTAAAAAGCCAGCTTCGGTATCTTTATACTACTCTACGGGAAATTACATAAAGTTTTTGGAGTGATGCGCACATCAATTATACAAATTTGATAACATTTCAAAATGTCTATTTTTAGATGAAATTTTAATACCCTGAATGCTAAATTTACTGACAGCTTAAGGAAATTAAGGGACGCTAACTGTAAATCTCTTCTAATGACGAAAATTATCAGCTATGAATCTAAAACTCACCGGAATTTGACGGTTTTTGAATAATCGAAGTGGTTTCAAATCTGGATGAATCAGTGAAAAGATTCAAAACTGAATCGAAACTCGAGCGTTTGCTGACCTTTATTTTGGAGAGTGTTATTATCCCTGGTGGTGGGGGTCGGTGTGAGACGGGGAAGTCTCACCCGATGGCAGAATATTTGGGCCAAACACGAGGCTTGCCGAGTGTATGGACCAAACATCTTGTCCCTCGGGTGAGATTTCCCCATCTCACACGTATCCCCATCAGGGATAATTTCTCTCCCCCACCAAACACTTTAATGTTATCAAAAGTAATCCAGGGGCACGTGCAGCCGTATCGAATAATTTTGTTGTCCGTTTCTGCAAAAAACTGATTTATTTATCGGAAAGAGCGCACAAAAGTTCTGTATATACCACGAAATTAAATCCCAACGTCGACAGAACAGGGCTTAAAGATTTATGGCGAAATCAACATTGACACATTCATAATGGCGTTCATCCAAAATCTCGTATTAAAGAGTCAAATGTGCTTTGGTTTTGCGGTCTCTGTTTTTATTTCTATTTTCTTCGACAAACGTTCGTCTGCTAATATTTCTGAAACGTGACGCCATGTTGTTTGCATACAGCGAACGTGCGATGATTAAATAGTTCGTGGTATCCTTAAATATGCTAATAAGCCGATCACGTGGGTCATGGAAGATAGATATCTATCTCGCATGGCATTCTCATATGCGACACAGATATCTTGCATAGAAAGTGGGGGGGGGGGGGGGGGGGGGAGGAGAAAAACATCTCTTGTTGAATTAGACATTCGGGAATTTTTTTTTTAATCTCTAGTTCCCGAAGATATTTACAGGTTTCTGTTACATGGAGTACAAATCTTGCGTTGGATTTGTCACTATGCAGTACGGTCACCGTGGGGTGGTCGTAATCCACGGATGGGTAATGATGTCCACGCATGCGTTTACCAGGTAATAAAATCATGATTAGCAAAATTTTTATTAATGAAGCACCGGGTTGTACCTGGTGCTTCATTAATTAAATTTTTGACTATTATTCCTATAAATAGTGTTTGGAATCTAATATTATTGCGTCCGAGAAAATACTGCCCTCCCGCGGAAAGTGACCAGTCCACGTCGGCCGCACTGTACTGGCAATGGCCTTCAAACCGATCCTGATCCGTATCATGTGCACTGGGTCCTTGGCAAGAGACTTAATCCCAGTTACCCAAGTCGGAGCACGATGACGCAGTATGCCAAGACGTACAGCGTGTCGATGGAGCATATGCCTTCAATCTGATATTAAGGCCGTTTGTGTTTGGTAAGTAAGTTAGACAATGGGGCAGTTGCTGCGGCTCCCCCAGCCGTAAAACTGCCTTACACGATATAACCCTCGCTGTTGAAGGGTCGTTAAAACTCAATAGATAAAATAAATAAATAAACAATTGGCGACGAGAAAAAATTTAACACGAACTTTCTCACCTCACCTGGGACATGATAAGTTTGAAGGTTTTCGTCTTTGTCAAAACCGACCGAAATGTAGCCCTCATCGGCCATTATTGACACTTTTCTTAAAATGGTGTTGTAGGATTTTGCTGGAACCTTCAGAATAACGTAGAGAATAACGTATAGCTACTGATTATATATGTTGTATTACCCACGTTAACCGCAACTGGCCACAAAATTCCAAACAAGATGCATTGTCAGTAAAATAGCCACATTCACATGTGGAATGCTGACTGTAGAAAGATAGCAAAACAAAGTCGCCGTTGTATGTTTTGCTCTCTGACTTTTCCCTCGCCTATTTTGGGTGGCTTGAATTGGAGTTACGCCTCGTTGTCAGTCATCAAAATGCGGGAACTTCGAATTTATTTTTCTACTAGTTCGAATGAAAAAATTCAAAATTGATTGGTATATCTGTATGTACAATTAACTGGCCGAACATATTTGCTTTTGTAAGTTTGTTATGAAGTTTTATCCCATAAATGGCCGTTTATTTGAACAATAAAGGCCTTGGATAAATTTTTGTTTTATTCACCTAGTAGGGTGATAAATTTTCCCCATAGGTTTAACACTGAAAGAATTTATTCTCCTAGTAGCGACGGACTTGTTGACCTCTGGTCTTTACCACATTTGTGTAGCATAATTAATAGTTCGATTGTTGATTTCTTTAAAAATTTTTGAAAGTGTTACACAATGCCAGTAGAAAACACCACCCACTGCTCACATAAAAAAGTATTTTTGCAAGTTTAGCTCAAGTTTGTAGGGGGGATTATTTTTAGACAGAAATGTATTACTGCGCCTTGTTTATTTTTGCCAATTTTGCTGGTCGATCGAATTGGACCAATGTGCTCCTCACTTCTCGTTGTGATTGGTAGGGAATTATAGAACGATTTTGTCACGACTGCCCTGTCGAAGATTTATGGGATAAACAACATGAACGTATAGTGTTTTCAACGAAAAAGTTTATTGTACTCGCAGAATTAAGAATGAAACTGACTCGCCAGAGAATCGTCGGTTTCATTCTTAATCCTCCCCGTAGAATTTTTTTTTTTTACTAGAAAACACTATACGTTTATTCTATATTAACCAAATGTCTGTTCAGACTGCATGAAGATGGGTACTGTCAGAAAAAAAACACTCATCGTTTTAGAGTTTAGTACGTTTAAGTACCCAATTGACCCATTAAGGAAGAGGAAGGACCAAATGTTGTGTATAGTGATGGGCAGCAATGTAAGTGGAACAACTTTGCTTTGTTGTTATATGTTATTCTGAAAAGTTTAACCTAGACCGCCTTTGCAGCTTAAAGGGTAGTATTGCCAAAAATGGTGATTTGAAATTTGACAAGATTGTCAAGTTTTTCGTATCAGTTCAGAGAGGAAAATCTGAATACACCTTGTATACCTGCTTGCGCCATTACCTGACAAGTTATAAGTTAAGTTTTTGTAATTTATTTTGTAAAGTTTAACCCAATGACTGCACTGCTTGCATGAAGATCGTTACTCTCAACAAAACGCTAGTTTTGAGAATTTGGGAAATTTTAGTGTAGAGTTTCTCAGACGAAAAACGGGAAAGGACCAAATGTTGTTTAGAGCTTTATGCAGCAATCTAAGTAAAAGTAAAAAAAATTGCAATACATGTTATTATTAAAAGTTTAACCCTGACAACCATGGGAGCTTGCATAGTGGTGCTGTCAAAAACGGTAACATTTTGCAAAACATGACCGGTTTGGCTAATGTTTCCCATGAGTTCCGAATGGAAATTCTGAAACCACTTTGTATATCCGATTGCATAATTACGTGGCGAGAATATTTGCTTTTGTAAGTTATGTTGTAAAGTTGAATCCAGTGCCTGTATTGGCTGCATGGAGATCGGCATTGTCGGCAAAATGCTCATTTTTGAAAAGTTTGGCAATTTTAAGTACAGACTTTCTTCGATGAGAAATGGGAAAATATCAAATGTAGTAGCTTTATGCAGCATTGTAATTGGAACAACTTTGCTGTTGTATGTTATTATTAAATGTTTAACCCTGAGCCATCATGGTGGTTTCAATGGTTATGTATTGCAAACCTTTTCATGTTTGGTTAGGTTAACGTGGCCGTTCCGAATAGAAATTCACGAAACAATTTGCACATCTGGTTGTATCATCCTCTGTCAAGAATGTTTACTGATGTACGTTATCTTGTAAAGTAAACGCAATACATGCTCTGGCTGCATGAAGAATGAAGACTTGTACTGACTAAACAATTTTCTTTAATTTAGAAACGTATAGGTCTAAATGCTTTTTGGAGCTGGAGTCCACAATTCGGGTGAAACATCTTTGTTTTTATATGTTATCATTCATATTTATGCGTTATATATATGGACTCCAAAAAAGCTGTATCTTCTATGCACATCAGTTTACTGTGTGTTATTCACGAAGAAGGTATTAAGGTGGAAAGTAGGCGGCTCTAATATTAATGAATGTATATTGAACACTGATCCATGCGAAATGTATACACGGAATAACATGAGTAGCGATTTGAATAAAGTACTCAACATTTCAGAACAAGTGATGGAGCCATCTATTTGTACTTGGAATCCGATGGTACCAACTAGTCAAGTAAGATTATTGATGCTGGATTCACATGAGAGGTGGACAACACTTGTAAGACGGTCGTGGTATCGTAAGAATTGAGAATGGATTCGATTCGGGATTCGATTTGGTTTTGAACCTCTTGCCTGATAAGATTCAAGATTCCCTTCGAGTGAAAAACTGTGAATCGCCGGGCCCTATATTTTAATTTATATTGTCCGATAACTAGACTTCTATTCCATATGAGCCATTGAAGACGCATCCGTCTGTTTTAACCTATAACGCAACTATGTAAACTCCTAAACGACTGGTATTGACAATACCTTTTTTCTATTAACCCTTTACCCAACGTAACGGCTAAGACCGGCCAGCGCTATTCTCAAAATAGCTAATTAATTTTCATTATTTTTGTCTCGAAAACATAGGTTATGAGCCCTAATTGGGACGAGCTCGTCCCAATGAGGGGTCATAACCTATGTTTTTGAGACAAAAATGAAAAAAAATTAGATATTCAATAAATTTTGTTTGCAAGTGGCATCTGCTGTCCAATGTTAAGTAGAGGGTTAACGCATTTAGGCAGCTGAGACACCACTGCTAGGTCAAAGTACGTTACCTTATTGCGAGGGAGCACAAAATTAATAATTTGAGGACACTTTCTGAAGCCATGAGAAGAATGAAACGAACTTTGATGAATGAAGGCTGTTTAGCATTGTTTTCGCCGCGACAGTCATTTGCCCAGTGCTACAAGTAGGTACAGAGATATCACATACAGGAATGGACACCATAGCACAATGCTATTCTCAACATAACGCACGTTGTAAGAAATGTAAGCCAAATGTGATATGTTTTATCCTTTTGTTCCACTATTTTTGCTCTCTACGGACCAAGACGGCGACATGCTGATCTATCAGTCAGGATTAGCTTTCTTGGTGTTCTTGAAACGGAAATATGACTTAAAAAGTTAAGAGTTACCTTTCCTGATGTTCTTGAAATATTAATATCACTGATGAATATTGGTGATTATGCACTTGGAACAGATGTCCTTTCTCATGAGATTGTGGGAGTGGGGAAGGAGGGGCGGGTGGGATCATTATGCAAACAAGTTACAGCATTGTTTAACCCATCCAATACCGGATTCCCGAATGAGATTGCCGCATAATGTTCAAATATGTCCCGACAGTTTTAAAATTACAAATAAATGAACTTTCCTGCCGTTCTGAATCGTTTTTTTTTCACTTCAACCCCATTTTCCCAAAATATGCACACTATGCTAGCGATTCAAATTGTAATTGCGGTGCACGATTTGCAGAAAATTTCAATGAAATTTCGCTTTTTTGTAAAAATAGTCCGTTACCGATTTTCGTTTCGCACAGGTGTGAGGAACAGATTTTCATTTTTCACATGGTTTAGTGTTGCTGTCGATGGGGAGCTCGCGGAACAGGCGTGTAATAAAGTGTGTCTCCCAACTTTCTATCGTCTTGAAATAACTGCTTAACTTATTCTAGGTGGGTAGTATTCACAGCTATTGGGTGAATATTTTATAAACAACAGGCCGGAAATTTCTTAGAAGAGTGGACACTTGGTGGCATGTAATGTCAACAGGTATACAAATGGCACAAGCACAACATTTATGGATTTCTTGTATTGTTTGCATGAGGAAGATTTCATAAATGCAAAAATGTGCTCTGATTAACCCCCTTCACTCTGATGTCAAAATATCAAAATTTCAGGAAGCTGTTTTTTCCCATAATGCATCTAGAAATTTAACCAATTCAATCTCGTTTGACAGACGAGATTGAATTGATTAAATTTCTAGTTGCACTATGGGAATTTTTTTCTGCCTGAAATTTGGATATTCTGACATCAGTGTGCAGGGGGTTAATCTGCAGCAATAATTTTTTTATCGACAAAATAAACAGAGGATATGGAATGAGTGTTTTTCTCATATAATATTTATGAAACGTGTCTGAGAATATTCCGTTTTGGCGAGCCTCTGGCGAGCCCAAACAGAAAATTCGGACGAGTTTCATAAATATTATATGAGAAAAACACTCATTTCATATTCTATGTATCATATGACACACACACGCACAAATTAGCCACTTAGTATGACCCTTTTAACCCATCACCTAACTTGAGTTGCAGACGGCACTTGGAAAAAACACTCTCGTATAACTAAAAATTTTCATTTTTTGCTTCCAAAACATAGGTTATGACCCCTCATTGGAACGAGCTCGTTCCAATGAGGGGTCATAACCTATGTTTTGGAAGCAAAAAGTGAAAATATATAAAAAATGAATGGCGTTTTTCTTGCAGGTAAAAGATTAATACAATATAACCCACCCAAAATAGGACAGATAACGTAAATTCTCCCTACTGAAATTATGCAAATATGACCCAGTTGTATTTTGTTTAACCAATCAAATTGTCCAGTTTTGAAATTTCCCAATAAAATTGGCGGGAGGCTTTATTTATCACTGATTAATATGAAAACAAAATATCAAATGTTTTAAAGTGAACAAAACGGACGAGTCATATGATAGATAGAGGATATATAGTGTTTTTGAGTGGATACCGAAAATTATTACACATCCATTGAACTTTAAACCCTTGTATTCAACGGAATCGCCGCTATGACATAAATGATTCTGTATTCAACGGGTGATATACAAGCCGGAACTTTTTACTGCACGGTTTAGTTACGCTTCGAAAAGTTTCCAAATTTCGTTATACAATCATCGACCGCCTGTCGCATAGTGTGAAAATGAAAACGTCCAAAGCAAAATAAAGTCGGTTCACAAAAAATTAGCCAAAAATGAGATAATATTTTTAAAAAAACCCAATCATTTCCAATCAGAACATAAACCCTGTCCCGTTGCCGTCTCATTTTGTGGATCCCACTATATCCAGATTGGTCAACTTTATTTCGGTAATTCTTCGTACACCTTGACATATTTCGAACTTCTTTTAAAAACGTTTCTCCCAGCTGTTTTGCAAATCTGCACATATTTGTACTTATATTTTAACTAACAGTAATAGCCACCAAATGGTTAGCTGTGGCTATTACTGTTAGTAAACAGCGATAGGAATTTCAACAAACACTGGTACCGAAAAGGTTGTTTTGATTTTTTTATCGATCCATATGATCAGTACAGCGTCAGTCAAACCAAACTCTTCACCTTTGGGTTTAATTATCGGAATTAAAATTTGTTTATTTAAATGCATTTTAATGCATGGGTTGTGTAATAAACACAGAACGCGATAATAATAACTCTTTGGCCAGCCGCTGATTCGTCGCGGTCCTCATAAGAGAAGGCCATCATTCCCCCTGCACCCCACCCCCTCTTCCCCTCCTCTCCTCCCAGCATTCAGATATAAACTGCTTAATAGTGTCCCTCACTTCCTCTTTTTCAATTTCTTCAATAAGCATTCCTACCCTCTCCCTCGTGTCCCCCTTCAGCCATCTATCCTTTGTTTCTTCACCCCACTTCTGCATTATTCTTCCAGTAAATTTTATTCTATGAGGTATATACTGTGGGCATTCCAAGAGAAAATGTTCCAGGGTCTCCACTACTCCAGAGTGGCACATTTGGCATCCCTTTTCCCCATCTCTCCCAATTTTTCCCCGAAGCTCCAGTGATCTTGATCTCAGTTTGAACAGCAGTGACCCTCCAAAGGTGCCATCTAGGTACTTCTCAAAAGCTGGCTTTTCTTTATATTGTAACCCCTGCAGTGATCTTTTCACGCTAACCCCTGCTCGCCAGTTTCGATTGCAGTCTTCCATGACTCTCTCTTTGACAAACCTTTTGCCTTCTTTCATTCCTACTTCTATGTTTGTGACCTCTATAGAGTAATTGTCCATTAGTTCCCTCACATGTTTTGACCACCCCGTTTCTATATTAGAATTCCAAATGGTATCGAGCATCAATTTACACCACCGGTTGTCAGGCAGGTTTCTCAAGTAGTTAAAGTAACACAGTTTTCCCAAATCTACCCTGTCCTTGATTTTCATCCACCCAAGCTCCCCCCTCACTGCTTCCAAAGCTGCAGCATTACTCGACCCTGTTATCCATCTGCCGGCATCATTCTGAGTACTTTCCAACTTCTTAATAACGGTTTGGTTTAATGGAATCACGTCCGTGCCATACGTTATACTTGGTAAACCCACCCTCTCCCACAGTGTTTTCCCCACAAAGACCTTATTGAAACTATTTTTCCCTAAAAGTTTTAGTTGGTTCAGAATTCTTTTCCCCTTCAGAATCAGTTTGGCTGAGTAATTTCTGTACACCCCTCTTCCCGTTATATTTATGCTTACCCCTAGATACTCATACTCTCCCGTTTCTCCTACAGTGATTTGTTTGCTTTCCCCTTCGGGGATTGAGAACTCCCCCACTCTCCATCTCTTCGTCATATCTACCTTGCGTCCAACGGGTATTACCTTGCTTTTATTTTCATTTAGTTCGAGCCGCCAAGTGTTCCCATATCTACCAACAATTTCCAGCAGTTTCTCTAGCCCCTGTTCAGTTCTAGACATTAACACCATGTCGTCCGCAAAGAATAAGCCTGGTATCTTTATGTCTCCAACATTTACCCCCTCCGCACTCTGAAATAGTTCGTCCCCTAAATCTTTAACATACAATGCAAACAAAATCGGTGAAAAGATACACCCCTGCTTGAGGCCTATATCCATAGGGACTCGTTTTGTAGTGATACTCCCTAGACTGAGTTGGCTTTGCACATCTGTATACAGTGCTTTCATGATTCCCACAAAGTCACCCCCCAGTCCGATGCCCTCGAGCTTTCGCCACATACCTTTCCTCCACACTCGGTCGTACGCTTTTTTCACATCTAGAAATGCCAGAAACATCTTTTTCTTTTCAGCCTTTGTTGATTCTATCAGTTGGGTGAGTGTAAATAGGTGATCAGTGACTCTTCGTCCTTTCCTGAAACCATTTTGAATTTCTCCTAAAAAACCTTTCTCTTCTATAACTTCCTCTAGTCTACCGTATATGACCTTACAGAATACTTTTCCGATGTTACTACTAACTGATATCCCCCTATAGTTATCTAGAACTTCCTTATCCCCCTTTTTGTGTATGAACGACACCTTACTTTCCCTCCACTCTCTGGGGACCTCTTGCTTTCGCAGAGCCAGGTTGAAAAGGTTTGTCAGGACTTCAATAAGTGCCTCCCCTCCATTTTTGAGGAATTCGTTCGGAATTTCATCAGTCCCTCCCGCTTTACCATTTTTTAATTTCGAGACCACGTTCCGCACTTCTTCTGCCGTTATTTCGCTACATACACGATTGGATAGGTTCTCCTCCACCAGTGTATTTCTTTTTGGTGGGGACCCACTGCCCCATCGCCTATCGTTTATCTTTTCCCAGTGCTTGACTAACTCTGAAGCGATACGGCCTTTATCTTCTGTACTTTCCCCATCCACTTTGATACTCTGCACACTACTTTTCCCCCGTTTATTTACCCAGTTCCAAAATACGTTTGAGCTCGAACCCCCCGTTTTCTTTATTGTTCTGGCAAGACTGCAATTGCGCTCCTTCCTATTATTATCCTTTATCTCATTCACCTTTTTCCGTGCCAGTTCATATTCTCCTTTCATTAGTCTCGTGTCATTGTTATCCACCCCTTTAAGCTTCCTACTTCTTCTGTAAGCAGCGCATTTTACCTTCCTTTCTTTTCTTTTGTGTGTTTGAATTGGTGTGTGTTTTACATAACTCATTGGAATGGAGTAATCATATTTCGCGAGAGCCGTAAATATGACTACGCCATTTCAACTCATTATGTAAAACACCCACCGATTCAAACACACATCGCGTTCTGTCTATTTATCTCATTAGTGACAGAGACAAATGTTTATTTCTCGCGAGCGTTTATCCACTCAAAAACATTGGATTTTATTTTTAGTATACGCTATTTATAAGAATCTCATTCCTATCGATAAATCCACTCATTTCAAACTTGAATTGATGCATGAAAGTAAACAGCTGATGCGCATTGCTGCGCGAAAGTGATTGGATCGATACTCGGAACAGGAAGCGTGTTGCGATCTGATTCAGCTGCGCTTCAAAGTGAAGTTGTATAAAGCACCTATTCCGTCCTCCATTGTCCCCCAAACCTCAGAAAAGTACATGTACCCAATGCATTATCATTTTAAAGTTATTACACGTCGCAGTCTGGAAACAACCTTCAACAGTACTCTGACTTCGGGCTTTTAGTATCTCAGATACGTTTTATCTTCACAAGCGGGGCAAACTGAGAGAAAGGGGAAAAACATTAGCTGGGAGATTGTAGATCTATCTTTTACGATTTCTATTGTATGACCACAATTGTTCTTTGATAATGCACTTGTTCAGTTGGGGGGTGTTTTGACGTCCGTGCTCACTGTAGAATTATAAGGATCAAATAGGCCTTTATCTAAATGATCGCTCTTCGTTTTTACGACTGGTGTTGGCGCAAGCTGGAATATTATTTGACATTGAGACTTGTCGTATAACATGCTTTGGTTCTAAATTAATTTGAATCTCAACACCAATATTCTTCTTGTTACAATTTTACAGAAATAGAGTTAAGCGCTCTCCAGTATTATAAAAAAAGAAAAACCTGGTGGAAATCGTGTACGAACAAACATTTTTGTCCTGTACAAATTCCAAAGCACAAACGCAGTCTGCAGTAAGGACGAACAGCATATAACATACACAGAAGTTCCGGTAACGCGACTATGGGGAGGGGGGGGGGGGGCGAATATGGTGTGTGACCCAATCCCAGGCCTGACATTTTCAGGAGATCGGTTTATTCGCTCGCCTACTGCTCACTTTAAAACAATTAAGGAGGGCGAAAACTAGCCCTCCTGTCCTTATAAAATAATGATTACCATAACATCCTATCCCCAATGTTTACATCTTTTCTCTGCTATGTAAGTGGTCTCTGTAAGACGGCCAACCTGCCCCTCCCTCCCACACAAACCTCCGGGCCTTGCCGAGGCCCGGAGGTGTTGGAGGGGCCGTGTAGCCGTCTCGCAGAGACTACCTTGTTAGTAGCACCAAATAAAATGTACGAAGCCCACTTGGCAAAATCCATTAATAGTAAAACTTAATTTTGCCACCTTTATCTTTTCTAGGCTTCAGGAGAGCTAATCGCCCACTTAGACCATGCGAGGGGGCATTTTTAGCTATTCAGCGTCTTTTAAGAATACCAGGCCTGCATCCCCTAATAAATTTCAAGTCGGGATATTTTCGTCTCAATTGGAGTCGTAGCTATCAGTTCGTCCTTGCTAGTGATCACGTGCTTTCTTAGGAGAATAGATTTGCTGCTTGTATTTTATCAGTTACACACAGTCTGTTCATGCCAACGAAGGTCTGTCGCAGGCATGTTAACCGGTACCTGTACCCGTTCTGGTACCGCCGGCTCCCTCATGCTCAAACCGGTACTTTTGTCCATCTTGTACCGGGACAAAATTATTTTATGGGGAAATTCCCAATTGAACGAGGGTAAACAGGCGCATAATCGTGTATGGCACACTAGCATGTCACACTTTTAAATTATTTGTGAATGAACAAATCAAAACGCTCTACAGGTGCATGTTCTGTTTGCACCACGACCTCGATGGAGCCGACCATTCTGACTTTTCAGACGCCATATCAAAGACAACGAAAGAGCCGTCATTAGCTAATTCAAAGAAATTATTCTGCGGTGACATCAAAGTGATCATAAAGCACGATCTTCGTGCTTTATGATTACTTTGATGTCGCCGCAGAATAATTGGCACGGTGCCATGTTTGTCTTGTGATCTTCGGACTGGAGCGGTTTGAATGCAAATTTCTCCCATCTGATTGCAATATGCCATCCAATTGTTCATTTGTCCCGGTACCGGTACCGGTTTCGGCGGGACAGGCTCTGTCCCGTCCCAGTGTCGATTATGTTGATACCGGCGGTACTTTGACAGGCCCGGACTCTCGCCAATTCGATTCCAGCATGACCAATTTTGAAACCGCTACGAGTAAATTAAAAAGAAGTTAGGAAGCCCATGCATTACGACTACAACAAGTATTTATCCACAAACACATTTCTCAAGTTTCTGAACTATAATCCCGACTAGCAAATATTCCGTCTGCGTCATCAAGACATTCCTTCAACATTCCTGACTGCATGTAATTGTTGAGAAAACACCTATGACCTCAGTAGAAAATAAAGCGATGTTTCCTTTTGTTACTTTTATTAAACGAAAACAAGAGACAGCTCTCAGAGCTGTCTGTTGTTTTCGTTTATTAAAAGTTACAAAAGGAAACTTTGCTGTTGGTAGCAAGTCAGTTAGTAGCAACTAAGTAACTGTCCCCTTCGGCTTATCTCCCCTCAAATTATTAGACCGCCGAAGAAGGTCCATTTAAGAAGTATGTAATTGTTAAGAAAACACTTATGGCATCAGTAGAAAATAAAGCGATGTTTCAAAACAAGAAACAGCTCGCAGAGCAGCCTGTTGTTTTTATTTATTAAAAGTTATTAAAAGTTATAAAAGGAAACTTGGCTGTTTGTGGCAAGCCAGTTAGATGCAACCAAGTATCTACCCACTTCGGCTTTTTGTTTGCCGAATGTGTCTTCAAAGTACTTTATCCAAGGTAACTTTTTTATAAAAAAAAAAAAAACATCCATAGAAATATCCACAAAAAATATATATACACCACTCAAAGTTTCACCAACACAATGTTAGCTTTATCAGGAGTGAAATGACACACAATCAGATTGAAATAATTTAATCATTTGCCCCGCCTCTGCGTTTGATTGGTTGAAAGCATACAGCGTGAAAGTCGACAAAATCGTATAAACCAAATAACGTCATGATTTGGAATGTCAACACGTTCGCGCATGCATCCGATCCAACATTGAAGACTCTGGAAGCCCCGCCCACTCAATCCAATTGTCACCGTGAGGGCGTGACGGCAGACTGATAGATGGATAACAAACTTGTAAACAAAGATCAATGATCGATTTTTCATCGCCTCCAGTCAGCGAGAATATTATGATAATTTCTCGGGAACAATTGAATTTAATAAAATATACCGAAGTGGGAGACGAATAAAAGATGATACACCCAAACATGATTTTGGGGGAACTTTAAAAATATGCTTTTAATGATATTGTTACGTGACTTGCTAAATATCTGTCGTAGACCTGCGATCCAAAATCAAAACAACAAACAATTTAACAATGATTGACGTGACCTGTTTGTGGCACACTTTCCTGAGTTTGACTGTTGTCTTTTGCGAAAATTAAAAGTTTTTCGTTCACGTACACATAGTTTTTATATTTTAATATTACAGCCGGATTAAATTATAAGAAATAACTGTTGCTTTCCTTCGGTTTATGCGATATAAACCGAAATTTTCAGCACAAGCTTAATCATAACTCGCTACACGAGTTATGAAGCTTGTGCTGACAATTTTCGGTTTATATCGCATAAACCGAAGGAAAACAACAGTTATTTCTTAAATATATATAACAGGGTTTAATTAAAGAAACAGTCAAGCACAAAAGATTAAAAGAGGTCATAATGAACAGTTCTCATAAAGTGCTCATACCTACTTAACACTGAGCTGTTAACAGCCAGTTGGGTCATATTCATTAAGACCATTAGGCCAAACACAATTAAGTTTATGAATCCAGATAGATTCTGCAATGTCAAGCTTCTTTCTATCTTGAGTTGGGATTCTTTGTAACAAGTAACATTTAAACTGATGCTCAGGTTGGTTGAAATGGGGTGCTACATTATTTATTCCCAATATTCACGAAAACAGCGTAGATACCCTCTCTTTATTCATACACTACTCTTCTATAAGAAAATGTCTAACGTTTGTGAAACGATGCGTATGTCAATGATACAACTTTGCTAACATTTCGAAATTTCAATTTTTATATGAAATTCTCACATCCTTTTTGTTGAATTTACTGTTTTAGACAATTAAGAGGAGCTAACTTTCCTGTAAATCTTTCGCAGTGATGGAAATTATCAGGAGTGCGCCTGCCTTGATGATATTATTGGAGCAGAATAGGTAGAATAAGTTTATGTTCTCATTAATAGAACGTATTATTGGAATCGAAGATGATTCGTATTTATATGAAATGCATAAGTAGAGTTTGAAGTACTTGACACATTCATGTTTGAACTCATTGAACTCGCAAGGCCGAATTTTCGATTCAAGGCATACTTTCGTCCCATTTTTGTCTTATTATACGAGGTCTATACACTGGACATTGATGATAAAATAACAACTGCAGTCTGCAGCCGGACGGCTGCAGACAACAGTTATTATTTTATCCTCCCTGTATATTTATATTGGAATGACCCACCCCACTGAAAGTGTACACAAAGGCGATACCATTCCAGGACACGAGTGTTCAATGTGTTAAGAAAGTCTGGTGGGGGTGGGAGTTGTTGATATAAAAAAGAACATCAAAACGGGATACCTCAAACCACGCGTGGCGCGACTACAGCCATTACCATAGCATACTAGAATAAACTAGGACAGTATGGCGTTATTAGATCTCATTGCTCCGGATCACTGGGTACGGGCGTTGAGAATTCACTTTTCAATGCCACCAATTGGCTTAGATTTATCCTGCTATACCAGTACTTTCAAATGGGCCCTGGTAGGTTTCAGCAACAGGACTTGCATTTGCAACCCTCAAAACGCACGTTTCCCAATCTAAACCTCCTACTGGGACATTAGCCCTATTAATACAATAATTAAACACTTATTCCATGAACGAATATTCATCAGTTGATCAGATAAAATCGTGCAATACATTTTCAAACAATACCGACTGCGAAGGAAAAATCGTCCCATGTTCCTCTCTTAAATTACACAGATACTTTTAAATGCATCATCTGGTTATCCTTTAAGAATAGAGTCATTTCCTATAATCCGTACCCTAACTTTTGTATGACTGGTTTGTCAAATGGCACATTAACATAGAATGGGCTCCTTAACATTTTTTTTTCTCAAAAAGCACAGATAACTCCAACAGAGCATGATATTCAAAACAAAAAGCACAGATAAATCCAATAGAGCATGATATTCAAAAATGGCCGAGGCTCAAATCAATTTTGGTGAACAGGGTTCAAAAATTTCATGTCAAAGCGTGACAAAGCTGAGAGTCTTCTTTTCGCACAGTGTAAAAATTTAACATTTTAGCTAACGCAACGTTCATAGCTGACCGCCGCTGTTCGAAAAAAAATCGCCATCCAAATTTTATTATTACTTTCAATTTTTCCCTCATAGAACAACATATGGCCCTCATTGGAACCAAATTTTACTGTTGGCGTGACAGTAACATTTCTTGAGCATTGCCAAGTTTCTTTGTTACCGACGCAAAACTTTTTGAGTTGCAACGCATATAACACAAAAAAGGAAAAATACACATGTCACGCGTACAGCTATTACCGTCTGAAGTGGTGATTATTCTGAAGCATTGCCAAGTGTATTTTAGATTGACACAAAACCCTTTGAACCCGAGAGGCCGCTTTTTTCGGCACATGAACATAAAACGGCATAATTGCATTACGTAGGATAGTTGCAAAGTGAATGTGTAGGGTTGACCAATCAATATGTTCAACGTGCAGCCTTTGGGCTGCACGTTGGAAATATTAATTGGGCTACCGAAAATAACAAACCGATAGCTTCGAATGGGACCAGACCTCGTCATTTTCTGTTCTAATATTATTGAATGGGTTCTGAATATTGAATTGAATTCTTTCACTATTCTATACGATATGTATACTCGGAATACCTCTGACAGCCGTATGAATAAATCGCTCAATATTCCAGAATCAAGTGTTAGATTACTTGTACTTGTAGGTTCGATGATACCAAGACTTAAATAATTGTATATTGATGCAGGCGGGGTACACGTGGGGGACAGACAACACAAGTAAGACAGTGAGGATATCTAGTGTATTTGAGTGGATACCGAAAATTATCTCGTGAGTGACAGAGACAAATGTTTATTTTTCGCGAGGGCTTGCGCGAGCGAAAATAGCCATTTCTGTCCGTCACAAGTGAGATAATTTTCGGTATCCACTCAAAAACACTAGATTTTGTTTTTATTATACGCTTTTATAAGAATCTGAAAATTCCACTCGCTCCAATCTTGAATTGATGCATGGAAGTAAACAGCACATTGAATCATTGAAACAAGGAAGTGTTTTGATTGCTACTCGGAACAGATTGCGTCTTGCAATCTAATTCGGCTGGCGGGTTTCTAGTCCAAACATGGCCTGAAAATCCGTAATATAAGTTTTTGGTTTGGTACGTCATTTGAAAGGACGTACCAAACCAAAAACTTATATTACGGACTTTCAGGCCATGTTTGGACAAGCGGATTTCGTGCATCAATTCCAGCAGGTGAATACGTGTTGAATTATTGCTGGAAATGATCGGTATCCACTCAACAACACTAGAGGAACTTTTCATTATACGTTTTTAGAACAAACTGATCATTTTCAGTAATAATTTGACTCGCATTCACCTTGGAGTAATGCTTTGAAAGCCGCCATTTTGATTGATAACGTGAAAGTGAAAATTTCTTTTTATTCACAGTGGGAGATGCGATTTCTAACTTTCCGCAATTTTTTTCGATAATCCATCTTTTAGCGTATAATAAAGCCATAGTATCGTACAACTGAGATGTGGATTCGACTTTAGATTCGGTTCAGTTTCTAACCTTTTGTCTGGTTCGATTCTAAATACAATTAGAACCAAATTTTTTTTTTGCTTCGCCGAGCCCTATTATATCAATGAAGAAACAAGCCGTTTAGTCCATATTTCTTCCTCTATCACAAATCTCAAATTGAGTACCACAGACTGAAACTGAACTGACACCAATGATTACTTATTCATTTATTTATTGGTGTTTAAGGTCACATATCTCAGCACAATGGCTAATCATGACATGACAGTTTTACGGGTGGAGGAGGCCTGAGCACCCGGAGAGAACCACCGAGCAACGGCGAGCAACTGTCAGGTCCCCAACATACCAACTCTACACAAGTAGGAATATCATTGGTTGAAGACAGGTGCACCATCGACGTGCAGTACGCCTTGGTACACAAGGCCACCGTGCCCCCACGTGGGCAATGGGGGTGAAGTGTCTTGCCCAAGGACACAATGCGGTTGTCGCAGGTGGGATTCGAACCGAGGACCTCTCGGCTTGCAGCCCACACCTCTACGTACTGAGCCACCGCGCCCCAACACGATTGATCACTTATTCAACAATCATTTATAAAATCAAACGCGCCTCTCCGTGATTGTGGCGACCAGAAAACAACCGTTCAATACCTGTTAATAGTCCCCAATGCACCATATGAAGCATTACGTTTGATCTCTTTCCATATACGATAAACACGGGGGCACTCCTGTATGGAAATTCCCCTACATCGTAGAAGTCAACGAGTCCATATTTAACCTTTACACCACGTTACGTTCAAAACTGGAAATCGCTATTCTCAAAAATCGCCAATTAAATTTCATTATTTTTTTCATTTTTTTTGTCTCAAAAACATAGATTATGACCCCCTCATTGGAACGAGTTCGACGAGCTCGTTCCAATGAGGTGTCATAACCTATGTTTTTGGAATGGACAAATGTTTACAGGTGTCGTCTGCTTTTCATGTAAGGTAAAGGGTTAAATGTGCGCACTCCAAAACTAAAGAAAGGAGACTATTTTATGCCTTGGTAAAAACACTATTCAGCTTACAATTAACTTGGCTGATATCTATATCCCCGAATGTCTTCTGTATACTAGTCACGCAGGCCTTGGCGGCGTAAGCTGACACACCAGATCCAACAGTTTAATTCTGTTAAAAAATCGACGCTATTAATGGCTGGAACTAGCCCAGCCTTTAAGTAGTCCATCGTCTATGCGTGTGTAATATCGTGATACGACCTGAACTTTTAAAGTAGATGAATTCGTACGGTAGACCAATCAACATATTCCAGCGTGCAGCCTCAAGTCTGCACGTTGAAATATTAGTATGCTATATGTTACAATATTGAACACGACGAAAAGTGACAGTATATATAGAGAACATGAAGAATATGACATATACTAACAAAATTCCGTATTATTATGTAATGGGGGATCTGACAGAAAGCTGGGATCTTATGTTAGTCATCTCCCGAGGTCATTCATAAATTTACCCAAAAAGGTGGTATAATATAGCAGATGGACTCATACATCGCCACCTGGAACCCATGGCCTGAGGTCGGTCGCCAGCTTAATCATCAGCCACGTGCCAAGCCGGGGCACCGCATCCATGCACGCAGCGAGAGCTGTCTATAGGCCCTGAGAATGTAGACCTGGGAGCAAATACCCGAGAGATCATTCAGATTTGACTTGTCATCATCGTTGTCGACACTAGCAGGTAACCTCGAGTGCAAGGACACGGCACCCCGGCCAGGGACAAAACCGGTGAGAGAGTTGGTGCTAATTCTAGTGGAAGAAAGGTAAGCACGGAGAGTCAAACTACCAGGCGGCGACACATGATATTGTTTAAACTTTGCTTGTGGATGAAGGAAAAGGTGAAAAGAAAGTACAAAGAAAAGGAGCAATAGAAAACAGGCGATACCAGCTTGAAAGCGCAATACATTGCCTTCGCATTCAAGACACTCGCAAGTAGGCAGCGGAAGCACCGTTAGTGAGAAGTGATTCGGAAGCAGCCTTGATGGTGATCCGTGCGAAGAAAACGGGAAGGAAAGCAGGATTATAGGATTGGCGGTAAATTCGGCATATAGTAGTAGTCGTACGTGGTGGTTTGATCCTTAGCAGTCTAGAAACATCCACTTGACAAAATGAAGTCATGCACCACTTCAAAAACAAAATGGCAGAAAGTTGATAGTACTATTACTGACATTTGAGTACATTGGACAGTGTAGGAAAAAATGCTCTGGTGTCTCGCACATCCCGCACTGACAGAATGGGGTAGGTGACAGATGATTGTCATATAAATGAGAGTTAAGGTTACTACAATGCAATCGTAACCTGCAGTGATATATTTGGGCTGCGCGTGATTTCGCGCTACCATAAAACACAGGTGTTCGCTGATTTTCAGCATTTAGGAAAGTCTTGAAATTGATCAGTGATGAGTTCTCGAGGACAGATGAAGGCAGTTTATTCCATTGATCAGTGACACTCTGGATAAAAGACGACTGATACAACTGAGTCCGACAAAAAGGAACTCTGTGGTTATGACATGACCGGAGATTAAGCGATAGATTTGATGTTGAGACGATTGGGGGCAATATATAAGGGCGACATGCGGTGATACATTTTGAAATACTGCAACAGCTTATGTTTGCGGAGTCTGTCTTGTAGAGAGTTCAAACGTGTTTCGGAATAAAGCAGAGACTTGCTACAACTGACAGTTGCCCCGGTAACGATCCTAGCGGCTGCGAACTGGATTTTCTCCAGCTCGGCGACTTGAGCTGCTGAACAATTATCCCAGACAGCATCAGCGTATTCTAGTAGAGGCCTAACGAAGGCAAAGTATGTTTTTTCAAGGACGCTGCGATCGAGATTAAATTTCTGCTTCCTCAGTTGGTCTAAGCGAGACCAGGCTTTAGAGCAGATATGATCAATGTGGTCGTTCCATGAACATGTGCCATTTAATATAACTCCTAAATGTTTATGATTACTGACTTCGGATATCCGCGAATCACCTAAGAATAGAGGTGGATGGGCAGTAGGGTTGCATTTACGTGATATGAGCATACTCTCAGTTTTACTGAGATTAAACTCATCCAACCAGGTCTTAGCCCAACGTTCTATTGTGGCAAGGTCATGGTTGATTAATCTCGAGGCTTGCTCTGGATTATCTACAATTAGATACAGGGAAGTATCATCTAAAAATAGGCGTATGCCACTGAGTAAGTTTTCGGTTATATCATTGATATATATAAGGAACAATAAAGGTCCAAGTATCGAACCTTGTGGTACACCAGCATTAATGGTTCTCCAAGTAGATGCGTTCGACCCTAGCACAACTCGTTGCGACCTATCCGATAGGTACGATTTTTAGAACAAAAAATGTTCACCCGAGACACCAATTTTCATCAGCTTATGGATAAGACCAACATGCCAAATCTTGTCGAAAGCCTTACTGACATCACCACCCTACCGTCTTAGCCTTCATCAAGAGCTCGACAGAATTTATCGTATATGTCAGTCAGCTGGAGGACAGCTGGAGGACAGTTGAACCACCAGGTGTAAAATCTGATTGGAATTGAGTAAGGACATTGTTGTCAATCAGAAATTGCCACAAGCGTTTGAAAACACGTTTTTCAAATATTTTACCTACACAACTAATCAATGATAGCGGGCGATAATTAGCAACTGAATTTGAGGGCTGTTTTCTCAAAATTGGGGAGACATTTGCTTGTTTCCAGGGTGAGGGAAAGTAAGAGTTGTTCAAGAACACATTAAATAAGATTAGAAGAGGCTGACACAGGGAGGATTTACATTCCTTGAGAAGGCGTGGACTTACAAGGTCGGGACCAGACGCTTTAGACACCTTTATCGACTTCATTGCTTCATATACTTCACTACATTGGAGAGTGATACTATCAATAACTCGTGAAGCCTGGGGTACTGAATCCCTGATTCAGTACCCCAGGCTTCACGAGTTATTGATAGTATCACTCTCCAATGTTCCAATTGGAGAGTGATACTATCTATAACTCGTGAAGCCTGGGGTACTGAATCAATCAACTCTCCAATTGGATTTTAAGCTTTGGATATTAAGGCTTTCGAATCATCAACTGTTGAAATAGAACAGAAGTAGTCATTGAACACCTCTGCTTTCTCAACACTTGAGGAATATACTTTATTTAAATGGATAGAGTAGGAATACCTACCACTGTATTACTACTGATAAGTATTTTTAGAGTTTCCACCACAAGAAAGAGGGGTTTTTATTGCTCTTTAGTGTGGTCTGAACTTTAGATAGACACGACGCTTTGGCCTTCCTTATTGCCGTAACAACTTCGTTCCGTTTACGTTTATATTTTGCCCGTGCGTTCGGAAGACCGATGCGTTTGGCTATGCGATACGGACGCTTCTTCTGTCTCATTAGTAGTCTAAATTCATTGTGCATCCATTTCGGCTGGCCCGATCGCAACGCAAAGTAATAATTTTGTTCGGAATATATTTAGATGCTGTATCGAGTAATTTGTCGGTGAAATTGGAGACAATAGTATCAAGACATAGGTTATCAAAAAGAGAATTCCAGTCAACGTTAGAGAGGCCTCATTGAGTGCCCCATAATTACCCTGTGAATAGAGCCATATCCTTCTCTTAAAGGAGAGAGGAGATGGTTTTGAAAATTCGACATCAATTGAAACTGGACAGTGATGGCGAGTCATGTCCGGGATAATGGGTTCTAGGACCTCGCAGGCATTCACGTTAACTGTGTCACTCACAGCAAAAAGATCTAGTAGAGTGGCTGGCGACTCAGTAAAACAAGTTGGTTCACCCACAAACTGCCTCAGATTAAAAAGATTGCATATTGCAGTAAAATCGACCTCCGAGGGAACCAACTGGTTGTCATTAAAATCGCTCGTAACAATTAAATCGACAAGTGACATGACATGTGACATGGCTTTTTCGGTGGATGCCGATATGGAATCCCATATATCCTGGGAACTGTTAGGTGGACGGTAAAAGCCCCTAGCAATAAGGACTTACTGTGTTTCGTAAATACTTCAGCCCATACGCACTCCGTATTCAGCACCTCAAGGTCAGGTCGATGTCGAAAAGAGATATTATTTTTAATGTAGATGACAACCCCACCTCCCCTTGTCGGCCTGTCGCAGCGCAATGGTTCGTGAAACCCATGGAGTAAGACATCAGATGTTGGATCGTTGTTGTGCAGCCATGTCTCGGTTAAAGCCAAAATATCATTTGATGAGGATTCACATTGGAGTGTATCTAATTTGGGTTTTAAGCTTTGGATATTAACATGCAAGATCTTCAAAGTATTCTGGTTAGGATTTGAGTTGATAGAGCTCGGTCCGGGATTGGATTCAATGTCACCCGACAACAACAATGAAATTGTGCCCATGTAAAGAAATATCGAAGTGGCAAGGAAAATGGAGATTAGTAATTTCAAGATGGACAAACGTTATGAGACAGGCGCTCGCTTATGAAGATGAGAGTTTGCTTCAGTAGACTCAGTCACACACGTGGGAGCTGATTAAATGACGTTTCTGTGGCAAAGAGCAGCCATGGCAGTGAAGCTTCTATGGAGTCGAACCCCACCAAGGCGCAGGAGTAGGTAAATTAAGACGCAAACTGATTGATCCTTCGACAGTTTCTGCTGTAGGGTACACGCATAAAGTGTAGTATTTAAAGTACCTATCCCAGCACGGTGCAATCCAATATAACACATTATGTAAAATGTTGTGCAAAATGTCGACGATAGCGTAAACGTAGTGCACAGATGTAAGTACTAGTCATGACTGCAGGTAATAGAATAATATTGTCTGGAAAGCAAATTGGATTCAAGCTGGCTTGGAAGAGAATGTTGTAGTGAGAGATAGTTAATGTAGAATGACCAGGCATGAAGATGGAGGAAACATAAAATACTAGGAAAAGGTGAAGGAAAGTAGTATGCACAAGGTAACTGTGTAGCATCTATATGGAAATAGATATATTTTGCTTAATAGAAGTCATAAATTATCAATTTATGGAAGTGGATAATCCGTATTAGAGTATGGAACTAACTAGCTATTGGAGAAGCGTGACAACATCAAGTAATATTATGACAAGCTTAAATTGAAAAGGGGCAGATGAGGCTTAAAAGTTATGCCATGACAGGTTGAAAACTTCTTGAGCTGGAGATAGGAGAGACAGATTCAACCAGGAGATAGAAGAAAAATTATATACTGCAGCGCCAATTGTATGTACACAATATGAAGGTTGTTGGAACCCAACAAGATCCATGATATATATATAGTACATGGAGAGTGTACCATAACAAAGTCCCCCACAGAATGAGGATTCCACCCAAGCAATAATTGCAAATTTATTGCATAACAATCACAAGCAAAGTTCCAGCCAACGGACCTCCGGGATCAACTAGGAGGTACATTGGTTGAAACACTGCTTTTGTTTTTAACCCTTTACCCAACGTAACGGCCAAAACCGGCCAGCGCTATTCTCAAAAATCGCCAATTAATTTTCAAAATATTTTCATTTTTTGTCTCAAAAACATAGGTTATGCCCCCTCGTTGGAACGAGCTCAACGAGCCCGTTCCAACGATGGGTCATAACCTATGTTTTTGAGACAAAAAATGAAAAAAATTAGTTATTCAAGAATTTTTTTGCAAGTGTCGTCTGCTTTTCATGTTAGGTAAAGGGTTAAACATTGTGCAGAATTTGAAAGTGATCCTTTGGGTGATGACCTCATTCCACTGACAACCCAACCCACACTCCACACACCGCATATGGCTGCTGTGTTGCAGACATGTCTAAACCTTATTTATTTACAAACTTTCTGTAATGGTAGACTGAGACGTTTCTTTTCACATTCCAAGCAGGGGATGGGAGAAGAAATGTATACTTGAGCACCAATTTATATGTTCAAAATAATATATATATTATATACTTCGTGGAGAGTTTACAATCACAAAATCAATCCCCACATGTTGGACATTCCACCTGAGCAATAATTGCAAATTTGTTGCAAAGCACTAACAAACTCAAACAAACATCCCGCCAATGGACCTCCGGGTGTAAACTCGGAGACCCACTGGCTGAAACATTGCTTGTGTTTTTGACCATATGTATAGAAATTGAAAGTGATACTTTGGGTGATAACCCCACCCCAAGGGCGACCAAGCCACAACCCACTCACCACGCACTGCGTAGCTAATGTCTTACATATATTTATAGACCTTATAGACCTTATTTATTTATAAACCTTATATATTGGTAGACTGAGGCGTTTCTATCACGTTGTAAACAGAAGGAGAAAAAATATATACTTGAAAATCAATTATGTACGAACCCAACAAAATTCCCAGCAGAAAAGAGATTCCAACCCGAGCACTAAATGTAAATGTATTGCAAAGCATATATTAATATATATCATCACTAAATTATCCGCAGAGTGGATATTCCACCCGAGCAATAAATGTAAATGTATTGCAAAGCATAACAATCACAAGCAAAGTTCCAGCCAGTGGACCGCCGGGTAATACCCGGAGGTCCACTGGCTCAAAAATTGATTCTTTTTTACTTGCCATATGTGCAGAATTTGCATGTGATACTTTAGATGAGACCCCCAACCCATATTAATTGGTGTACCCCTCAAATATCGGATATGAACTCCTCCAATTGATTCCATTGAATTGTCATGGAGTGTACCATCAAGTTTCAAAGGGTTAACCCTTTACCCAACGTAACGGTCAAAACCGGTCAGCGCTATTCTAAAAAATCGCCAATTAATTTTCATGATTTTTTTCATTTTTTGTCTCCAAAACATAGGTTATGACCCCTCATTGGAACGAGCTCATCGAGCTCGTTCCAATGAGGGGTCATAACCTATGTTTTGGAGACAAAAAATGAAAAAAATTAGTTATTCAAGAATTTTTTTTTGCAAGTGTCGTCTGCTTTTGATGTTAGGTAAAGGGTTAAGAAAATCAATAGCACACAAATGTAGAAAATAATGGGCACAGATGCATCTCTTAGCAATACAATGCAGAACGACGTTGCGCCACCTTGCAGCAGGTGGCATAAAAGTGAGAAATTCATGTCTACTTAACCAGAACTACATGTATATTATATTCACTCTTAAATGGAATATGATACCACCATCAGTCCGTGACACTAATAATTCGAAATCTATTTCGAAATCTGGGTTATTATTCTAAACGTAGGTACCTAACAAAAATTGATATTAAACTGCTCTGTCACTGCATGATGAATCCTGCATGAGTAACAGAGTCGGAATGAATTTCTTTCACTACGACCATAACTGTCTTTTCCCTCTGCACTGAAATCAGTTGGATTAAAAATCAACGCAAATTATCTGGGTTGAGTTAATATGAATTGGGCTCATATTTACCCAACCCAGTTGATTTGGGTTAATTTTTAATCCAACTGATTTTAGAGTGTATATGTAGAGATGGACAATGGACGTGGTGGGTGGGCGAAGCTGATATGCAGACATAGGCCATTTACAAGCTATCATCACTGCCGTGGGCCTCTGTTCGTGAGTTTATAGGTGGAGGGAAGAGGAGTTGATTTACGTTGATAGGCAGACATAGGCCATCTACAATTTGACACTGCAGATCGCATTCAAAGTTCAAAGGAGGAACATGCCCGGCCATTAAGACAGGGTTGACAGCTCCATATCTTCAAAGAGGTCATCGATCATTTGGAGCGATTTGTAATTAGATTCATCTATGGTCATACCGAAAATGAAACATTGGGAGAAGGTTATGCACAAAAGTGGAGGGCGCAGTAGGCAAACTACCTCACATACTTGCAAATGAATTGCAACCGCCAAAGTCGGTCATGGATGTACACTGGCACATAGAACACATTGGTACTCAGGGGATGATTTGTAGATGGTCTATGTCAGCTTGCCCCGTTCGACAAGCCTCCACTTCCCTCGTCCATCTCATTCCCTAAAAACTCACAAGCACTGGACAAGGGAACAACGGTGGTGGGGATAGTGAAAGTAATGAACAATTTTCCTACCCTTTTGTACGATTGATTTCACTTTCCCATTTTTTAAAATAAATATTTAATTTGATTATTATTAAAGGCTGTGGTCTATGATTTAGAGGTCAGTATGGACCCGAAAGTAAAACAAAAACACATTCTAGGTGAGTTTTTGTGCTATCATTAGCGGGAAAAGACACCCCGTCAAATGGCTCATTTCGGAAAATATCGTTTACACCACGTTTAATAAGGGAATGACGTCAGAAGTCAACATCGACGTGGGAACGCCGTGATTTGGTTTTGGAAATAGAATTTAATTAATCTTCTCTCATGTTTCATTAGCTGTCTACCTCAAAGAAATAACAGACGACATTTGCCGAAAACATTTCTTGAATAAAAAATATTGTCATGTTTTTGTCGATGAGCTTTGAGGGAAAAATTGAAAGTAATAATAAAATTTGGATGCCGATTTTTTTCGACCAGCGGCGGTCAGCTATGAACGTGACGTTAGCTAAAATGTTAAATCTTGACACTGTGCGAAAAGAAGAATCTTAACTTTGTCACGCTTTGACATGAAATTTTTGAACCCTGTTCACCAAAATTGATTTGAGCCGCGACCATTTTAATATCACGCTCTATTGGAGTTATTTGTTCTTTTTGAGAAAAAAATGTAAAGGAGCCCATTCTATGTTTATGTGCCATTTGACAAACCAGTCATACAAAAGTTAGGGTACGGATTACAGGAAATGACTCTATTCTTAAATCATGACCACATAATACATTTAAAAGTATCCGTGTAATTTAAGAGAGGAAGATGGGACGATTTTTCCTTCGCAGTCGGTATTGTTTGAAAATGTATACGATTTTAGCTGATCAACTGATGAATATTCGTTCATGAAATAAGTGTTTTATCATATGACTCGTCCGTTTTGTTCACTTTAAAACATTTGATATTTTGTTTTCATATTAATCAGTGATAAATAAAGCCTTCCGTCAATTTCATTGGTCAATTTGAAAACTAGACAATTTGATTGGCTAAACAAAATACAGCTGGGTCACATTTGCATAAGTTCGGTATGGAGACTTTACGTTATCTGTCCTATTTAGGGAGGGTTATATTGTATTAATCTTTTACCTACAACAAAAACGCCATTCATTTTTTTTTATATTTTTAATTTTTGCTTCCAAAACATAGGTTATGACTCCTCATTGGAACGAGCTCGACGAGCTCGTTCCAATGAGGGGTCATAACCTATGTTTTGGAAGCGAAAAATGAAATTTATACGAGGATGTTTTTTTCCAAGTGCCGTCTGCTACTCAAGTTAGGTGATGGGTTAAAAAGTCATACTAAGTGGCTAATTTGTGCGTGTGTGTGTGTCATCTGATAAATAGAATATGAAATGAGTGTTTTTCTCATATAATATTTATGAAACTCGTCCGAACTTTCCGTTTGGGCTCGCCAGAGGCTCGCCAAAACGGAACATTCTTAGACTCGTTTCATAAATATTATATGAGAAAAACACTCATTCCATATCCTCTATATCTATTGTATTAATGGGGCTAATGTCCCAGGAGGAGGGTAAGACTGGGAAACGTGCGTTTGGGGGGGGGGGGGGGGGGGCTTCACATTTAAGTCCTGTTGCTGAAACCTACCAGGGCTCATTTGAAAGTACTGGTAGCAGGATAAATCTAAGCCAATTCGTGGCATTGAAAAGTAAATTCCCAACGCCCGTACCCAGTGATCTGGAGCAATGAGATCTAATAACGCCATACTGTCATAGTTTATTTTAGTATGCTATGGTAATGGCTGTAGTCGTGCCACGCGAGGTTTGGGGCACCAAAAACGCCATTTGACGTAAAAAGATTTTTTGGCTTCCTTAAAATGTCCAGACCTTAATTTCTTTTCTCAGTTGTTACGACACTACGACTGTGTTACTTGTATTGTCTGTCTCCCATGTGTACCCTGTCTGCATCAATATACGTACTTGAGTATTTGGTATCATCGAACCCGCAAGTACAAGGTTTCTGGAATACTGAGCGATTTCTTCACACGGATGTCAGAGGTATTTCGATGTTCAGAACCCGTTCAATAATATTAGAACGTTTTTTGACGGAGTCTGGTCCCAGTGACATTAAATCCATTATCGAAGCTATCGGTTTGAATGGATCAATACCGCAAAGCAGTTTGATTTTTCCTATTTTTAATAGTCCGGTGATGACAGCTCATTCAGCAGTTATTTTAGTAACGTGAAGAGTCAAACGAAAATTGACCAGTGGAGATGGCCAAAAAACCGAAACACCGAACGATTACCGATATCATGGTGATACCGAAAAACCGAACCGAACCAATCATTGAATACCGAAGCGATCCGTATTTTCAAATTTTCCTACATTTGCTATTTATAAGACCTTGTTGGGGCTTGATAGCAGCTGAAGTGTTTATTTGAATGAAAGAAGTGACTGATTTTGTTTTTAGTTTGTTAAGCCTTAAAGGTCTGGGCAGTTGTTCTGAATTCCCACTAGACTACAACATGTACGCGACCAGCTGCTTAGTAGTGATTTTTAGTCAAGTCTTGGCTGCCTCGCCTTGGCTCGGAGGTGTGGGAGGGGCAGTATAGCCGTCTCACAGAGACAACCTTGTTAGCAACACCAAACAAAATATACAAAGCCCACTTGACAGAATTCATTAACCTTTTACCCAACGAATCGTTCGCATCCGCCCGCGTAATATGCAAATTCAGCAGTTGAAAAAATATTATTTTTAAAAAAAAATTAACAAAACCATATCATGTGACCCCTCGTTGGAACGAGCTCGTCGAGCTCGTTCCAACGAGGGGTCACATGATATGGTTTTCTTGAAATTTTTGGAAAAATTTGAAAAAATGATATTTAAAATAATAAATTTTGATATTGTCTGCGTTGGGTAAAGGGTTATGGCAGCCAAGACTTGGCAAGAAATCACTGCTCAGATGATTTGTCTATTGTAGGCAGGAGCTTCTAATGACTGCATGTTAAGGGTACATGCTCTGAGATAGCAAACGTCTGGGCCTTAAAAGGCTAGGGTGCTTTTGGAACAGGTCATTAAATTACCGTAGTTGTGATGTGTGTTGGCAAAAAAATGTCAATGTTGAGCTCTGTGGCAGTGACATTTGTGGTGCTCTGGTAGAATGCTACAAGAACAACTTATTCTGTATTTCCCTGGACTGAATTCCCGTTTGGTACTATAAGAAAACCTCAGTCAAATCAGATACCGAATGCGGAACCGATACCGCGGTATATGGTCGGTTTCAAAACTAGACAATTTGATTGACTGAACAAAATACAACTGGGCCACATTTTCATAATTTGCATAATTATAGTTGGAAGGTTTCATTGGTCAATTTCAAAACTGGACAATTTGATTGGCTAAACAAAATACAACTGGGTCACATTTGCATAATTTCAGTAGGGAGAATTTACGTTATCTGTCCTATTTTGGGTGGGTTATATTGTATTGATGTTTTACCTACAAGAAAAACGCCATTCATTTTTTTTATATTTTCACTTTTTGCTTCCATAACATATGTTATGACCCCTCATTGGAACGAGCTCGACGAGCTCGTTCCAATGAGGGGTCATAACCTATGTTTTGGAAGCAAAAAATGAAATTTTTTAGTTATACGAGGATGTTTTTTTCCAAGTGCCGTCTGCAACTCAAGTTAGGTGATGGGTTAAAAAATCATACTAAGTGGCTAATTTGTGCGCGTGTGTGTCATATGATAAATAGAATATAAAATGAGTGTTTTTCTCCTATAATATTTATGAAACACGTCCGATTTTTCCGTTTGGGCTCGCCAAATCGGAAAATTCTTAGACTCATTTCATAAATATTATATGAGAAAAACACTCATTCCATATCCTCTGTTTATTTTACTGAAATTATATTGATAAGGTAGGTGCGTCGTGATTATTATGCCCCTGACTTGAAAAATCGAAGACCTATCTAGTGCCGTGGAGACCTCCGTCCGTCCATACCAACATTTTCCCTTGTATCTCAACCATCGCTACTCCAATATGAATGATTTTTGAGTTGTGATCGAGCATCATGGGAAAAAGAAACATGTGTTGCGTGCGTTTCTTCCACAAAGTGTGTTTCGAGAGTTGTGGTCTTTTTGCACTCTTTCGGCTTAGAAAATTTTGTTCATAAGTAGTTGATTTGTTACAATTTGTTGGAAAGTGCCTGCTGGAACCCTCAAATTAATTGCAACAGAATAATTTTAGTGAATTAGTGAATATTTTGATCCTATTACTTACCAAGCAACAAGCTAATGAATATTCTGTGGAGCCACCTATGTGGTGTTTGACACTTTTATCGGAACTGTTATGGAGGCTCCTGGAGCACAACACGTTGATTATGGCAGGACTTTTCTATTCACCCATTAATCGATAAATTAAGTGTTATAGTTGGAAGTAAGAAGCGTGAAAGGTTCAGAATTTAAAGTCTAAAAAGAATGTTTTGCGATGTAATATGATTTTTGCAGATGCACTTATTTGGATGGTTACCTGTTTAATAGTGTTTGGATCATGTGTGTCGCCAGGATATTTCAAAAACGATTAAACTTTGATGAAAAAGGCATATGCCATGAGTGTCGAAGGTACATGCATACAAGGGAGGGCTTATACCCCCCCCCCCCCTGGAAATTGTTTTATTAAATCGAGCTCTCTCGTGGCCTTTGGGGATTTCTTTGCATACTGCGTTCGTGAAAAATACATGGACACCTATGAATGGGAGACAAACTGGATGTACCCTTCTGATCTCAATATGCCAATAAGCCTCTTTTGGAAAAGTACGGGCCATAATGGTTATGTAGTGTTAATTTGATGTGTGTCGAATAACATGTACGTTTATGTACATTTAATGGTTTATTGCAGTGATGAGTTACAGTTACTCCCATTTCTTCTCCAACAGATAGCACGAGTGTATTGGTGTCCATGAGTAAACAAACCTATGCTACATGTACTTATTGATAAACCTGACAAATTTAACAATTTAATCACTATCAAATTGATGCATGGGATAAAAGGGGTTATAGTGCTCTTTATTACTTTCAAGAATTAGGAAAAGATTTCTTCGAGTATGTATTTCAATATTTCTAGAATACAGCTGTTATTTTATTTTAAGGTATTTTAGTGTAAACATGTTTTTCTCTTGCTTATGCCATAGCAGACTTTCAGGCGGTGCTGTCTACACATGGCAGCAGTTCCCTGGCAAATTCCAGTTTCCACATGTTCTATGTTCATTCCAAGCATTTTGGTATATAATTTATTGGGGTTATTCATTTTGGGCCTTTTTTAGACTTTGAAGAATATTACCTGAAATTTGACCAAAGTTAGTTTAAACAAAATAGTTCTTTTCAAAGTATGTTTAAACTATACAGTTCCAAGCACAAACTGACAAAAAAAGTAACAAACATGGAAATGGATTCCGCAACAAGCCAAAGGTGGCTCAGTAGGTAAAGATGCAGGCTGAAATCCGAGAGGTCCTCGGTTCAAATCTCACCTGAGGCAACCGCGTTGTGTCCTTCGGCAAGACACTCAATCCCAGTTGACCACGTGTGGGGCGGAGGGGTGGGGGGCACTTCAAACCGAAAGGTCCACGATTCGATCCCCGCCAAGGGTAAGTGCGTTGTGTCCTTGGGCAAGGCAATTGATCCCGATTGTCCCCGTGGGGGTTCGATGGCGCGGTGTACTAAGGGGTACTTCACGTCGAAGATACACTTGTCTTCAACCAATGCTAACCCTGCATGTGCGGAGTTAATACGTTAGGTAGTCTGACAGTTGCTCGCCGATGTTCGGTGGTTCTCTCCGGGTACTCCGGCTTCCTCCACCCGCAAAACTGTCCGACATGAGGTGACCCTGGCTGTCGAAGCTGTCGTTAAACCCCAATAAATAAATAAATAAATAAATACCACGGGTTCCCGGATGTTATATTTGAGTTGAAGGTTGCTAAGGAACATAACGATAGTCATTTACCTTCATACCCATCTTTGGAACGACGGCAAGTGGAACAGTGCTTGTCTACTTGTTGTAAACAAGTTCTGCTTTTCTGGTAAAATATGTAACCAGCGCATAGGATGGAAGTCCCGCAACCGAGCAGCACAGATATTAACTATTGGCTAAACATGACTTTACGCTTGCGTTGCAGTCATTATATAGCCATAAATCATGAAAGTAGGATCCTGAGAATTACATATTTTCGATTTGAATCGAATCGCAAATCCTATCGAGTTTATTATCCGAAATCGAATCGAACCTGGAATCGAATACAGGCGTCTTGAAGTCCCGACTGAAAAAAATGAATTCCAACTACATCCTCAATGCATGCCTTCGTTGATGGCATGCCTCGATCATGTAGTTGGAGTATCACCCAGTAAGTATTTTTGTTCCAAAATAGAAACAGATGCAAGAATTCTGTACTGGCACTGCACGGGGATAGCCGCAAGCAACCGTGAGCTCATCGTCGATATTTCTTGGTAACTTTGAATTTGATTTCAGCAGTGGTAGTGACCAGTGAAACTGGAATTAGCATGGATGGTGGCATGGGTAGAAACGCGTTTTATGTTAATAGAATGGAAATTACACCCAGTCTTTATTTTCATTATTATTTATGAACAAATTTCTATCTCAGCTATACGTTTTGCGAGACGTATAGGATGACTGATACCAGGCGAAATTCCAGTGAAAATATTCGAAGGAAAACGAATCGAGCAGTCGATTTCGAATCGAACCGAATACCAACTTATGATTTGAAATCGAATCGAATCGCAAGTCCCTGCCCGAAAGTGACCTTAAACACCAGTAAATAATAAACACATATTAATAATAATAATATTAACCTCCAAAGTGTGCCTTTGTTGCCCATTTTTGTGATAAGAAGCCTTATTTGTGACATAGAGGATATCTAGTGTTTTTGAGTGGATACCGAAAATTATCTCATGAGTATCCGAGACAACTGGTTATTTTTCGCACTATTTCTTTTTATTTTATGCTTTTTATAAGTATCTGATCATTTCTGTCTATAGTTCCACTCATTTCAACCTTGAATTGATGCCTGAAAGTAAACAGCGCGCATTGATACGCGGATGTGATTTGATCGATACTCGGAACAGGTAGCGTCTTGCGATATGATTCAGCTGGCGGGCTTCATGCATCAATTCAAGGCGAATACGTGTTGAAGCATTGGTGGAAATGACCGGTATGCACTCAAAAACACTAGAGTTTCTTTTCATTATACGTTTTTAGAACAAATCGATCATTTCCAGTGATAATAAGACTCGTATTCACCTTGATGTGATGCTTTGAAAGCCACCATTTTGAATGATATCGTGAAAGTGAAAATTTCTATAGCTTGCCAGCAGGGGATACGATTTCTATGTTTCCGCAGTTGTTTCGATGATCTATCGTTTAGCGTGTAATAAAATTCTGCATCCCATTATGGTGATTAAGGTTACCCGTGTTGTGTTTGTCTGGAACATGACAACTTTCATTAATCTTTCTGCACTATTATTGTTTGATTTTATACCGTACAGGGAACGTTCGAGATTCAGTCCGGTTTTCACCTAATAGTTATTTATTCCACGACGAAGACGCCAATATATGGCATAATTTGTGGAACTACTCAGTGTTATCATAACACCGCGGCTCAAGTGAGTCTTCATTTCTGATTGTAATGTCATTAAACCTTTCCCTACTATAGTTTCGTATTGAATACGGATACAAATTTTAATGTCCTGTGCTGTAAGTCCTATCAGAGTGCGGAGATACCACATCCAAAGAAATTATACTATAGCACATTGTTATTCTCCATTTAAGGCACACGTTGTAATAAATGTGAGCGACAGACGATATGACTTTATCCTTTTTTTTAATTATTATTCGCTTTTTTACCGAAAATCCGAACGGCAACTACATTCTCAATGCCACAGGACCGCAAAACAGAAAAAAGTATATATATAACGGCCCATTAGGCCATTTTTAGACTATGTGCTAAGCTGCCAATAAGAGTTTGCGTTTGATGTTTTGGAAACGCAAAATTAGAGTGACCTTTCGTGATGTTCTCCAAACGTTTATATGACTCGAAAAAAGTCAGTCCAACAGGAGCAAACTTCAGGTGGTAAGAGACTTGTCCAAGTCTCTTACCACCTGAAGTTAACTCCCATTGGACTGACAATTTTTTCGAGTCATATAAACGTCTTTTCTAATGGCATGTTTGGAGTGTGGGTGCTGGAGTGGGGTTGGGAATATTTATGTAAACAAGTAACGGCTTTACTTCATCGTTTCAACACCGTTTTCCTTACGAGATTGCTGCATAATGTTGAAATATGTACTAACAATTTTAAAGTTACATGTCAGAATATGTTACAGGCGTTTTTAACCCTTTGCCCAACGTAACGGCCAAAACCGGCCAGCGCTATTCTCAAAAATCGCCAATTAATTTTCATTATTTTTTCATTTTTTGTCTCAAAAACATAGGTTATGACCCCTCATTGGAACGAGCTCGTCGAGCTCGTTCCAATGAGGGGTCATAACCTATGTTTTTGAGACAAAAAATGAAAAAAAAATAGTTGTTCAAGAATTTTTTTTACAAGTGTCGTCTGCTTTTCATGTTAGGTAAAGGGTTAATTTTTTCAGTGGTTAAAATATCGATCAAATCAAGTCGTAATTGATCAGGGCCGAAAATCGACGATTGCGGAAGGGAGGCATTAGTTAATTATTCTTTGCTATCCCAGGGGAACAATTATTCCATCAACAGACGCGTTGATATGCCCGTTAAAATAATTCGATTCCAACAGGCGGCATATTAGTAAATAAATAAACATTACGTCTCAAAAGCAGTCATTGCTGAATAGATTGTACGCATGTTCCTCCATGTTCGATAATATATTTATCCTCGCAGGTTAAAGTAGCCATATAGCGTAATGGCGAACATGAATAATATATCTGACATCACGTTTCAGTTTGGTAAATATAAACATTTTAACTCATTGTTTTGTTGTTTCGTCTCGGATTTGCACTTTCCAATAAGATTTCCGTTTGATTTTTTAACTTTGCACACTCCATATTGTCACCAATCACAATTCACCATACCTCTCCACTCACTGATATTTTTCGTTCATGGGACATTTAACTGGCGACCTGATAGCATTGCTTGTTCCTCTCACGTAGACTCGATCAACGGAGTAGGCAGGTTTATTTGAATCCATGGATGGATACCGATGCTATATCTTAACGTACGCAGTCAAAATACATTCACTCTTCCGGAACTCCAGATAGTGACATTCTAGTTTTTACAGAAACATGGCTAAAAGAAAACTCATCTCAGGATTCCAACTGTCTATTATTTATTTATTTATTTATTTATTTATTTATATTTATTTATTTATTTATTTATTGGGGTTTAACGACACTTTCGACAGCCAGGGTCTCCCCATGTCGACAGTTTTACGGTTAGAGGAAGCCGGAGTACCCGGAGAGAACGTCCTAGCAGCAGCGAGCAGCTGTCAAACTCCCCAACGTCCTAACTCCACACAAGCGGGGTTAGCATTTTTGGAAGACAAAAGCACCATCGACGTTCAGTACACCCTAGTACACAGCGCCACCGTGCCCACACGAACTGCTTTTTTAGGAAGGAACAAATAACTAGGGGAGGAAGAGTAATACATATGAATTTGAAAAATCCCCTTATGTATATCTCGTTACTACCTTACATCTAATGTACATGACTCCAAATTAACCCTTTACCTAACAAGAAAGGAAGACGACACTTGCTAATAGAATAAGTGCGCTGGTCTCTCATGATCGATCCCCTGTCGGTTGGGGAAAGTTCTCGAGGTGTCCGAACACTCCCTATCAGCATCAATTATGGGGTTGATGCTGTCACAGTGTACCGTCCTATCGGGTGGGGCCGTAAAATGGCTGTCCTCTCTGCGGAGAGAGACAAACTCCGTGCAGGCTGAATATCCCTTCGTAGTATTCGAGAAGAACGAGGCCATGAAGTTGCCGCTACTAAGGTCATCTCACACACCTGCGCCATTGGGCCAAGGAGAGGCGTTGATATAAATTGCATAATTTGTTCGCCAATCCTTGTAAAACAAATAAGATTAAATAAATTAAATAATAAATATCATGTTTGTCGCCCACCCACACACCATCCATTTTCACTCCTGTCAACTAAAATTGACAATACTATAAGCTATTCTCAAAACGAAAGTAGCGGAATACGATTTCTGTTCTGTGGTGTGCGCAAACCACACGATAAGGTGTGGCACTTTTCCAACTGAGCAAACTAGATATAATAGGTTTAATGGGAAGACACTCAAATGTTTTGAATGATATTTCGCACACAAACACCAGTGTGTTGTTATTCAGTCTTCAACGTAACCGTGGAATGGATGGGATGGCAGGAGTTCGCCAGGGATCCATTCCTGATCCGCTACTTTTTATCTTACCTCTCTGGGACATTTGAAAGCATTGCTCACAACATTCGTCTTTTCGCTAAGGACACTTTATTTCATCTCGTCGTAAAAGCCGAAAGCCGGGCTGATCGTTTTCACCGAGACGATGTTGCAAAATTGAACAATAGGTCAATCAATAGCTTTCTCAATCCAATAAACACTGAATATGTTTACTATTAGTATTTATTTACTGGGTTTAGTGACACTTTCGATAGCCAAGATCACCTCGTGATGGACAGTTTTACGGATGAAGGAAGCCGGAGTATTCGAAGAGAACCACCTATCAACGGCGAGAAACTCCCCAACGTAGTAACTCCACACAAGCAGGGTCAGCATTGATTGAAGACAAGTGCACCATCGACGTGCAGCTCGCCTTAGTTCATAGCGTCACCGTCCCTCCACGTGGGCAATTGGGATTAAGTGTCTTGCCCAAGGACACAACGCGGTTGCCGTAGGTGGGATTCGAACCGGGGACCTCACGGTTTGCAGCCTGCATCTCTACCTACTCAGCCACCGCGCTCCCTAAATGTGTTGTAAATAATCCATTTATATTTTCAATACCATGAGGTGATATGTTTTATCCGGCTTGTCCCAGACAGTTAATTTCTCATGCAAATAAACGGCGCACAAGCAGCAAAAAACACTCAGTCTTTTTCAGGTAAAATAATTTGGGCTACTTCCCACCATTGTTGTTGATTTGAACAGTCGATGATAAAAGCAGGTTTAGTTACTTTTGACGCTAGATTATACAAATAACGGCTCATTGTTCTATTCTACCGTACACAATTTCGCGTTCACGCAAATGCGCATTCGATAGCACCGAACAGTTCGGCTCACTGATCGAAGACATTCCGGCATTGTTTCCTATGTTAAAACCATAGACTAAAACTACTACGCTGTATGAAGCAAACCATAGCGTAAGGGCATTCGAGAAAGAAAACATAGTAATAAAATGAATAAAACTGATAAAATAAAAGAATCATTAACATGGAAACATGGATAATTACAGCAGTTTTGCTTTTAAATTGGTGAAAATAGATTAGAAACTGAATTATCTCCCTTCTCACTTAACAACACCTACAAATCACATAATCGGACACAGCTTGCAAAGTCGCTAATCGCAAAAAAATGACATTTTTATATCGTTTTTTTTCAATGATTAGATGAATTACAATGGAGATAAACGTCTCTTGTTTTGTTCGACATTCGGGAGTTAGACAATGGAAAATCATTTGTTAACTCGCCCTGAAGGGCGCGTTAACGATTGATTTTTCATAGTCTAACTCTCGAATGTCGAACGAAACAAGGGACGTTTGTCTTCTAATTTCATCGTTAGTACTTTAGTATAGCTTATAGTGGGTGTCCAGATGAGTTTTCCAGTAAACTGTATTGTTTACTTGTAACTATTCGTAAGTGGACGCAAGGCTTCATTTTATGCAAATGTCAACATGTAGGACGATATCACAGCCGTCGTACTAGTTTTGTCTGACCTCCTGAAAACTCAGCATCATTGTGTGTACTAGAATATTTCGCACCATCGAACCGCAAGTTCAAGTAGATGGATTTATCACTTGTTCTGATAAGTTGAGGACTACGTTGTATTGGTGGATATTTCCGACCAATGGTGTGCTCAGTACCCCAAGCGTGAATTGTGTAATCCACTTGCCACACCTTTCGTCGACAAACACACGATTCACACTAAGAATGTGACATCAAGTCATTGATCTGGATACAGCTAATTACCTGGAGCATTTCGCCGCAATGGCTGGGGATGTGGTAACTGAATGAAGTTTTGAACAGTTAAGCATTTTAGAAGAGCTGACCCACAGTTTGAAAGTGTTGCACATGAATGGTTCAGTGAAATGCGTACTTCGTATGACACTTCACATCAAACTAAATATGAGAAACACCAAAAGCACAAGTCCCAAACATTGCTAAGACTGTAATCGGAGATGCCAATGGTTAACGATTTACAGAATACAGTTCAGATGGCGTTTCTTCCCACACGGAAATGTTCTTTATGAAATAACGAATTTCCCAAGTGTGCGTGAAAACTGTGAAAACTGTACTAACATGGTAAATTACCCTCTAATTGTTATCTCCTGCATTTCTTTTGTAACGGGCCATACTTTTGGGCATCAGGTAAGAAAACAATGCCCAGAAGGACTGTGTCACAACTAACTCAGTCAGATATTTCTTTTCATTTTATTCCAGAAGCAGGAAACCAAAATACTTTGCAGACAGGTGTCTGAAAATACACAAAATGACTATTATACAATTTGTGTACAATTATCCTTCTGTAAGCTGTAACATAAGTCAATACAATAATATCTTACCTCCTACAAGTATCTGGGAATTTCATTGGTTCAAAGACGTCACATGCAGACTGCATATAAAACCAAATACTGCCTGTCAACATCAATATACGCTGACAGCTATGGGTAATCTCCCCTTTGTTCATTGATTATTTAAAATGGCGGCAGCCGATAAACGCTTCAAGTTGAGAGATTGAATGTTGGAAGCCCATATTTGGTCTGAAGTGCAGGTTAGGCAACTAAAAAGGCTTCATATTCTGTGGATGTGTGTCATGTTACCTTTGAAATGAAACTGTTTGGTATCTATGAATTTGCCTTGTTGCAATTTATGGGAGAGTGCCTGTAGGCACTCTCCCATAAATTGTAACAAGGGAAAGTCACGTGAACACATTGTGAGAATTCTCTCATTTAATTTTGATCGCTGTTGTTATTAGTTCTTTGCATCGATGCAGCAGTCGGTAAGATATATTCGTTACACAGTTTGTTGGTGGCCTAATATGGTATATATGGTATCGCTCGAGTCCAATATGGAATTATCTGACACCATATATACCATATTAGGCCACCAACAAACTGTGTAACTAATAATATCGTTATCATAAATAGTACCCATTATAATATACATGTATTTATGATTTATCTACATCAATACCCCCAATATAATCTACAAGTAGATAACACATTGCGTTACATGCTATATATATATAAATGCTTTACTCAAACCAATACTGGTAGCTGGTAAGCAGCAGCCAACACATACAACACATTCCCCACAGGCAGTAGATATATAACAGCCCAACCTTTGTATTTCGATACACATTTCCCATAGTTAAATACTAAATGGTACTGATGATTATTACATGCCATTTCATCACGGAAAACAGATAAATAAAGGTGAGCAAATGAATTATGTTTAAGGTCTCGATGTCAGCCAACAAATTGGTAAAGATTGTTTGTGTCATGTGACCTAAAACCCGCTTAATCAAATACCTTTCAAATTGTCTACAAACAATAGCATGGCTGCCCGTAGGAACAACCAGTAATCTCGACTCTCTGGAACTTTACATCATGTGTCTCAATTTCACTACTTGACCGGTCCTGGTAATTTAAACAATTAAAAGTATAAATGAGTGAGTTAATTAAAATAGATAAAATCGCATCTGCCACAATTTTATCAACAAGGTTGAGGTGGTTAGTGTTTTTCACTTGAAAATGATTCACTCAGCGCCTCCTGATGATGCCGTCATAAAGATGCGCGTCTAATTCTCTGAAGGACTAAGATGTTTCAACACACAGCATCAAGTACTGACTGAGGACACTGCAACAAATCTGGTATACTGTGGAAATTAACCCTTTACCTAACACGAAAAAGAGACGACACTTGCAAATAAAATTCTTGAAGCACTAATCTTTTTGATTTTTTTTTGCGTCAAAACATACCTTATGACCCCTCATTGGAACGAGCTCGTTGAGCTCGTTCCAATAGGGGTCATAAGCTATGTTTATGTGACAAAAAATGAAAAAGTAATAAAAATTGAATGGTGAATTGTGTGAATAGCGCTGGTCGGTTTTGTGACCACTTCATATCTGCATGATTCACACAGTCTATATCAATTAATTTATGGAATGGAGTGGTCATTCTTGAATACAAGTGATACACTTGTATGAAACTGGAAAGCAAACGGCGTATGCGGCGATACCCCCTCCGTGGTGCTACTAAAGTCTAAAATTACTCTGCATTCATTCGTCTATATGGTTGTAGAATGCAAACAGTGTTGTTATTGGTCGTGAATCAGCTTTGGAACAAGACAGAAATTTGTTTGACCTAACTTGCACTTTTCTTTTTGTGCACGATTTGCTTTGTCCTGGTCCACGCTCTACCCATGTTGCTGATAATGACATTCAGCCGCTATTATACTGGTATAATACCGTTTCAAGAATAAGTCTATTGAAAAAAGATTTCTTGACAACAAATGTGCCCAATTCATGATAAATGGACGGTAAACTGTATTTGAAAAATGTAATGGACGTATTCAATGTTTCAGAACCGATGCAGAGCCGTGAGAAATTATTCATAGGCCTTGACCTTCCTTCGGTAACGACACGTTTATTAAATTTTACCACTGACATTAATATGCGTCATTTATTATGTATAATTTTTCCCAGAGTGCCTATTATCAGGCTCAGCAGATGCGACTCAAATTCGGCTGATATGACGCCGATCTCGGCCGATATGAACCGAGCAAGAGGTGCCGCCTTGATGCGTTACTAGGCACCATTAATTTGTTTACATCGAAATCGCCACAGTTATTCATTAATCACGGTCGGCGAAGTCTGTCTTTCCGAGCATAATGGAGTGTTTTGAAGCTGAGTTAATGTATGAGGAATTAATGGTGACAATAATTTAGAATTAGGTGGATGAAGAGATGAAAGTGGAAATTCGTTGTAGTGGGAGAAAAGATATTTCAACTATTGGAACATCGCGGCTTCCACAGTGGGGAAGCCGAGACGTTCGAAAAGCCGAACCAGATACTCGGACTTTGTAAAAAGAATGAGAAACAATAACACTCTCAGAAAACTGTAACAGATCTGAGGACATTTTGTAGTTATTTGTTTTGATTTAAAAAATAAAGGTGTTATTGCTTGGTTAGTTCCAGTCAAGATATCGGTCCAAAGTGACAGCACACAACCTTCAACCTCTTTTTTGTTTTAAGGTACACCGGATAATGTCCACAACCTGCAGCTTATTTAAAAATATCTCCATCAGATTCAGTCCTGGCCGCCATGATGGAAAAGTTTCAGTAAAAATACTCTTCAATGAGCTGATTCATACTGCAGTTGCTTCGAAGTATATGGTATTCACAGTTTAGAACCAAAGAGAAGCTAGAAAATGGGAATAATTTCTCCTGAACTCTTTGCACATCGGTAATGGTATGCCAAACTAAATTCGTCATTTGGAGCTTGTTTAACATCGGTTAATATTCAACAAATCAATATATTCACTTTAGCTCCATTAACTCCGTCATAGTTGGCACACGCCGATTATTAACATTTTTCCTCATATTTACTCCCCGTGGAATGAAAAGGTGCTTGTTTTCTGTGGTAATCAAGAAGCCATGTTTTACTGCAAAGAAGGACTCAATAAATAAATTCCTTATAATTCATGAGACTGTTACTCACCAAGTTATTTATTTATTTACTAGGGTTAACCCTTTCAACACTAGCGCCACGGGAGGTACCACTTAAGTCAATACTGGCAACGGCGAAATGTGCGAAACCATCCTGGTATGTTGGGAGGTTCTGTAATAATTTAATCCAACAGCTCTGTCGAGCTGTTGGATTAAATTATTACCGAGCCTTCAGATTTTTTGCTCTTTGTAAAGTCTGTTCGAACACTACCAATTTTTTCTTCTCGCAAAAAAATTATGCACACCCTTTTGAAAGGGTTAAGATCACACATAACTGCATAATGGTTAATCGCGAACACATCATGGAGATTATTTATTTATTTATTTATTGGTGTTTTAAGGTCACATACTTATGCACAATGGCTAATCGTGACCGTGACAGTTTTACGGGTGGAGGAAGCCGGAGTACCCGGAGAGAACCACCGAGCAACGACGAGCAGCTGTCAGCTCTCCAACATCGTAACTCTGAACTCTGCACCGCAGCACAGGCAGGGTTAGATTGGTTGAAGACATGCGCACCATCGACGTGCAGTACGCCTCAGTACACAGCGTCATCGTGCCCCCGTGTAGGCAAGTGTCTTGCCCAAGGACACAACGCGGTTGCCGCAGGTGGGATTCGAACCGAGGACCTCTCGGCTTGCAGCCTGCACCTCTACCAACTGAGCCACCGCGCCCCCTATCATGGAGATAAAGGCAAGTTTAGTCAATTGTTTATACCTATGTTGCCCCTTTTATAGGACATTCTTCACAAACATTGGTGACTAGGTCCTATTTGTTTACCACAACTCAACAAGTTAACACATGCTACGGTTGATTTATACTATAGGAGATACAAGGGAGATATACGCCTATCATAATATAATTCATAAAATTGTTACTCAACCGCTGATCACACAATACCGCTATTTATATAATAACGTATTATTATTATTAATATCTAGCGACGTGGGATGGGATACGAAAATTTCATACGAGAGGAAAATGTTGGACCCAGACACTAAACTTGCTTCGTGTTTGGGTCAAATGTCTTTTTCCGAAGGTGAGGTTTCTTCATCCTACCCCCACGTTTCTCGGGCAGGGATGTGGCGACAAGGGTGTGTGTGTATGGGGGGGGGGGGGGGTCTCGCTCCCAGCTAGAAGCATTTTTTTCAATAGGTGGAAATTCCGAGGTCAAAAATCAAATAGTTGGAAATTCAATAAATTAACATTGTTCATGAAAAATATTAAAATTCCAACTAATGATGAGAAATTTTGATCTTTTATTTCCAACTGGAAACTTGAGTTTCAAATTGCCTACTCTAAAATTGACATGGCCTCAAAATTTCGACTCTGACATCAATCCGGTAAATTTTCTGACCCAGACACATTATAAATGATGCTTTTTCCGCTTCAGGACTAGTGAAAATTTTCAGAAGGGTTCATAACCCTTTACCCAACGCAGACGATTTCAAAATTCATTATTTTAAATATCATTTTTTAAATTTTTTTAAAGAAATTTCAACAAAACCATATCATGTGACCCCTCTTTGGAACGAGCTCAACGAGCTCGTTCCAAAGAGGGGTCACATGATATGGTTTTGTTGAAATTTTTCAAAAAATAATATTTTGTCAGCAGCTGTATTTGCATATTACGCGGGCGAATGCGGGCGATTCGTTGGGTAAAGGGTTAAAAGATATCACCCATCGCTGCAGTGCAACCACCCATCGAAACCACTCACAGTTGGAATTTCCACCGGTGGCATCCCCCCCCCCCCCCCCCCCCCCCCCAGCTGAAACCCTCTAGCCTCTAGCCACATCCCTGTTCTCGGGAAGCTTTTTTTTCTCTACACACCCCTCAAGACGTTACCGAGATCGAAATAAAGCTCGTGATATGAAAATGTACTGTATTATCCATTGATGAAGGAGAAAAAAAAAGAATTACAAATGTTTTCGACAAAGAGTTCCGAATATACCATGCTTCAGAAATGGGCGAGATTTCACGACAGGGAGAGGTCAACATTCTGAAGCATGTTGAAACGATTGCCATCCCGCTGACATACATGTTGAAATTATTGATGTTGAAGACTTCACGTTGAGCGTTATGGGAGAAACATAATTCTCGAGCTATGTGAGGTGGAACTGCCTGTTGCGTCAATTGAAGTGATATTCCATCAGTATGTTATTATGTATTAAATGAAAATGGCCTCGTAATTTGAGCGTTTCATTTTCTATTTGGTTTCGGCGATAAAATTACTAGTGATAGTACCGCCCTCTGGTGCTCATGTAAACAAAAACAGAATCGCACGTGTGAATATTCATTTATTTAATATTTAAACTCTTATTAACCCTTTACCTAACCTGAAAAGCAGACGACACTTGCCAAAAAGATTCTTGAATAACTAATTTTTTTCATTTTTTGTCTCAAAAACATAGGTTATGACCCCTCGTTGGAACGAGGTCGACGAGCTCGTTCCAACGAGGGGTCATAACCTATGTTTTTGAGACAAAAAATGAAAAAATAATGAAAATTAATTGGCGATATTTGAGAATAGTCTGGCCGGTTTGGGCCGTTACGTTAGGTAAAGGGTTAATCTGACGATTATGATATAAATAAAATATACCCAAAGTAGCTTGGTGTACCAACTGTTCACCACTCGTGGTGATGTGGTATTAACCGCTCGCCAAGGGCTCGCGGTTAACACCACTTCACCACGAGTGGTGAACGTGAACATTTGCTACACCAAACTATCATTGGTATGTTATATATATAGACAATATACATATAGTGTCTTTTATATCTGGTTTATACAACGAGTTGAAATATAGTTAATATTTTCGAGGCTCTGCCGAAAAAATATTAACTATATTTAGTTAATATTTTTAGCTCTTCCTGGCGACGATGATAAAGTGTATTCAATCGAGAAGTTTCCAATTTCCATTATTTATGGTCCACTTTTGTTTTTGTTTACAATTCGCACGAAACGTTTTTTTTTCACGTAGCAGACGAACGTGTAATTGGAGCAGTACTTTGATCGTGGACGTAGACGTAGCTATAAATAGCGCATTACACATTACTGACAGTCTAGTAATTTCTACATAAGGTTTTGAACGAAGTAGGTTGTAATTATTTCTTTATTTCAGCAAAATAAACTGAAAATTTACATGTTTATACTTATAGAAAATATGTCATATATATTTCGATTAAATTTCACTTGCTCCTTCAACGTAGAATTCAAACTTGCATTACGAAGTTTATGAATGAATGAAAATGGAATCGAACGAGGTCAAAGGTCGTTCGCATAAATTATAATTATATACAACACCCGTTGTATTTTCTTCAAGTATATACAACGGGTGTTATACTCTATGGTTATCAGATAAAAAATATATAACCAATTTTGTTATACCCCATTAGAGAGTTTCTCACGATTAAGATCAGTTTTGTAAAACTTTGTCGTATAGTACCTCTCAACGCACTGAGTATATGTAAAATACCATTTCCCGGGTTGTATTTTCTACAAGTGAATATAAATGACGGAAATGAATGATTAGCATTTCAAACATATAGAAATTTGACAGCTGGAATATTGATACATCTTTTTAAATGTTAATGTTTCATTTCAATTAGTTATTTCCAGTAAATAGAAAATGCAATTTTGAAAAATACAACTGTAAAACTTTTATACTATTGCACCTAGTTTTGTTATGCTTCATTGGAGAGTGCCTCCCAACCTGTCGAGTATTTGTAAAATAATATTAGTTATCCTTGTGCCTTCCGGGGTGTATGGGAATTTACACCAATCTGGGGACTCAAACACCCCGAGGCGCACCCGAAGAGTGTATGAGTTCCAAGACCGGTGCAAATTCCCATACACCCAAGAAGACACAATTCTAACAGATTTATTTCCAAACCATTTCTTCCTGTTAACCCTTTACCCAACGTAACGGCCAAAACCGGCCAGCGCTATTCTCAAAAATCGCCAATTAATTTTCAAAATATTTTCATTTTTTGTCTCAAAAACATAGGTTATGACCCCTCGTTGGAACGAGCTCGTCGAGCTCGTTCCAACGAGGGGTCATAACCTATGTTTTTGTGACAAAAAATGAAAAAAATTAGTTATTCAAGAATTTTTTTTGCAAGTGTCGTCTGCTTTTCATGTTAGGTAAAGGGTTAACCCTGCATCTAATATAGATTTCAAAATCAACATTTTCTCCTTTTTCCAATATGTTCAGAGTAAATTGGCACACTTTTGGTCCTTGCCTGCATTTACTGGTGCTACTTTTATTCTCTATTCTAAAATTTCAGTTTCAGTATGACTTGCAAAGCGTTTCTTAAAATTAATTTGAGCCATTTTTAATGAAGCACCAGAACAAAACGCATCACTCCCTTCCAAATACGGCACCATAAATAAATAATCCGTACATGATATATTTGTATTTTTATTATCATTAAAATGTTTGTGTAATACTTCACAATATTCAATTAACCACACTTTTATTATTTTTAAAACATATAAACTCGTAAATAAATATTTATAATAAATGAACAGGACTCTTTCAGACTTTTTACCATTTATTGTGTATTCTTGTTTTTACACCTTAGTTAACCACAGTGTAAAAATTAAAAGATACCTTGGACTAAAAGTTACAATGTTCCTCTCAGCCAATCAAAAAGCAGTATTTCATTCCATTTTGAAATAATATCATGGTATTTGTTATGAACAATTTTGTTATGTTTCATTGGAGAGTGCCTTCCAACCTATTGAGTATATATATATAAAAATATATATGTATATGTATTTTTACAATATTTTCTCAAATATTTCTAAAGTGTTTCTAATTTTTTTTAAGTGATATCGAGTCATTCTTGCCGTCTTGCTGGCTGCTATTATACAGCCATGGCAGCCATGGCAGGATACAGTAAAAACAGTGTCTTCTGAAAGTGTTGCTAAAATACTGCAACTGACTCATTATATAAGGAATGATCGTTTGTTTCTGTCTATTTCTTGAGTTATGAACCTTCAAAAAACAAAGGCCAAACTGTGTATACGCCTTTGTTTTGGGGGGTTCATAACTCAAGAATAGAGGAACCAAACGATCATTCCTTATAGTTAAACCTGGATGGCAATAAATTTAACCCTTTACCTAACATGAAAAGCAGACGACACTTGCAAAAGAAAATTCTTGAACAACTATTTGTTTTCATTTTTTGTCTCAAAAACATAGGTTATGACCCCTCATTGGAACGAGCTCGACGAGCTCGTTCCAATGAGGGGTCATAACCTATGTTTTTGAGACAAAAAATGAAAAAATAATTAAAATTAACTGACGATTTTTGAGAATAGCGATGGCCGGTTTTGACCGTTACGTTGGGTAAAGGGTTAAACACTCTATACTTTATGGAGATAATAAAAACCAGGTCCATCGTGCTCCCTAATGAGAACTGAATAAAAAAGGCATAGTTTTCTAAAATTCTGTACGAAATGACGATATATTTCATTGAAACATGTTTTTGTATTATTAAAAAATTTATTGACCAATGAATTGCGTAAATTAAAAGGAACGCCATAGGCCACGCCCACACAAAACATCAATGTTCTTTTCCACTTGGCGGGAGGGTGATGTCATTCAAAGCATCACTGGGTTAAATTTAATTTTGATTTTGATCAATTCCTGAGAAACTGAATACACAGTTGTTAAATATGGAGTTCGATATAAACCCAGATGACATGAAGTCGCTTGAACTTTGTCTCAAAAAGAGTTCATTCAGGTTATTTGGAAATTGGAAAGTTTTGAATGCGCGAGTTTCGTTTGTGGATGCCATCGACGTCAGTGATGTAGCGTTTTGTTCATGTTGACATTGTTGTGCAGAGGGCTTAATTTCCACGAAGGACAGTGTTTGACTGATATTTTGTTTCTTTAAAGTGGATCATTCCCTATTGTAACCGCAGACGGAACCTTCATATCGATGTCCACTCACGTACATAATGTGTCTTTCTCAGTTCAAATCCAACATCATGCATTATCTGGATACCAGCTGCACGTAAATAGTGTGTTGCGTATGTTGTGCTACAATGCCTACATTTTGCATTTCGTGAAATGTCAGGCATAAATTTTGAGAACTGTTATTCTTTTACACTCTTGTCTGTGAACCACATGCATTCAGTTGATGGTGAATAGAGAGCACTGTGCAGTGCAGGTGGGTGGCAGTTTTATTTCAAGCAGTCCGATCAGTGATATATTTATGACAGGTTGGTAATGATTATGACCGGCCATTGTTTACGTTTGATTTGGGTAAAACGATGAACATAGACGATCATCTACTAATTTTAATTGCGTATAAAAATTAAACACGGAATAAATGATGAAGGCCTGAAAAGAGGTAAAAGGGTAACCCGTTGACATGTAGTGTTGTGTAATAGCACAATCGCTTCAATCGATCCAGATTAGATTTTGATTCGACATTACCCGCAAATATCCCAACTGCAAATTGTTAACCTTTTGAACCCTGATGGTATCTTCCATGTCAGATCAGTATTAGCATTTGGAAGAGAACATATTCATTATATGGGGGTAGACCAATTAATATCTTCAACGTGCAGCCATGGGGCTGCACGTTGAAATTATCGATTGTCCTCCCGACAGGAATGCAGTGAAGTCGGCCCATTGCGAACTCGACCCCAGAGAAGCCCCCCCCCCCCCCCCGGAGATGCCGGCCCAAACAATTTCGGAGAATTTGGCCCACGAGAGAAGTCAGCCCCGCAAACTACAGGAGAAATCGGCCCATAGGAGAAGTCGGCCCCAACAAGTTAGGAGAAGTTGGCCCCACACATTATTACTTTATGAAATTATGACGTTTCATGTTCTTTGGCTGGAAAAAACGACCTCTCGGGTTCAAAGGTTAAATTCCACAAGACTTTATTAAAATTGTATTATATATATTAGAAAATACCATTCATTGAGTGTATTAAACGTCACATACGCTGTTTTTGGCAATGCAGACGGTGTCTTGATGTTCTCAATGGGAGGAGTTTTGATATTATGTGTCAGATTATATTGTTGTGATGAAACAAAGAGTAAATGTGTCTTAACCCTTTACCCAACGAATCGACGGCATCCGCTCGTCGAGCTCGTTCCAACGAGGGGTCACATGATATGGTTTTGTTGAAAGTTTTTGGAAAATTTAAAAAAATGATATTTAAAATAATAAATTTTGATATCGTCTGCGTTGGGTAAAGGGTTAATAAATAAGAATAAAGATAACTACATTTTCAGTTGAGTCCTTGAGATGAGTAGTCGGTTCGATATAGGGTTAAATGTCTTTGAGTACAATGAGCTGAGGGTACGCTATTTTTTAGAAACTCTGAATGCGATAGAAATCATTTGTATTTTTACGATACAGCGGACATTCTATATTACAATAAAGGTGGAAAGATGAAGTTGTAATGAACCTACTAATTACTTGAAACGCATTAAGTACAACTGTAAAGTAGAAAAAACTATGGACTTTTACTTTTGTTACTTGTTATAATGACTGATCATCGTGTCGCGGCTTCTGTGGCATTATTGGGTTTGTTAGTATCAAGTATAGAACACACGTACCAAGTCTTGCTCCGAATCACAGTACACAAGGGGAATGGACAATTCTTGGAAAATAATGTGTAAAGTTGTGAAAGGCGAACTCAATTTGGGAAGTATTGAAACAAATCAGGGTCCACAAACAGTGGTATATCGTTTCATAGTTTCTACTTTCATTGCACACCAAAAGCATGGGCAAAGAATTTATGTATTCTGTGGTAGCGGAGGGTTGGATGCTGTTGGTGTGTATTTTTAAATGGACTGATATAAATTCCAAATTTATTTTACGTGGATGACAGGGCTCTAATACCTAAGGGCCTGAAACACCTGGAGAAAATGCTGGTAATAGTTGCGAGAAACAGGAATGAATTGTGTTTAGAACTGGAACAAAATTAGGAGAATACCCTTGAATCGTAAGATAGGGTCATCTACAAACGGCAAACGTGGGGAACTTCGTTAATGCCGATGGATTACAGCTATTTGTGGGGTCTGTATAAATGTCACAGTTTCCCCCAGATCGGGCTCACAGCAGAAGTGTGAAGCGTGGGCTGTGAACAAGAATTCATTCAAATGACATAAAACAAAACAGATAAAAGAACGCGTGAACAGTTTGAACTGACTCTGAATCAGATACAGCGGATGAAAAGAAATGATAGAAAATGATTTCCACCATTTATTTACAAAATGAGAACAATCTTCAGAAAACACTAACAGTTCTTTTCACTTCAGAAAAAGACATCACGTGAATCACAGGCACTGTAGAATCAGTTAGAACATCAAAAGCCCCATAACAGAATATTTTTTTTAAAAATACAGCCTGAAACTTTGACACATATAAAACAATTTAAGCGATAAAGACGACATTGTACAACTCATTAAAACTCTAAATAGAAGCAGAGTTGCCATTATTGACTGACGTATATACGGTAAAGAGAAGCATATCGTTGTCGTTCCTGCAATACATTTGTTTAGAGATCAGTTGTAAATATATTGGCAGTGCGCAAGTTATCAATCGTCAAAAAGACAAACTGATTTACGAAAAAGAAAATGCTATCTCAGTTCTATTTCATGCATTAATGATGCGGAGGGGGGAGGGGGCGGGTGTCTCTTATCGGAACAAGGTCCATCGCAAACGTGTTTCGAAAGGTCGTACGTAGTGTTCTATAAATAGTAATTTAAACAAATCGTAATCATGCACGCGGTTGTATTATGCAGTTGCAAGATACAGATTGTGTATCAGGCGCTCCTGATAGATGCTGTATTTGGGTAATTAACGTCCCCTTAGCATTCATATATACCTTCTTCACTTGTTCATCAATGCACTTGCGGCTCCTAGTTATTGCAAAGAGCTTATTATTAAACAATTTGCTTATCGTTGATACACTTCCCATAAACAGAACTACAAACACTACCCGTAATATAATGCGTTGGATTCTTTATCCGCTGAATTCAAACGTAAGTAAAATTGGCGGGCCTTAATGAAATAAATTCGTTATTTCTGGGTGTATGAAAAGTTAAACTCTCCTGGATACTAAGACACTCTTCAGCAGCGCCTCAGAGTGTATTGGTGTCTAAACCGGCATAAATTTCCATATTACCTGGAATAGACAAAGGAAGCTAATGTTATGACGAGAAATCGACATTGAAAACAACCATTTCAAAGGATAGATCCTCCTCCCCCAAAATCTATTCTGCTTTGAATATATCGAAATATATATAAATTATTTATATTCAAAGCAGAATAAAGGTTTGTTATTCACTGTTACCAGTGCAGGAAATCAACTCTGTTGATTCCCTGCACTAGTAACAGTGAATAACAAACCTTTAGTGGCACTATCCTTTTGCGGGGGCAGCCCTAGCACATCCCCACGTCGTTTCACTCCAGCTGGAAAGAGACTAAACTCTAAAATTTCCTCCTAGCGGGCTACTTGGTGCATTTTAAGGCGACGGACTGCAAATATTTTTTTTTTAAAAATCATCCAGTTATCATACTTCCAAGTAATACATGGAAGTATCTTGACATTTCACAATTCCAGTTCCTTTTAATTTTCGAAGGGTATATTAATATCGGGTTTTACCAGGCGTTAGAACTTTTCTCTTTTACGCCGGTTTCTTTTCTTTCCGGGTTGTTGTCAGAACTTGGCTTTCGAGAACTTGTTTCGCCACATGCCATTTCTTTCGTCGTCTGTGTGTATTTTTTCTTGCTGTGCCTGTATCCAGAAGGTCTTCAGTAAACAGGGACGAGTCGTCCTCTCGGTTTCAACGCTATCCACGGTATTTCCACGCGGTCTAGGCACTTGACAAAGATACGTAACTGTCAATCAAGGATCGCAGTACTAATTCTGAAAATTTCAATCAACTGCACTCTCCCCTATGGTAACCCCCGGAAGTAAAGCAGTGTTTGTTTACTATGGTAAACAAGCTCGGTTTCACTGGTAAGATAGGACCCAGTCGCTGATGCTTGGGGTGCAAGTCCTCGAAAATAGACAACATGGGGTATAAACGATTGACTGACCTTGACTTTATCTCCATGTTGTGGTAATAATTAGTCATTCTTTCCGGGTTGTAGTCAGAACTTGGCTTTCATGAACTTGTATCGCCATATTTCATTTCTTTCATCGTCTGTGTGTATTTTTTCTTGCTGTGCCTGTACCCAGAAGGTCTTCAGTAAACAGGGACGAATTGTCCTCTCGGTTTCCACGCTATCCACGGTATTTCCACGCGGTCCAGGCACTTGACAAAGATACGTAACTGTCAATCAAGGATCGCAGTACTAATTCTGAAAATTTCAACCAACTGCACTCTCCCCTTCAGTCTTCAGTAGACCGAACGCTAGGTGATTTTTTTTCCCTTTGCCGTTTAAGCTTTATTTAGACGAATATATATAATTTTGTCAAATTGCAGTCATCCTCGGACAAAACATTTTTTTATGCATATATGTGTATACTTTTTCAAATACTTTTTATAATTTTGTCAAATCGCCGTCATGGAACATTGGTACGGCACTTAATGTAATGGAATATGAATTAGTCAAAAGTGAAAGCCGTTTTGAGGGGAATAATCTCACGAGCATGACAGCAATTTGACAAAATTATATATTCTTTTATGTAATATTTATATCTAAAAACAGAGAACGGATGAATCTGTTGAAGTATGTGAAACCACACAGATCTCTCAATAAAAATGGGGATGTCGAAATACATCTCGTAAACTGAAACCAATTACACACTAAACTCAATCTGAATTTTTTAGCATGATTTCTACGAATTAACCCATTCTCTCCTAGACACTTCTTCACTTATAGCCGTTCGTGAAGAAGATTTTGAAAGCTGGTGAAGTGAAACCCTGTTTTTTCGCATACCAGCATGGACAGTGCTAAGTAGGCCATTAAGACAGGATTATTCAGTAAACCAAAAGCTGGTGAATTCCCTCTAATTTGCTAAATATTTATTTGATTAATCCATTATATCTTGTTTGACAGAGCTCGCACAGCTCCGTCAAACAAGATATAAGGGATTAAATTGTTTGAACATATTTTCTGATATTCTGAGGGGAAAAACACCGGAAAAAGTGTCTTAAAATCTAAACCTGAAATAAATGAATGCCATTGGTCATCACTTTGAGAAGTTACATATTGTTTAAAGAGTGCATTCAAAGATTTGTAATGAAAGGAAGCTACTGGAAATGAATACATGTTGTTCAAAGTATGCAGGTGTGATACTGATAGATTTTCTTGATGACCAATTAACTGAGAACTGGTTGCTTCTAATTAGCTTGTCATAAAAGCCAAGTTCCCTTCTGTGCCTTCTTAATATTTATTATCTATTGTTTTCGTTAATTTAAGGTAACAAAAGGAAACTTGGCTACATTATTAGTTTGATGTCAAGGGCGTTTCCTCAACAATTACTTGTTTCTAAATTTGGCATTCCTCGCTCGTGTCATAATCTCAAGGCAGATAACTGTATCAAAAGTCGTCTTTCATGACGATATTATTCAGAGATGATTTTGCAGGAATTTTATCAATGTATGGGTTATAGGACCAATCGGTTATAATTTTAAAACCGTTCTAAAGATCTAATTGAAAGTTTTTTTCAGAAGGTTGTAGTGATTTTTTTTATATGTTGTTATATAGCCATTCGCAAGACCAACTCCATGAATATGACGAAATATAGTTTGGCACCACTTCTTCCATTTATGTGGTGGTTGCTGTTTAATTAGAGGTGGGCGTGTCAATGGACTATAGTCGAATCGTGATCACTGTTGCATCCGCATCACTATCGACTTTATTTTCCAAAGTTTGATTGGTCAAATTATAATCGAGAACGGAAGTTTAATTTCCGGGGTTGGGAAGTAGATGAAGTATGACCTAAATTATCCAATGAAATGAGATATCGGCACTTGAAAGCACAAAGGTGCCAACTGCAATGCTAACGCATTGCAGTTGGCACCTTAACGCTTTCAAATGACCATATAGCTGTCCTTTGATAAAATAGAAATCGTGCACGAAACCGAGGCACGTCTAGGTGTTTGATTAATCGCACATGGAGATGGACACACACGGTTGGCCAAAATGTCGACTGTAGTAGTCTACCGCTATCTGCCGTGGTGTAGACTGTAGTCGTCTGTCACGCCAAAGGAGTTAATTTCACATCACTTCCATCATTGTCTGATCTTCAGTAACATATGTCACTCCTGGATGGTATTGTGAATGCATTTTATCTGACTCGTACATTACATACCAACAGCTATCATACAAGGTCTGAGATCAAACGTTACAAAATATAAAAGAAAATGTAAGTACACAAATATTATTTATTTCTCTAGAACTATTTTATTAGTGAATTCGATTCTTTGTCTCGGTTTTGAGATGCGGTTGTGAATTTTGTTTGATAGTTTTACTTAGATCGCCTAGAAGCTTGAAGTCTATTGCCAACCGATGTTGTACATCAGTTGTTGAGTCGGCGGAACGGCGATGGTGGCTAGTCTGTCGTGTCCCCCTCCTCCACCACCCCCTCCAACATTCTACTTTCTTAACTGTCATAGTACATGATTTTTCTGCAATTATTGTGTATAATCAACGTTAACCGATAAATAGAGATTATGTGCATGTCCGGTGATTTGTATCAGATTCGAGGTGGTGTTCAGAATGGGATCTCGACGAGCCTACTTTGACGGCGAGTTGTGATCCCATTTTTGGACACCACCGAGAATCTGATACAAATCACAGCACATGCAAATTAACATGATAATTCATTTATCTAACAATTCTGTCACATAAACAGATTAAATCTCTCCCTTTACCCAACGTAACGGCCAAAACCGGCCAATGCTATTCTCAAAAAAAATCGCCAATTAATTTTCATTATTTTTTTTATTTTTTGTTTCAAAAACATAGGTTATGACCCCTCGTTGGAACGAGCTCGCCGAGCTCGTTCCAACGAGGGGTCATAGTCTATGTTTTTGAGACAAAAAATGAAAAAAAATTAGTTATTCAAGAATTTATTTGGCAAGTGTCGTCTGCTTTTCATGATAGGCAAAGGGTAAAATTATTTTCAAACATTTTGGGGACATAATGTTCGGTCGACCACTGAAACGCTCATAGAATTTATTTATGTGCCTGTTATGATAGCCCGTAGCGCTACCGGAGACGAGTCATCTATATGATACGGAATCAGAATGAGTCGTCTATATGATACGGAATCGGAACACATGTGATACGACCCGTTTCTCGTGGTTTCCATGCCAAAATCTATATGATTGTTAGATAAAATACAGACTCTGATAAGTGTGCTAGATACGCGTGGAATCAGGCCTTCGTTTAAGAACATCCTGTAAAAACGCATCTGATTGCTTGTTACGCATTTGATTAACGTTATGACGCGAATGAAATGCTTCGACCAGCACAGAGCCAGACAAGAAATAAAACAGACTTAGGTCCTGTGAATCACTCAATTTCGCCTCGAATCGAATCTCGAATCGAATTGGGTCTATTATTCGAATTCGAATAGAATTAGAGGCGTCTTGAAGATGAACGATGGGGTAAGGGGTGCTGTACACTGATTCGTTCCGACAGTGATGGTTCAAATCCCGACTGATAAAATATTCTTACTACATCACCAATGTGATTGGAATATTACGCAGTCAGGATTATAGTTCAAAAACAGAAACGGATGCGAGAACCATTGTTACAAGGCACTTTACAGGGTAGACGCTAGCAACAGTTCATCGCTGATATTGTCTGGAAACGTTAAATTTTCTTTCAACAGTGATAGTGTCTATTGAAACTGGAATTAGCATTGTGGGTGACATGAGTATTTATGTCGTTTCTGTTTAGATTGCGGGAACTACACACAATCTTTATTTTCAATATTATTTATTTACAATTTCCACCAGAAACTTTACGTTTTGTGGGCGACGAAAATTACTGATGCCAAGCTATATTCCACTGAAAATATGTTAAAACAGCTAATGACTGCTCTCTGATGCCCCCTTCTAGGTGTTCATTCTTCTATTGGGGCTGCAACAATTAATCGCGATACGCCCGAATCGTGATACATTGCTTACGATTCAATATGTATCGTTGTTCACTGTGTATCGCGATACAATAAATATAAATAACATCAGGCAAAACAATTTCGTAGATTTTGAAAGCTGGTGTAGTGAAACCCTGTTTTTTGCTTACCAGCATTGACAGTGAGTGCTAAGTAGGCCATTAAGACAGGAGCGCGGAGGCGTTGCGTTAACCGGTTCTCGTCAAATCACCGACGTTAAGCAACGTCGAGGCCGGTTAGTCCTCGGATTGGTGACCGTCTGAGCGATCGATTCGGACTCCCGCGTTGTGTCCCTGGGCAAGGCACTTAACCCCGATTGTCCACACGGGGGCACGATGACGCCGTGTACTAAGGCGAACTGCACGTCGATGGTGCGCATGTCTTCAACCAATCTAACCCTGCCTGTGCTGCAGTGCGGCGTTACGATGTTGGGGAGCTGGCAGCTGCTCGTCGTTGCCCTGTGGTTCTCTCCGGGTACTCCGACTTTCTCCACCCGTAAAACTGTCACGGTCATGATTAGCCATTGTACATAAGTATGTGACCTTAAACACCAATAAATAAGTAAATAATTATTAAGACAGGATTATTCAGTTAAGCAAAGGCTGGTCAATTCCCTCTAATTTGCTAAATATTTATTTGATTAATCCATTATATCTTGTTTGACAGAGCTCACAGAGCTCTGTCAAACAAGATATAAGGGATTAAATTGTTTAAACATATTTTCTGAAATTCTGAGGGGAAAAACACCGGAAAAAGTGTCTTAAAATCTAAACCTGAAATAAATGAATGCCAATGGTCATCACTTTGAGAAGTTACATATTGTTTAAAGAGTGCATTCAAAGATTTGTAATAAAAGGAAGCTACTGGAAATGAATACATGTTGTTCAAAGTATTTGATAGTTGTATTTGCATGGCATGACAAATCATGTGTATCATGATACATATCGTATCGTGCAGATTGAAATGCGATACACATCGCATCGTTAGGGGAGCATATCGTTGCAGCCCTAGTCTCTATAGAGAAGTTCCCAGTTAGCTCCCCCGCCTGCTTTATCCGTCCTGCCTGAAAGGATATTGTGTATTATAGTTCCATACATGATTGGATGTCGTTTTACACCATCTGATGTGAGATTGAAATTAGCATGGCTGGTGGCACGAGTGCAGATGTCGCTTATGTTTAGATAGCGAACTACACTCAGTCTTTAATTTCAATATTGTTTATGTACAATTTCCACCAGAACTTTACGTATTGTGAGACGATGAAAATGACTGATGCCAAAAGCTGTATTCCAGTGAAAAGATTTGAAATTAAACGAATCGTGAAGTCGATTCGAATTGAACCGAATAGCAACTTAAGATTCGAAATCGAATCGCATCTCGAAGCTTCACTCTGTGGGTACATTTTTTTTATAATATCTCAACTCTCATAAAAATGACAGGGATGAATAACAGTACCAAATATCAACAAGGGAACCATAAGTGGGTCAATAAAATAAGAGTCAACATTGCGAGATCCCCTTCCACCACTTCGACTCCTCAGGGCAAGCACTGCCCTCATTTCTCCCAAAACAGTTCACAACACCAATTCTGGTCTACGGTTTTATTCAAATTATCATCGGTACCCTACTCCAACTTAGTACCAGCCACAGACCGAGCATATCTCATTTTAGAATCTAATTTCATCCACAATAGACCATATCCCCTCCCATCGTAAAATCACATAAACCCAGTTGGTAAGCCCCACAACTTAATTTACAGTAAACTTACAACCGAAATGGACTAGTAATGCGAATGGTTAGAAGGGTGGCAGTTGTCTGCCGTTAAAGTTCGATCGGTGTTTTCAGTTCTTCCCCAGAGTTCCAATGTGTTTTATGTGCCAGTAGGCACATAGAACACATTGGAACTCAGTGGACGAGTTTCAGCCATACGATCACACTTTTGTAGCTGGCCATCCAATGTAACCCAATGAACGTGGACTATTCCAACATGACACTTCTTCACTTATAGCCGTTCGTACCCATTTGATAAGCATATTGACAGGGTACTGGCAGTAACGATCAACACAATGAATACTTTACCTGTCATCCCTGATTTTTTTCGTCATGAAAATCGACTTTCTATAAAATTATCTCCCTTGAAATTATTAGAAAGAGTAGGGAAGGTCCAATTAAGAAGCAAGTAATTGATGGGAAAGAAACAATGCCATCAGTAGAAAAATAAAACGCGTCGTCTTCTATCTGCGTTGGGCAGGGGGTTAATTTAATTTAACTTATTTTAATTTGTCTTAATTTAATTCAATTTAATTTGATTTATTTTAACATAATTTAATCTTATTTAATTTAACTTAATTTAATCTAATTCACAGAATAACCATAAAATAAATTGTCTGCACATGTTGTGCAATCTTTCAATCAGGAAGGGTGGAGGGCCAAATACAGGTTCGAGGTCTTTCTTTCTTTCATCAGTTATTCTACTGTTGAGCCATAGGCAGTGGTAACTGTAGACATAATCCAGTCTACTCCATGACAGTGTAGTTTTATCTACATATTTCCCGGCGACAACAGGAAGACAGCCAATGTGGCTATGTTGTCTCCTAACAATGTACTGCTATACGTTATATATGATAAGCTCTCTGTACAAATCTAACATGTGAATTTGGTATATTGTTGAATAAACTTCATTCATTTATTCATTCAAATGAAGTTTCCTGTTTTTACTATTAATAAGCGAAAACAACAGACAGCTCTGGGAGCTGTCTGTTGTTTTCGCTTATTAAAAGTTACAAAAGGAAATTTTGCTTTATATGACAGGCAAATAAATTAGAATCAACCACTCCACAGATAAAACGTCATTAAGAATACATGTCAGCATCACACCTACCAGCACTAAATAACGTCCACTTTGGCTCTTTGTTAAGCGAAAGTGTTTTTAGCAGTAGTTTGCAAAGTTTTATTCTTTCCAGGTCATAAATTAGGAAATCTCACCTCCCAGAATTTTACATTAGTGGAAAGGATTATTTGTTATATCACACACTGTTGATATTATGAACAGAAAACATCAACAGATGGTGAAAACGCCGTTTTCGTATTTTTAAATTGATTTCAATAGAGAAAAAACAGACAAACATTCAAACTGATCGGAAAAAGACTTAACCCTTTACCCAACGAATCGCCCGCATCCGCCCGCGTAATATGCAAATTCAGCATTTGAAAAAATAGTATTTTTCAAAAAATTTAAACAAAACCATATCATGTGGCTCCTCGTTGGAACGAGCTCGTTCCAACGAGGGGTCACATAATATGGTTTTGTTTAAATTTTTTGAAAAATTTAAAAAAATGGTATTTAAAATAATAAATTTTGATATCGTCTGCGTTGGGTAAAGCCAGCTTCTGTATTTTTATACTACTTCATAGAAAAACGACAGAAGTTTGTGAAATGATACGCACTTGAATGATACAAAATTCACAAACATTTCGAAATTTCAGCTTTTATATGAAATGCCCACACCCTTAGTGTTAAATTTACCGACAGCTTTGGGAAATTATGAGAAGACAACTTTCGTGTAAATCTTCTCCAATGACGAAAATTGTCAGCCGTGATTTTTTATTCCTGTGTCTAAAGCTATTTGACCATCATTCCAACCTCAGTTGCGATATATTGGTTCCATGTGAACCTACCAGTCGGCCAATAATACAATGTCCCAATTATAGAGTACTGCAGTGTACCACAGAGGCTTAAGACTGTCTGATGGCTCAAGGGTGTGTCCACAGTTGAAACTAAACGTCCTGTGACTGTATTGTGTACAATTTTGAAGTAACAGCGCGCTGAGTAAGTGCACTTTTGTCCCTGTCAAACTGCACCATTAGCGTAACTCAGTTCCTGTAGAATGACAGCGTGGCCAACTCTGTACAAATCTATACTAGTAAATAGAGATCATTAACACCATTCCTAAACTCTAATGGGATACATGTACATGTAATGGCGTAAATAAATATTAAAATTTGACTGCATATACAGAATGAAGAGAATGGATTACTGCATAATCGCAGAGCCATATATTCTCCACTCGAATAGTATTGATAATTGTTCATAAAGGTACAAAGAACTCTTCAAACATTCATCACTTTGTTCATGTGATGAAAGTTTGCAAGTGCTTCTTGTGTTTTGTCCTCAGAAGTTGTAAATAATTACAAAGTGAAAAATCTCTCCCACGACGATTTATTTATAATCCACCCTCCACAGACTGTAGTCTTAATATTTTCTTTCTGTTTGATCGGTTCAGTTTGTGATTTCACTACCGACCTTGCTAATAGCGCATTGTATTTTGCATTGCACAACGCAAAAGCTCTTGTATGTTTCAGACTACTTCATTCTTCTGCAGTAAGGAGCGCATTAACTAACGAGCATTTTCTGCGCTAATTGTGAAGGATTTCTAGTTTCAATTGTATGCTACCCTCACATTCGTCATTGTCCATCTCGATACAAAGTTTGTGCAATTTCGTATCTAGTTTCATATTTTATCTAACATTCATATACATTTTGAAAACCAGGAGAAACTGTTGGTATCACATAATGTGTTCCGATTCCGTATCATATAGACGACTCTTTGTGATTCCGTATCATATAGACGACTGGTTTCCGGGAACACAATGGGCTATCATAACACTCGCATGAATACATTCTATGTGCGTTTCAGTGATTGACTCAGCTGATCGCTTACAAAACAAAACAAAACTCTTTACAATTAGCGACAGAACTATTAATAGCCAATGACCCCCCCCCCCCAGACTACCCCCCCCCCCCCCCACACACACAATAAATAGAAAATGCACAATTAAATATTACACACTTGTAAATTCAAGCGTATCATCATAGGAAGTGACATTGAGAGTGAATATTTTTACAACACACCAACTTTGAAAATTTGCGGTGCCAGCGTTACTCACTGTTTGTTAAAGTGCACAACAATATTATTCCATAAAATGTGTGTGTTTTTAAAACTTTTTCTTCCCCAACATTATGTCCCAAAACTCTATTAATAATTTAAGATTTAATCTGTTTATGTGATAGAAATATTAGATAAACGAATTATCATGATAATGTGCATGTCCTGTGATTTGCATCATATTCGCGGTGGTGTCCAGAATGGGATCTGAACTCGCCGACAAAGCCGGCTCGTTGAGATCCCATTCTGGACACTACCTCGAATCTGATACAAATCACAGGACATGCACATTATCATGATAATCTGTATTTATACCATGATTACCTATTCTACTATGTATGAAAAGTCTATGACATAAATTTTAGCTTTATACACCAACAATGGTGAAAATGCCAGCAAAGGGATTTCAGTGGTTAAAATTTACACCTACAGTGGAACTACATTCAAGCTGACCTTTGGAGACGTCGACCGGAATACGAAATTATCTAAATTTATCGCTAGTCGCCTCGCGAAGAGTAAAATTAAAGTGCCAATTATTTATTGATGTTTTTAAATGAGTTTACCCCATATGACACCAACACTTAACAAACATGCATTGCCTCGTGTTAATAAAGCATCCATAACTCGAAATAGTATATTATTATGCTATTAAAATGAAAAAGGCACAGTTTCATTTCGTTTCGGCGATACATTTGACAGAGGAAGTACCGCCCACTGATGCTCGTGTAAACAAAAACAGATTTGCATGTATGTACTCTGGTGCTCAGTAAAACCGAGAAAAAATAATAGCGATTCTTAATAATCTGACGATCATGGTAAAAATAAAATATACCCAAAAGAAGCTTGCTGTACCAAATGTTCACCACTCGTGGTGAAGTGGTGTTAACCGCGCGCCGAAGGCTCGCGGTTAACACCTCTTCACCACTCGTGGTGAACATTTGGTACACCAAGCTACTATGGGTATATTCTATATTTATCAGGCTAATGTGGACACGTGGACCGCTAGCAAAAGCCGTATGCATTATCGTTGCCGGTCAAAGCTTCGTGAGCATTTATTCGCTTTCCCAAAACGATTATACATACGACAACGGTTGCGGAAACGATAGAGCGTTTGTCGGCGATTCAAGTGTACACATTAGTTCTGTAAAATATCAAAGGAGATTTCTATTCAGACACTTCGCCGAATTGTATGTGTCCGGAAAGAAATAGTTCCCAAACTAACTCTAAAATTATCCAGTTAGCCAGGCCATGCCGTTGGTGGATACCATCTCCGTTGCTGTAGCTAAGTGCATACTCCAGTTTATTTGCATATGGATCATTTTCTTTATTAGGCTTTCCCAAAACCCATTTTGGCAAAGAATCTTGTTATTCTTCTTTTTCAAAAATTCTTCATTATTATTTTTTTTCCTTTCCTTCCTCATTTTTGTCTGTTGCACAGCTCAAAAACAGGCTGTACAATTTCAACCAAATTGGGCACACTTATGTAATGTCATAACAGCTAGCGAGATGAGGTATCGTCATATCCGTGAAAACGCTTATTTGAAATATATTCTGCCAAAAACTTCAAAATTTCACCATTTTTCAAAAGTCTCAAAATTGTTTACAGTCATATAACTCAAATTTTCCTAACATTTAGAGCATAATACATTACAGGGAGAGTGGATTGTAACAAAATCACCCGTGGAGTGGAGTTATCACCCAAAGTATCACTTTCAAATTCTGTACATGTGGACAAAGAACAAAAGCAATGTTTCAGCCAATGGTCCTCCGGGTTTAACCCGGAGGTCCATTGGCTGGTACTTTGCCTGTGCTTGTTATGCTTTGCAACAAATTGGCTATTATTGCCTGGGTGGAATCTCCACTCCGTGGGTGATTTAGTGATAATACACTCTACACACACAAAATGACACATCAAGATCACCACACGAATATTTCAAAATTAACCACTAATGGCCAAGAATGATATGAATATAGAATTTTTGTCTTCAAAAATGACCAACTTCAAGGGCAAATTTCTTCAACTGCATGGTCGTTGTAACATTTTTTTTAGTATGGATAGATGCAATAATAATTGCAGAAGAAAGTTACTATTTATTTTTTAATCTTAGATTTAACCCTGAAGCACAATGAGGGTGAGAATAAGAGTACTGTTTGAAAATGCCAAAATTAAACAACTTTGATTGCTTATATATTATTATTATTATTATTATTATTATTGTAATTATTATTATTGTATTATTTTCATTCGTTTTACATACCCCAAAATAAATCGTAGTTCCACTCACACTCGCCGAAAATGATACTCTACTCCCAGCATCGTATACCCTTTTGGAAGTAACCACGAAATCAGTTATAAAGAGTTGTTATGGGGACAAAAATAAGAAGAAAATAAAAATAAATGCAGAAGTCCACAGCTCGAGTGCAATTTTATCCTCTCGTGGGCCGCGCGGATTAGTTCACTCGGCTAAGTCTCGTGAAATAATCCTCCGCGCGATCACCTCGAGGATCAAAATCGTACTCGAATCGGAGCAGTAAACTATTGTCTATATTTATCTTACCTTACTGTCATTTTCCAGTTTTCCGCGTTTGTTCGATAATTATTTTATGGCACGCCCGTTTTATGATATCCCCATCTACAACAACATTAAATCATGCGGAAAACGAAAATCTGCATCGCACACGTGAACGGAACGGAAATCGCTGACGGACTATTTTAAAAAAGAAGCGAAATTTCCCTGGATTTTCCACAAATCATGCACCGCAATTACAATTTGAATCGTTAGCGATAGCTAAAAATCGTCCCCTGTGTTCCAATGTGTTCTATGTGCCAATAGGCACATAGCACACATTGAAACTCAGGGGGACGAAATAGTAACACGGGTTCCCCTCGTAAATTTGGTTGGCGATAAAATGTGTTCTTTTTGCCGACAGTTGTCAAATGAATTGCTGAGTGTCCTTCTAATAATTGATTTTATGGACGGAGAGGCGTGTAATAAACACAGAACGACATACGAGTGTGAATGGGTGAATCGACATGGCACTTGTGCCATCGCGAAAGGATAATTTTATCTTTCCGCGCTGGCACTCGTGCTATATGGATTAACCCATTCACAGGCATGTGTCGTTCTGTGTTTTTGCTTTGCAGTCTAACTGATATCAACTTTCCAGACGTATTTAGTAAAAGGAATCGAAAAGTGTCATCATTTAAAAAAAAAACTTATGAAAGAATGTTCTAGTAGAACATCTTATTTCTAGGTCAGTGGATGAATACACTCTGAGACATGCTACAGCGAATGATAAAGATGGTATCCTTAATATTCTGCCCGGTGAAGACTGTTACGGCGGATATGATTATTTACCTGGTGATATTGATCACGTGATCAATTCCGATTTATTTGAGTGTTTCATCTGCCTTCTTGGAAGCGATATCGTACGTACTTATGGAATAGTTGTTTCTTTGTTTAATGGGCTTTAGCGACAATTTCAAATACCTGGGTCATATCGTATCGGACAGTTTTACAGGTGGGGGAAACCAAAGTATCCGGAGAGAACCATCAAGCAGCGACGGGCAACTATCAGACATTCCAGCTCTTCAACAGAGTTAGCATTGGTTCAAGGCAGGTGCCCCATCGACGTTCAGTGCGCCTTAGTACACAACGCCGCCATGTACCCGTTGTAGAATAGTTTTGTTGAAGTACAGTACGTGTAGAATATATTATCATAAAATCACCCGCAGTGTGGAGATTCCACCCGAGCAATAATTGCAAATTTATTGCAAAGCATAACCATCACAAGCAAAGTTCCAGCCAATGGATCTCCGGGTTAAACCCGGAGGTCCATTGGCTTAAACCTTGCTTGTCTTTTATGTCCATATGTACAGAATTTGAGAGTGATACTTTGGGTGATAACTTCACTCCGCGGGTGATTTAGATACAACCCACTCTCCATGTAATATACTCCATACATACAGTAGGCCACCGTGGACTGGACACATTTCACGGGTGGGCAATATTTCCACGGACACAATAATATTAGATGTACATCGGAATGGGGGGTGGGATGTATAGGGCGCGGGGCGCATGTGTGATCGTCCCATGGATTCGACTGTGGGCGCCGCTGGTTCCTGGAAGTCTGCTGCCGTGTTCGCGCCAGAACTGATAATTTAATGGTGTTTCACGGAAACAGCTTGTGACCGGATGTGCTTTACGTATCCGGGAACAAAGCTAGGGGATAGAAAATCTTCGGAACGCGGCGACAGGGCTGCATTGGAGAAAATTCCAAAGCCTTTGCTTTTGTTTACGTATGAGGATACTTTCGATTTCCGGTCGACGTCATCGGACAGAAAAAGTATGTAAAAACAACGCTGTCTAAAATCAAATAATGAAAAAGATCGCCTTCATACAGTATACTGTTATTAGATAGAGATTGCACAGTTGCCATATTCAATGCAAGGTATCATGATACCTGTTGAAATTTCTTAGAATTACGATTTTGTTTTTTGATGGAAGTTCGTGATAACGAATGATTTGCGCGTGTCTGTCGAGCATGGAAACCATCTTCAATAAAAAATGCAGACAGTGTTGTTCTTTTCCAAAATGCAGACCTGTCGCTGTGTTCGAGAGTGTTTTGAATGCCTGGCTTTGTTCTTGGATATGTGAAGCGCATTTGGCCGCGGGTTGTTCTGGTGAAGTATTATTTTATTGTCGGTTCTGGTGCGAATGCGGTGGCGGGCTTCCGGGAGCCGATGGTGCCTGCGGGCGGCTCTATGAATTGATTGCATATGTGTTTCGTGTTCTGTATGTCCCGGCCTTCATTTTGATGTATAGTTTGTGTATATTTGGTCTGAGTTTGGGGAGTATGAGAGGTGGGAATTTCAAAATGGGCAGGATTCCATTACTTATATAGGCCCGTAACACAAGAACTGTGAATAATCCCTAACAAATGTAACATGTCTATACTCGCTTTTGAACACAGCTGTATTGCGCATGGCGATCTACATTGCCAAGATTCACAATGTGGGGGATTGTGTGAAGTGTAGTCTTAAAATACACCCAAAGCAGCGAAGAATTGTTCATAACTTGTGTTTACCTGCAGTGAGCCCAGTCACCCCACACAATGACACAGTTATAACCCAAACTTCTAGTGACCCACTTAAAACTTAAGACCTGATGCCAGAGTGATGTAATCAAAAAGCAAGGATTTCCTAATAAATGTAACATGTCCATATTAGCCCTTGGGTATAACCGTATTGCACATGGGGATCTTTATTGCCATAGCTGGCGATGTGGAGGATCATGTGAAATACAGTAATATATTGTCTCATTATAGCTAACACTTGTCTGTTACTTTTGTGCACAAGTGTAATCAACTCAGGGAGACGCACTTAATTTTCCATTATTTTGAACCCCATAAACATGCCATAAACATGTGGCAATGTGGATGACCACATTAAATACAGATACAGATTGCTTCCATAGCAACTAACACCTGTCCATAAATTTGCGGGTAACTGTACAGAGCCCAGTAACCCATCTGTGATCCAGAATATGGGGCTAGGGTGTCGGAACCCATGAAATATATACTTCCGAAGCAACGAAATATGCTCAAAACAGTTTTTTAAAGCACAACTGTACTGTGTATGGGGATACACAGTACCAAGGTGGCGGTGTGGATATTCATGCGTAATAGTTTTCGTGGGGGTCCATTGTTTCTAATGGACTCTGCGAAATGTTGAACGTGAAAGGATTTTTTTCGATGCATTTCTTATCCTTGCCCGAGAAGAATCGCAAATCGGACATTGTGTTTAGGATAATCCAACCTTAGATGTCATTTGTAAATTAAACTTCCGATAGCAGTTGTATGAATTTAATCCATAACTAATTTACACAATGTTAACACCTCGCCTTTGTGGCGCATTAGGAATGACGACAAATGGAAAAAATCGTATTCCACGAAAAGTATGAAAATGGAAGCAAAACTGTGACATACAAACAATCATTAAATCTTAAGGGGCTGTGAAGGTGATGGAATTCTGTTTCTTTTAAGAGTTCTCACCTCTGATATTCCTTCGGTTCGGTTTGGATATGCACTGGTGTACATCAGGGTGAGGGCTGGGATGTGTGGGGCGCGGGGCACGTGTAGGGTCGACTCATGGAGTCGGCCGTGGGCACCGCTGGTTCCTGGAGGTCTGCAGTCGTGTTCGTGCCGGAGCTGATAGTTTGATGATGTTTGGCGGGAGTGGCTTGTGGCCGAATGGGCTTTACGTCTCCGGGGACAAGGATGGGATATAAAAATTCTTTAAAAAAAAAACAACAAAAAAACACCGCGACAGTGCTGCATGGGGGTACATCGGGGTGAGGGCTGGGATGTGTAGGGCGCGGGGCGCATGCGTGGTCGACTCATGGAGTCGGCTTAATTATTCTTTGTGAGATGTGATTAACCCCTAGAAGGTGGTCTCCGGATCAAAAAATGTCAGACCATGACCGAGTTTAACGCAACTCGATACTCACTTGTGAGTTGTGGCCTCTAATTGATTGATATAATATTTCATGTTTCAAGATGACAAGTGCCTCTAAATTAGTCTAAATTTTGTAAATGGTTGTATGGTCAGACTAGGCAGACCACGTTAGTTCCCTATGGCTATTCGATAAACCGTCGTTGAGTTATTGCCTTCTAGTAACTTAACCCTTTACCCAACGTGAAAAGCAGACGACACTTGCAAAAAAAATTCTTGAATAACTAATTTTTTTCATTTTTTGTCTCAAAAACATAGGTTATGACCCCTCGTTGGAACGAGCTCGACGAGCTCGTTCCAACGAGGGGTCATAACCTATGTTTTTGATACAAAAAATGAAAAAAATAGTGAAAATTAATTGGCGATTTTTGAGAATAGCGCTGGCCGGTTTTGGCCGTTACGTTAGGTAAAGGGTTAAAATTGTATATACTTCCTTTATGCTCAAATTACATATGAACCGATGATACACGAGCAGAAGACCAAAACACTCTTTCAGGCATACAATCAGGAGGATATTTTCCCCACAACTTTTTGTATACAACTCATGTAGTACGTGTATATATCTGTATCTTATTTCTGACATCAAAGGCAAATATGATCATAAAAACATATATTTTCTGTTAACAGTACATGGACTGACTAGCTTTATGATGATTTTCAGTAGAAACCCAATGAATTTTGCTCTCTGCTCTCAAATCATTGATCATGGCTAATAATCAAAAACTCAATGAGATCCAGAAAGAAGATACCTTTGACTTCGTTTCAAAACTCAATGAAATACTCTCGACTGATAATGAGGATCAAAACCAACCTTTTACCATAGATAACGTAAACTGCATATACTACACACCCGAACAATTCAAGCACAAAATAGCGATCAAAAATAAATCCCTTTCCCTTTTCAACATTAACTGTCGAAGTCTTAATGCCAACTTTGAAAATCTCCTCAATTTGCTGGGTGATTTACAGTCCAGTAAAAATTCCTTCGATATAATAGGGTTGACCGAAACCTTCAATATTAAAGAGAATATATCCTACGAACTTGAAGGCTACCACCCACTAATCTACCGAATACGATCAGAGACTGATGACGGCAGAGGTGGAGAAGGTTTATTCATTAAAAATAATTTACCCTTCAAAGTGCGCACCGACCTCTCAGTCTTTATTCCTCATGTCTTCGAATCACTAGTCATAGAAATCTGTACCAACAGAAAGTATATAATTGGCATCATATATAGACCTAATACCCCACCAAAAGCAGACCTCGATCTTTTTCTCTCTGAACTGACTCGGCTACTGGACATAATAAGCCACGAGAATAAAAAGGCCTATCTTATGGGTGACTTTAACATTGACTTGCTAAATGTTGGTAGCCACCATAAAACCAATACTTATGTAGACACGTTGTTTGGTGCGGGTTTTATGCCAGCCATTACGAGACCGACTAGAGTCACAGACACCTCGGCGACTTTAATCGATCACATATTTAGTAGTAATAATAGCAAAAGTGATTCAGGAATCATTATAACCGATGTTAGCGACCACTTTGCCACTTTTTATACTGAGGAAAGTGGCAGGTGCTCGGCCCGCCCAACACAAACCCGGAAACGTGTATTCAAAAGGCGCAACATTAATTATTTTAAACGCCTTCTGTCAACGTGCGACTTTACAAGTATATACGACACCACTTGTCCAAACAAAGTTTATGATCTATTCTTTGGTAGATTTTACAACAACTCTTCAACAATGTCTTTCCGCTTGAATTGGTGCCCACGCCAAAGAAGTTCATAAAACGTGAACCTTGGATGACACAAGCACTCTTGCAGTCCTCGCTAAATAAACAAAAGCTATATGTTAAAAAAATTAACTCCCCCAATCCCCAAAATATTACGGAATACAAAAACTACTGCCAGATCTTTAATCGACTGAAAAGAATAGCTAAACATAATTATTACACCAACACCCTGCTAGCCAATACAAACAATATAAAAAGCCTGGGAAATTATGCGCAAAGCCATTAACAAAACAGAACACATCCCCTCATTGCCGTTGTCCTTTTACGATGAAAACAGCGAACTGACGGATGCAAAAAAAATTGCCGACAAATTTAATAGTTTTTTTTTATTAATATAGGCAAATCAATAAGTGAAAAAATTCCAAGCTCAAGCCGTAATTTCTCAGAATACATTGTTAGCAACAATGCAAATTTTTTTTTTATATCACCCACTAACGAACAGGAAGTAATTCGTTGTGCAGATAGCTTATGAGGAAAACAGTCCAAAGACCGTGATGGCTTATCGACCAAACTCGTAAAGGAAATAATCCCTGAAGTGGCACAGCCTCTAACGCACATAATCAATCTCTCGTTTTCGACTGGTAGAGTACCAAACAAAATGAAGACAGCGAGAATTACACCCATATTTACGTTCGGTGACCCACAATTATTCAATAACTATCGACCCATTAGTATTTTGCCCGCATTTTCCAAAATACTAGAAAAATTAATGAATATACGCTTAATGGCTTTTCTAGAGGAACAAAAGATCCTGTACCAGTACCAGTTTGGCTTCAGGAAAAAACATTCAACAGTTCATCCTGTTTTACACTTGATTAACAGTGTTGCCGAGCAAAATGATAAACCATCGAAAGATTGCACGATGTCACTTTTTCTAGACTTTTCGAAAGCTTTTGATAACATCGACCACGTCATTTTGTTGAAGAAACTAGAACATTACGGTATTAGAGGATTGGCCAACTGTTGGTTTAAAGACTATTTGACCGAAAGAACCCAGTCTGTTTCATTTAAGAATGAAACATCCGATGCACAACAAATAACTTTAGGGGTACCCCAAGGTTCCGTTCTCGGCCCAATTTTGCTCCTGCTTATTTATTTATTTATTGATGTTTAAGGTCACATATTTATGCACAATGGCTAATCATGACCGTGACAGTTTTACGGGTGGAGGAAGCCGGAGTACCCGGAGAGAACCACCGAGCAACGACGAGCAGCTGCCGTTTGCTCCTGCTTTATGTTAATGACATAAGTGAAGCAACACTACTTAGGGTACTGTCGTTTGCAGACGATACAACAGCATACGGGTCCAGTAACAACGTGGACACGCTAATAGAAAATGCAAATTCTGAATTATCTAAAATAAACGAATGGAGTTCTGCGAATAAATTAGCCCTAAATGCTTCAAAATCCAAATTTATGCTATTTCACCCCAACTTAATACATATAGCGCACGGGACAAGAAAATATCACTAAACGATATAAATGTCTCACTAATAGGCAATAACCAAGAAGAGACATCATTTAAATTTCTCGGAATCCACATAGACGAAAATCTGAAATTCAAACAACATGTTTCAGTTGTTGGTTCCAAAATAAGTAGGGCGATTTTTGCTATAAATAGGGCAAAGAAATTTCTTCCCCAAAAAGCTCTAAGAGCCTTGTACTTCTCACTTATCCACAGTCATATGACTTATGGGATACTAGTTTGGGGACACTCAACCTCAACAAATAGAATTGTTAACATGCAAAAGAAAGCCATTCGCATTATAACAAAGATGTCCTATAAGTCACATACTGACCCCCTTTTCAAAAGATGCGGTATCCTAAAATTCAAAGACCTTTTTCACTGCATTCGCTCCTGTTCATGCATGATTGGTTCAACAATAAACTACCCGTGTCCTTCTCTAACACATTCAGCATTTACAGGAACCCCTCGGGCATGAACACTAGACAATCTGGGAAAATATACACATATAAACCAAGAACACGCTTTTCAGCTGAACTTCCGTTCCATACTTTCCCACGGGTCTGGAATGAACTTGATCCAGAAATTCAGAATCTGAGTACGCATCATTTTAACCCTTTACCCAACGTAACGGCCAAAACCGGCCAGCGCTATTCTCAAAAATCGCCAATTAATTTTCATTATTTTTCATTTTTTGTCTCAAAAACATAGGTTATGACCCCTCATTGGAACGAGCTCGTCGAGCTCGTTCCAATGAGGGGTCATAACCTATGTTTTTGAGACAAAAAATGAAAACAATTAGTTATTCAAGAATTTTTTTTTGCAAGTGTCGTCTGCTTTTCAGGTTAGGTAAAGGGTTAAGAAAGCGATAATGGACAAGGCTCTAAATTCATACACTACAGATGTGTCTTGTAATAACCCAGGGTGCCCCCCCCCCCACCCGATTATACCCCTATCACTTCTGGATCTCAATATACCCAACATCCACAACACAGATAATACCTCCTTGTACTGATGAAAACGCGCAAATTTTTGATAATGCCGAATTCTTTACAAAGACTTTAGAGCGGCTTGCCACTGTCCTTGATGTCAGACCATTTACTGTTTCATATGGGAATATTTATTTATTTATTGATGTTTAAGGTCACATATTTATGCACGATGGCTAATCATGACCGTGACAGTTTTACGGGTGGAGGAAGCCGGAGTACCCGGAGAGAACCACCGAGCAACGACGAGCAGCTGCCAGTTCCCCAACATCGTAACTCCGCACTGCAGCACAGGCAGGGTTAGATTGGTTGAAGACATGCATACCATCGACGTGCAGTACGCCTTAATACACGGCGTCATCGTGCCCCCACGCGGGCAATGGAGATGAAGTGTCTTGCCCAAGGACACAAAGCGGTTGCCGCAGGTGGGATTCGAACCGAGGACCTCTCGGCTTGCAGCCTGCACCTCTTCCTACTGAGCCACCGCGCTCCCGTTTCATATGGGAATGGCAGGAAGACAGCCTTCATGGCTATGACATTTCCATGCAGTGTACATTTTATCTTTGTAGAAAACACCACAAGCATATATATATATACATTATGTAATTGTATACTGCAAATAAAGATATTATTATTATTATTATTATTAGATGACAAACACTAATTATAGGAATAATCATCAAAAAATTAATTAATGAAGCATCGGGTTGTCCCGGTGCTTCATTAATTAAAAGGTTGCTGATGATGATTCTTATTTCCTGGAAAAGGCGAGCGTAGACATCACTGTCCACGCGCGGATTACGGCCAATCTACAGAGGATGTACTGCAGGTATTATATACACAGTGTGTCTACACAGATTCGTTATATAAAAGATTATACACGGTGCCGGATTAAGGCATTGTCTTTACGAGCTGCAGCCCAGGGGCCTCCGCCAGCTGAGGGCCTCCAGAGATTAAGTGAAATTAATTTACTGTGAAAAGCGCGCGTGGACATCACTGCCCACGTGTGGATTACGACCAATCTACGGAGGATGTACTGTAGGTATTATATACACAGTGTGTCTACACAGATTCGTTATATAAAAAATTATACACGGTGTCGGATTAAGGCATTGTCTTTATGAGCTGCAAAGCATGGGCCGCCGCCAGCTGAGAGCCTCCAGAGATTAAGTGAAATTAATTTACTGTGAAAAGTTACTTCATTTGTAAATGCAGAATAAAAGTACAAGTATGCTGAATTATCTCTTTAAGAAGGGCTCCATTAATATACTGTATAATATACTGGAATTTTTGTATTGTCCATTATTCCAACTCGTTGGCTCTGGCAATCCTGATTAGAATGCGGCGATCTGATACTCGCTTACGGCCTGTACAAGAAATCGCTCATTCAATCGAAACTTTCTTTCTTCTTCTTTCGTCATTGCTTTGCGGTTGTGTTTGCACCAAAGACAAAAGTGCTGATGGAGAGATCCGAAATTCGATTCGCGTGCTTTTGTTAATTATCACTGGGGGTCTGACAGTCACAGTATCTGTAGCCCAGGGGCCTACAAAATCGTAATCCGGCGCTGATTGTACACAAGCACAATGAACACATAACACTTTTATCTACCATTCAGTCAATAAAACCCATAATAATGACTTCTTGAAAATAGCAAAATAGCGAAAATAGCAAAAAAATCCTTTCTCACAAATTCCACAGGTAGCAAAAGGAAAGTTGGTTCTATTTCTATTTTCTCAACAGTCACTTGCTTCTTACTTGGACCTTCTTTGCTCGTCTAATAATTTCATGGGCGATAACTTTATCGAAAATCGATTTTCATGACGATATAAGTCAAGGATGCTCACCATCCAAGTACTGACCAATGCTGGGCCTTCCAGAGTCAACGGTAACTTAAGAACATCCCTGTGGTTTCAATCAAGGAGAAAAAGAGGAAAGTGATAATTGGGAGATAAATGTGTCTTGTTTCGTTAGACATTCGGGAATTTGACTATGGAAAACTGTTTGTTAACTCGCCTCTTCAAATTCCCGAATGTCAAACGAAACAAGAGACATTTATCTCATCGTGGTTCCTGTCATCTTTAGAAGTGAAAAAAAACTTGCCCAAAAACGTTTTATTTGAAGAAAAACAATAAAAAAATGTAATTTGCAATCTCGGTCTATTTTCCATGATCGAATTTACAAGGTAAACTTCAAAGCACGGACGCTAACAACCACTACCATAGAAAACAACCCCGGGGTGTGTTCGATCTGTGATAGAAGGGTTTTAGCGCTGTTGTTCGCGCATAGTGTGGATACAGACATGTTCTAATTGACTCGCTTCCGACAATTAGAGCACGGTAAGAGTAAATTTTCCTGAGATTAGAGTTCGGAGCCAACCGGCTGTTAGCCAATCAAATTACGGATTCAGAGAGAACAACGAGATCGAATTTAACTGATGAATTACAATTTCAGATAATTTCACTGCGAGGCCGGTGTTGTAAGTTGCCATTTCAAATTACCATAAAGTTATATCCGTGTTATAACTAAGTCACGACTATATTAAACTTTGGTCACGCCAATATTATTATCTTTACTTCTCCCAGGGGACGCGACCGTACTGGCATCTGTTCAACAGTAAGTGGGCTGTGTTATTTGGACTGACAATTTAATACTGATGGTTGCTTTATTTTCGTCGGTGCCAATTTTCGTCGTTGTCAAAAAGCCCTTTTTTTGTAGGTTCATCAATTCTATTGCTCAAAATTAAATCCGTGGATCCCGAAAACAAAACACGCTTTGACGTATTATGAACATAAGTAAATAAATAGCTAGACACGTCATGAGCCTACCTTTGCCATAAAAACATCCGCATTACATAGATACAAGGTGACTGGCACATTAGATAATGACCCTCTGTTACTTCATCGGGCCCTGTTGCACTAACGCTGTGACAGTTCTCATACAAGTGCAATCACCGTGTAAAACTGTTTACTTAAGAAATTAAACATGGACCAACATGATGTCAATAGCAATCCGTTATTCAATAGCTAGAATTCAGTCTCATATATCTTAAAAGATGAGACTTGGAGACAATACTATAAACCTTTACAATTATATTTTCTAGAATTGTATTTTTTACCTATAAATATTACTGACTAAAATCTATCATTAGCACTTTGGAAGATATGGCAATTTGCCAGTTGGCAAATTGCCAAATATTTGAAAATGCTAATGATTCATTTCAACCCATTTGAAGTCATAACTAGAAAATACAATTTTAGACAATACATTTGAAAAAGTTCTATAGTATTGGTCCCTGTTAGACAAAGACAAGATAACAGTGCTGCTTATTCCTTCGTTCATTTGAATATGTAACTCTCTTATTGATGTTGTTGTTTTACCGGTGATGTTTATTTAGAATAAATGATTTGTCCATTCTACGGTTCACTTTTTTGATTTTTGACTATTCTTTGCACTGAATATGGGCGATCATATTATGCCCTATGCTGTGATTGTATAAAACCTAAAACATAAGTTACCATTTCATATCATAACAATGCAAAACAGTGCCGTTATTTAATCCAAAGTTTGCCGATTTTCCTTTTTTGGGGGGAGGGGGGATTTTATACACCCGTTATCACAATCAGAGGTAATTACTTAGTTAGTTTCATATCAGCCGAGATATCAGCCCCAGCTAACTTCAAATAAACCTGAGACCGAAGGTTGGTGCGAAGTTGCCGAGGGATCATATCTCGGCCGACAAAAAACTAACTAGGTAGTAACCTCTGATTTGTGTGACTGGAATTAGCACGGGTGGCTGCATGGGTGCAGATGCTGTTTATAATAACCCTTTACCCAACGTAACGGAAAAAACCGACCAGCGCTATTCTCAAAAATCGCCAATTAATTTTCATTATTTTTTCTAATAATAACTATTATTTTCATTTTTGTCTCAAAAACATAGGTTATGACCCCTCATTGGAACGGGCTCGACACGCTCGTTCCAATGAGGGGGTCATAACCTATGTTTTAGAGACAAAAAATGAAAAAAATAATGAAAATTAATTGGAGAGTTTTGAAAATAGCGCTGGCCGTTTTTGGCCGTTACATTAGGTAAAGGGTTAGATCAAAACCAATAATTACAAATATTCTCAGATCTGTTACAGTTTTCTGACAGTGTTATTGTTTCGCATTCTTTTCACAAAGTCCGAAGTTTCCTCTTCTCCAAGTTCAGCTATCTGAACGTCTCAACCAACTAGGGAAGCCGCGAAGTTCGGATAGCTAGACCGCCTCGTTTCCCTGTTAGACGAATCTTCTCTTACCACTCAAAATATTAGTTTGCGGTGAATTTTCTGTATAGATTTCTTCTTTCTTGTCTTCATCACCTGATCATTACTTTTTGCCATCATTAATTCCTCATCATACAAAACTCCACCATGCTTTGTAGTGGTGATGCCAATTTCCCTGATTACGTTCGACGAATAACTAACTGCTTGTGAAGAAATAGACAATAGTTCACTGCTTGGAGTAACGTACGATGTTTATTCTCGAGTGGAGTGGATTGCGGAAGGTTATTTTCATATAGCCGAGTGAAAATAATCCCCGCATCCCACTAGAGAATAAACATCGTACTTTACTCCAAGCAGTAAACTATTATGTGTATTATATTTTCATGATAACATCTGCAGCACAAATACCCCTCTTGCATCATCCAAGAGCAGTTTCCCAAGGTCGCTCAATTTGTTTTGACGGTTCGAAAAATCGGCGCATGAACACAAAAACATGAATGAATGAACTGATAATATGACGTCATCAGAATAGAATGCAATGACGCTCGTTTTCAAATGGAAATTCAAATTCAAGTGACGGGAGATATGAACTTATGAAGGAAATCAACACATTATTAAAGAAATAATTCAATCAATTACCATGAATGAGTAGTCATGTTCAACTTCTTATAACTTTGTTTTGGATGTGTACATAGTTATTGTTCGCTGTCAGTTGGAATATCAAGAAGAATATTTGTCGAACTGGATTGGGTGTTATCACTGGATTTCGAGGCGGAACAACTGCAATGGTAAACGTAGTCCTTCATGACTGGGAGTAGGATAGATAGATAGATAGATATTTATTCGTTCAGTAGCATACAGGAAATACAATGGTTACAATCACATAGTTCAATTAATATATAACATTTTGTATACTACTGGGAGATGACATAGCCAGATTGGCTGTCTTCCAGTCATCTCCCTAAGGAATATTTTGCAATACTGTTTACGGGCCCAGACTGTCGACGTTCTTATAAAAATCATCTCATCGGTTATAGAAAATTTACTATGTAAGGGTTGTGCTAGACTTGGCAGTTAAAGTGTTTTCTAGTGGATGTATTTCAGCTTGGGGCCTTCTGGCTGTGTGCTACAAATGAAGCAACCTAAATTGAACAGTTCGAGTAAAAGAGATATAAAAATTTGCTTCAATCCCTTATTTATCTTGAGAGCGGCCCAAAGCTATAAGACATCCCCTGGCGAGGTCATTTAACGCGGACAAGGTGGGTATAGCTATTTGGAGGACAGAATGTCATTTCGTCTGGTCATTTAATTTGTTCATATATAGGTAAAGTAAAGCAGGAAGACGTGTTATGACGGTGTCCAAATCAGCAAGATCACACCCTCTCTCAATCCAGGGGTGAGAACGGGTCGTACTACCGCTGATGTGATCACCGCCGCTACGATGTTTATATAGTGCAATCTGGACAATAAGGATTACTGCATTCAACATTGTCTGAATAAAGTGCTAGAAGCCTGGACAACAGCTTCTTTTTAAATACGTTTCTATTGTTCATCGTACGTAGATCTCTATCTAGCGCATTCCAAATCCTGGGATACAGGTTGGTAGGTAGACGGTCCAGGGCTTTTGTCCTTGTTCTAGTTATTTGGAGAAGATCACGTTGTCTAGTGGTTCTGACAGGCATACTAGCTACTCTGAAGAAGTTATCAAATGACTGGGGAAGATTGTCGTTTTTCCAATCAAAGACGAAGAGGGATACATGGAATTTATACAGTTCAGTCACCTTGAGTATTTTGTCCCTTTTGAAGAGTGGTTCTGTGTGGGCATTATACTTTTTGTTATTAATTATGCGCAGTGCACGTTTTTGAAGAGTTAGAAGTTTATTGATAGATCTCGAATTTCCCCATGCTTGGATTCCATATACCAAGTGACTATGTATCAGAGCAAAGTATAGTGTTCTCATAGCCTCATGAGGAAGGATTGCCTTTACCTTGTTAAGGGCAAAGTTTGCGCGTGCAATCTTGGAACAAAGTTGAGCTATGTGGGCGTTATATGATAGACAATTATCAATGGATATACCTAGAAATTTCAGTGATTTTTCAGCTTCATTTGGTCCAACCTTATTTATTATTTGGTTGTTGACGAAAATATTATTGTGAGAGAGCGCTTGCTTATGGGATGGATTAAACACAATATATTTAGTTTTACTTGCATTCAATGCTAATCTATTCACGGAACACCATTCGGAGATGTTTTCTAACTCTTTATTCACAGTAATTGTCAGATTGTCAGTATTAGATCCCGAAAGGTGTACGTTGGTATCATCGGCAAAAGATAAAGGGTTTAATGTTGTTGAATTGCAAAGATCATTTATGTATAGCAAAAATAAAATAGGTCCTAATATTGAGCCTTGTGGAACACCACAGGTTATTTCAGCTAAGTCAGATGTGCCTTCACCGTATGCAACAAATTGGTGTCTATTTGATAGGTAACTTTTGAACCAATTGTTGGAGATGCCCCTAATTCCATACCATTCTAGTTTCTTCAATAGGATATCATGGTTTATGGTGTCGAACGCCTTAGATAAGTCCAAAAATACCGCTAATGTTATGTCTTTACTTTGCCTATTATTTGCATCGGCAATGTACTTTAGGAGATGTAGGACAGGGTGGATAGTTGAGTGATTTTTTCTGAACCCATATTGACTGCTGCATAGAATTTCAAAGCGATCGAGAAAGCTTATCAGCCTAATTGACACGAGTTTTTCTAGAACCTTTGAAAAGGTGGGGAGGATACTGATAGGTCTATAATTGGTAAAATTATGCACATCTCCAGATTTGAAAATAGGGATTACCTTTGCAATCTTCATTTGTTCTGGTACTACTCCTTGGACAAAGGAGTTATTGATAATATGTGAGAGAGGTACTACAATTTGGTTGATTGATTGCTTGATGAGAGTTGACGTGATATCATTACTGTCTTTACTTAATTTTGATTTCATTGACTGCACTATGTTAACAATTTCGGCTGGCGTAGTTGGTGTCATAAAAAAGTTATTTCGAAAATCCCCTTCCATGTAATCCCAGAAAGGCTTATTTGACATAGGTAATAACTCACTTGTTTGTTTCCCAATATTCGCAAAAAACTGTTAAATTCTGTGGCAATTTGGTTATGATCAGTTATTTCTCTTTCACCTTGCTTAAAAAAGGAGGGCGGTTTGGCTTCTCGTTTTGCTTTGTTTATGCTATCATTTAATATTTGCCACGTTTTACGCATATCATGTTTATTTTGAGCTAGAATGTTCTTATAATACATGGCCTTGCATTGTTTTTTCACTCTGTTGAATATCCTACAGTAATTTTTGTAGTTTTGAATATTGCGGTCGCTCGGACACTTCAGTTTTTTCAGGTAGAATTTTCGTTTATTTAATGACGAGATCAAGAGGCCCTTCGACATCCAAGGTTGTTTTCTTATAGTATTTGTCTTTGCCTGTGTCTGGGATAGAGGAAAGGCAGTTTCAAAGACATTTAGATAAATTTCAATGAATGTGTTATAAGCCATGTTTGGGCAATCTAGTTCCATTACAGGAGAGAAGTCACACTGAGATAAAAGTAAGTTAAAGTGGGCAACACTTTCTTTGTTTATTTTTCGTTTGGACACAACAGGTCGACGTATATTTTCTTTGGTAACGGGTTCAATATAGAATGTGCCAAAATGGTCAGATACATCAGTTATTACTATTCCCGTGTTAGAATTTGTTGAGATATTATTTGAAAATATGTAATCGATAAGAGTGGCGGAATAGGGAGTTACTCTTGTGGGCTTGGTTATTAGAGGTAGGAATCCCTGACTGAACATTAAATCAATAAAATATCTAGTCTTGTCATGGGAACTGAATTTTAACATGTTGATGTTCAAGTCTCCTACAATGTAGGATGGATTGTTTTCGCGATTTAGTTTGTCGGTTATTTCATTTAATTTCGATATGAAGAGGTCAATATCTGCTTTAGGTGGCGTATTTGGTCTGTATATCACTCCTATTATTTTCTTGGATTTCTTGGTATTGATTTCGATGAAGAGGGATTCAATTACATGCGGAATAAAAAGAGTCAGGTCCGGGCGAACTCTATAATCGACATGTTCCTTAATAAAGAATCCTACCCCGTCACGACCATCATCGCCATTTGGTCTACTGTTCACAAGGAGTGGGTGGTAGCCATTAAGTGTGTATGACATAGTGGGTGGAATTTTGAATATCTCTGTTAGTCCAATTATGTCAAAGAAACTGTCCATGTCATGCAGGTTGAGTAAAAGATCATTTAGGGCATCCCAGTGTGCGGTCAGCCCTTGGCAATTTATGTGAAAAACAGAAAAGGACTTATTCAGTAGAGTACGACATGAGGCAAACTGTTCAGGGGAGTAGTACGAGCAATCATTTTTAACTTTTTTAAAGGGGGACAAGTCATCATCTTGTCCGTTGTAGACTTTTTCCTTATAATGATCTCGCCCAACTCTAGTCTATCCGCCATTACTAACAATGTAACTGCCAAGTACTATAAGTGCACCACGCCTCGCAGAAAACAATATGAAATTTGGTAAAGAGGGATGTACTGAATACGACAAGGTTTGAACCAGTCTAAGGGTGACTGCACTGGACCTCATACTAAGGGCAACAGTCTGGGGCAATGCAAACATAATTATATTAATGGCGGAAACTAAAAAGGTTGAAACAAAAGAAAAGAAGTTGTTATAACAAATCAGGGCTATGTACATAGAAAAACAGTTGCTATACATGGGTTCTTGAATAACTGGGTTTCTGATCGACTCTCACATTTCATACAATTTTGTTTTTTAGTAGCATAGATGCATTTATTACTAATCGGTCACACACTCGCTCATCGACCCACAAACCCATCACTCAAGTCAGTGATTGAATGCGCGAGTAAATGAGCGAGCAAGTCAGGGTGAGGAAGCATCGAGTTTGCCAAGTAGACATTTCGCGTAGTCACAGAGTTGATATTGAGTTATCATCTTCAGATTAGGAGATGGCCATCAATTACACTCACCCGTTCATCCAACCAACCATCCATCCTAATGAATAATGAAATGAATAAACAAATAAACAAATGAGCGGATGAATGAACGATCTTGGCTATTATTTCACTTGTAATGATTTAATTTCCAAGCATTCATTCATCCATCCATCCATTCAAACACCCCAATGAATGAATGAATGAATGAATGAATGAATGAATGAATGAATGAATGAATGAATGAATGAATGAATGAATGAATGAATGAATGAATGAATGAATGAATGAATGAATGAATGAATGGATGGATGGATGGATGGATGGATGGATGGATGGATGGATGGATGGATGAACGGATGAATGAATGAATGTATGAATAAATTGCTTTGTAAGAAAGTCAGTCATACGTGCATATAGGATATCGCCGTAGGAGTTGAATAACACTTTCGAGGTCGTGGGAGTAGGATAGAATTTTTATCTGCAAAGGAAAAAAGCTGTAGAAATATAATAATTAGATGTAAACAAATTGAAGGGGCCTAAATAACGCATCAAGAGCGCAACTCTAGCTTGGTTCATATCAGCCAAGATCGGCGTCATATCAGCGGAGCTTGATAATGGGCAATTCTGGGAAAGAAACTCATATCTGATAAATAATTTTCGTTTTATATATACAAAACGTACATGCCATCGTCTTATTTCTCTGCAGTCAATTAGTGAGAGGACTGTAATATTTTGTTATGTGATAATTAAGTGTTTCCACCCCGATGAAGGCCATGAGGCCGAAACGTTGGAGGAACAGAAAGAGCGGTTACTTCTTTTAATTTTCGTTTTGTTTTCAGATTGCCTACACGTCCTGGCACCTCATCGATGATGGTGACGCCGCAGTCCAACAAGCATCTCGGGTTAAGAAAAAATACGAAGGCCTTGGGGTTTACAGGCGCCTCTACAAATACGCTTTAGACTGGTTGAATGATAGTAAAAAGGCGACAAGGATTATTACAGTAGTCGACGTTGATATAACCTGTTCCAAGTCTATGAAGAGGAATATGTTCAACAGAATTATGTTAATGGTAAGATGGCAGACGACACTTGCCAAAAAAATTCTTGAATAACTATTTTTTTTCATTTTTTTGTCTCAAAAACATAGGTTATGACCCCTCGTTGGAACGAGCTCGTCGAGCTCGTTCCAACGAGGAGTCATAACCTATGTTTTTGAGACAAAATGAAAAAAATAATGAAAATTAATTCGCGATTTTTAAGAGTAGCTCTGTCCGGTTTTGGGTTTTACGTTGGGCAAGGGTTAATACTAATTTACACAGTCTGTAAGGGAGCATAATAAATCTGAAACAAAAATTATAAAGCGCAGCCGGTCGCCAATGGGCTATTTTTAGTCATTAGTGCCCGCGAACTGGCTGGCACGCACTGACGTTCTGAGCATGATGTCATTTAGTCTTCCGGGAAACCATTTCCTTTAACATAAAGTGTTCTGCCTTAAATTGCTTAATAAATGGTGTTTCACATTGATTCTTTTCACGAAATAATATAAATCCAGAAAGGGTTGAAAATCTTTCTTTTAATTTCTAAGTAATAATAATAATAATAATAATAATAATAATAATAATAATAATAATAATAATAATAATAATAATAATAATAATATGATTTTCTCAGACATCGTTTGATCCATCACTGGAACTCCATCTGTGATTATCAGCCCCACACCCATTAGAGCCTAATGACTGCTCAGCTGCTAATCACAGATGACGGTGCAGTAATGGAGCCCAACGCCCTCATGTTATTGTACAATTCCTTCACTCAGATTTTGCTTGTTTGTTTATTGGAGCTTAACGACACACTCAGCAACCAGCTTCATATCGTGTCGGGTACCTTTACGAGTCAAGGTAGCCGGAGTGTACCCGGAGAGAAACATCGAACAGCGCCGAATAACTGTCTGAACCAGATGACTAGAGTAAACAGCACTTGATGAAACGTGTTCCATCAACATTTCAAAACCATCAGCACACGGCGCAACCTTGCTCCGACTTGGGCGGTCGAGCTTAATTGTCGTAAGTGTATTCCAAATGGACACAGCCCAAATGATGCGCCTTTGATCACTGGAATAACCAACGCTCCACCCCCACCCACACCAACCACACACGCACACACATCATGCTATTGATCTAAGACCGTGATAAATCGATAGTATTGTCTCAACATAAAACCCCACTAACACCTTTGTAATGAGTCATCGTTCTTTATTTCCAGGGTAAGATGCACGAAAAGATTTTGCCACACTACTGGCTCGTGATGGCCTTTTTTATATCTCTCCTGCCAGGATGTTTCGATCCACTTAAAACTATCGACACCTGTCTCGTTTACTGTTGACGGTTCTTGAGATTTTTAGTTGATCAATGACAGCATTAATCGAGAGTGCCTTGCGAATTCTATCCAGTAGAGTGCTACATTTTCTTGACGGCAGATTTCATTTCATCATATACTGCTCGATTACGTTTCATTGGATAGTATCCAATCAAATGTGACTGAGCAGTGTTTGATTACCAATATCTGTTTCTTTCCGGGGTCAATACGAGACCCCTCTTACAGAGCGTACATATAGTAGTAACAACCTGTGGTATTTCTTGAAGCCTAGCTATGGGCTTCCATTTAACTACTGAAAATACGAGAAGTTATTTGTTTTATACCTCTCCTGCCAAGAGGCTCCATCTGTCACTTCATCAAGTGCAAAGTCAACCGCTTCCTTTTTCTCTTTGGAGCTGTCTGTTTCATCTTTTCTTCTATTGATGACATGCACAGCAAAATTCATTCCTTTCTTCACTGCCTGACTACCCACTCTTTTGGCTATCCCTTTCAAAACGACGTTCTTCAGTCATCGAAATGTACTGTACGATACTTTAGGCGTTGCATCGGCGCTCACGTGAACGTGAACATACCTGTACCACTCTGTTTCGCGTAATAGTCTTTGAATAATGTGGTATGTAACAGTGGGGAATGCTCGCATAAAGTACAGTGATCTGTGTAACTTGAAAAGCAGACGACACTTGCAAAATAATTATTGAATAACTATTTTTTTCATTTTTCGTCTCAAAAACATAGGTTATGACCCCTCGTTGGAACGAGCTCAACGAGCTCGTTCCAACGAGGGGTCATAACCTATGTTTTTGAGACAAAAAAATGAAAAAATAATGAAAATTAATTGGCAGTTTTTGAGAATAACACTGGCCGGTTTTGGCCGTTACGTTGGGTAAAGGGTTAAATGTAGTGTCGCGAGCTTCTCTTCACACTCAAAAACGCCTTAACTTCCGTTTCGTCACTTTCACTCACTCGCTGAAATTCTTACACACGGGTGATTCATAGTACACGTTCTGAAATGTTGTGGGATCGTACTTTCATAGTTTTCCGCCAAGAAGGAATTCACTGATTACCACATCCTTACCAACATCGACGAAGAAGGGTGTATCATTAGCATCGCCAATTCAGCTCCTGACTGAGACACAGACACAATGAAACGCTGATTTTAGGAAGGGCTAGACTTTGTGCGAGCCCAAAATCTCGTACCGTAATTCGAATTTTACACGTCACGTCACCCGTTTCAAAACCTGTCTTGTTGAGCTGAGGAAACATTGGCCTTTCAACTCTTTAGTCAACGCAAAGATCATGACGATCATCCCTATTCACAAAAATCTCCCATCAAACTTTTCAATTTTACAAATTGTTTCTCTCCAAAACATAGCTTAGCTGCTTATGAACCTTCATTGGAACGGCTTAGTCGAGATATTTTTGAGGCCAAGAATAAAAGTGTTTAGTTGCTCAATAATTGATTTTGCAAATGTCACTTTTTTCTGGAACGACGTGGATCTTAGACACCGAGGGAAGCGTCTTATAAGAACTAATCGTTCAATTATTCCACAGGTTATGTTGTGTCCCCAACTAGCGACAATATGACACATTACAATGACCATCTAGGTCGCCCTGTCCTGTCCTGGACCTGACCAACTCTACTATACTCCATGATTACCTATTCTACTATATATAAAAAGCCGATGACGAAAACTTTAGCTTTACACCGTGGTGAACACGCCAGCAATGGGATTTCAATAGGTAAAATTTACACCTACAGTGGAACTACATTCAAGTTGACCTTTGGTGACCCCGCCTTGAATGCAGAGGAAGTAGCACCCGCCGGTGCTTATGTGAACAAAAACAGATTCGCACGTGTGAATATTGTATTATTTAACATTTAAACTCTTATTAATATGACGATCATGGTATAAATAAAATATACCCAAAGTAGCTTCGTGTACCAAATGTTCACCACTCGTGCTGAAGTGGTGTTAACAGTGCGCCAAAGGCTCGCGGTTAACACCACTTCACCACTCGTGGTGAACATTTGGTACACCATGCTAGTATGGGTATATTTTATATATATACCAGTACAGCAGGGGTGGCCTGGTCCGCACCTCGGTCTAGCCCTGGATCGATGAGAGAGAGAGAGAGAGAGAGAGAGAGAGAGAGAGAGAGAGAGAGGGAGAGAGAGAGAGAGAGGGGGGGGGGGGCATGGAGGCATCATCGTGAGGGAGAGAGTCGTAGAGTTACTGATATAGACTAAAACGTAGAAACATCAGACAGAACGCACTCGAATCGGCCGTGGTGACAGAGATAGGGTTAAGAAGAAACATGTATGTTTAATTTGTACTAGATTTTACATCAGCAGAAGATAGAAAGTTGATGAATGTCTTCAGTTTATTTGTTTAAAACTATAACGACAGTGCTCCATTCACATTTTATTAGGCAAACAAAGTGACCACCTGATTGTTTTCATAACTAACTTCATTCAAGGCCCCCTGATGGGGGTGGCATGTTTTACGAATACAGGATTAAGATGCAATCTACTAGCAACTGCGGGCTTTTGTTACTTTCGAAAGACTGCTTGTTTATAATTAATTCAACCATCAAAGGGTCAATTTTATAGGCAATACACGTACATCGGAATCGTGACGAAGAAGCGAAATTTAGTGATTCACTTTTCGAATGAGATATATGAGTCTTGGTACTACTTGTATTTAAACGGAACATTCTGGCCCTTTGCTCGTTTTGCCCTGCTAGATTGCCCTGCCTCATTGCTTCCCTAACGTTTCGGTGTCCATGAATTTATTCAAATTCATTCGTGCGCAATGAACCACCACGCGAGAACGAAAGCACGATCTGAGACAGGAAAAACAAGATAGTGACACGCATCCACCTCATAATATGAATTATCATATGACTCGTCCGTTTTGTTCACTTTAAAACATTTGATATTTTGTTTTCATATTCATCAGTGATAAATAAAGCCTTCCGTCAATTTTATTGGTCAATTTCAAAACTAGATAATTTGATTGGCTGAACATGATACAACTGAGCCACATTTTCATAATTTGCATAATTAGAGTTGGGAGCTTTCATTGGTCAATTTCAAAACTGGACAATTTGATTGGCTAAACAAAATACAACTGGGTCACATTTGCATACTTTCAGTAGGGAGAATTTACGTTATCTGTCCTATTTAGGGTGGGTTATATTGTATTAATCTTTTACCTACAAGAAAAACGCCATACATTTTTTTATATTTTCACTTTTTGCTTTCACAACATAGGTTATGACCCCTCTTTGGAACGAGCAGGGCGAGCTCGTTCCAATGAGGGGTCATAACTTGCCCGTGGGGTTATTGAAACATGTATTACGGAGATGAGACTTTGGATGTCTAATAATTTTCTCAAGCTCAACGACGAGAAGACTGAGGTTATCTACGTCGGAACGCCTAAACAACTGTATAAGTCCCCGTGTTGCAGCATCCGTATTGGCGAAGCTGAGGTGTCTCCTGCCTCCGAAGCCCGAAACCTGGACTGTCTCTTTGACAATAGCCTCACTTTTGACACACACGTTACCCAGATCTGTCGTTCAGCTTTCTTTCACCTTCGAAATATTGGTAAAATACGATGCATTATTGATTAGCAGATGTCGGAACAACTTGTTCATGCATTTGTTACCACTCAACTGGATTATTGCAACTCTTTGCTCTGTGGGGCTAAGCAATATAACATTGATAAGCTCCAGCGGGTACAGAATTGCGCGGCTCGTCTCATTACGAAAACAGCAAAGTCATCGCATATCACACCTATTCTCATTGGTTTGCGCTGGCTTCCAGTCCATCAAAGAATTGAATTTAAAGTACTGTTGGTGGTCTACTGCTGCCGCCTGAATGGGTTGGCCCCGACATACCTAGCTGATTTAGTCGAATACTACCGACCACCCAGAACAGTTAGGTCCTCCAGCATGTTGAATCTCAAACAACCCAGTAGCAAGTTGCGTACAGCGGGTGACAGGGCATTTTCAGTCTGTGGGCCTAAACTCTGGAATAGACTTCCGCATGATGTCAGACAGGCCAGTTCCTTGCCCGTTTTTAAATTAAAACTAAAGACATTTTTATTCAGACAGGCTTTTACTAACATGTTTTAACCTTTTTCATATGATTTTACCATTTGTGTGATGTACAGCCAAAGAGCATTCTTTGAATGGAATTTTAGGCTTAATAAATTATTAATTAATATTATTAAAATAATCTATGTTTTGGAAGCAAAAAATGAAAATTTGTAGTTATACGAGGATGTTTTTCCAAATTCCGTCTGCAACTCAAATTTGGTGATGGGTTAAAAAGTCATACTAAGTGGCTAATTCGTGCGTGTGTGTGTCATATGATAAACAGAATATGAAATGAGTGTTTTTCTCATATAATATTTATGAAACTCGTCCGAATTTTCCCTTTGGGCTCGCCAAAACGGAAAATTCTTAGTCTCGTTTCATAAATGTTACATGTATATGAGAAAAACACTCATTCCATATCCTCTATTTATATAACACTATTGTTAGTTTACGCCTTTGTGTTCTACACCAGGACATCTTGATACCATAGTAACCACGTAATACCTGGGCTTATATTTCGACGAGAATCCTAGAATTGATTCACGCAAAAATTAGCGCAACAAACCCGACGAGAATCAATGTAGATTCCCCCTCACCTCTGCTATGTTTCGCGTGAAATGGATTGACCTACGATAACGGCAGCAATGTAACCAATGTAAAGCTAACAATGCAATGAAATATCCTGACACTTTGTCAATAAAATGTACAAATATGGCTGTCATTGAAACCGGCTCAATGAGCCGGTTCCACTGGCATCCATTTGTAAATTTTATTGGTATATATTGTTTGTTTTTTAAACATTCAGTTGATCTTATAACCCTTTACCCAACGTAACGGCCAAAACCGGCCAGCGCTATTCTCAAAAATCGCCAATTAATTTTCATTATTTTTTTCATTTTTTGTCTCAAAAACATAGGTTATGACCCCTCGTTGGAACGAGCTCGTCGAGCTCGTTCCAACAAGGGGTCATAACCTATGTTTTTGAGACAAAAAATGAAAAAAATTAGTTATTCAAGAATTATTTTTGCAAGTGTCGTCTGCTTTTCATGTTAGTTAAAGGGTTAAACATTAAAACAGTTGTGTTGAGTAAAGGTTAACATGTGTTATCAGTATACAAAAGGGGTTCAACCAAGTTGATCTCACTAGATCTTGGGACACTCATAGCAGGTAGGATCGCAACAATTTTCGCGAGAATCCAAATGGATTCTCCTAAATGTAGATAAAATATAAGCACTGTGATACCCACTATACCTTGGCAGCAGGATGAATTATAAGGGATAATGTTTTTTGTACTTTTTCAGGAACTGAAGAGTGTTCATCTTAGTGGAAGAGATCTATTAACCTTTGCAGACAAATGTAACTCAAGGAACTTAGGTGTGCGTCTTGTTGATATGCTTAGCATGGTAAACATTTTCTGTCATATTGATACATGCAAGCGGCTTTTCCCATATGACAGGTTTGTTGTCGGATGGATTCCGTACAAACTTCTCGAATCAAATCTGAGATTTCTAGCTTCAGGAAACCCATCTGCTCAACAATTTGTCGTTATAAATCGGGATTTAACAGTTGACGAAACTGGCACACCAGACAAATCGTTGCGAATAAATCCAAGAAAATATGCTCACATTGACCTTGACCGGCGATCTACAGACTCACCAGTGGGTCTCTCAATTGGCACTGCTACGAAATGCTATCGCGGGTTGTGGTATGAAATCAATTATTATGGGGATGATGATCTATTAAAAGACCATCTTCTTCTTCATCTTACTGAGGCAAGTCAACTGATTACAACAGATCATTCTGCTCTGTTCGGTCTAAATGTTCATATGTCTCCAGGGTCCATGAACACTCTACAAAAATTCTATAACTTAATGGTTGAATTCGATTTGGGTAATATGACGAGACAAGAGCATATTATGCGTATATATGAGAAAGGTTTCCGTAAAAAACAGTTATTAGGTTAATTTTTCATACCACTGTTGTACAAATTTGCTCGGAGCTCACAAAGAAAGGATTTCGGACAACTGCCCCAGGACAAATGTGCCCCGCCCACATCCCAGGCCAACAATAGACAGTTGGACAAACTGCCCCCCCCCCCCCGCCCCCAGTGAAATTGTCATCTAGGATATGTGCCCCCAGTCAAAATGTCAGTTAGGGAAACTGCCCCCAGAGGAATTTGAACCAAGGATATGTCTCCCCTCCAATCACAATGTCAGCTACGAAAATTCCCTCCCCCAAATTATCAGATTTTACCATGCCAGAGGCTTTAACCCTTTACCCAACGCAGACGATATCAAAATTTATTAATTTAAATATCGTTTTTTATTTTTTTTTTCGAAAAAGTTCAACAAAACCATATCATGTGACCCCTTATTGGAACGAGCTCAATGAGCTCGTTCCAAAGAGGGGTCACATGATATGCTTTTGTTGAAAATTTTCGAAAAATAATATTTTTTCAGCTGCTGAATCTGCATATTACGCGGGCGGACGCGGGCGATTCGTTGGGTAAAGGGTTAAATGTGAATGCAGGAATTAAAAAAAGCGCAGATTTCATTACAAAATATTAACATCAATTATTACTTTCCAAAGTGTGATTTACTGGGATTTCCTGGTTTGATTATAAACGGTAACCTCACAAGTGAATTATGCAATCAACAATTGGGTCATGTATCCGTGCGCGCAAACGAAGACGTTGGTGTAATTGGGACTTCAATAATTTTTTTTTTGTTTTGCTTTTTTTCACTCTTTACCAAACATGAAAAGCAGACGACACTTGTAAATTCGTGAATACATGTAACTATTATTTTCATTTCTTATCTCAAAAACATAGGTTATGACCCCTCATTGGAACGAGCTCGATGAGCTCGTTCAATGATGGGTCATAACCTATGTTTTAGAGACAAAACATGAAAAAATAATGAAAATTAATTGGCGATATTTTGAGAATAACCTTGACCGGTTTTGGCTGTTACGTTTAGTAAAGGGTTAAATAATAATTATCGTTAATAATAAAAAGTAATAAACAGAGTAATAGTTTGACTGGACTGGTTACTGAAATAATTCATTCTAGACGAGGGACTATATTATAAAACACTTCGTGTGCATTCGCGCACTCGTGTTTGTACAACGACCCTCGCATCTCATGAATTATTTCACGTAACCAGTCCAGTCAAACGATTACTCTCTATAACATGTCAAAAGTATTACATCTCTACAGGATGCTGTCAAGCACTCACTCGTATAATATAGTATTGTACAGTGTTAATTTACATGGCTGTTTAAGTTTAAACCTAATGCAGAAACTAACAGCTGCGAGGAATTTTTGGCAAAGTTTTTCTTCCCATCGATAACTGAGAATACAATGTCTTCACACGAGCTTGAAGGTGCTTTGTGTCCTTTTGGACACGTTTTCTTGAAGGTTCACCAGGGCTTTGTGGTAACCGGTTCTCGTCAGATGACCGAAGTTAAGCAACGTCGAGCCCGGTTAATCCTCGGATGGGTGACCATATGAGCGATCGATTCGGACTCCCGCGTTGTGTCCTCGGGCAAAGCACTTAACCCCGATTGTCTACATGGGGGCACGATGGCGCCGTGTACTAAGGCGTACTGCACGTCGATGGTGCGCATGTCTTCAACCAGCCTAACCCTGCTGTGCGGAATTACGATGTCGGGTAGCTGGCAGCTGCTCGTCGATGCTCGGTGGTTCTCTCCGGGTACTCCGGCTTCCTCCATCCGTAAAACTGTCACTTACTGTGCATAAGTATGTGCCCTTAAACACCAACAAATAAATAAATATGAAGGTCCACCAAGTCTCAAACGTTCAATTCCTGTGAGGGCACAAAGCTGATCTCCTTGTATACATTTAATTGCATGCCAAAATCATGGATTCTTAACTGGTAGAGGGCTAAATTATTTCTGGTCATGAACAGTTATACACATGCCTTTGCCGTATTACAATTTATGGTAGAGTGCCATTTGGCACTCTCCCATAAATTGTAACAGGGCAATTCCATGCAGATGAAAAAATTTCACTTCAAAGATACATGAAGCACATCCACTGAGTATGAAGCTTTTAAGTTGTGGTACATGTACCTGCACTTCAAAACAAAGACCAAATATGGGCTTCCAGCACTCTACCAGTCAAGGGCTCACCAAGTGACTAAAAGAAATGTTCCAGGATTGTTTGTTCTAGAACCATCAGACTTTGTCTCTTCAAATACCTTTCACATTGTTATAGGGAGAAAATGTGACAAAGAGAACACAATGCTGATTTGGTAAACCTTATTCATTGGTTACTCTGATTTATGGATTTTCTCTGATCGAGTGGACTTAGCAACTGATCCCTTATTTATTTATTTATTTATTTATTTATTTATTTATTTATTTATTTATTTATTTATTTATTGGTGTTTAAGGTCACAAACTTATGCACACTGGGTAATCGGGACCATGACAGTTTTACGTGTGGAGGAAGCCAGAGTACCTGGAGAGAACCACCAAGCATCGATGAGCATCTGTCATCTCCTCAACATTCAGCTCCGCTCAAGCAGGGTTACGGCGGTTGAAGACATGTGCATCATCGACGTGCAGTACGCCTTAGTACTCGGCGTCATCGTTCCCTCGTGTAGGCAACCGGGATAAAGTACCTTGCCCAAGTATACAACGCGGGTTGTCCCGGACGTGGATAGAATTCGGGACCTCAAGCATAGAAGTCCAACAGTCTACCACTGAGCCACCGCGCTTCCCAACTGATCCCCTAGAACCCGTGAGAATGATCAATACAGATTGCTACAGCAGTCAATTGATCTGTGCTGTTGTATTCCGTTGAGTTGATGACATGAGATCGGTCAGATCAAACGAGACGCCGTAGGCGTAAAGTTTGATCTGATCGATCTCATCTCGTCATCGAGACGAAATATAACAACACAGATCAATTGACTGTTATTGTAATTTTTTTATTACATGACAATTAGTATCTTAAACTGATCACAACACCTGAAAAATCAAATACAACAAGAATTATATTAGCCAAATAACTATTAACACTTCTTGGAATTAGGGAATCCCAAACGCGTAGTAATATCGAACGCTCGTTTCGAACATGAAACTTGAAAGTCAAAACAATGTAGGCAAAACCTGAATTTCAATCGGAATCGCTTTCAATAACACAGATCCTCCTACGTTTTGTTGGGTTCGAATCCTGTAAATAGTTGTTAATTGTTATTTTACAATTATTCACCACGGGATTTTCAAACAGACCTCGACTGGAATGTTTGTTTACGGAGTTTAATGAGGAGACGCAATCTATATTTGTCACTTGGTAACGGACCTAGAGTACGTTCGATTCGCTATAACATTGTAACCGATTCTCAATTCTCTTTCAATCGCTTGCCGTGAAACGCGCAGACTGCGCAATTGTTTTTATTGAGTTCTGTAATTGGTTATAGAAAAGCAGTGTTTTCTTATACGGTATTAATAGTCGACTCAAGATCGAACGCACGCATTACGAAATTCCCTGGTGTATTTGTGGAATTTACCGATTTATTTATAGGTCATAGGTAGAAATACATGTAGTCCATCCACGTGCGCCTCGTTTGAGACAGGTGTGATAACGATCTGAAAAACTTGACACTCTTGTTTTCCGGAGAGCTGGATTTGATGGACAAACTACAGTGTTATTGAGGGGTTATTTGTGGTAGTCATATAATAAATATAGTATATAACCATAGGAGCTTGGTGTACCAAATGTTCACCACGAGTGGTGAAGTGGTGTTAACCGCGAGCCTTTGGCGCGCGGTTGACGCCACTTCACCGCGAGTGGTATGCATTTGGTACACCAACCTACTTTGGGTTTATTTTTATTTTTTCATTTTTTAATTTTTTTTTCATTTTTTTTATTCAGATGAAATAATGGACATATACAAATAGGTAATTACATATAGACACACAAGTAGTATACAGCAAGTTTACATTAATTTACAACTATCAAGAACTAAGAACCCATTGTTATGTTTTGACTTACAATGTATTGTTCATGCTATGTAACACAGTATCTTTGGAGATCATAGAATGTAGCACATTTGGTGGTTTGAGCAATGATGCATCCGTCAAAAGTTCCAAACAACAAAGTAAAACAGCCCAGATCTACACGCTAAAAACTAAAGTGTTAAAATAAAAGTGGAGGGGCACAAATTTACAATGCTATCATGGTTCAACACGGTGTGAAAATGGTTACAATCGTATATCCGTAAATGTACCAAGATTAGCTATAGTATCTCGTTTAGATGAATATGCCTCTGTGTTGTCGGGTAACAGGTCAAAACCCCCTCCAGTCAAAACCCCCTCGGTCTACACCCCCTCACTTTTTGCATTCTAAGTCAAAACCACCTCATGTCAAAACCCCCTCAAGTCAAAACCCCCCTCAGGTGAAAACCCCTCACTATAAATATATATTTAATTTGCAATATAAATTATTATTATTATAATATATAATTTTTTGTTGTAAATTTCTGAATTTTTTTCACTTTTCTCACAAATTTGCTATTTTCACTTTTGTCACAATTTGCTTTTATCAAAGCATATAGACATATGGTCGTGTGAGAACCATGCGGTTCTATCTTCCTCTGGAACAAAAAAACATACAAATATGGATATCAATGGAATTGGGTTACTGAGCTAGTTCCAGTGATATCCATATTTGTATGGTTTTATTGAAAAAAATTTTTGGCCGTTTTGTTAAGTAAAGGGTATGCCTGATTCAGAGCTTGATTCATTAACAGGCATATGTCTATGGATTTATGAATGTTGCATATAAAGGTTACTGAGTGGAGAAAAACAATAGTGCTTAACTTATTTCACCCATTAATCAAAGCATATAGACATATTTCCATGACATTATTAGGATTAGTGTATGATTATATTATTAGTGCTCAACTTGATGAAAACAAATTACAGTTGACATACATGTACAATTATTATAATTACTAATATTAGAACTTCCACTAGTGTATCTAAAACTCAACTTCTTGTCAATAGAATGCTTTCATAAATATCTCGCCGCAAATAAATAAAAGTCTTTATGTGTTTAAATTCTGTGTTGTTTTCAATTTTTTGCCGTTTTTTCAGGTAAAGGGTTAACATTCATTTTTGCCAAGGTAGGAGATCAAGTTGTCAATTAATATGAGGGGGGGGGGGGGGCTCAGTAGGTAGAGGTGCAGGCTGCAAGCCGAGAGGTCCTCGGGTCGAATCCCACCTGCGGCAACCGCGTCGTATCCTTGGGCAAGACACTACACCCCCATTGCCCATCTGGGGGTACGGTGACGTCGTGGACTAAGGCACGTCGATGATGGTGGACGGACGTTTCGGACACGGACGTTTCGGACTAGGACATTTCGGACCGGACGTTTCGGACATGGACGATTCGGACTAGGACGTTTCGGACCCCGGACGTTTCGGACTTTTTTTATATTTTATATAATTTTTAGTGGATATTTTTATATGGATATTGTTAGTGGGTTTTCAATTTATTTAATTTTGCACAAATTTTTGTTACAAAAGAGTTTTGCTTATTAGGGAATTTTTTTTTGGGGGGGGGGAGCCTTTTTGTAAAACATAGTGGTAATGCAAACTGATGAAAAATTTTGAAATAAAGCTACAATGTATCATACTCCATTCATTCAGTTTATCAAAAACACAATTGTAGGCATCTGTTTTACTTTCTTTCTCTCAGGCTTTTTAGACTTCAAAGCTTCTTATCTTCTGGCTTTGTGTTTTTATAGCAATTTCACCACAGCTACAATTAATAGCAAGAGTGTTTCTCAGCTTCCCTCATTGTTGAGTGTGTTTTTACAGTGATTCATACTAAATTTTTATGGCAGATAATTTTTAGATCAATTCTTGTTGTTGTTGCAACACTTAATTTCAAAGTGTCCTTTTATTTTTTCTGACTTATGTGGCTTCAAAACTATTCTGCTTTTTTTAATATAAATTCTCTGTTATCACTGTCTCCTCATAATTTGTTGCTTCTTAGTTGCCTCAAGATGGAAATATTATCAACAAAAAGAGGTGGAAAAAAATTGTGTTTTGAGGGACACATGTACACTATTAAGTCAATCTCAGAGAAACAGAAATCTATAACATGGCGCTGTGTGAAACGAGACTCCCCTGTAACTTGTGCAGCTACCTTAAAGACTAATGACTGTTATGAATGTCCAATTCTAACAAAGATTCATTCTCACTTAGCTGACCAAACAGAAGTAGATGTTTCTAAATGTAGACAAAACATGAAGAATATGGCCAGTACAACTAATGATAAGCCAAACCAGATATTCACAAATATGCTTTTAACAGTATCTGATGAAGTGAAAGCTCGTCTTCCAGATTCAGACGTTGCCAAACGAGTACTCAGGAGGGCTAGAGCCCAACATCGACCCAAAGATCCACAAACACTCCGCGAGTTAGAAATAGTTGGTGAATGGACTATGACTTCAGGTGATCAACCCATTCCATTTTTATTTAGTGACAATGGTCCTAATGCTGATGAGCGTGTGATTTTATGACAGTTTTAAAAAATTATAAAACTTTCAAATGTTGTTCATTTTCATTTTACAATTTACATCCCACCCCACCCCCTCCCCCTCCCTTCCACCCACAAGAGAACAATCTCAAAAGTACACCCAAATACATTCTGGCCGAAACGTCCGCCCTGTCCAATATTTCTGTCCGAAACGTCCTAGTCCGAAACGTCCTAGTCCGAAACGTCCGGTCCGAAACGTCCGTGTCCGAAACGTCCTACATTCGTCGATGATGCACTTGTCTTCAACCAGTGCTAACCCTGCTGGTGTGGAGTTAGTATGTTGGGGAGTTGACAGTTGCTCGCCGTTGCACGGTGGTTCTCTCCTGGTACTCCAGCTTCCTCCACCCGTAAAACTGTCATGGTCATGATTAGCCACAGTGCAGAAATATATGACCTTAAACCCCAATAAATAAATAAATAAATAAATAGATAAATAAATAAATAAATAAATAAATAAATAAATAAATAAATAAATAAATAAATAAATATGAGGGGGTTTTGACTTGAGGGGGTTTTGACCGAGGGGGTTTGACTGAGGGGTTTTTCACCGAGGAAATGGATTCGTGCTGTCACTGTCCTGTCCGTTTCTTTTACTTCAACCATCTTCCAACCCGAAGGCCAGCCTTCGGGTTGGAAGATAGATGAAGAAGAAGAAACAGACGAACCGACCGAAAGTGGGATTATTTGACTTAATATTGTTTGGATTTGCAAATAATATTACAAGACTGCCTACCTGTATATAGAAATGTTTGTATGCGCCCTTTTAACTCATCCTGTAACTGCGAAACATATCTGTGGAGAAAAGGGTGGGGCTCGTGCCCCCCGTGCCACCTGGCTCCGCCGCCTCTGCGTTGAGATGATCTTACATAGCGGTCCAAATTTAGGAGAATCCTCCTTGTTGAATCCCGTTTGTATACTGATAACACGTGGCAACCCTACACCCAACACAACCGTTTAATTTTTAAAACATCAAATGAATTTTGTTTAAAATAAGCAATATTTACTAATAAAATCTTACAAATATGGATGTCATTGGGACTGGCTCAATGAGCCGGTTTCAATTACTATGACATTTGTACAAGTTTATTGACAGAGTGTCAAGATATTTCAGGCTATATTAGCCCTGCGTTAGAAAAGTTGCTTCCGCTATGTTAGGTAAATAGTTAAATTGTATCAATTTTTTTCACGCGAATCCTAGAAGAGGTGCAGCGAGAATCCCCATGGATCCTCGCTGGTTTTGTTGCGCGAATCTTTGCGCGAGTCCATTCTAGGATTATCGTCGAAATATCAGTCATGTTACACCCTAATAAACTGCTTTAGTAGTAACAAAATCGACCAATGAATAATAAGAGGTTTTCACTTTCTTGATGTTGTATCAACATTGACATACTCCCGGGATAGCATGTAATCAACCTGATACTGTTCTCGAGGTCTAATATCAAGACTGATATAAAATGAGACAGCGAATAACATGTTATAATATTTCACGTTTACGAGTTGGGGAGGTCAGATCTCCGTTAAACACGAGCCACCGAAGGCGGAGAGTGTGATCCGACGATCTGACCTCGTCAACGTCATGGAATGCGACAAACCAAATCACTTTACTGTCTTAATAATCTAATAATCTCTTTATTATATGCCGCTATGGAATTTCAACTTTCACACGAGAGATCAAACTAAAGGTTAATACCCAATATAAGGGTAATTGTAGCTAGAACTACATTTATTTTTTTAAAAAAACAACACTTGTAACATTTTGTGGACTTCCCAAAATAACATTTCAATGTCTCCAAAGTTAAAAGCATTCAGCATTTCATTCCTGTACATCAGAGTTTGATTCACGCCTTAAAATAGCAATAAAGTAAAAAAAAAACAGAGATATATACACAGAACGACACACGCGTGTGAATGGGTTAATCGATATGGCACGAGTGCCAGCGCGGAAGGATAGAACGAGAGGCCGTAGGCCTCGAGTTTTATCCTTCCGCGATGGCACAAGTATTAGAAGGACACTCGGCAATTCATATGACAACTATTAAAACAGACAACACATTTTATCGCCAACAAATTTGCGAGGGGAACCCGTGTTAATATTTCGTCCCCTGAGTTGCAATGTGTTCTATGTGCCTACTGGCACATAGAACACATTGGAACTCAGGGGACAATTCTCAGTTATCGCTAGCGATTCAAATTGTAATTTCGTTATAAGGGTAATAGTAGCTAGAACTACATTTATTTTTTTAAAAAACAACACTTGTAACATTTTGTGGACCTCCCAAAATAACATTCCAATGTCTCCAAAGTTGAAAGTATTCAGCATTTTATTCTTGTACATCTGAGTTTGATTCACGCATTAAAATAGCAATAAAGTAAGATAACAGAGATATATTATTGTGATTAATAAAGGTTAGTACATATAAAACTGGTTAAGAACAATATCAGAAATTCACGATATTCGATAGTGTTTATCTACACAAATGAAGCGTACCTAGATACAGTTGGTAACCAGAGCGGACTCGATTGCCGCTTTCCATTGTAGTCGTCGTTCTGAGACAAAGCATCTTATATGGAATCGGAAAAACGCTCAGTGTGATTCGGCGATCAGGATTCGATGGGTGAAAACACGGAGTATCATTCATAAGTATATAGTAAAAACCTGTATCAACCGAGTTTTGTTGTATATCAGTCGAGGCTGACTAATGTATCAAGGAAGGCAGTTATCATAAGGCTCCAGGCAAAGTTTTTGTATTTACTTGATGACAAATATTTTAACTCTGAAACAGTTTATGGCCTTATTAACCCTTTACCTAACGAATCGCCCGCATCCGCCTGCGTAATATGCAAATTCAGCAGTTTAAAAAATATTATTTTTCAAAGAATTTCGACAAAATCATATCATGTGACCCCTCGTTGGAACGATCTCGTCGAGCTCGTTCCAACGAGGGGTCACATGATATGGTTCTGTTGAAATGTTTTGAAAAATTTTTTAAAAATGATATTTAAAATAATAAATTTGATATCGTCTGCGTAGGGTAAAGGGTTAAATTTGCCTTTTACAAAATAATGCACAATGTCGCATTTACATGATCTGACACACAAATCCATAATTTCTATTGCATTCACCATCTCGAAATTCATAATTGAAGCGTTCTATCACAACCAAACACTGTTCGCCCGCATGTCCGGGATCCCCACCATTCCATGGCATGTACGTCATGGTGTCTCCCATCCAATTTTCATAAGTTTTGTCCCCATTATCATCTTTTCCATCTATCCATGCTTCACCTGTAGTACAAAAAGGACTGTCATTTTAAAAGTATATTTTCGAAATTGAATGTTAAGAGTAATACTGCAGAAATATTAACGTGATCCATTTGTGGACTTTTGTTGTGGTGAATATGATGTGATATGAACCTTATATTTTATAAGCTTTTTAGTGTATATTTCACTTTATATTTACTACAACAAAAGTCCATAACTGTTTTATTATATACACCATCCTCAAAAACAATCTTCTATTTGTCAATTAAAAGTTTAATTATATCAGCCAGAAATATTTGTATTTAACAATAAAATTGTTATAATCTGCAAAATAACATAAAAATAACCAATGTATCACAGTGTGTCAACAAGTTGAGCTGACAGCGCATGCACGTCTATTGAAATAGAACTAGAGAGGGGATTTCCAAAAGCTATATTTAGAAAGTTGATATTCACGGAAAACCGGTGTACATTGATTTTTGAGTACCAGTGACGTGAATAAGATCCAGCCAATAGAAATGGGGTCATTTATGAAGTATGCAATAATAAATTTTAATACATACATTCCCATGAAATATCACAACTTATATTGAATATCAGTGAGAAAGGAACATGGTGTGTGGTGATGAAAAAATCAGGGCCCCGCGAACCTGAAATTTCGGGTTGAATCGAATCTCGAATCAAATCAGGCACCAGATTTTGAATCGAATCGAATCTTACTGCTTTTCAAGTTGTGGATATTGCACCTTCTTGCAGTCGAAAGTATTGTCAGTCTCCACTCAAGTCTTGTGTTCAAAGACGACTCATGCAAATCAAGCAAAAAAGAGGAATGTTCCAGAACGGAATCATTGTAATTTCGGAAGCGGAACCTTCTTGAACTCTTCTTCTGACATCAGGTCTTCTGTACAGGACAACCTCAGCCCTACCCCCTCCCCTCTTGTACAGGACAACCCTCCCCCTCCTATACAGGAGACCTGATGATAGAAAAAGAGTTCAAGAGGAGACTTTTTGGAGGATTTTGAGAACATCTCGACGATTCAAAAAATTTCGAATCGGCGCGATTGAAATCGAATCGAATCGAATTATGAGGACTATTGCGAATCGAATCGAATTTCGAAGCTTTGCAAAGCCCAAGAAAAAATAAGTATTTCTGTATAGCAATGAGTGATTCAATTGTTTCCCAAGTCCTGAGGTGGGCGGGGTCGGAAATAAAAGCAAGACACAACATATGCGGTTGCAGATGGGTATTGAAAAAGCAGAAACACTTTATTTCCAAAAGAATGTAAAAGTTGTCATAATGCACTGTTATCGCGCTTTTTGGGGGGTTTTAAAACGTTTTAAAAATTGGAGATATTTACGTTTTATCTACCATTTATCCCAAAATCGCACACCGCGGTATCAGTAGCGATATTCATCTCCATTGCCCGCGTGTGGGCGCGGTGGCGTTGTGTACTAAGGCGTACTGCACGTCGATGGTGCACTTGTCTTCAACCAATGCTAACCCTGCTTGTGTGGAGTTGGTATGTTGGAGAGCTTACAGTTGCTCGGTGGTTCTCTCCGGGTACTCCGGCTTCCTCCATCCGTAAAACTGCCACGGTCACGATTAGCCATTGTGCATAAATATGTGACCTTAAACACCAATAAATAAATAAATAAATAAATAAATAAATAAATAAATAAATAAATAAATAAATAAATCAGTGGCGATAAACATTCGACGATAAAAGATCTTGTATCACAATTGCAGTAGTAATAAAAGTCACATCATGTCGCGAGAAACGAAGGCACGCGCCCCTGACGGACTATTTCAGTGGTACTAGCAATCATACAAGTCATTTTCTTCAAAAGCTTGTAATGCTGAAATAAAAGATGCATCAAGTTTGGCTCAACACACATTCCATTGTTGCAGGACATAAACCAAAAATTCTCAGCTCACGCTTAACCTTTACCCAACATAACGACTAAAACCGACCAGCGCTATTCTCAAAGATCGCCACCTAATTTTCATTATATTTTTATTTCTTTGTCTCAAAAACATAGGTTATGACCCCTCTTTGGAACGAGCTCGTCGAGCTCGTTCCAACGAGGGGTCATAACCTTTGTTTTGAGACAAAAAATGAAAATAATTAGTTATTCAAGAAGTTTGCAAGTGTCGTCTGCTTTTCATGTCAGGTAAAGGATTAATCATAACTCGCTTCGCGAGTTATGAAGCTTGTGCTGAAAATTTTCGGTTTATATCGCATAACCTGAACAGAAACAACAGTTAATTCTTAAATATCTGCATTGTATTGGGTAATGTTGAATACACACAGCAATCATGATATAATGAGTTTTGTTACCCCTTTCCCTAACATAACGAGAGGGTGCAAAATGATCTTGATTAATGACAAATTTTCATTTAAATTTTTTTGGCCTCCAAAATATAATTTATGACGCTTCATTACAACGCGCTCGACATTCCCATCAATGGAGAGTTGAAAAGCTGTCTTTTAGCGGCGAAAATTGAAAAACTGAAAAAAATATGACTGACGGGCTTAGTTAAAAACGGCCATGGTCATCGCCAAGGAGGCAGGGGCTAGTATTAGGTTATGTGAGCCCCACCCACACCTATTTTTTTATTTTTCCAATCGAGATATTCGATCTGGATTTATTTATTTATTTATTGCAGTTTAACGACACTTTAGATAGCCAGGCCACCTCGTGTCGAAGAGTTTTACGAGTGGAGGGTGCAAGAGTACTCGGAAAGAACCACCGAGCAACGGCGAGCAACTGCCAGACTCCCCGACGTACTAACTCCATACAAGCAGGCTTAGCATTGGTTGAAGAAAAGTGCAGCATCGACGTGTTGTACGCCTTAGTACACAGCGCCACCGTGTCCACGTAGGCAATCGGGATTAAGTGCCTTGCCCAAGAGCAACACATTTACTCTTGGTGGAGATCGAACCGTGAATCTGTGGGTTTGAAGTTCAGTACTGTAACCACTGAGTCACTGTGCTCCCTGAGGACTGGATTTGATACGTGGACCTGTGTCACACACACAGTCGGCCATAAAAATAGAGATATGTAATCAGAAATTCACGACCGAGAGAAATATTGAAAAAGAAGCCATGAGATGGGTCAAAAAATGGACTCAAGTAACTGAAATGCCAACACATTTATGCTAGAATTATCAGGTTATTATTATTTGGTATTCTTCTGGGAATTGAATATGTGCTAAACTAATTCTCAAGCTGAGAACTTTGAGCAATTCACACTGTCCTAACACTAAATCAGATCTTATGTAGAAATGATCAATTTTCGATGTTTCGTCATTTTGTAACTGTGAATGATGGAATTAACTCAGGATAACAATTTTACATGATGCGATTTTCTTGAAGTGCATTTCGAGGTTTTTTTTTTTTATTACGATAAGTAAACGTTCTATAGAAATCTCGTACCGATTGACACCATGCATACTTATGAAGCTCCATATTGCGTACACTGTAGTTGTAAATGGTAACAGTTGGAATTTTTGCCGATTTGAAACCGAGTTGGAATTTGGGAAGTAAAACATTACCAAAGACGCTCTAAAATCCAGATAGATGGAATTTACAACTACTCACGACTGCCCTCCGAATTTCCAACTGTAGGAAATTTTGGCCAGGATTGGGGGGGGGGACGCCCCCCCCCACGCGTTGCCACGCCCTGTCTGTAGTGCGGTGTGTCGGTACGGTGGGTGTTAATCAAATAAGAGGTTGCATCATGGCATTATGTATCCATCAAACAATTTCCAGGGAGGTGGGTGGGGGAGGGGGGTGGATGAGGGTTTTTTTCCCGTAATCCCAACTGATTAATATAATATTCTAACTGCATCATCAAAACATTCCTTCCATGAATGCGTGCTTTGATGATGCAATTGGAAATTAGTCAGTCGATACGTGAGACACCACGGTCAAGTCTGGAAATAAACAATCTGTCATTTGCAGAATGAGGTACCCAGAGGGTGAATTTGCTGATGCTATCTCACACTGTAGACCAATTACCTCTGGGTACCTCTTTCTCTATATACCTGAGATCTTGGTTCAGATTGAGGTTCACAGAGGGTAAAATTAGAGATGTTCATCCTCTGGGGACCTCATGGAAACTTACACTGGTTTAAAAAACTGATACACCATTCGGTGCGCCTCAGGGTCTATTAGTTTTTAAACCAGAGTAAATTTCCATAAATGTTGGAATTTGTATGAATAACTAATGGTATCCCCCATACTTCCTGCAATATATAGAGAGTAATAGCTTGACAGGACTGGTTACGTGAAATAATTCATGAGAGGTGAGGGACGTTGTACAAACACGAGTGCGCGAATGCGCACGAGTGTTTTACAATATAGTCCCTCGCCTCGAATGAATTATTCCACCTAACCAGTCCAATCAACTTTTTTCTGCTTTTCATGATAGGTAAAGGGTTAAATTATTTTCAAACATTTTTGGGACATAATGTTCGGTCGACCACTGAAACAATCTCGCTGGTGTCCAAAAATGGGCAAAGCCGGCTCGTTGAGATCCCATTCTGGACACCACCTCGAATCTGATACAAATCACAGGACATGCACATTATCATGATAATCTGTATGTACCAGCCAGCTACACGCCATGTATCATATAATATCGGCCTGGATATCAGCTCGAGGTAAAGTCATATCAATCTGAGACCGAAGGTCGAAGGCTGGTGTGAAGTTATCTGGGGCTGGTATCTCTGCCATATGGAACTTACAAAGTAGTAACCTTTTTATTTATAAAACCAAAACAAATAACAATTACAAAATGTTTTCAGATCTGCTACAGTTTTCTGGCAGTATTCTTGTGTCTCATTCTTTTCACAAGGGCCGAAGTTTCCTCGTTTTCTATTTCAGCTATCCGAACGTCTCGCATTCCTCACTTGGAAAGCCGATTCGTTCGGATAGTTAAACTATCTCTTCCCCCGTCTCAACTAATCTCAGCTCACGACTCCGAATATTAGTTTGTGTATAACTTTCTTCTTTCTTATCTGCACCCACTTAAAACTTACTTATTGCCACCATTAATTCCTCACCATACAAAAAACTCAGCTTCAAACTACTCCCGTATGTCATATACAAACGCCAATGTTCCAGATTGCTTTCTACACATAACGCGCCAAGGGAGGCAATTCTAGCTTGGTTTATATCGGCCGGGATTGGCGCCATATCATCCGAGTTTGAAGCCATATTTGACGAGTTTTGATAATGGCCAATTCTGGGAAAGAAAATCATATCTAATAAATATAAAATAGTATTGTTATCGATAGGTGAACTAGTTTCCATATAATGATGGCAGATACTCGTCTGTAAAACTTTTACATGTAATTTAATGTCACACTGTAAAGGTGGGCGGTATGCCGTAAATACCTTCCGGTATCAGTATCAAGTACCGATTTACCGTGCCGAGGGAATGTCAAAATACCGAAAATTTCGTATTGAAAAATATCCCGACATTGGTTAATTGGTAGAGTGCTGGAAGCCCATATTTGGGCTTTGTTCTGCTGTGCAGGTACAGCAACTTGAAGGCTTCATACTCTGTGGGTGTGCGTCATATTATCTTTGAAGTCAAATTATTTCAACTGTATGGATTTGCCTTGTTGTAATTTATGGGAGAGTGCCTTTTGGCACTCTCCCATAAATTGCATCATGGCAAAGACTGGTGAATGAATTTTGATGATCAGAAATAATTTAGCACTCTACCAGTTAAAAAATAAAAGTGCATAATGTGTTTCTAAAGGCAGTCGCCACCTATCATTTTATGTAACAAAGAAGGTACCCAGGAGATATTTTCTCTCAGCATTTTTGTTACATCAAATGACCAATGACGAGTGCCTGTGTTGTAGCCAGCATGTTGGCACTTCGGCGGCTTTGACTGCTGTAAAACGGTGAACTATAGCTGGTTAAGTTACCCCAAATACCACATGATATTGGTATTGGTGTCAGTACATGTATATTGTTAGCACTGAATCCCGCACCGTACCGATACCGAGATGAATTATTCTAAAATACGAAAACCGAAACCGAACTTGAAAACTTCAATACCGCCCAACTCTGCGACACAGATCCAACTGCAAGAGACATTTGAACCTTTGGCTACAGAAACTAGAGGTACTGTGAGCAAACTCACAAAGTGATACCCCCCCCCCCCCCCCCCCCCCACACACACACACACACCTGAAATGTATAAGTTAGATTATCTCCCTTTGGAAATGTCAGAACGGAAGTATATTGCTTCATGCACATCTTCATATGGAGTTCTTCCAATGTGTAAAGTTTCATGAAAATTCTTCAAACGGTTTAGGAGGAGTTGTGCTTACAAGGATGGACAAACGGTATAAGTTAGATTATCTCCTCTTGGAAATGTCAGAACGGAATTATATTGCTTCATGCACATCTTCATATGGAGTTCTTCCATTGTGTAAAGTTTTATGAAAAATCTTCAAACGGTTTAGGAGGAGTTGCGCTTATAAGGATGGACAGACGGTATAAGTTAGATTATCTCCCCTTGGAAATGTCCGAACGGAATTATATTGCTTCATGCACATCTTCATATGGAGTTCTTCCATTGTGTAAAGTTTCATGAAAATTCTTCGAACGGTTTAGGAGGAGTTAAGCTTGTAAGGATGGACAGACGGTGTAAGTTAGATTATCTCCCCTTGGAAATGTCAGAACGGAATTATATTGCTTCATGCACATCTGCATATGGAGTTCTTCCATTGTGTAAAGTTTCATGAAAATTCTTCAAACGGTTTAGGAGGAGTTACGCTTACAAGGACGGACATATGGACAGACGGACAGATGGACGGACAGGGTGATTCCTATATACCCCCCCCCCCCTCCAAACTTTGTTTGCAGGGGGTATAATAATAATACAAACCTATTTTTTCAGCCCACCATTCATAAAATGTCGTTTAATAAATTGCATATAATCAACATGCAGGATTCAGTATCAATAAACTATATTATAAAATGTGAGGTTGCAGATGCAAGGAAACCTAAAAGGTATATTTTTAAACTTACTGACACTTGTAGCAATGAGTGCGCTTGCGGCTAGAAGTCGAGTTTCCTTGTTTTCGACGAAAAGCAGGTGTCCGTTGTCGGCGATGCAGTTTTGTTCTGCAGTCGGTTGTTGAACGCTATTGCTGCTCGTCTTCAAGCACAATTTTAGATCACCTCTATTGTAAAGCTTGTAACCCAAATGAGAAGGACAGTCTGAAATTACAACGAATTATTGCCATCATCGACCTTTTTTAACACAGATTATATCTTGCGTGTCAATTCAAAGAAGATCGTCTCAGGGTGGGTCACGGGTAATTAAGAGATCACCGAGGGAAAAATACATTCGTATGGGCGGCATCACCTGTATGCGATATGGATTTCAAGTCTAAGAATATACAACCTTATACAGTATAGCCGACGTGGACTGATCACTTTCCACGGGTGGGCAATATTTCCACGGATACAATAATATTAGATTCCAAACACTAATTATAGGAATAATCATCACAAATTGTATTAATGGAGCACCGGGTATAACCCGGGTGCTTCATTAATTAAATTTTGCTGCTGATGATTTTCTATTACCTGGTGCACGCATGCGTAGACATTACTGCCTACGCGTGGATTACGACATTCCACGGCAACTGTACTGTTTGCTCACAACCGGCATTGTAAGCAGTGGTGCACATTCTTGAGCACTTCAGTAATGTCAAATGGCAAGATTATAATGTACCTTTTCTCAGAGATTTATTTTATAATAGCACCTCTCATAAAATTATGTGGTTTCTCCCGAACATGAACCTTTTTAATAGTTATAAATTGTTTTTATTCTTTTAAACTGGATATTACTTTTAGATCCCGTCTTTAATAAATACGTACTTATCACGGTCATAACCTCTTATCTCTCCAGACTTAACCCCTTGAGCAAAGAGACCGCTTTTTCGACCGAGGAACGTGATTTATTTATTTATTTATTTATTTATTTATTTATTTATTTATTTATTTATTTATTTATTTATTTATTTATTTATTTATTGGTGTATTAAGGTCACATATTTCTGCACAATGGCTAACCATGACCCTGACAGTTTTACGGGTGGAGGAAGCCGGAGTACCCGGACAGAACCACCGAGCAACGGCGAGCAACTGTCAGCTCTCCAACATACCAACTCCACACAAGCAGGGTTAGCATTGGTTGAAGACAGGTGCACCATCGACGTGCAGTACGCCTTAGTACACAGCGTCACCGTGCCCCCACGTGGGCAATGGGGGTGAAGTGTCTTGCCCAAGGACACAACGCGGTTGCCGCAGGTGGGATTCGAACCGAGGACATCTCGGCTTGCAGCCTGCACCACTACCAACTGAGCCACCGCGCCTCCGCGCCTCCGCGCCTCCGAGGAACATGATACGCCATAATTTCATTAAGAGTGATGCCTTTTCGGTAAATGTATGGGGTTGACCAATCAATATTTTCAACGTGCAGCCTTGAGGCTGCACGTTGAAAATATTTATTAGTTTATCCCCAAATAATGAATATGGACTCTTCTAATTGCTGCCATTGGACTGACATGGACGATACCACCGTGTCCAACGGGTTATTTATTATTTATCTGTTCATTGGCGCTTAAGGTCACATACTTATGCACAATGGCTGATCGTGAGCGTGACAGTTTTACGGGTTGAGGAACCCGGAGTACCCCGAGAGAACCACCGAGCATCGACGAGCAACTGTCAGCTCCTCAACATTCTAACTGAGTTCAAGCTCCGCTCAAGCAGGGTTACAGCGGTTGAAGACATGTGCACCATCGGAGTGCAGTACGCCTTAGTACACGGCGTCATCGTGCCTCCATGCAGGCAACCGGGCCAACGGGTTAAATCAATGTAATTACTTCCTAATTTTAAGCAACTGTTTAACGTAATCAAAGACAAACACCATTTTTTTTTATTACACTAAGCATCGTTTTATTTGCACGATATAGTGTTAGATGTTGATGTGGCATGGAACACTAATAACAAGCAAGATGGTTTTGAAATCGCAAAGCAAATTTCCAGAAGTCATCCTACGAAGCACAGCAAACGTCAGACGCAACAGGGAGAGGGTGTCTGTCGTATGTCAACGTACTGCGCCGCCCAATAAAGCATACACCGTCGCTTGTTTTTAATGAAATATGTCAGAAATATGATAAAATTTGAAGTAATGTTAAAACATCAAAATGGCGCTAACTCAAAAAAGGAATACAAGCTATCTCTTAAGTATTTTAGCTCTGCAACATTAAAATTTCAGAAAAATCCGACGTATTTTCCGATTTGGCGCAATTTTGAGGTCTTTACGTCACTCAATGTTTAGCCTATTTTTCTCATATTTCACTAAAACGTTGCCTGCTGATTCTCCTAAAGATGCAGCTACCAAACTTCACACACACTTTTCTACTCATTGGAAATTGTTCAATGTTATTTTTTAATTTCAAAGTTACGCACTCGATGCCAGCGATGCCAATTTTACGTTTTTCCTCGATTTTATATTTTCATCTCACTTTCAACCCAACGTTCCGTTTAAAACCTGATAATTTTCAAGGAGAAAATACATTTTAGATACGGTTTTTCGCGGAGATTTAGTCCCAAAATGTATTGTTAATATTTCTAATTAATGTACCAAATTTCGTGAGTCTAGGTTAAGGGGATGTACCCTAAATTTTGTCCTGACGAATAAGAACGAAAGGGAAAAAGGAAAGATATGCAAACAATCGCAATAAGTCACTCCATAATACATTATAATTTCTATAAGTAAGACGGCTGCTAAGTAAGTGAATGTGTGGGGTAGACCAATCAATATTTTCAACGTGCAGCCCAAGGGTTGCACGTTGAAAATATTAATGGGTCTACCCTTAAATAATAAATACGAACTCTCCCAACTTCTGCCATTGAACTGACATGAAGATACCGCCAGGATTCAAAGTTTTAAAGGCCTATTGGTGTGTTATTGCTTGAAATCCACAGACAAATTTGTTCACAAAGCCACTTCCTGTTGCAAATTTTCTTTTAAATATTACAAGACCTTCCGATTGCAGGTTTCCAGGCAATCGCACTAATGGGTACTTGGTGGATAAATTTGAATGTCAAATAAATTTTCAAACAAACACTATAATGGTTGTCTATTGGAATTGGGCAATAACTTTATATCATAAAAGAGTGTAAGCATTGCGGGGTTTTTTTGTATGTAGAGGCTGCAGGTTTCATAACAAAGCAGGGCCAACGTCGAAGCCCCCAACAGTAGAGGGAAGATGTCTGCTCACCTTTTATGTACTAAGTCGCTCGTTTTTAACCCTTTGCCTATCGTAACGCCCAAAATGGGCCAGCGCTATTCTCAAAAATTGCTAGTTGATTTTCATTATTTTTTTCATTTTTTTGTCTCTAAAACGTAGGTTATGTCCCCATCATTGGAACGATCTCGTCGAGCTCGTTCCAATGAGGGGTCATAACCCATGTTTTTGAGACAAAAAATGAAAAAATTAGTTATTCAAGAATTGTTTTTGCAAGTGTCGTCAGCTTTTAATCCGCCCAAAACTGCTACAGTGACAATTACAAGGAGATGAAATCCATAAATACAGCCAATGTTGAAAATGTTCAACCAACCAATACGGAAGTGGCAGATCATAACCATTTACCCAACGTAACGGCCAAACCCGGCCAGCGCAATTCTCAGAAATCGCCAAATAATTGGAGCTCGTCCAGCCATTCCAATGAGGGGTCATAACCTATGTTTTTGAGACAAAAAATGAAAAATTAATTATTCAAGAATTTATTTTGCAAGTGTCGTCTGCTTTTCATGCTCGGTAAAGGGTTAATGAAATGTGTCAAAAATACGATAACCATTGAAGTGACGTAAAAATAACAAACTTGTTGCAAATCGAAAAAGAAAAAACAGCTATCTCTTAATTTTCGGAACTCCACAACATACTAAAATTCCAAAAAAAAAATCCAGATGGCGACATGTTTCAAACATTTACCAATGCTTCTGTTTATAACAGATTATTTTCTCTTCCCGTTTCCTCCCCATCAAAAATGATTAACGTTAGGTGGCAGCAGGGCAACTGATAGTGAAATAAGTCTGAAACAATTTAGGCCGAGAAGCCATGCAGAATCTTAAAACTTTTTGCTAGCATCAACATGAATATTTTATTGGTGTACTAATTTTGGTCTTGCTCTCAAACAATGTAATTAGCGCAAGTGTGGCTCCATCCAGCAGTAATTACATGCACATGTAAACGTGTGTCCAGTTTATCGTGCTGCCTATTATAGGGAGATAAAACAAATGATAAAATGAACAGCAACTTTTGTGAAGTTATTATGGATACGAGAGTGAATGTACAGAAACAAAAAGAAGATGGGAAATAACTGGTAACTTACTTGTGTTGACAATGTAAACTTTTCCAACTGTTTCAGGAATAACGCCACCAGAGAGCAGACATGTGCGGTTGACTTTATCGTAATGGAACGTCAGACAACCGCTTTTCACTGAACATTTGAACGCGCAATCAATTGCCGACTTCCCAGATATTTGGGTTGACTCCGATGTGTCGGCTCCACCGTATTCAATATTCACTGGAGTACGGTAAAATACTGTGAGGCCCGAACATGATACTAAAGTCATCAAAAGCAAGTGGCCGGCCTTGGTAAGCATTTTTTTCTTGAAATATTGAAGGATTATTCGAAAATACTACTTCCCACACAGAAAAATGTCATCATCGAGTTTTTAGTTTCGACACCTACTCTGAAGTGTTAATTGTGGTTATTGTATATATAGTGGAGTTAGTGTCTCCCTTACCACAAATACTTAAACACTCACAGACTATTCGTAAAAAGCCTGACTCCAACGTATGAAAATATAATAAGAAAGTCTGTACTAAAACGGAAATTTATAGCACAAACAGCTCTACATCACGCCGATCACACTTATTACAAACAAACAGTAACTAAGTCATACTACTCGCGCAGTATCTCGATCAGCAAATTAGAGCGTCCAAGAACCTTAAAAACTGAGGTATATCGAACGCAGGAAAAACTTGATTGGCAAAGTGAAAGTGTATTCGATCAATGTACCCTGTCAGTCAATTCTGACAACCAATGACGCAACAGTGCACGATATAACTTGTTCGTGTTGATACTCTGCATTTCTTTTTGCATCATGTACCTACAAGTAAATAACAGCGTGTGTGATAATTATCTCGAACGTAAACTCTAGAATCATTCGGGTTAAAAATCAATCCCAGATCAACTGGGTTGAGTGAATATCAACCCAACGAGGTTCAATAAACTGGATTTAGAGTGTATCTTTATATACTGATGCTACATGCTATGCTTAACCCTTCACCCTTTACCTACCATGAAAAGCAGACGACACTTGCAAAAAAAATTCTTGAATAACTATTATTTTCATTTTTTGTCTCAAAAACATAGGTTATGACCTCTCATTGGAACGATCTCGACGAGATCGTTCCAATGAGGGGTCATAACCTATGTTTTAGAGACAAAAAATGAAAAAATAATGAAAATTAATTGGCGAATTTTTAGAACAGCGCTGGCCGGTTTTGGTCGTTGCGTTAGGTAAAGGGTTGAATAATTAAAATCGTTTTTTATATATCCGTCGGGAATTTCGTCGAAAATAAGGACCTTACAGTTTTGGGCTGTTTGCTTATTGTTTTTATTTTGTGTTGTGTTGTTGCTCCCGAGTTCGATCCGCGTTGTGTCCTTGGGCAAGGCCCTTTATCCCGGATGCCTGCATTGTGGCACGATGACGCCGTGTACTAAGGCGTACTGCACGTCGATGGTGCACATGTCTTCAACCGCTGTAACCCTGCTTGAGCGGAGCTTGAACAGAGTTAGAATGTTGAGAGCTGACGGTTGCTCGTCGATGCTCGGTGGTTTACTCCGGGTACTCCGGCTTCCTCCACCCGTAAAACTGTCACGGTCACGATTAGCCGTTGTGCATAAGTGTGTGACCTTAAACACCAATAAATAAACAAACAAATGCGTTGTTGCTGTTTTGTTAGAGTTTAGCAACACTTTTAACAGTAAGGGTCACAGACTGGAGAAGACAGAGTACCCGAAGTGAACACCGAACAGCGGCAAGCAACAACCAGACTTCCCAACGTACTATTTCTACATCATTTGAAGATAAGAGCACCATCAATGTGCCGTGCACATTAGTACACAGCGCCACCGTGACCAACGTGGACAATCCGAATTAAATGTCTTGCTCAAGGACGAACAGTCCAAAAATTTGTACCATCGCGGATCTGTAAAACTCGAGGTCCGCGGCCTGTTGTTTTATCCTTCCGCGCTGACACTCGTGCCATATCGGCTAACCCGTTCACACGCGTGTGTCGTTCTGTGTATAAAGAAATAAATAAATAACAACTTCTTTGGTCCCACAGTTTTAGTCAGTGAAGATTGTTTGGTGTCAAATAAAAAGATTTAGTGCAGTTGGCTAAACTGGCACCCAACAGCTTGAACACTACTACGGGTACATTTGAAGGTTGTGCTCTGGAGAAACATGTGAAATGTAGACTTAGATTCTAAAACATGAGGCTGGGAAATCTTTGGTTCAGAGCTCATTCCAATGATGGCTGATTCAGAGAGAGTCTTCTAAAGTTCATCCGTTCCAACTAAAAGATACTATCTTCAACACCGTGTGGGAACAACCTATGGTCATGTTGTAAGAACTGGCTGAAGCGCGCCAAGGCTTATGGAGATTTACTAACAGATCATTGTCGAAGATGATGGCAAAAATACTGACGCTAGTACAGTTGCCCCCAATGTATTGGAATAGCTGATAAACCGTGTCAGTCACGTTCTAGTGGGGTGGTCCATGTGCCTCGAAGAAACGGTACAAGAAAAAAATAGTATACAAGAAAAAAACGGTACAGGAATAAATGGTACAGAAGGGTGGGAAAAACGGAACAGGAACAAATGGTACGGAGGCGTAGGATATTTGTATATATAAAGTGACACGGAGGGGATCCCTGCATCAATGCACAGAACTAATAACAACAGCGATCAAAATTAAATGAGAGAATTCTCACAATATGTTCACGTGCCTTTGCCTTGTTACAATTTATGGGAGAGTGCCTACAGGCACTCTCCCATAAATTGTAACAAGGCAAATTCACACATACCAAACAGTTTCATTTCGAAGGTAACATGACACACATCCATAGAAATTGAAGCCTTTTAAGTTGCATAACCTGTATTTCAGACCAAATATGGGCTTCCAACACTCAATCTTTCAACTTGAAGCGTTTATTGACTGCCGCCATTTTGAATAATCAATGAACAAAGGGGAGATTACCCATATCTGTCAGCATATATTGATGTTGACAGGCACTATATGGTTTTATATGCAGTCTGCATGTGACGTCTTTGAACCAATGAAATTAATTTACGACCCCGAGACCGTTGTATTTGACAGTCATCTGACAGTAGTTAACCGTAGAATTACGGTAATTTTTTACAGTAATATAGCTTGGTTCACATCAACCGAGATCATCATCATATTATCCGAGTTTGAAGTCATATTTGCCGAGCTTGCTAATGAGCAATTCTGAGAAAGAAAATCATAACTAACAAGAAATTGTTTTCATATCGATGACGAATTCAGTAATTGGCGTGATTGTGCCAAAAATTTGTATTTACCTTTGTTTTATATTTTTTTTTAAAAATTCACAAAACTGGCGGTTATTTTGTTTTTATATATGGAGATTGTTACCATTATGTGGACGTACAAAATATGTATCCGCGTCGAGCTCCGGGTTTTAAGGGCAGATCACGACGAGTCGAAGACGAGTCGTGATCCACCCTTAGAACCCGGAGCGAGACTCAGACACATATTTTGTACATCCACATAATGGTAATAATCATTTTATCTTACAATATATTGGGGATAAGTCAAGAATGTAGACGAATATATAACGAACAATTTATTCGTACGGATGAACAAAAAGAACAAAAATGGAACTCACGCGAAAGGAACGTGCTTGTATCCGACCCATGATTCAAATATCTGTATCAAGGGCGGATACACGACAGTTGCGGAGTTAATACAGACAAAATACATGTTGATTGTAAGATAAAAATAAATACACAGAATGACAAGCGAGTGAACGGGTTAGTCGATATATCCTTCCGCGATGGCACAAGTGTCATATCGATTAACCCATTCTCGTGCGTGTGTCGTTCTGTGTTTATTACACGCCTTCACGTATAAGATAAATATATATAGAGGACATTACCGGATTTTGTATACGTTATTCCTGGGGTTATTCCGATTCGAATAACACAAGCATTAGCTTGTTATTATTTTTTACAAGGTTGAACTGAAAATTATCTCGCGTTTTCAAATTTTCCGAGTGCTGTGGGATCAGGACGCTGATTTTTTATAGTAATTGGCAGTGCGTGGATTCGAATCCACGCCGAGAGCGTTTCCCTCGTGCCGAAGTAAACTCTCTCGGCGTGGGTTCGAACACTCGATTTTCCATTCACAAAAATCGCCATTGTGATTTTATATTTTTCAATTTTCCCCTTCAAAACAGATTATGCCCCCCCCCCCTCCCCACCCCCACATTGAATCGAGCTTTTTGAACTGATTCCAATGAGGGTCCGTAACCAATGTTTTGAGGCACAAAATAGGTTTCTAGTTTACATCTATTTACAAATATCATCCTGTAGTAGGGCCCTGTGAATATTCGAATGCGATTCAATCTAATACCACATTGAATACTGCACACTATTCGCGTACGTACTCTCTATTCCATGTGCTGGCGGTGGATATATCCGTCCCCGGCACATGAAATAGGAAGTACGAGCCTGCACTGAATGTGGAGTTGCGTGAGATGGATCCTTTTTTAAGCTGATGCATGCCTATTTTTAAAACACGCTTTCCCCCCGCCGATATCCGATGCATTCTGACAGAGGGAAAAATTGCAAGGATAAATCGGAGATATTCGTCACTGATTTCCGAATCGAGTTCGAATTGAATGCTGCCGTCGAATCGAATATCGTATCGAATACCGAATATTCGCATGGCTCTGCCTCTAGATGTGTTTCCTAAAGGGTCAGAAAATGAGTTATTTGATTTTTTTTCCAATAAGGTGTCGCCTAAAATTCTACAAAAAGAGTGAGGAGATCAATTTTTGTTCAAGTAGTCTGTGTCACCCGGTTTGGTCGGTCGATACTCGCACCCCGCTCACTGTTTTTTTTTTTTTCTGTTATCATCTTCCTATCCATCATAGACTACACAAACAAACTGTTCAACAGTATTCGTCACTGCCTCATTCCCGATTGCCTCAGCTGATACAATGGCAGTCTTCGTCTCGTCCGTAGCCACCTCACCTTTATCTTTCCATGTCCTATCTCATTTCTTCATTACATTCTAAACAACGCGTTATTGTATTAGACTGATATATTTGTGAGTCTCATACAAAAATATTCTTGGATCTCCATTACCCAAGATACACGGCTGTGCGTTTAAAATATTGATACCTCAGCCACTCAAGTTCACTGTGATAACATTTAAGTTATGAAATAAGGACGTACAATGAAACGGAACCGGAAATTACAGATTTCGGATTCAAAGGGTTAACCCTTTGGTTCCGCTCCACATTTTCCAGGCATTTCCAAATGTGACATGCCATGCACTCTCTTCAAAATCAAATATCCTGTAACTTAGTTATTAAACCCATTACATGTATTACATTTCCCAAATCCACAAAAAACATATAACACTATCTGACTAAGTAGAAATAAACAATCTGAATGTGGGTGGAATTATTTATTGTCAAAGGCAAGACTTCAACCTGAAAAATTGCCTGAAAAAATACCGAAACCAGTCATTTTCAGCCACCTAGCAGCCTCAAAAGCAGAATTTTCCCACCAACCCCGCCTACCCACCCCTGGAGCAGAGCATCCCCTGTTTCTAAAATGCAAAAAAAATTTATATGTTTCCGTCTCATTTTTTAGTTACCTGTCTAGTAACAAACCCGTGTAAAAATTACATTTAAAAAAATAGCCAATTTCCCGAAGCCACTGTTTCCCATAATTCATCTGGTAATTTACCCCCATGTATCAGACTCCAACTTTGGGACCAAAACTTCAAATTCTCTTGTCCAACAAAAAACCTAATGTAATCATATATTTGATACTAAAAATATTTCTCTATTTTACATGGCCTTACTTTCAACATACGCCCTTTGTTTAGAATTTGCAATAGTGCGAAAGTGTGGAGCGGAACCTTTACCCAACGTAACGACCAAAACCGGTCAGCGCTATTCACAAAAATCACCATTCAATGTTCTTTATTTTTTTCGTTTTTCGTCTGAAAACATAGCTTATGGCCCCTCATTAGAACGAGCTCGTTGAGCTCGTTCTAATTAGGTGTCAAGAGCTATATTTTTGACGAAAAAGAGAATAGTTATTCGAAAATTTTGTTTACAAGCGTCGTCTGCCTTTCGTGTTAGGTAAAGGGTTAATAATATTATACGCAACGAAACTGTGAGTTTGAATGTTTTTCAAAAGAAGAAATAGAAATTTAATCCTGAAACTCCAGTACCTGAAACCCCACTAGAAAAATATGCATAGAGACAATGCTTAACGGGTACAAGACAGGTTACTGGTAGCACGCACAGAGACTGGGCCATGCGCATCAATTATTATCGACCAAGTGTGAGCAAGTCCGCATGTTTATCTTTCGTTTTGTCTCCGCTATTGAAATGCGCCATTTGCTGTATATTTTGGGTCTATGAACGAAAATGCGCCATACTGACATATTTGATCAATTCACAACACAATGAAGCAAAGAAAACTAAAGAGGTTAACCCTTTGAACCCTAGCGGCCCTTTTTTCCTGCCAGGAACATGATACGTCATAACGTCCTTAAATAGGATCGCAGCTCAGTAAATGTATGGGGTAGACCAATCAATATTTTCAACGTGCAGCCCCGAGGCTGCAGGTTGAAAATATTGACTGGTCTTCCCCAAATAATGAATATGGACTCTTTCAAGTGCTTCCTTTGAACTGGCATGGAAGATACTACTCGAGTTCAAAGGGTTAATATGTGAAATGAAGTTTCGATTTATTACTTTACAGGTATCTCTTTAATTTGGCAGACACTTTGATGACCCGTTAGACCTTTTAATTTTGTGTCAACAGATGACGTCGTCGTATGCTACTTTAAACCACTTTTATTGCGCCCTTAATTATTTACCATAAGATTTTTCCGAAATGTTTCCACTCCAGACACAATCATATAACCCACAAAACGCCACTCATTGTTAGTTTTGTGGCGCGGTGGCTCAGTGGGTAGAGATGGAGGCTGCAAGCCAAGAGGTCCTCAGTTCGAATCCCTCCTGCGGCAACCGCGTCGAGTCCATCGGCGAGACACTTCACCCCACTTGCTCACGCGGGGCCCGGTGGCGTTGTGTATTAAGGCGTACTGCACGCCAATTGTGCACTTGTCTTCAACCAATTCTAACCCTGCTTCTGTGGAGTTAGTATCTTGCTCGCTGTTGCTCGGTAGTTCACTCCGGCTTCCTCCACTCGTGAAACTGTCCGACACGAGGTGACGCTGTCTGCCGAAAGTGTCGTTAAACCCCAATAAATAAACAAATTGTGAGTTTTGTCTAGATGGGCGTTATTTCTTTATGAATTGAATTCTTTATTTAACAATATATATGTTACCAAGCTTGTGACATCATAACACGTAATTCACGTCATCCCTTGAGTGCAACAAGACGCCATATGCAATGTTGAAGCATTGCAGATGGCGCTTTATTGCACTCAACAGTTGGTTTGCAATGACATTGGATATTTTGGCAATATAGTTGATAAAATATATATTGTAAGGCGATAACATAGCTAGATTGACTGTCTTCCTGTTATCACCCGGAAAAGGGCCTTAAAATGAGGAGACGTTTATGTGAGGCAGTTTATTAAGATGTCAAAATCAGCAACGGTGCGTAGATATATTCACGGTTGTGACGATACACACGTATACAGGTATACTATAGTATGATGCACTTCCCAGCAGAAACTCCGTAAGTGAAACTGCGCTTGTTTACTGAAGCAAACAAGTTCTGTTTTACTAGTAAAATAGGACCCGGTCACCAATGCCTGGGGTCAAAGGCTTCCAAAATGGGCATCACGGGTATAAATGATTGGCTGGATTTGACAGTATCCCCATGTTGCGGTGACCAGAAATTAATTAAATAAATAAATAACCAACCAACCAACCAACCAACCAAGCAACCACGCAAGCAACCAAGCAACCAACCAATTAACCAATCAATCAATCGTATGCTTGCATTTAGGTAAATGTAAACAGAAAGAATTTGATGAAAATCGTCGTGGTGAAAGTCTTTGTATGCATAATTTGAAGTGCATTCTTACTGCATTTGCATTCTATACGATCGATACGAAAAACAGAGGTCTCCAAAAAGTCATCTAAAAATTTAAAAAGAGATATTACCTAGAGTAATGATATTGTATGAAGCACAAAGAGGGCGGCAATGAGAGTCCGTTTGAAAATGCCTAAATTAACCAACTTTGTTTGCTTTTTTTCTATCATTTTGGAAAGAGTTAATTGTGAACACTTTGCTTTGCTATATGCAGAGATGCTTAATGAACGAATCCACCGTTGTATGTTATGCTCTGTGGCTTAACCCAATCTATGCTTTGGGCACTTAAAGAATAGTACTGTCCAAAAAAATGATTTTTAGTGAATTTTGCAAATATTTGTACTTATTTGCTCTAACTGCAAGGTTGTTGTAGCAATTACTTTGGTATGGATAGGTGCAACAATGATTGCAAAAGAAAGTTACTGTTTATTTTTTAATCTCAGATTTAACCCTCATTCACAATGAGGGTGAGAATAAGAGTATTCTTTGAAAATGCCCAAATTAGCCAATTTTCGATGTTTTTTTTTGTATCATTTTCGAAAGGGTTAATTTCAAACACTTTGCTTTTCTATATGCTGTCTGCCTTTTCACATTAAAAAGTCGGGAAAGCCCGTAATTTGTCCAACGTAATTTGTCCAACAAATTACAATTCTCTAGTTTATTTCTTAGTGTTTAAGGTCACAAACTTATGCACAATGGGTAATCGAGACCGTGACAATTTTACGTGTGGAGGAAGCCGGAGTACCTGGAGAGAACCACCGAGCATCGATGAACAACTGTCAGCTCCTCAACATTCAGCTCCACTCAAGCAGGATTACAGCGGTTGAAGACATGTGCATCATTGACGTGCAGTACGCCTTGGTTCGCAGCGTTATCGTGCCCCCGTGTAGGCAACCGGGATAAAGTGCTTTGCTCAAGGACACAACGCGGGTCGTCCCGGACGGGGATCGAACTAGGGACCTCAAGCATAGCAGTCCAACAGTCTACCACTGAGCCACCGCGTTTCCACACTGATCCCATAGAACCCCTGAGAATGATCAATACAGATTACTACATCAGTCAATTGATCTGTGGTGTTGTATTCCGTTGAGTTGATGACATGAGATCGGCCAGATCAAACGAGACGCCGTAGGCGTCAAGTTTGATCTGACCGATCTCATCTCGTCAGCGAGACGGAATATAACAACACAGATCAATTGACTGTTATTGTAATTTGTTTATTAGATGACAATTAGTATTATAAACTGATCACAACACCTGAAATATCAAATACAACAAGAATTATATTAACCAAATAACCATTAACAATTTATGGAATTGGGGAATCCCAAACGCGTAGTAATATCGAACGCTCGTTTCGAACATGAAACTTGAAAGTCAAAACAATGGAGGCAAGACTTGAATTTCAGTCGGAATCGCTTTCGATAACACAGATCCTCCTACGTTTTGTTGGGTTCACATCCTGTAAATAGTTGTTAATTATTATTTTACAATTATTCAGCACGGCATTTTCAAATAGACCTCGACTGGAATGTTTGTCAACGGAGTTTAATGATTTAAATAAGGTGACGCAATCTATATTTGTCACTTGGCAACGGGTCTAGAGTACGTTCGATTCGCTATTATATTGTAACCGATTCTCAATTCTCTTTCAATCGCTTGCCGTGAAACGCGCAGACTGTGCAATTGTTTTTCTTGAGCTCTGTAACTGGTCATAGAAAAATAGTGTTTTCTCAGACGGTATTAATAAACGACTCAAGATCGAACGCACGCATTACGGAATTCCTTGGTGTGTTTGTGGAATTTACCGATTTATTTATAGGTCAGAGGTAGAAATACACGTGGTCCATTCATGTGCGCCTCGATTGAGACAGACATGATAACGATTTGGATAACTTGACACTCTTGTTTTTCCAGAGAGCTGGATTTGATGGGCAAACTACAGGATTATTGAGGGGCTATTTGTAGTGGTCATATAATAAATATATTAGATACCCATTTGGTGCGCCATTAACACCACTTCACCGCGAGTGATGTACATTTGGTACACCAAGCTTCTTGGGTGTATTTTTATTTTTTTTTTTTATTCAGATGAAATAATGTACATATACAAATAGGTAATTACATACAGACACACCAGTAGTATACAACAAGTATATAATTTACACGATTACATATGTATACAAAAGTCTACCTACGTAAAGCTCTATTTCCATCACATTTCTGGTATCTAGCTATGGTTATCATTTTATGTGTTTTGGAAACAGAAATCAACAGCCTAATAACAGTTACTGATGGTGACACAATGAACAAATATTGTAACAAGAGAGGCCTTACAATATGGGGACTACAAAAAATAAAAAAATTGAAAGAAAAAGTCGAGGTCTATTGTCCAGTAGCTGACACATTATCTGAAGAAGGGGGATAAAGCAGTGCTTTGAAAAGTTCCCATCTTGTGTGAATTAATCGGGATTTTGGGGGGAATACATGTGAAGGGAATATAATTCCAATTCACAGTATCGACGTAGAACTTCAGTTAGACCATGAAAGCTGGGCTGACAACTTCTCACCTTGCGGGAATAAATTAACTTTTTTGTACAGAAGAACTAAGAACGTTGGGTATATTTTATTTATACCATGATCGCCAGATTATTAAGAATCGCTATTATGTTTTCGTGATTTTACAGAACAACAGACGTACATACGTGCGAATCTGTTTTTGTTCAGATGAGCTTCGGTGTGTGGTACTTCCGCTTTCAGTTTTATCGTCGAAACTAAATGGAAAAAGAAACGGAGCCTTTTTCGTTTTAATAACATAATAACATACTATTTCGAGTTATGGATGCTTTATTAACATGAGACAATGCATGCTTGTTAATTTTTGTCATCTTCTGAGGTAAACCCATTTAAAAACGTAATAAATAATTGCCACTTTCATTTCACTCTTCGCGAGGCAACGTGCGATAAATGTGGTCAAGTTTGCATTAATGTCGACGTCACCAAAGGTCAACTTGGATGTAGTTCTACTGTAGGTGTAAAATTTGACTATTGAAATCCCATTGCTGGAATGTTCGCCACGGTTGGTGTCAGGGTCACTGGTTTACAGTACCCCCTTCCCCAATCGACCACACTGCAAAAATATAGGTTCTCTTTACAACCAAAACTGGTTCTAATCTTGTTCCTGAGATGGAACCAGTTCTGTTTAAACAGTATTTATTTCAAATCATATAAATTTATAAAGATTGACATTAAATATTAACAGAAATAATCTTAAATTGACGGGGTTTCAGTCGTAATTTTTGAGCTTATACGAGGTTGTCTCAAATCATTATTAAGCAAAGGAGATATGAACAGTTGGCATATCGAACCAGTTTTGGTTCAACTGGTTCGATATGCCAACTGTTCATATCTCCTTTATTTCAAAATGTTTGGCGACTGCGTTGAATAAGCTCCAAGTTTACTGCTGAATCTACTTCAGTTCATGTAATATTCTGTTAAAATTGAACGCTAATCTTGGTAAAGTTATTTGATTTGAAATAAATACTGTTTAAACTAAACTGGTTCCATCTCAGAGACAAGATTAGAACCTGTTTTCGTTCTAAAGAGAACCTATATTTTTTGCAGTGCACCTTCTAGACATCACTGATTCGATTGGAGGTTCGATTCGATTTCGAATAATAGACATGATTAGATTCGAATCAAAAATGTGTCATTCGTAGGGCATTAATTACAACTCTAATATGAAATTTAGGCAAACCTAAAAGCGAGCGAAAGTGATGCATTAAGCCTAAAGTGCAGTAGGCCTACATTTACTGATAAAGAACAGGGGACCAACCAAATTTCGAGATAACTACATTTATCTGCGTTTTGATTGGAAGATATTATTTTCCAGTGCTCTGATTGAAAGATAATTTTTTTTTATTGCTTTGATTGGAAGATATATTTATGGCGTCGTTGTTTTCCGGAATTTATCCAAGGAGTTACGGAAATTGCTGCGTTCATTTTTATTTTTTCACAAATAGTGTGTAGCATTTATTGTTACTGTTACCAACTGTTAGTAGCCACAACAAGAAAATACAGCAGTGCTGTGCAAAAAAGGACGATGATAATATGCCAATGCAGTTTTACTGAAAAGACCATCACTAAAATAATAAGACTGAGTATCACAAATGTAGTTTCATGATTCGGACCAGATTTTTATATAGGACGTTTCGGCCCCAGATCTATGGACGATTCTGGCCATATTTCTGGCCGATTCGGACCAGACTATTGGACGATTCGGACCATGTTTTTGGCGATTTGGACCGGGTTTCTGGGCGATTTGCACAACAAACACACAAACTACACAAGCCAGCACAGACATACACACTTCACAAGACAGCACAGACTTGTCGTTTGAATTAAACAGGCCTAGAGCTTTATGCACCAATATCAATAAGCCATTTTCATTAATTTCACTGAAAAAAACGACGTACCTGTATTGTTTGTAGTTATCACAACAGATAATTCTGAGAGTAATTATGAAACAGCTGATCCTGTGCTCCTGGGTCATGTCAGGGAAGAGGAAAAAAGACGTGACATCAATATCGACCTGCCTGTTTTTATTTGCAATGCATTTTGGGTCCGGATACCGAATTTGGTCAAAATCGGCCCAGTAGTTAGCCTGTTGCTAAGGGGCGCTCTATTTGCAAGGGAAGTCACGTGACATCAACATTGACCTGTCTGTTTTCATTTGCAATGCATTTTGGGTCCGTATACCGAATTTGGTAAAAATCGGCCCAGTAGTTAGCCCGTTGCTAAGGGGGAGCTCTGGTTGCTAGGGACGTCACGAGATGTCAACATTGACCTGTCTGTTTTTATTTGCAATGCATTTTGGGTCCACATACCGAATTTGCACAAAATCGGCCCAGTAGTTAGCCCGTTGCTAAGTGGGCGCTCTGGTTGCTAGAGATGTCATGTGACGTCAACATTGATCTATCTGTTTTCATTTGCAATGCATTTTGGGTCCGTATACCGAATTTGGTCAAAATCGGCCCAGTAGTTAGCCCGTTGCTAAGGGGGCACTCTGGTTGCTAGGGAAGTGACGAGACGTAAACTTTGATCTGTCTGTTTTCATTTGCAATGCATTTTGGGCCCGTACACCGAATTTGGTCAAAGTCGGTCCAGTAGTTAGCCCGTTGCTACGGGGGCGCTCTGGTTGCTAGAGAAGTCATGTGACGTCAACATTGATCTGTCTGTTTTCATTCGCAATGCATTTTGGGTCCGTATACCGAATTTGGTAAAAATCGGCCCAGTAGTTAGCCCGTTGCTAAGGGGGCGCCCTGGTTGCTAGGGATGTCAGGTGACGTCATCATTGATCTGTTTGTTTTCATTTGCAGTGCATTCTGGGTCCGTATACCGAATTTGGTCCAAATCGGCCCAGTAGTTAGCCCGTTGCTAAGGGCGCGCTCTGGTTGCTAGGGAAGTCACGAGACGTCAACGTTGATATGTCTGTTTTTATTTGCAATGCATTTTGGGTCCGCATACCGAATTTGGTCGAAATCGGACCAGTAGTTAGCCCGTTGCTAAGGGGCGCTCTGGTTGCTAGGGAAGCCAGGCGACGACACCATTGACCTGTCTGTTTTCGTTTGCAATGCATGTTGGGTCCATGTATCAAAATTGGCCCAGTAGTTTGCCTGTTTCTAGGGGTGTGCTTTACTTGCTATGGACGCCACGTGACATAATCAGTAACCATTAGCCCCCCCCCCCCCTCCACCTCACTCAATTTCTTAAGGATCCCTTGACCCAATGAAGGTGAAAGCAATGGTGGACAGCCATCACTTGTTCTAATGTCCGAGTATCCTTGAAAAAATGTAACCTCATTTGTCCCCGGTTCCTTTGGGAAAAATCCCTAAAAGTTTAATCAGCCAGAGTCATTCTCGTGAAGTCTCATCTCGTTTCAACGTAAATAAATCATTTCTTCAATTGAGAATGTCAATTTCCGCCATGCGCAAACATGTCAGCGTACTTGTGTACCACTTCCGTTGAAAAATTTTGAAGTTGATGCCTTTGAGATCAGTTTCTATTTGAGTTCATACAAACGGTACATACGTGTTGCCTAATAGCTTGCTTTCGCTCGCTAATAAATTACTTGGATAGTCACAAATTTAACTGTGAAATAGGTTGTGATTTTATTATAAAATTATATTATTTTTTTGCCTCTAACACAATAAAGTGCAACGGGCGTGATTTATATCGCCGCTTGAGTACAGCAGGGCACCACCGGCAATGCTAAAGCATTGCAGATGGCGCCTTAACGCACTCAAGAGACGATGTGATCTGCCACATGTATAAATAATATCTATTGTATTCATTATTTCGAAATCCATAATTGTAAACCTTGACAACTATCAAGAACTAAGAACCCATTGTTATGTTTTGACTTACAATGTATTGTTCATGTTATGTAACACAGCATCTTTCGAGATCATAGAATGTAGCACATTTGGTGGTTTAAGCAATGGTGCATCCGTCAAAAGTTCCAAGTAACAAAGTAAAACAGCCCAGATCTACACGGTAAAAACTAAAGTGTTAAAAACTACACTTGAAGTGCTGTATTTAAAACTTACTAAGTGCTGAACTAGCACCTTGTTCAAGTGTAGATATCCCAGAACTTGACAGGTGTTACAATAATATCACTTGACAAGTGTAATGTCGCGACACTTAAAAGGAAACAACGCAGATGACGCGGATCAGGCTCGAACTCTCGAGCCTGATCCACGTCATCTGCGTTGTGTCCTTTTAATTATGTTACCACCAAGCGCAAATCAAATTATGGACGATTCTGGAAGAACCACCAATGCTAGACACATGGGAAGTGCCATCCATTCAAGTTTCGGATGTCTGTCGATTGTAATGTCTAAGTGCTTAAAGCATTGCACTTTGAGTGTTAAAATCAAACCCTAAGAGCTAGAATGGGTTTAACACCTTGAAAGTGTCAGTTTTAACACTTTAGTTTTTAGTGTGTATGTTTCGCCATGTTCTGTTTTTGCTTTCGTTTCTTTTGCTGTAATCCAGAACTTACCAAACTCTGCCCTTGTTCAAAAAAGTCATCATCAGACTCAAACATTTTCCTTCAAACAAATACTTTATTTCCTTATTTTTGAATGTATCATCGTTGACACAGGGGAGGCGGAAGCTCCATAAAAGTGGAGGGGCACAAATTTACAATGCTATCATGGTTCTACACGGTGTGAAAATGGTTAGAATCGTATATCGGTAAATGTACCATGACTCGCTATAGTCTCTCGTTCTGAAGAATATGCCACTGCGTGGTCACTGTCCTGTCTGTTTCTTCTACTTCAACCATCTTCCAACCTGAAGGCACGCCTTCGAGTAGGAAGGTAGTTGAAGAAGAAGAAACAGACCGAAGCGACCGAAAGTGGGATTCTTTGGCTAAATATTGTTTGGATTCTTTGGCTAAATATTGTTGGGATTTGCAAATAATGTTACAGGAATGACCTATACGTTTGAAAGCGCCAATTTTAACTCATTGTGTAACTGCGAAAACATTCTGTGGAAAAAAATGGAGGAGCACGTGCCCCCCCCCCCCCCCCCCCTGTTCCGACACCTGTGTGTTGACATGATCTTTCACAGCGCTTATACTTCATCTAAATTTAGGAGAATCCACCTTGGTTGAACCCTCTTTGTATACTGATAACACATGCCAACCCTATACCCAACACAACCGTTTAATATTTAAAACATCAAATGCATTTTTGTTAAAAATAAGTGATATTTACCAATAAAACCTTACAAATATGGATGTCATTGGGACTGGCTCATTGCGCCGGTTTCAATTACTATGACATTTGTACAAGTTTATTGACAAAGTGTCAAGATATTTCAGGCTATATTAGCCCTGCGTTAGAAAAGTTGCTTCCGCTATGTTAGGTAAAGAGTTAAATTGTATCAATTCTTTTTACGCGAATCCTAGCAGAGGTGCAGCGAGAATCCCCATGGATCCTCGCTGGTTTTGTTGCGCGAATCTTTGCGCGAGTCCATTCTAGGATTATCGTCGAAATATAAGTCATGTTACACCCTAATAAACTGCTTTAGTAGTAACAAAATCGACCAATGAATAATAAGAGGTTTTCACTTTCTTGATGTTGTATCAGCATTGACATACTTCCGGGATAGCATGTTATCAACCTGATACTGTTCTCGAGGCCTAATATCAAGACTGATATAAAATCAGACAGCGAATAACATGTTATAATATTTCACATTTACGAGTTGGCGAGGTCAGATCTCCGGATCACACGAGCCACCGAAGGCGGAGAGTGTGATCCGACGATCTGACTTCGTCAACGTCACGGAATGCGACAAACTAAATCACTTTACTGTCATAATAATCTAATAATCTCTTTATTATATGCCGCTATGGAATTTCACCTTTCACACGAGAGATCAAACCAAGGGTTAATACCCAATATAAGGGTAATTGTAGCTAGAACTACATTTATTTTTTTAAAAAACAACACTTGTAATATTTTTGGGTCTTCTCAAAATAACATTTCAAAGTCTCCAAAGTTAAAAGCATTCAGCATTTCATTCCTGTACACCAGAGTTTGATTCACGCATTAAAATAGCAATAAAGTAAAAAAACCCAGAGATATATACATAGAACGACACACGCGTGTGAATGGGTTAATTGATATGACACGAGTGCCGGCGTGGAAGGATAGAACAAGATGCCGCAGGCCTCGAATTTTATCCTTCCGCTATGGCACAAGTATTAGAAGGACACTCGGCAATTCATATGACAACTATTAAAACACAACACATTTCATCGCCAACCAAATTTGCGAGGGGAACCCGTGTTAATATTCCGTCCTCTGAGTTGCAATGTGTTCTATGTGCCTACTGGCACATAGAACACATTGCAACTCAGGGGAGGATTTTCAGTTATCGCTAGCGATTCAAATTGTTATTGCGTTGCACGTTTTGTAGAGAATTCCAGTGAAATTTCTCTTCTATTTGAAAATAGTCCGTCAACGATTTCCATTCCGCACAAATGTACGGAACATATTTTTATTTTCCGCACGGTTTAGTGTTGCTGTAGATGGGCATTTCATAGAACAGACGTGTAATAAATTATTGTGATTAATAGAGGTTTGTACACACAAAATTGGTAAAGAACAATATCAGAAATTCACGCTATTCGATAGTGTTTATTTACACAAATGAAGCGTACCCACAGTTGGTAAACAGGGCGGACTCGGTTGCCATTTTCTAATGCTGAGAAAAAAGCATCTGATATGGAATTAGAAAACCACTCGGTGTGATCCAGCGTATCATTCATAAGTACATGTATATAGAAAAAACCTGTATCAACCGAGTTATGTATATCAGAGGCTGACTAATGCATCAAGGAAGGCAGTTATCATAAGGCTCCAGGCAAAGTATTTGTATTCACTTGATAAATAATATTTTAACTCACAAACAGTTTATGGACTTATTAAATTTGCCTTTTACAAAATAAAGCACAATACCGCGCTTTACATGATCTGACACACATATCCATAATTTCTATTGCATTCACCATCTCGAAATTCATAATTGTGGATGTTTACCAAAACCAAACACTGCTCGCCCGCATGTCCCGGATCTGGACCATTCCATGGCATGTACGTCATGGTGTCTCCCATCCAATTTTCATAAGTTTTGTCACCATTTTCATCTTTTCCATCTATCCATGCAGCACCTGTAGTATGAAAAGGCCGGTCATTTTAAAAGTATGTTTTCTAAATTGAATGTTAAGAATAATACTACAGAAATATTAACATTATCCATTTATAGACTTTTGTGGTGGTGAATTTGATGTGATATAAATCTTATATTGACCGAGACGTTAGCCGAGGTCATTACAAGTTTTTAGGTTCACATCACATCATATTTACCACCACAGAAGTCCATAACTGTTTTATTATATTCACCATCCTCAAAGAACAATCTTCTATTTGTCAATTAAAAGTTCAATTATATCAACCAGAAATATTTTTATTTAACAATAAAATAATTATCATCTGCAAAATAACATAAAAATAAACATTGTATCACAGTACGTCAACAAGTTAAGATCACTGTGCATGAAAATCTGTTGAAATAGAACTGGAGAGAGGATTTCCAAAAGCTTTTATGTAGAAAGTTGATATTCACTGGAAAACCGGAGTGCGTGGATTTTTGAGTACCAGTGACGTGTATGAGATCCAGCCAATAGAAATGTGGTCATTTATGAAGTATGCAATAATAAATTTTAATAATACATTCCCATGAAATATCACAAATCATATTGAATAGCAGTGAGAAAGGAACATGGTGTCTGGTGATGAAAAAATCAGGGCCCTGCGAACCTGAAATTTCGGGTTGAATCGAATCTCGAATCAAATCAGGTACCAGATTTTGAATCGAATCGAATCTTACTGCTTTTCAAGTTGTGGATATTGCACCTTCTTGCAGTCGAAAGTATTGTCAGTCTCCACTCAAGTCTTGTGTTCAAAGACGACACATGCAAATCAAGCAAAAAAGAGGAATGTTCCAGAACGGAATCATTGTAATTTCGGAAGCGGAACCTTCTTGAACACTTCTTCTGACATCAGGTCTCATGTACAGGACAACCCCAACCACCACCTATACGGGACAACCCCACCCCCTCCTATACAGGGGACCTGATGATAAAGAAAAACAGTTCAAGAGGAGACTTTTTGGAGGATTTGAGAACATCTTGAAATCGAATCGAAGCAAATCATGGGGACTACTTCAAATCGAATCGAATTTCGAAGCTTCGCCGAGATCGAATTTCGAAGCTTCGCCGAGCCCTCGAAAAAAAAGTATTTCTGTATGGCATGAGTGATTCAATTGTTTCACATGTCCTGGGGTGGGCGGGGTTGAAAATAAAAGCAAGACACAACATATGCGGTTGAAGATGGATGTTGAATAAAGCAGAAACGCTTTACTTCCAAAAGTATGTAAATGTTGTCATAATGCATTGTTATCGCGCCCTTGGGGTCTTAACCCTTTACCCAACGCAGACGATATCAAAATTTATTATTTTAAATAGCATTTTTAATTTTATTCAAAAAATTTCAACAAAACCATATCATGTGACCCCTCTTTGGAACGAGCTCGTCGAGCTCGTTCCAAAGAGAGGTCACATGATATGGTTTTGTTGAAATTTTTCAAAAAATAATATTTTTTCAGCTGCTGAATTTGCGTATTACGCGGGCGGATGCGGGCGATTCGTTGGGTAAAGGGTTAAAACGTTTTACAAATATAACATGGTGATAATTACGTTTTATCTACCATTTATCCAACAATCGCACACCGCAGTATCAGTAGCGATAAAAATTCAACGATAAAAGATCTTGTATCACTTTGACAGTAGTGATAAAATTTACATCATGTTGCGAGAAATGAAAGCACGCGCGCCTGACGGACAATTTCAGTGGTACTAGCAATCATACAAGTCATTTCCTTCAAAAAATTGTAATGCTGAAATAAAAGATGCATCTAGTTTGCCTCAACATACATTCCATTGTTGCAGTACACAAATAAAAATTCTTAGCTCAAGCTTAACCCATTACCCAACATAACGACCAAAACAAAACCGGTCAGCGCTATTCTCAAAAATCGCCGCTTAATTTTCATTATATTTTTATTTTTTGTCTCAAAAACATAGGTTCTGACCCCTATTTGGAACGAGCTCGTCGCGCTCGTTCCAACGAGGGGCCATAACCTATGTTTTTGAGACAAAAAATGAAAAAAAATTAGTTATTCAAGAAGTTTGTTTGCAAGTGTCGTCTGCTTTTTATGTTAGGTAAAGGATTAATCATAACTCGCTTCGCGAGTGATGAAGCTTGTACTGAAAAATTTCGGTTTATATCGCATAACCCGAACAGAAACAACAGTTAATTCTTAAATGTCTGCATTTTATCGGGTAGCGTTGAATACAAACAGCAATCGTGCAATAAGGGGGCGCGGTGCCGTTGCTGTAAACGGTTCTCGTCAGATCACCGAAGTTAAGCAACGTCGAGCCCGGTTCATCATTGGATGGGTGACCGTCTGAGCGATCAATTCGGACTCCCCCCTTGTGTCCTTGGGAAGGGCACTTAACCCCTATTGTCCACATGGGGGCACGATGACGCCGTGTACCAAGGAGTACTGCACGTCAATGGTGCGCATGTCAACCAATCTAACCCTGCCTGTGCTGCAGTGCGGAGTTATGATGTTGGGGAGCTGGCAGCTTCTCGTCGTTGCTCGGTGGTTCTCTCCGGGTACTCCGGCTTCCTCCACCCGTTAAACTGTCACTTTCACGATTAGCCACTGCGCATAAGTATATGACCTTAAAACACCAATAAATAAGTAAATAAATCGTGATATAATATGACTAATCTCCATCAACATGTATGGTATATGGGGATTTAATACCTGGATGTCGATTTTAAATCACCTAGCCGGAGGTTTGAAACACAATAGAAACATAGTGGAAATAAATTTGTGGACGCCTTTCTCACGCCCGCAATTGTTTTGTTTTTACAAACACAGAAGACAACAGATAGAGTTACATCCCTTGGGTCGAAAAGGAAACGAGTGAATCGAAGTTTGTTGATATATCATCCCTGAGTTCCAATGAGTTCTATGTGCCTTCTGGCACATGTAACACATTGGAACTCAGGGGACGAATTATTTGCTATTATTTTATTTTTCCCAAGTTGTTTCATTTTAATTATTCGACTATTTAATTTATAACGACAAAATATGATCGAAGTATCGGAAATCTGATGATATTTGTAACTATTTTCAGGTTTTTTGGTTCGATTTTTATACCGAGGCGAGTGAATGAGAAAAGCTTTCATTTAAACCAGATACCCCGATGTTTCGCGTGCCCTGGATGTTGCACGCTGTCATATACCTTGGATGTTGAACCAGCGTGCTCCCTGAGGACTGGATTTGATACGAGGGCCGGTGTCACACACTCAGTCGGTCATACGAATAGAGGTATGTAGTCAGGGACGTGGCTAGAGGTTTCCGATTGGGGGTGTACTGAAGTTCCATCTAGGGTGAGGGCCGGGAGGTGGAACCCCCTCCCGTTCCCTCCCCTAGTTGGAAATTCACTAGCGAGAACAATTTTGAAAAAGAAGCCATGAAATGGGTCGTAAAATGGACTCAAGTACCTGAAATGCCAACACATTGGTGACAGAATTATCAGGTTATGGTTATTTGGTATTCTTCTGGGAATTGAATATGTGCTAAACTAATTCTCAAGCCGAGAACTTTGAGCAATTCACGCTGTCCTAACATTAAATCAGATCTTATGCAGGAATGATCAATTTTCGATGTTTTGTAACTGAGAATGATGGAATTAACTCAGGATAACGATTTTACATGATGCGATTTTCTTGAAGTGCATTTCGAGGATTATTTTTATAACGATAAGTAAACGTACTATAGAAATCTCGTACTGATTAACATCATGCACACTTATGAAGCTCGATACACTGTAGTTGTAAATAGTAACAGGTGGAATTTTTGAAACCGAGTTGGGATTTGGGAAGTAAAGGAGACATCAGCATCACCAAAGACGCTCTAAAATCCAGATAGATATAATTTACAACTATTCATGGGTTGCCCTCCGAATTTCCAACTTTTGGAAATTTTGGTCAGGATTGGTGGGTGATTTTTTAACCTTTTCTTGGAAACTCACGAAGCCAACTGCGGCCATAGAAGCTTAGATGCTCACAAAACATTCCATTGGCTACTATTTAAAACAAGCCAATGGGGAAAATTCGCCGTATCTATGGACGCGTAAAAACGTCTTTTCATGTGAAGTGACGGCTAAAAAGTGTATAAACGGCAAATGTGATTGCCAGAAATGAATAAATGTGGATCCGAGATTAGTAATTGATAAAGGTATACGGTTAATGTTTGAATCTGCCCTCCATGGACAGTGGGATCTCGAATTATTTATAATAAATCGGATAATTGTCGCTCGTAACCCAGTTTCCACTGTGCACTTTCTTGTCCGACTAAATGTTTTTCGGTCTTTTCTGCGACTTTTCCCAGTTATCATGAACAACCCAAGAACACCCAGCGTTCGTGTAATACACAACTGTAAAGCTTTTTCATTCCCCTTTCCACTGACACTGGGTACTGCTGGATACGTTATGTGAATCAAATTGGGGGGGGGGGGGGGGGGGGGAGGGGGTGTATAACGAAAATGAGTGCTGTCGTTTTCGAAAAGCGAGTTGTGCACCTTGTTAATATTTATATACCATTACATGGATTCAAAAATGCTATCAAATATAATTTTGTTTTCGATTTTACAGCTTGTGCCGAGTAACTGTACTACAAATATAAATTACTGAGCAGAATGTTGATGGGGTTTTCTTAACCCTTTACCTAACATGAAAAGCAGACGACACTTGTAAAAAAAAAATCTTGAATAACTATTTTTTTTTATTTTTTGTCTCAAAAACATAGGTTATGACCCTCAGTGGAACGAGCTCGACGAGCTCGTTCTAATGAGGTGTCATAACCTATGTTTTTGAGACAAAAAATGAAAAAATAATGAAAATTAATCGGTGATTTTTTAGATTAGCGCTGGCCGGCTTTGGCCGTTACGTTGGGTAAAGGGTTAAACAGGTCTTATCATTCCTCCACATTATTTTATGGGGAGGGGGGGGGGGCACCTAGTAAGTGTGAAATCGGCGATACTGATACTTGTAGTTAATCAGTAACCACTAGCTGTCAGTCGTCTGCAAGCACTATTTCCAATGTTACCGTCTGTCTTTGCGCTTCGCGATAACTAGTTTTCACGTTTGATTTAATCCTGTTTCTAGATAAGATGTGCTACATCATTGTCGAAATGTGAATCGAATAAGATTACACAGTAGACCAAGTATCAGGTCTATTGGCAGCACGCAGCGCCGAGGATAACACTGTTACAAAATTCTAATTTCCACTGGAACAGTACCAGTGTCAGGCGCCATTATCGAAATCAATTGAGAATTTTTTTGCCCAAAAATAATTACAAAGGTGGAGTTTTACTGTTCTTTTTCCTGGCAGAGATCATGTATCTGTGATGACTATCGATACTAGTTTTTTAGTATTGCTGTGCATCAAACATTTTGTGATGAGAAACGGAAATTCCGACAAATAAATATAGCTGAAGGTTCTCATTGGTTATTTTCCACTGAATTCTGCAAACTGAAAAAACCAGTCTAAAAAGAGAACACCAGCACGCGAAGGGTACTTTTTATCGGATCGCACTAGAGCTTTCTGATTAAAATTAGCGCATGCCCTTAAAACCCATGTAATCGTGAGAAATACAGTTACGGGTGTGTAATAAGGAAATGTATCAGCCAGCCACACGCCATGTAACTTATAATATCAGCCTGGATATCAGTCCGAGGTAACCTCATATCAACCAGAAACTTAAGGTCGAAGGTTGGTGTGAAGTTATAGAAGGCTGGTATCTCTGCCATATGGAACTAACAAAGTAGTAACCTTTTTATTGATAAAACCATAAGAAATAATTACAGAATGTTTTCAGATCTGATACAGTTTTCTGGCAGTATTCTTGTGTCTCTTTCTTTTCACAGGGGCTGAAGTTTCTTCTTTTTTCTATTTCAGCTTTCCGAACGTCTCGCCTTCCTCACTTGGAAAGCCGTTTCGTTCGGATAGCTGAACTATCGCTTCTCCCACCTCGATCAGTCTCCACTCATTACTCTGAATCTCAATTTGCGTTGAAGTTTGTGTATAACTCTCTTCTTTTCATCCACCTAAAACTTACTTATTGGCACCATTAACTCGTTGAACACGTAAGACCGATTTTTTGGTTCAATGCATAATTTCGTCCCATTTTTGTCTTGTTATAAGAGGTCTATACAAGGGGCATTGCCGATAAAATAATAATCGCAGTCTGCAGCCAGATTGCAGTTATTATTTTATCCTCCCTGTATTTTGATATTGGACTAATCCATCCTACTGTACGTCTACACAAGGGCGATACTATTTAAGGAAACGAGGGTTCAAATGGTTCATTCCTCACCATACAAATACAAGCTTATTCCTTTATTTATTTATTAGTGTTTTAAGGTCACAAAATTATGCTCAATGGGTAATCGTGACCGTGACAGTTTTACGGGTGGAGGAAGACGAAGTACCCTGAGAGAACCACCGAGCATCGACGAGAAACTTTCAGCTCCTCAACATTCTGTGTTCAAGCTCCGCTCAAGCAGGGTTACAGCGGCTGAAGACATGTGCACCATCGACGTGCAGTACGCCTTAGTACACGGCGTGCCCCCATGTAGGCAACCGGGATAAAGTGCGTTACCCAATGTCACAAGGCGGGTCGTGTCGGACGGGGATCGAACTCGGGACCTCTAGCAAAGAAGTCCAACAGTCTACCACTGAGCCACAGCGCTCCTAAAACTTAGCTTCAAACAACTCCGTATGCTATGTATAAACGCCAATGTTCCAGATTGCTTTCGACGAATAATGGCGGACGATTTCGCTGTCAACAAATTGTTTGCTGTAGCCAGTAACAATTCAAGAGAGACAATTCTAGCTTGGTTCATATCGGCCGGGATCGGCGCATATTGGTTGAAGCCATATTTGACGAGTTTTGATAATGGACCATTCTTGGAAAGAAAATCATATCTAATAAATATAAAACATTATTTTTATCGATAACTGAAAAATGATCTTCAGGACAAGTTTTCGTGTAGGATAGAGCATCTGAACTAATTTCCAGATAATGATGGCACACACTCGTGTGTAAAACTTTACGTGTAGTTCAATGTCACACTGTAGAGGAGGGCGTTATACCGTAGATACCGTTTGGTATCGGTATATAGTACCGATTTACCGTGCCGAGGGAATGTCAAGATACCGAAATTTTGTATTGAAAAATATTCCCGACATTGGTTAAAAAATAAAAAGACGAATAACAGAATATTACTCAAAACTCACGAGGAGGAGAGCCCGTGCACTATGTATTTCTGAAGGCAGTCACCATCGGTCATTTTATGTAACAAAAAATCTGAGAGAAAATACCCAGGAGGTATTTTCTCTCATCTTTTTTGTTACATCAAATGACCGATGACGAGAGCCTGTGTTGTTTCCAGCATGTTGGCACTTCGGCGGCTTTGACTGCTGTAAAACGGTGAACTATAGATGGGTAAGTTTCCCAAAATACCACATGGTACTGGTATCGGTGTCAGTACATGTATATTGTTAGCACTGTATCCCGCACCATACCGATACCGAGATGAATCATTCTAAAATACGAAAACCGAACTTGAAAATTTCAATATCGCCCAACTCCGTGTCACAGATCCAACTGCGAGAGAAATTTGAACCTTTGGCTACAGAAATAATAATACAACCCTATTTTTCAGCCCACCATTCATAAAATGTCGTTTAAGAAATTGCATATAAACAATATGCAGGAGTCGGTATCAATAATCCATATTATAAAATTTAAGGTTGCAGATGCAAGGAAACCTAAAGTGTATATTTTTAAACTTACTGACACTTGTAGCAATGAGTGCGCTTGCGGCTAGAAGTCGAGTCTCCTCGTTTTCGACGAAAAGCAGGTGTCCGTTGTCGGCGATGCAGTTTTGTTCTGCAGTCGGTTGTTGAACGCTATTGCTGCTCGTCTTCAAGCACAATTTTAGATCACCTCTCTTGTAAAGCTTGTAACCCAAATGAGCAGGACAGTCTGAAATTACAACGAATTATTGCCATCATCGACTTTTTTTAACACAGATGACATCTTGCATGTCAATTCAATGAAGTTCAGGGTGGGTCACGGGTAATTAAAAGATCACGGAGTATGGGCATCACCTGTATACGATATGGATTTCAAGTCTATGAATATACAACCTTAACCAGTACAGCCGACGTGTCACTTTCCACGGGAGCAATGTTTCCACGGACGCAGTAATATTAGATTCCAAACACTAATTATAGGAATAATCATCAAAAATTTTATTAATGAAGCGCCGAGTACAACCCAGTGCTTCATTAATTAAATTTTTCTGTTGATGGTATTTCATTACCTGATACTCGCATGTGCTGACATCACTGCCTACGCGTGGATTACGACCAATCCACGGTGACTGCACTGTATGCTCATAACTGGCATTTATAAGCAGTGGAGCACATTAGTAGTAGGAGATGCACGAAACGGACCTGGTTGACAGGAGGAGGATCGGAGGAGGAGTGAAGGAGGACCCGCTCCTCCCCATTCAAGGGGAGTCGGAAGAGGTCATGGGGAAGGGCGAAATAGACAAGGGTGCTGTAAAATTTTTTTAAGAATTATATTTTTCAATTTTAATAATTTTAATTGCTATGACTTAGTCCGCCTAACAATTGAAAGGAGGTATCGACTAATTTTAATTGCTATGACGCAATACCCCCACCCCTCTCCCCTCCTTTAAATTTTATTTTAATTACTATGACGTCATACACCTTCTTAATGTCGAACAGTGATACGACGCAGTGACCTCCTTTTTTAAATTTTAATTGCTATGACGTAGTCTCCCTAACAATTTGCGTATGATCCTTTAATATAATATATTAATAATTTTCGTTAAAGAATTGAATATTTTTTAAAGGAATTAAATGATGTATGATCATATAAAGTATTTAAATAACAGCAAAAAGTTTCAAAGTATTTGTCAAATTAATTTTTATTCTCCAGAAAACAAAATGACGCAGCACTTTATGAGAAATCCATGTTTATGAAATGCATCGATAAAGCAGCACTGAAAAGTGCCATTGCACGTAATCGGGGACCTATTATGTTTGTGAACAATGGATCACCTACCCCTTTACATTTATACACCAGTGAAATCTAAATGGTGGAGGCATAATTTTTGTTTTCTCGTTCATTGTGGTCTGTCGGCGTAGGTGTTTAACAGTTAATTGTGGTCCAGTGCGTTTAAAATTGATACAAACCAAGTAATGTCCAGCCATCCTTTTTTCTCAAAGGTGACAATAATTGCTTTTAACTCAAGTAAAAATGGAAAGTTGCTAATATTAAGGTGGTAGCATTCAGATGTTTGTTGATGAAAATGTATCATAGAAAACGTAAAGTGTTAACGAGCCAACAGAAAGCCACGCCCCTATATAATGTTCACTGTACTGGTCAGCCAATCATAGTGCAGGAAATCGTCAAGTGTACCAATCAAATGTCATTCAATGTTTCCGTTGGACTGAAAATATGAAGAGAATTTCATATTTGTGACAAGACCTTTAAGACAATCTCTGCACATTTACATATTAAATGAAAAGGGTATTTAATTTTATAGTGTTTGATAAAAAAAGCCTATTAGAAAATATGGGAGACATGCTCATCCCTCATAAAAGTTCTGATAAAAAATTCCGCCTTTATCAGAAAAAATCACAAAAACACATGAAAAGAACTACTATTCTATCATAAACGTTTTGACCTTTATCCAAAAAATTTATCATAACAGGCCGAGACCCTTCCATCGTACAAGTTTTGTGAGGAAAATCAACAGTTCCTCGGTTCCCTCCTTTACCTATCTCTCTCACTGTAAAAGCGGCATAAACGGTGTTATCCAATTAGCCGCAAAAATACCACATGGGAAGAGGATATGCGACTCTGTATTACCCACCCAGAAATACGTGATAGGTGTCGAGAGAAACTTGAAGGTTTCAGTGCGCCGAAGGTACGGACAATGTGGGACTTGAAATCTATCGCGACCTGAGTAATTTATGAATCAACGAGAGTTATTTGGTTCGAGTGTGCTCATTGACAGTGGGCTCAGGACCTCGAGCTGGAAGGGGCGCTAGGAATTGCACATAACTACAAAAATTCTGTGTTTTATTTAGAAACGTGGACATATTTATGGTAGTACTAAAATCACAGTTTGCTTGTTTTCCACCAACATATTATCCAGCTTTAACAAGCTGTGGTCCCGAGTTTCAGGTGACGTCACACTTTGAGTAAAGGATTTCGCTGACAAAAAATGAGTAAACTGTGTGCGTTTAATTATAAAACATAGTAAATTCCTCAATATTCGCTTAACCCTTTACCCAACGCAGACGATATCAAAATTTATTATTTCAAATAGCATTTTTTAAATTTTAAAAAAAAATTTCAACAAAACCATATCATGTGACCCCTCTTTGGGACGAGCTCGTTCCAAAGAGGGGTCACATGATATGGTTTTGTTGAAATTTTTCGAAAAATAATATTTTTTCAGCTGCTGAATTTGCATATTACGCGGGCGGATGCAGGCGATTCGTCGGGTAAAGGGTTAAAGTCTGTGGGTAATGAAATAGCGTATTTTCTGCAGACACCCTATTAAATTCCGACTTAGATTTATTCATGTAGACGCAGCTGGTTTACAGTTTTTTAACTTGTGCAAACTTGTAAAAAATTTAATTTCGTGTTCAATTGAGGAAAAACCGGTATTTGATAATTAAGGGTAGACATAAGTTTTCAGCTGTTGTCCATGCCACTGAGAAATTTTATGACGCTCAGGTTGGGCTGTTAATTCAACTCGCGGGACTGCCTATCCCACTCAGACCTACCCTTTGCCAACTATGAGTACATAATCGAAATTAATTGCCATATACAATGCTTCAATTGAGTCTCTCTCTCTCTCTCTCTCTCTCTCTCTCTCTCTCTCTCTCTCTCTCTCTCTCTCTCTCTCTCTCAGTACTGGTCGAAATTAATTGTTATGTTTAAGCAATTTAAACCATATTAAAGCGCAAGTCGAAATGAAATCTGACTCATTGAACCATACTGCAGCAGATGTCAAAATTAATTCCCATTTATTTTTTTTAAGCATGTCCATATGTGCCGCTATCAGCAGCTATAACTGTAGCATAACTTTGAGGTAAAAACAACTCGACACCTTTTTGTGACAAATGTCTATAAAAATAAGATAATACATGAGAACAACTTGTGTACCTGCATTTTGTTGATAAAATAATTATGTCTCATATTAGACCACATTCCAGAATATTATTAATGCGCCCTTTCATCCACCTGTAAAACTGTCATGGTCATGATTAGCATAAGTATGTGACCTTAAACACCAAGAGAGAAAGAAAGAACGATTAATAGCAGCCGATATTTTACTGGATCACAGTATCAGTGGGTCGTGTTTGTTTTGAAAAATTGCCGAATAGTCACAAAGTTACATTCGGTAATACACGTGGATTTCCGAAAACTGGCGAACGCGAATTGCAAGAAAGGCACTCGGTAGTTTACGACGCACTGCAAATAAAACAATAAAAAAAATCTGAGATATACTGCATTTTTTTTTATTTAACAATCGATACAAACCAGAGATCAAAAGTGAATCAAACTGATTACTAATGAATTACTAATCGCTATGAAATCTGTGGTCAACTGATAGATTTTTTGGTCAATAAATTAAGAATTTTTCTGAAATCTGTGATCAAATAAGAGAAGTTAGTTTACCACATCCCTACCTCAGTCAACAAAATATGCTATGATTGAAATATCGGATTTTCTTGTATGAAGATGGGAGAAGTCAGTTGATAGGGTACTCCCACTGTTTGTGGGAAACTCCTTATTGTTGGGAGGTGTTGTGAGGGTCTCCTCATTGTTTGTGAGAGGTTGTGAGGTCTTATCAGTGCTTGTGAAGGGTTGGGAGGTTTTCCTCATTGTTTGTGGGGATTGTGAGGGACCTCTCAGTGTTTGTGAGGGAGTTGTGAGAGATTCCGCAGTGTTTGTGAGGAGTTATGAGAGAGAGGTTAGTTTATCTCATCCCCACGCCAGTCCACTAAATACACTATGTTTGAAGTATCTGATTTTCATGCATGAGGACTGGTGGAGTCATTTGGGAGGTAACTGTCACTGTTTGTGAGGACCTCCTTGTTTGTGAGGGTCTCCTCAGTGTTTGGGTGGGGGGAGGTGGGGGACCTTTTAGTGTTTATGATGAGGTTATGAGAGATTCCTCAGGGTTTGTGCGGAGTTATGAGAGTTTAGTTTACCTCATCCCCACCCCAGTCCATTAACATACTATGTTTGAAGTATCTGGTTTTCTTTCATGAGGATGGAAGGAAACATTTTCGAATGAGTGATCAATGTCTCCTCTGAGATGCTGTGAGGGATTTCTCCTCGTTTGTGAGGTGTTGTGATGAACGTCTTCTTGTTTGTGAGGCGTTGTGGGGAATTCCTCATTGCTGTGTTAGAGGTGTCAGATTTTCATGTATGAGGATGGGGTGAAGCATTCGTGAGTGTCTCCTCATTGTTTGTGAGGGGTTGTGAGGAACTCCTCATTGTTTGTGAGGGGTTGAGAGGAATTCCTCGTTGTTTGTGAGGGGTTGTGAGGGCCCCCATCAGTGTTTATGAGGAGTTATGGGAGGGAGGTTAGTTTAGCTCATCCCCCACCCAGTCCATTAAATACACTATGTTTGAAGTAACTGGTTTTCTTGTTTGAGGACGGGAGGAATCATTTGTGAGTGGGTCCTCATTGTATGCGAGTGATTTCCCACTGTTTGTGAGTCCCTCACAAACACCTCACAAAGCAATGAGGACTCTTTCACAAATGATTCCTGCCGTTCTCAAACAAGAAAACCGGATACTTCAAACCACTATGGGTATATTCTATATATATATACTAAATTTACTGAATATTATAAAAATCAGTCAAAAAATGTTCAACTGAGAACAAATTTAACATTAACTCATCCAGTGATGAACTATCAGTTCTCTGTTCTGACACATCAACTCATCTGTATTGATATGTATTCATTTATTTATTGGTGTTTAAGGTCACATACTCTGTACTGATACGGATTTTATACCATGGTTACCTATTCTACTATATATGAAAAGCCTATGACATAAATTTGAGCTTTACACACCAACCGTGATGAACACTCCAGCAATGGGATTTCAGTGGTTAAAATTTACCCCTACAGTAGAACTACATCCTCGTTGACCTTTGGTGACGTCGACCTGAATGCAAACTTGTCTAAATTTATCGCACGTCGCCTCGCGAAGAGTGAAATGGAAGTGGCAGTTATGTATTACGTTTTTAAATGGGTTTACCTCATAAGATGCCAAAAATTAACAAACATGTATTGTCTCATGTTAATAAAGTATGTATCACTCGAAGTAGTATGTTATTGAAACGAAAAAGGCCAGTTTCTTTTTTTCATTTCGTTTTTCATTTCGTTTCGGTGATAAAATTGACAGCAGAAGTACCACCCACCGATGCTTGTGTAAACCAAAACTGACTCGCTCGTATGTACGTCTGATGCTCAGTAAAAAAAAATAATAGCGACTCTTAATAATCTGACGATCATGGTATAAATAAAATATACCTAAAGTAGCTTGGTGTACCAAATGTTCACCACTCGTGGTGAAGTGGTGTTAACCGCGCGCCGAAGGCTCGCGGTTAACACCATTTCACCACTCATGGTGAACATTTGGTACTTCAGGCTACTATGGGTATATTCTATATATAACCTTCGTTAACTCAAAAAAACATCTCTTAATTATTATAGCTCTACAACATATTAAAATTTCAGAAATATCCGACGTATATTCCGATTTGGCGCCATTTTGACGTTTTTACGTCACTCAGTGTTTAGCCTATTTTTCACACATTTCGCTGAAACGTTGCCTTCTGATTCTCCTAAAAGATGCAGCGACCAAACTTCGCACACACTTTTCTACTCATTTGAAATTGTTCAATGTTATTTTTTAATTTCAAATTTACGCACCCGATGCCAGCGATGCCAATTTTAGGTTTTATCTCTATCTTTTATTTTCATCTCACTTTCAACCCAGCGTTCGGGTTTAAAGGTTGAGAATTTCCAAGGAGACCAATACATTTTTAGATATGGTTTTTCGCGGAGATTTAATCCCAAAATGTGTTGTTAATATTTCTAATTAGTGTACCAAATTTCGTAAGTCTGGGTTAAAGAGATTAACCCTAAATTTTGGTCTGACGAATAAGAAGGAAAAAAGTAAAAATAGGCAAACAATCGTAATAAGTCAATCCATAATACATTATAATTTTAATATTTATATATTTATTTATTGGTGTTTAAGGTCACGTACTTATGCACAATGGCTAGTCGTGACCCTGACAGTTTTACAGGTGGAGGAAGCAGGAGTACCCGGACAGAACCACCGATCATCGATGAGCAACTGTCAGCTCCTCAACATTATAACTCTATTCAAGCTCCGCTCAGACAGGGTTACAGCGGTTGAAGACATATGCACCATCGACGAGCAGTACGCCTTAGTGCACGGCGACATCGTGCCCCCATAGAGGCAACGGGGATAAACTGACTTGCCCAAGGACACAACGCGGGTCGTCCCGGACGGCGATAGAACTCGGAACCTCTAGCATAGAAGTCCAACTTTCTACCACTGAGCAACCGCGCTTTATAATTTCAATAAGTAAAACGGCTGCTAAGGAGGTGAATGTGTGGTGCTGACCAATCAATATTTTCAAAGTGCAGCCTAAGGGCTGCACGTTGAAAATATTAGTGGGTCTACCCCGAAATAATTAATATGGACTCTCCCAACTGCTACCATTGAACTGACATGGAATATATCACCAAGGGTCAAAGGTTTAAAGTTACCTTTTGGTGTGTTATTGCTTGAAATTTACAGACAAATTTGTTCTCAAAACCACTTCCTGCTGCAAATTTTCTTTTAAATATTACAAGACCTCCCGATTCTAGATTTCCAGACAATCGCGCTGATGGGTACTTGGTGGATAAATCTGAATGTCAAATAAATTTTCAAACAAACGTTATAAGGGTTGTGTATTGGAATTGGGCAATTTGCAACAGGAAGTGGTTTTGTGAACAAATTTGTCTGTGAATTTCAAGCAATAACACACCAATAGGCAACTTTAAACCTTTGAATCCTGGCGGTATCTTCCATGTCAGTTGTCAGTGTCAATGGTAGCAGTTGGGAGAGTTCATATTTATTATTTGAGGTTAGACCCATTAATATTTTCAACGTGCAGCCCTTAGGCTGCACGTTGAAAATATTGATTGGTCTACCCCACACATTCACTTACTTAGCAGCCGTCTTACTTATTGAAATTATAATGTATTATGAATGACGTATTGCGATTGTTGCCTATTTTTCCTCTTCTGTTTCTTTCTTATTCGTCAGACCAAATTTATGGTGCATCCCCTTAACCAGACTCTCGAAATTTGGTACACTAATTAGAAATATGAACAACACATTTTGGGACAAAATCTCTGCGAAAAACTATATCTAAAAATGTATTGCCGTCTTGGAAATTCTCAACCATTAAACCCGAATAAAAGATATAAAAAACAATTAAAATTGACATCGCTGGCATCGGGTGCGTAAATTTGAGATTAAAAAATAACATTGAGCAATTCCAAATAAGAAGAAAACTTGCAGCAGATCGAAAAAGAAAAAAAACAGCTATCTGTTAATTTTCGGAGCTCTGCAACACACTAAAATTTAAAACAAAAACACAGATGGAGAATTATTTCACACATTTACCAATGCTTCTGTTTATAACAGATTTTTTGTCTCTTCCCGTTTCCTCCCCATCAAAAATGATTAACGTTAGGTTGCACCAGGGCAACTGATAGAGAAATAAGTCTGAAACAATTTAGGCCGAGCCATGCAAAATCTTAAACTTTTTTCTAGCATCAACGTGAATATTGGTGTACTAATGTTCGTCTTGCGCTCAAAGAATTTAATTAGCGCAAGTGTGGCTACACTAAGCAGTAATTACGTGCACATGTAAACGTGTGCCCGGGGGCGCCGTGACATTGCGGTAACCGGTTCTCGTCAGATCACTGAAGTTAAGCAACGTCAAGTCCGGTCAGTCCTCAGATGGGTGACCGTCTGAGCGATCGATTCGGACTCCCGCGTTGTGTCCTTGCGCAAGGCACTTAACACCGATTGTCCACATGGGGGCACTATGATGCCGTGTACCGAGGCGTACTGTACGTCCATGATGCGCATGTCTTCAACCAATCTAAACCTGCCTGTGTTGCAGTGCGGAGTTACGATGTTGGGGAGCTGACCGCTGCTCGTCGTTGCTCGGTGGTTCTCTTCGGGTACTCCGGCTTCCTCCACCAGTAAAACTGTCACGGTCATGATTAGCCATTGTGCATAAGTATGTGACCTCAAACACCAATAAATAAATAAACGTGTGCCCAGTCTATTGTGCTGCTTATTATAGGGAGAAAAACCAACTGATAAAATGAATAGCAACTTTTGTGAAGTTATTAGAGTGAATGTACAGAAACAAAAAGAAGATGGCAAAGACAGTAAATGGTAACTTACTTGCGTTGACAATGTAAACTTTTCCAACCGTTTCAGGAATAACGCCATCAGAGAGCAGACATGCGCGTTTGAGCTTATCGTAATGAAACGTCAGACAGCCGCTTTTCACTGAACATTTGAACGCGCAGTCAATTGCCGACTTCCCAGATATTTGGGTTGACTCCGATGCGTCGGTTCCACCGTATTCAATATTTACTGGAGTATGGTAAAATACTGAGAGGCCTGAACATGATACTAAAGTCATCAAAAGCAAGTGTCCGGCCTTGCTAATCATTTTTCCTCGAAATATTGAAGGATTATTCGAAAATACTACTTCCCACACAGAAAAAATGTCATCGTCGAGTTTTTAGTTTCGACACCTACTCTGAAGTGTTAATTGTGGTTATTGTATATATAGTGGAGTTAGTGCCTCTGTTACCACAACTATTCAAACACTCACAGACGTATGAAAATATAATAAGAAAGTCTGTACTAAAACGGACATTTATAGCACAAACAGCTCTACATCACGTGGATCATACTTATTACAAAAGAACAGTAACTGAGTCAAACAACTCGCGCAGGATTTCGATCAGCAAATTAGAGTGTTCAAGAACCTTAAAAACTGAGGTATATCGAACGCAGTTAAAACATGACTGGCAAAGTGAAAGTGTACTCGATCAATGTGCCCCGTCAGTCAATTCTGACAATCAATGACGCAACGGTGCACGATATAACTTGTTCGTGTTGATACTCTTCATTTGTTTATGCATCATGTACCTACAATAAAATAACAGCGTGTGTGATAATTATCTCGAACGAAAACTCTAGAATCATTCGGGTTAAAAATCAATCCCAGATGAACTGGGTTGAGTGAATATCAACCCAACGGGGTTCAATAAACTGAATTTAGAGTGTATCTTTATATACTGATGCTACATGCTATGCTTAACCCTTTATCTACCATGAAAAGCAGACGACACTTGCAAAACAAATTCTTGAATAACTATTATTTCCATTTTATTGTCTCAAAAACATAGGTTATGATCCCTCATTGGAACGACCTCGACGAGCTCGCTCCAATGAAGGGTCGTAACCTATGTTTTAGAGACAAAAAAATGAAAAAATAATGAAAATGAATTGGCGATTTTTGAGAATAGCGCTGGCCGGTTTTGGCCGTTACGTTAGGTAAAGGGTTAAAAAATTAAAATCATTTTTTTATATATCCGTCTGGAAATTCGTCGAAAATAAGGACCTTACAATTTTGGGCTGTTTGTCTATTGTTTTGTTTTGTGTTGTTGCTCCCGACTTCGATCCCCGTCCGTGACGACCCGCGTTGTGTCCTTGGGCAAGACCCTTTATCCCGGTTGCCTACATGGGGGCACGACGACGCCGTGTACTAATGCGTACTGCACGTCGATGGTGCACATGTCTTCAACCGCTGTAACCCTGCTTGAGCGAAGCTTGAACAGAGTTAGAATGTTGAGGAGCTGACAGTTGCTCGTCGATGCTCGGTGGTTCTCTCCGCTTACTCCGGCTTCCTCCACCCGTAAAACTGTCACGGTCACGATTAGCCATTGTGCATAAGTATGTGACCTTAAACACCAATAAATAAATAAATGTGTTGTTGCTGCCTAGCAACACTTTCAACAGTAAGGGTCACAGATTGGAGTAGATAGAGTACCCGAAGTGAACACCGAACAGCGGCAAGCAACAACCAGACTCCCCCAACGTACTATTTCTGCACAAGCAGGGTCAGCATCGTTTGAAGATAAGAACACCATCAATGTCAGAGAATGAAAACTGTTATAAAAACGAAGTATCTTATTATTTGCTATTATGCAATATATAAGTTGGAGAAAACTTATGATTAACAGGCCGATCACGAGTGCTGGATTATTTTGTCTCCATAACCAGATCTGCCAGTTATAAGATTTATTGTTCTTAATGTTAAATTGTTTAGGTTCACTGGAGATTAGACATTCTCCAATGCATCGACAAATTATTTTGTCCTATATCCGATAAATTCTGTCTCTTGATTGATCAGAATGCCTTGGACAAATAGCCATGGCAAAGGGCGCACCCAAGATCCAGGGTATATGAGAGCATGAGAGCGTGCAACATCCACGATATAAGCATACCCGAATCATCGGGGTTATATGGTTTAAATGAATTTTGCTCGCCTCGATATAAAAATCGAACCAAAAAACCTGAAAATAGTCACAAATGTCATCAGATTTACAACAATTCGATCATATTTTGCTGTTATATATTAAATAGTCGAATAATTAAATGAAACAACTTGAGAAAAATAAAATAAGAGCAAATATCATCCCCTCACTTCCAATGTGTTCTATGTGCCAGTGGACACAAAGCACACATTGGAACTCGGGGGACGATATGTAAACAAAATACTGTTTACTCGTTTCCAAGGGATGTTTGTAACTATATCTCCTGTCTTCTGCGTTTGTAAAAACAAAACAATTATTCACGAATTTGGTCCACGAAATTTCGTCCACAAATTTTTCTCCACTATGTTTCTATTGTGATTCAAACGGGACAAAAACGTTATCTCCGTCAACATGTGTGGTATATGGAGATTTAATACCTGGATGGAAACCGACATCCAGGTATTAAATCTCCGTATACCACACATGTTGACGGAGATAACTTATAATACCTATAAAAACATTTATTATTTTATTTATTTATTTATTTATCGGGTTTTAACGACACTTTCGACAGCCAGGATCACAGTTTTACGGGTGGAGGAAGCTGAAGTGCCCGGAGAGAACCACCGAACAGCGGCGAACAACCCCCCCCCCCCCCCCATTCCGGTCCCTCTTCTAGTTGGAGATTCACTATCGAAAGATTTTGAAAATGAAGCCATAAACAAGGGCATACAATTGATTTTAGTAACTGAAATGCCAACACATTGGTGACAGAATTATCAGGTTATTATTTGGTATTATTCTGGGAATTGAATATGTGCTAAACAAAAGCTCAAGCTGAGAACTTTGAGCAATCTACGCTGTCCTAAGATTAAATCAGATCTTATGCAGGAATGATCAATTTTCGTTGTTTCATCATTTTGTAACTGTGAATGATGGAATTAACTCAGGATAATGATTTTACATGATGTGATTTTCTTGAAGTGCATTTCGGGGATTTTTTTTATTACGATAACTAAAGGTACTATAGAAATCTCGTACCGATTGACATCATACAAACTTACGAAGCTCGATATTGCATACACTGTAGTTGTAAATAGTAACAGCTTGAATTTGGCAGATTTGAAACCGAGTTGGAATTTTGGGAAGTAAAAGATACATCAGCATCACCAAAGAAGCTCTAAAATCCATCATGACTTGCCCTCCGAATTTCCAACTGTAGGAAATTTTGGCTAGGTGACCCTGCCGCCACGTCCCTGTTTTCCATTGATGTTTGACGATGAAAACGTTGTTACGCTGTTACGGTCTGATTACTGTTATAACAACTTTCTCGTCATTCAACGTTTCATTTAATAATCAGGAAGAATGGTGTCGGTACGTACACCGGTTGTTGCACTCAGAAAATAACAGATTGATCGACTAAATACTGTTAATCCACTGGTCGTAGCGGGTCACGAGTCTTCGCAAAAGGCAGCATTTAATTAGATAAATACTTTAGTATTTATCTAATTAACTTCTGTCTTTTGTAAAGTTGATAACCTACAAAGTTTTATTGAAGAAGCAACAATGCCTCATTACCACTCACTGACAATTAACGTTGAGAGTTTGTCCCAACAGTATTTCTAACGGATTTCTTTCACAAGGGAAATTAACTTCCTTCGTGAGGTCGCGGTGGCTCAGTAGGTAGAGGTGCAGGCTACAAGCCGAGAGGTCCTCGATTCGAATCCCACCTGCGGCAATCGCGTTGTGTCGTTGGGCAAGACACTTCACACTCCATTGTCCACGTGGGGGCACCGTGGCGTTTTGTACTAAGGCGTACTGCACGTCGATGGTGCACTTGTCTTCAACCAATGCTAACCCTGCTTATGTGGAGTTAATATGTAAGGGAGCCTGACAGTTGCTTACCGTTGCTCGGTGGTTCTTTTGGGGTACTTCAGCTTCCTCAGCCTGTAAAACTGTCTGACACGAGGTGACTCTGGCTGTCAAAAGTGTCGTTAAACCTTAATAAATAAATAAATAAATAACTTCTTCTGTGCCACAATTTTAGCCAGTGAAGATTGGTGTCAAATGAAAATGTTTAGTGCAATTGGCTAAACTTGCACCTAACAGTTTGAACACGATTACGGGTACATTTGTAGATTGTGCTCTGGAGAAACATGTGAAATGTTGAACAAGATCTTAAAAATGAGGTTGGCAAATCCATGGTTCAGAGCTCATCCCAATGATGGCTGATTCAGTGATATCATCGTAGAGTCTTCTAAAGTTCATTCGTTCCAAGTGTAAGATACTATATTTTATACCATGGTTACCTATTCTACTATATATGAAAAGCCTGTGATATAAATTTTAGCTTTACACACTAAGTGTGGCGAACACGATAGCAGGGGGATTTCAGTAGTTAAAATTTACACCTACAGTGGAATTACATCCAAGCTGACCTTTGGTGACGTCGACCTGAATGCGAACTTGTTTAAATTTATCGCACGTCGCCTCACGAAGAGTGAAATGAAAGTAGAAATTATTTATTACGTTTTCAAATGAGTATACCCCAAAATACACCAAAAATTAACAAACATGCATTGTCTAATGTTCATAAAGCATCCACAACTCAAAATAGTATGTTATTGTGTTATTATAGTGAAAAAAAAGTCCCTTTTCTTTTTCCATTTAGTTTCGGGGATAAAAATGAGAGCGGAAGTACCACCCACCGATACTCATGTAAACAAAAACAGAATCGTCTGCTGCTCAGTAAAATCGAGAAAAACTATTAGCAACTCTTAACCCTTTACCTAACGTAACGTTCAAAACCGGCCAGCGCTATTCTCAAAAATCGCCAATTAATTTTCATTATTTTTTTCATTTTTGTCTCAAAAACATAGGTTATGACCCCTCGTTGGAACGAGCTCGTCGAGCTCGTTCCAACGAGGGGTCATAACCTATGTTTTTGAGACAAAAAATGAAAAAATTAGTTATTCAAGAATTATTTTTGCAAGTGTCGTCTGCTTTTCAGGTTAGGTAAAGGGTTAATAATCTAACGATCATGGTATAAATAAAATATACCCAAAGTAGCTTGGTGTACCAAATGTTCACCTAGTTCTTACGACACGACCATAGATTGTTCTCACGCGGTGTTGATATAGAATATACCCATAGTAGCTTGTTACTATTTTTTTCAAGGTTGCTTTGAAAATCATCTCGCGTTTTCAAATTTCCCGAGTACCATGGAATCAAGAAAGGACGCTGATTTTTTATAGTAATTGGCAGTGCGTGGATTCAAACCCACGCCGAGAGAATTTCCTTCGGTGCCGAAGTAAACTCTCTCAGCATGGGTTCGAACACCCGCTTTTCCAGTTACCATTCACAAAAATCGCCACTGTGATTTTATATTTTTCAATTTTCGCCTTCAAAACAGATTATGCCTCCCCCCCCCCCCACATTGGATCGAGCTTGCTGAGCTGATTCCAATGAGGGGACCGTAACCTATGTTTTGAGGCACAAAACAGATTTCTAGTTTAATTTACATCTATTTACAAATATCACCCTCTAGTAGGGCCCAGCGAATATTCGAATGCGATCCAATCTAACACCAAATTGAATACTGCTCACTATTCGCGTACGTACTCTCTATTCCATGTGCTGTCGGCGGATATATCCGTCGCCGGCACATGAAATAGGAAGTACGAGCGACGGATAACTCCGTCGCCGGCACTGAATGTGGAGTCATGTGAGATGAATCCTTTTTTAAGCTGATGTGTGCCCATTTTTAAAACACGCTTGAGTCCCATCGATAGCCGGTGCATTCCGACAGAGGGAAAGATAATCGGAGATATTATATAGATATTCGGCACTGATTTCCGAATCGAGTTCGAATTGAATACTGCCGTCGAGTCGAATATCATATCGAATAATGAATTTTCGCAGGGCTCTATCTAGGATTGTCACGATTTTTGAATTTAGGAATCGATTAATCGTCGCAAATAATCGATAATATTCGATTAATCGCACCTAAATGACCCCCTCTCCCTCTCTTTGTAGTCGTTAAAAATGAAGTCCAAGTCAGTTGGTCTATCTCAAGTAAACAACGAAGACGATCCTCTTTTAGGTACATTCAAAGCTTTGATGTTCTGAACTTTTGAACCGTCAGTGTAATAATCAAGACCGGTCGTCAGTTGCGAACTTCGCAAGTTCGCAACTGCCGACCTGTCTTGATTATTACACTGACGGTTCAAACGTTCAGAACATCAAAGCTTTAAATGTACCTGAAAGACAAATGCTTCCAACGGCTTCTTCAGGTTTAACCTCGACGTTCTTGACCTTTTAACTTTAGAAACAATAGTTTTTCTAATCAAATTGTTTTTAATTATTAAACGTCTAAAACGGGGTAAAATTTACCAATTCTTCGACACCGAAAAATACTAATCGATTTCGGCATGACCGATCGACAATCGATTAATCAATTAATCGTGACAGCCTTAGCTCTATCCTCTAGATGTGTTTCCTAAAGGGTTGGAAAATGAGTTATTTGATTTTTTTTCCACTATTCCTAACATTCTACAAAAAGATTGACGAGATCAATCTCTCTTGAATTAGTCTGTGTAACCCGGTTTAATCGGTACTCGCACTCCGCTGACTTTTTTTTTTTGTTGCTGTCATCTTCCTGGCATCCACCATGGTCTATACAAACAAACTGTTCAACAGTATTCGTCACTGCCTCATTCGCGATTGCCTCAGCTGGTTCACTGGCAGTCTTCGTCCCCTCCGTACCCACCTTACCTATACCTTTCCATGATCTATCTCATTCATTCATTGTATTCTAAACAAAACGTTACTGTATTCGGCTAATATTTTGGGGAGTCTCGTAAAAAAATATTCTTGGCTCTCCATTCTCCAAGATACACGGCTGTACGTTTAAAATATTGATAGCTCTGTCACTTTATCCTTTACCCAACGAATCGCCCGCATCCACCCGCGTAATATGCAAATTCAGCAGTTGAAAAAATATTATTTTTAAAAAGATTTCAACAAAACCATATCATGTGACCCCTCGTTGGACCGAGCTCGTCGAGCTCGTTCCAACGAGGGGTCACATGATATGGTATTGTTGAAATTATTTGAAAAATTTAAAAAAATTATATTTAAAATAATAAATTTTGATATCGTCTGCGTTGGGTATAGGGTTAAATTCACTTTTCACTGAGCAAACATTTACGTTAAGAAATTTTATGACGTAACATGAGCCGGAACCAGAAATGTGAGTTTTCGGGTTAAACGAGTTAACCGTTTACCCAACAACGTAACGACCAAAACCGACCAGCGCTATTCACAAAAATCACCATTCAATTTTCATTATCAAAATTATCATAAGCTAAGTTTTTGACGAAAAAAAATAGTTATTCGAAAATTTTATTTACAAGTGTCGTCTGCTTTCGTGTTAGGTAAAGAGTTAATGATATTATACGTAAAGAAACTGAATTTGAATTTGTTCAATGGAAATAATTGAAATATAATCCTGACTGCCTTACAGCTTTCTTGCCCCCCCCCCCCCCCACCTCCCCCACCCCCAGTACCTGATACTTCACTAGAAAAAAAAATCTATAGAGACAATGTTAAACGGGAACAAGACAGTTACACGTAGTACAGAGACTGGCCCTGAGCAACAACTATCATCGACCAAATTATTTATAAAAAATATACCTTGATCAATAAAGATATTGTCCAAATCTTATGAGCAAGTAGGCTCCTATCCGTATGTTTCTCTTTCGTTTTGTCTCCGCTATTGAAATGTGCCATTTGCTATACAGTTTGGGTCTATGAACAAAACAAACGCCGCATTGACATATTTGATCAATGAACAACAACATGAAGCCAAGACAACTGAATAGGTTAACCTTTTAAACCCTAGTGGCCCTTTTCCGACCAGGAACATGATACGTCATAACGTCAGTAAATAGGGTGGCAGCTCAGTAAATGTGTGGGGTAGACCAATCAATATTTTCAACGTGCAGCCCCGAGGCTGCACGTTGAAAATATTGATTGGTCTACCCAAAATAATGAATATGGACTCTTCCAAATGCTTCCCTTGAACTGGCAAGAAAGATACCACTAGAGTTCAAAGGGTTATTATTTGAAATGAAGTTTCGATTTATTACTTTTCAGGTATATCTTTAATCGGGAAGATAATGAGCTGGCCCATTAGACCGTATAATTATGTGTTAATCGATAACGTCGTCGAACGCTACTTTTAATGATTTTTACTTCGACCTTAGTTATTTACCTTAAGATTTTGGCGAAATGTTTCCACCCCAGACACACTCTTATAACCCACAAAGCGACGCTCATTGTTAGTTTCGGGCGCGGTGGCTCAGTAGGCAGAGGTGCAGAGTGCAAGCCGAGAGGTCCTCGGCTCGAATCCCACCTGCGGCAACAGCGTTGTGTCCTTGGGTAAGACACTTCACCCCAATTACCCACGCGGTGGCACGGTGGCGTTGTGTACTAACGCATTGTGCATTTGTGTGGAGTTAGTGTGTTGGGGAGCCTGACAGTTGCTCGCCGGTTCACTCCGGCTTCCTCCCCTCGTGAAACTGCCCGACACGAGGTGACCCTGGCTGCCGAAAGTGTCGCTAAACCCCAATAAATAAACAAATTGTGAGTTTTGTCTATATGTAGGTTATTTCTTTATGAATTGAATTCTTTATTTAACAATATATATGTTACAAAGCTTGTGACATCATAACATAGTACATTCACGTCATCCCTTGAGTGCAACAAGACGCCATATGCAATGTTGAAGCATTACAGATGGCGCTTTATTGCACTCAACAGTTGGTATGCAATGACATTTGATATTTTGGCAATATAGTTGATAAAATATATATTGTAAGGCGATAACATAGCTAGATTGGCTGTCTTCCTGTTATCACCCGGAAAGGCCTAAACATGAGGAGCCGTTTGTGCGAAGCAATTTATTAAGATGTCAAAATCAGCAACTGTGCGTAGATATTATACACGGTTGTGACGATACACACGTATACAGGTATACTACAGTATGCTGCATTTCCCAGTAGAAATCCCGGAAGTGAAGCTGCGCTTGTTTACTGAAGTAAACAAGTTCTGTTTTACAGGTAAAATGGGACCTGATCACCAATGCCTGTGGTCAAAGACTTCCAAAATGGGCAGTGCGGTCACGATAAATCAAATAGATAAATAAATAAATAAATAAATAAATAAATAAATAAATAAATAAATAAATAAATAAATAAATTGATAAACGAAAGAGGGAGACGACTTACATACGCTGATAGCTTTCCGTCGAATCCCTCTCATATACAGCGATCTATCTTCGTTTACCTTTGTTATTTTGTATACTGTTGTACATTGTGTTGCTTGTTCTTCTTTGTACCTGTTGCGTACTGTATACAAATAACATAAATAATTTCAAATAAATATTGTTTAAACTAAATAAATAAATTAAAAAAAAAAAATAAATAAATAAATAAATAAATAAATAAATAAATAAATAAATAAAATTAAATAAAATAAAATAAAATAAAATAAAATAAAATCAATCAATCAATCAATCGTTTAGGTAAATGTGAACAGAAAGAATTTGATGAATATCGTTGTGGTGAAAGTCTTTGTATGCATAATTTGAAGAGCATTCTTAGGGCATTTGCATTCTATACGATCAATACGAAAACAGAGGTCTCCAAAAAGTCATCTAAAAATTTATATATTAAATAAACTCACTTTTAAAGAATATTTTTTCGATGTACTTATTCTCATTGTTGTGAGGTCCCACCGCTACAAAACCAGTGTCAACAGTTCTCTCTTTTTGTGGTGTATATGAGGTGAGATCCGGAATTTCGATACATGTATATTAAACGCCTATTCTATGAAACCCACATTTCCAGCAACATTTAACCATGGGGAAAATGAAAATCTGTTCATCACATGTGTGCGAAACAGAAATCGTTGACGGACTATTTTTATACAGAAGCGGAATTTCACTGAAATTTTCAACAAATCGTGCACCGCAATTACAATATGAATTGCTAGCGATCGCTAAAAATCGTCCCCTGGATTCCTATGTGCTCTTTGTACCAGTAGTCACATAGAACACATTGGAACTCAGGGGACGAAAGAGTAACACGGATTTCTCTCGCAAATTTGGTTGGCGATAAAATATGTTGTTTTTGTTGATAGTTGTCTTATGAATTGCAGAGTGTCCTTCTAATAATTGTTTTTTTATAGACGTGAAGGCGTGTAATAAACACAGAAATACACATGCGTGTGGATGGGTTAATCGATATGGCACTTGTACCATATCGATTAACCCATTAACATGCGTGTATCGTTCTGTGTATTTACAATTATATTTTCAAGAATTGTATTTTCTAGTTATAACTTTAAATGGGTTGAAATGAACCACTGGCATTTACAAATATGTGGCTATTTGCCAGATGGCAAATTGCCATATCCTTTAAAAATGCTAATGATTCATTTTAGTCAGTTATATATATTAATAGGTACAAAATACAATTTTAGAAAATACAGTTGTAAAAGTTTTATAGTATTCCCCCAGGTCTCTCTTGGTTGTGAAATGTAAGTGATTGTTTTCAGACAACACAGTCTTCTTGACTGGATTTGATGAAATTGACCACATTAAAAAGACGCGACAACAACAGTTCATCATGTTTACCCTTGTGAGCTACAAATATTAAAATATCAAGCAGATTTTCTCCTTCAATGCACACTGGGACATTTATAGGGTATTTATGGGCGCTCTTAGATAATTTTGCTTACTGAATCACGTTTATGTAGATCACACGCCAGGGATAATATTTGAGTGTTCCTTGGATTGAGTCGCGTTCAACATAATACTACTTGGGTTGAGTTAATACTATAATAGAAAACATTGTTGATTGAAATGGTTCACTATACTTTTCAGACAAAAAACTGTATGCCACATCACCATGGCGGTTTTTGTTTACATGAGCTCCATTAACATATTTTCAAAACTTTTATACTTTATTTTTTGTGGCACAATATATGCAATTTTCAGTCCTCGACTCATAAACAACAGAAAAAGAGAGCCCATGGTGTGCCCACTAATATGATGATAAATGGGCTATAAATGGTTTGAAATGACAATGAAGACTGATAATAGGGATCAGGGGATAGTATATTTTAGTGGAGGAAACAATTTGCAAACCTATTTATTCCAGCCTCGAACCACCATCCAGGCTGAACCACCATCCAGGCTGATTTGAAAGAAAAAGTTTCGGAGAATCAAAACTATTTTTTTTTGCCTAATGCATTGCAAACATCTCTCTTAAAACGCAAATATCATCTAGGGCTGCACGGTATATCGATAAAACGATATATACCGGTATTCAAACCAATGTCCATTGAATACCGGTGTAATTATAAAAATATCGGTTTATCGTCATTATCTATTTACCCACAATTTAATTTTCAAGATGTCTTGAGTTTTTTAACTGTAGCACCGAATGAATAATATTATCCCTTTACCCAAGGAATCGTCTGCATGTGCTTACGTAATTTACAATTTCAGCAGTCGAAAAATAATTTTCAAAAGTTTTGACAAAACTATATCATGTGACCCCTCATTGGAACGAGCTCGTTGATATTGTTTTGTAGAAATTGGGGGGGGGGGGGGGGGTTATTCTGATAACTAAGTTTTAAAATAATAAATGTTTTGATATCGTCTGGGTTGGGTAAAGGTTTTTCGAACCGCATCATCAAGGCATGCTAATTTGTTACGACTGTGATGCCTCAAGTCTCGATTGTGGTACTTATGTTCAAATATCTGAACAATTTTCGGTATACCGGTATACCGCGGTATTTTTTTAATTCCGATTCCGGTATTCAGTTTTGAATATCGTGCAGCCCTAATACCATTACTGCTAGATCGCAGTGTGAAGTGAACATTAACAGTATTATCTAGAAATCCAATGGCGAGAAGATGTGGAAGAAGGGAGCATTAAAGCCTCGCACTTCTGACAGCGATTTCTATAATCAACTGTTAGTTGGGTGCTATCATGACAGGCCTTTTGAAATTATAAGATTCCGAATTTGCACACATGGGCAGAGACATGTGACAGTCTCGTATTTGCCCTACTCTGTTAACGGAAGAGATAAGTCGAGGATGACTGTCGGACTCCAGTTACTGACTGCACATGTACTGACATATATATAAGTAATTTTTGCTCACACGGAGTAACGTTTGTCTTGTTAGTAGTAGTTTAATTTATCCATAGTTATGTATTGTTGGCACTGATGTTCAGATAGTACTGTTAGTATGAATACCTGTCCGTGTATCCTTTAAATGGTGTACATTACTCATCGACACCCATCTGTGGCGCCCTTGTAATTCTTCCTTGCCTTTCTACAGGTTTCGCTGACACTCAAATGTCAGATATCGAAATATCTTTCACACCTAATTACCTCTCCCGCCCTTTTTCAAATATTCAGCTATGCAAGGAAGAATGACTGAACAGGGGTGATCCACACATGTTACGGTTTCCATAATAACCCAGCCTGTTCAACTTAATGTGAGTTAACCTTTTCGGCACGAAAACGTTGATTTCCTATTTTTAAAGGTATAGTGTCTCGCGATAAAAATGGCCAACTTAGTCAATTCAGACCCGCGAATAATATTATAACAAACCCGTATGGAAGGAAACTACAATTTGTCGATGATTCATGTGCAACGGAAGCCTTTACCCCAAACAGTGGCATCGATCACATTAGCCATAGAATCCTACTGACCTTACTCATATATCACCCCAGTTTTATAGCACCGAGTCCACTCCCGTGGCCTGTTCAAATGAATTTGATTTGCATCACACTGGAGGTTTGGGCGATCTGTCTCTAACCATAACTCATCATTAATTAGTTAGTAACCTCTTAGTGAGTATACTCTTATGAAGTGCAGCAACCCCGACGTGACTCTTGGGGGGGGGGGGGGGGGTCCAAGATCGAGCTTTTGCGTTTGCGTGAATTCTGGCCTTACCACTTGAATAGGCTCTCTCGCTCGCGCGTTCGCGCTCTCTCACTCTGTCTCTCTCTCCTCTCTCTCTCTCTCTTTCATCGTCATTCATCATGGTTAGTACATAATCTATTAGTGGGTACATTCTTATATCGTGTTGCAGTTGCCATGTGGTTCCACGGCAGGGCTTGGTGTCAGGGATCAGGTTGGTGTGTTCTCGTAATTTCTGTCTTAGGAGTTGAATAAGTCCTAACTAAACCCAGCAATCCGGTGACATGTGAGTACCGTCTTTTGTCTTATGCTACATCAATGATGCGGCCTCTAGTTTGACACGACCTTGATTAGAGGCATTCATATACCTACACCAACAAACATTCTCTGAATACCTAACTGAATCTTATAATTACTTGTACACGTGCATCCAATTTTTACCATTCAGTTAATCTGCAATTATCACAGAAGCTGTATCGAAGAAATGAAGTCCAACGATTTTTACCGTATCGGCTGCTGGGATTGGTGATTTCGAACCTCATCAACTCCGGCATTTGATGTTATCATCATGTTTTGTTAATATGTATATATTGGTTTTTCTACCTTTGTTTTCATACATCTGAATCGGCAGTATATTCCCGTCCCATTTCTCCTTTCACATTAGACCTTTCCTCCTTTTCATCTAAGTTTATCCTCATCATTTTTCTTACTAATGTGGTGTACCTTGTTTTTGAGAAAGCGGGCATGTTTAGATGTGGTTTGAGACCTACTTCTTATTACAGTGGACAGTTTGTGACTGAATATAAGTATGGATGATATTGATACACACAGAATGCGTGTAGGTCTCTTCACAACGCGTGCGCGTGGGAGTGTGCACGGGAAACGACAATTAGATTTGTTCTGTGTCATTCCAGCCAACTTGATACTGATTCACAAGTGCAAAGGTGTTACATTGGCTGATTGTCTCTTTCAGTTGACAGGTACCGAGATAAAGTTGTCCAAACAAGATGTGCAATTAAGGCATGCACTCATGCATCTTTATATGAAAGTATCTGGCCGACTTATAGTAAGGTCATAAGTGATCACTGCAGAACAGAACCAATATAAATTATGAAGTTAAGTGTTATCTTTTGGTGGTGACTGGTATAGATGCATAGGTACTTGGGTTAATGCTTAAGTATCTCTCTGGCGATATTGAACCTAATCCGGGGCCGTCAGGTTATCACAGCTCACTTAATTCGAATCTTGATACCTCAGGAACAGGAGTTAAGATTTGCCATTTAAATATACAAAGCTTGAAACCCAAAATTGATCTTTTGCCGTGTGAAACGTCTGACTATGATATTTGTACTTTCACCGAAACATGGTTAACGCCTGCCGACGACAGCTCAGAAATCCACATTACTGGCTTCCAGGGAGTCCTTGGGAAAGATCGTCCAACCAGAGAAGGGGGATTGCAATATATCTCAAGCTTGGTATTCCCTTTAAAGCAAGATCGGATCTGGACATTTTCCCTCTCGAATGCTCATGGATTGAAGTATACACTCGCACAGGACCCTTCCTGTTAGGAGTCTTATACAGGCCCCCAAATGCTGATATTACCCAATGGGACTTGATTGTTTCATCTATTAAAAAAGCCAAGGATTCTGGAATTCCTCATATAATTGTAACAGGCGATTTTAATGATAACTTACTCCCACCTAGGCGTGGTAAATTCACTGAAGTAGCCAATTACCTTTATCCCAAACAGCTTGCGTCATACCCAACTTTCTTCACGGAGTCCTCGGGAACTTTGCTGGACCTAATTGCTGTTAGTGATTCAGTTAATGTCATAGCACACGGAGTGGAAGACCCCTTCGTACCAGATCTTATCAGATACCACTGTCCAGTTATGGTAGAAATTGACTCCCAAAGAGTCTAAGAATCTTAAGCGCCATGTGTAGTTATTTAACGAAGGAAATTATGATGAACTCAATCATGCACTAGCAAATACTCCGTGGGACAATGTTTTCTCTCACTTAAACCTAGACACCATGTTAGAAGCCTTCTCCTCTAATGTCATCGACTTAGCCCGCATGTACATCCCTAACAAAATGACTGTCGTCGGGCGAAATGAGCCCAAGTTGATGCATAATCAAATTAGACTCTTGATACGCCAGCGTAAACGTCTATATCGCGTAGCGAAATCCAGAGGTAGGCCAGAGGCATGGGATAAATACCGCCGGAAACGCAACGAGGTCGTCGCGGCTATTCGTAAATCAAAAACCAGCTACTATAATAAAATCCAATCTTTACTCGATAGGACAGGAACCGATTCTTCGTTATGGTGGAAAACACTTAAAACGTTTTTAGGAAAAGCCAAGGTTGATATTGATAAAATTATTCATTCTGACAAGACTCTGTCTGTAAATATTGATAAGGCAAACGCGTTCAGTGAATATTTCTGCAGTATATCAAAAGTTGATGATACATATGCATGTCTTCCCTCTTCGCCTCTCCCGGATCGGCCAACTCTCAGCTCCCTAGAGTTTTGCTCCAAAGATGTATTAGATTCACTCAAATCACTTAATGTTTCAAAACCCTCTGGACCAGATTTGATCAGCCCACGTATCCTCAAGGAATGCAACAAGTCCCTAGCCGAACCACTCACTACCTTAACATATTAATCAATCGTTCATATTTCCCGCTACAGTGGAAGAAAGCGAATGTAATCCCAGTCCTAAAAAGGATCCTCCCAACCTACTGTCGAATTACCGACCTGTATCCCTATTGAGCTGTCTTGGCAAAATTTTTGAAAGATGTATCTTCCAAACACTTTGACATTTTCTGGAGGAATACAAGCTACTAAGTCCTTTCCAGTCCGGATTTACACCGCGAGACTCAACGGTGTTTCAATTTACTGGCATTTACCATGCGTTCAGCTGCGCACTTGATGAGGGGAAAGAGTGTTTTTTTGCGACGTCAGTAAAGCCTTTGACAAGGTCTGGCATCGGGGGTTGACTTACAAGCTAACAAAATTGGTATAACAGGCGAACTTCTTGAATTTTTCAAGTCAAATCTCAGTGATCGACACCAAAGAGTAATGATTAACTCTGAAGCGTCCTCATGGAGGGGGGATCAACTCCGGAGTGCCCCAGGGGTCCATTCTTGGGCCTCTGCTGTTTCTTGTATATATTAAAGATATAACGCTAGACTTAACTTGTAGCATTCGTCTGTTTGCGGATGATACTACTTTGGATTTGATAGTGGATAACCCTGATCTGGCATCAGACATATTGAATAATGATTTAGGCAGAATTGAACAGTGGGCACAAACTTGGTTAGTGTAATTTAATCCCTCGAAAACTGAAACTGTGATCATATCCAGGAAAAGAGACACTTCAAATCACCCTTCCCTCAGTATGGCCAATGCCCCGATTGAAGAGGGTACAGACCACAACATCTTGCCTCAAGCTGTACTTGGGATAACCATATTGACCACATTTGCACCAAAGCCAGGTCCCGTTTAGACTTAATTAGGAAGAACAAATTTACGTTAGGCCGCAAAACATTAGAGAAAATATATTTTGCGTTCGTGAGACCTTTACTTGAATATGCCGACACGGTGTGGGCAAACTGTAGCGACACCAATTCAACGGAAATTTAAAACATTCAGATTGCAGCCGCTCGTGTTGTTACCGGTGCTACACTAAGCGCCAGCAAAGAACACATATATGTAGAAACTGGGTGGGAGAAACTCCTAATGAAACGAAACAATCATAAATTGATACAATTTTTCAAAATGTACCACAACATTGTGCCGAGTTACATTTCCCGCAGAATCCCACCTCCAATCCACATGACCCAAACCCCCAGTCTTCATACGATTTCCCTATTGTCGGACGAAAAACTTCCAAACATCTTTTTTTCCATCGACAACTAAACGGTGGAATGATCTTCCTATTGGTGTTAGAGATAATTATTCTTTGGTGGATTTCAAAACATTTTTAAACGCGAATAGTCGCAGACCACCTCCGTTCTTTTTTAATTCGTCGTCTAGAAAGGCATAAATATACCACTGTAGACTAAGACTCATATGTAGTAATCTTAATGAACATCTCTTTAACAATCATCTAGCTGACTCGCCTCTTTGTCTCTGTGGCGAGTGTGAGACCGTTGATCTCTATTTGTTAACATGCCCTCTACATAATCGAATACGCTTTGAAACCATAGCTCAACTTCCTTACCTAACTGACTGCAGGGCATTATTGTACGGTTTTGAACTCTACAGTGTTAACGTGAACGGTAAAATATTCGAAACTGTACAAAAGAACATTCTCAGCTCCGGAAGGTTTAACTGACTGCGATGAAACTGAGTATCCTTTCCTCTTGTATATATACTATATGTTTTGCCTATATGTCTGGGTTTACTGTATGCATGGCAAGTGCACACACGCGCTTATGTATGTATGTGTGCATACGTGTGTACATGTAAGTGCGTGTGTTTGCACACGTATGTGTGCGCGTGGTGGGATGGTCCGGGCATGTCAAAGCAAACTATATAATCGTCTACTATTTTAAACGAATACATGCTTCTTAAAGTCGTACCTACCAGGTGATGGTACTGTGTTCACTCCCGCGCGCAGTGATTCCCGAATCACACTTAAGCTGGTGATTACTGGCGAGAACATCATACACTACATTATTCTCCATTATCAGTTCAACTCCATCATCCTCCTTCCTAGGTAATAATCTCAGATAAGCTTCTAGCCAAACCATTTCCATCGTGGTTCTATTAGCATTCGACTCACAGGGCACAGGCGTCCCTATCATCATTTCCCCGGTCAGTACCTAGGAAACAAACTATGCTTTCCCCCCGTTTTTTCCGGCGGCATTTTATCCTACATTGTCATTCGGTTTAGTTTGACAACCGCGGCCTGTACGGGACCCGCGAGAAAATGCATTATTGGGGGTAAAAGTTTCATTTCTGGGAGTTACGTGCGCAGAGGATGGTGGCTCGCGTGTGGTAATATATCATCAATGCCGCGCGTATAGACCTCCAATAATGATACTAAAATGGGAGAAATTATGTCTTGGACAGAAAAGCCGGCCTTGTGAGCTCAAAAGGGGATAATAACTTTCTCTAGCCTACTTTGCTTCCTCGTTCCTCTGTCTGTGAGTAATAAAAATCAATGGTAAGCCTAACAGGTAGTGCAATATGTTAGGAATTATATTGAGTATGGAAATGGTTTGGGAGTCATTGACTCATATAACCCTCTGCTGCTTGGATGTCGATTCTACGAACAGACTTGTCTTTTATTATAGCCCAGTAATTATTCCTTGCCTAGGAAGTTGGTTCCAGTGTTCCATTGTTATAAATTCAATCTCTCATATTTTCTTTTCTTTCCATTTGTTCTCCCAATTGTCCCAATTGTCCTTTCATAATAGAAAATGGTCCACAAGCTATCAAGGTTTGACTGATTATATCTTTCTCGTCGTCTTCTCATTGTTATTTGCAACTGTTTCGTGAGTGGAGACGGTCACTTATGAGCTGTTAGCTTACTGCCGAATCCACACAATAGATTATTGTTAGAAATTGTATATAGTGAAGAAATTTTGAAATAAATATTGTTTAAACTAAACAGTCGTCTTGTGGCTTACGATTCTCGCATTAATTGATTCCGTACGCAGGTATCAAAAGAGCAGAACAAATAACCTGTCCCATTCCGATAAGATGGCGATTAAAAGTGGACTTTGATATGAATTAGTAGAGATATTTGGAGATCCCATACTACATTATAGTTTTAATATCCTCAATATTAGCAGTAAGTTTTTTTCCGATATAAATTTCAACACTGATTCCTTTGAAACCTAAGAGTTTTTATTAGCGCCACACCCCTAAATATCTGTAGGGTCGGCAAAATGCTTCTGTATCGACACTTCTTTTTGGATCTGAGACAGGAAAACAATCTTGTTTTTGAGGTGGTGCATGACATCATTTTGTCAAGTGGGCGTTTCTATTGAGTGCTTAGGATCAACTATATGACGAGTTTACCCCATTCCTATTATCCTGCTCTCCTTTCCGTTTTTTTTTCGCATAGATCACCATCAAGGCTGCTTCCATCTCACTTCTAACTAACGGTGCGTCTGCTGCTTACTTGCGAGTGTCTTGAATGTAAAGGCAATGTATTGTTCTTTCGAGCTGGCATCCCCTATTTTCCATTGCTCCTTTTCTTTGTACTTTCTTTTCACCTTTTTCTTTATTCACAAGCAAGGTTTAAACAATATCATGTATCGCCGCCTGGTAGTTTGACTCCCTGTGCTTACCTTTCTACGACTAGAATTACCACCAACTTTCTCACCGGTTTTGTCCCTAGCCGGGGTGTCATGTGCTTGCACTCGAGGTTACCTGCTAATGCCGACAACGATGCTGACAAATCAAATCTGAATGATCTCTCGGGTATTTGCTTCCAAGTCTACATTTTAGGGCCAAAAGGCAGCTCTCGCTATGTGCATGGAGGCGGTGCCCCGGCTTTGAACGTGGCTGATGGTCAAGTTGGCGATCGACCACAAGCCATGGTTTCCAGGCGGCGATATATGAGTCCATCTACTATATTATACTACCTTTTGTCTAAATTTATGAATGACCACGGGAGATGACTAACATAAGCTCCCAGCTTTCTGTCAGATCCCCCATTACATACTAATATGGTCTTTTGTTAGTATGTGTTATATTCTTGATGTTCACTGTATATACTGTTACTTTTCTTGGTGATCAACATTGTATCATATGGCATGCTTATTGAATAAATATTTTTTAAACTAAAATGCTTCTACGAAAACAGCCTTGTATAAGCACCACTGCTTGTTGCTGAATCCATTTCCATCACTCAAACTCATCTGCATCTCTTATATCTTCGTACCCATTACATGTTGGAAATGAATACTGTTTAAACTAAATAAAATGCTTCTAGGCAAGGGAATAGTGGTAGGCATGTCAAAGTAACACCGGTACCAACATAACCGGTGCCGGAACAGGAGAGCCTGTCCGCCGAAACCGGTACCGGTACCGGGACAAATCAACAATTGGATGGCACATCGGAATCAGATGGGAGAAATTCGCATTCAAACCGCCCCAGTCCCCAAGATCGCAAGACAAACATGGCATCGTGCCAATTATTCTGCGGCGACATCAAAGTAATCATAAAGCACGAAGATCGTGCTTTATGATTACTTTGATGTCACCCCAGAATAAAGTTTTTGAATCAGCCGATAATGGCTCTTTCGTTGTGTTTGATACGAGGTTTGAAAAGTCAAAATGGTCGGCGTCATTGAGGTCGTATTGCAGACAGAACATACACCTGTAGAACGTTTTGATTTGTCCATTCACAAATAAGTTAAACGTATGTCATGCAAGTGTGCCATACACGATTATTAGCCTGTTTACCCTCGTTCAGTTAGGAATTTCCCCATAAAATAATTTTATCCCGGTACCGGTGGGACAAAAGCTTCAGTGCCGGTACCGGTGGGAGCATGAGGAACCCAGCGGAATCGGGACAGGCACGGGTATCGGTTGACATGCTTGCTTCGTACATTTGCCCAGATAAATTCAAACATTCGCCATGTGAGAACCATAAGGTTCAATCTTCCACCGGAAGATAGAACCTTATGGTTTCCACGCGTCACATTGTCAAAGCTTTGTTTCCACATCTGTACCAGATAAAATACAACGCCTCGGCAGCATGTCTTCATTTTCCATACGTATTTGTCTATCATCCACAGCTGACTCTTTCTTGATTTTCACATTCTATCCAAAGAAAGTAGAGCTGGGCGGTTTTGATTGTCCAGATTCGGTTCGGTTTGATTTGTCGATGTGTTAAAAACAAATAGTAAATGACACTTCAGGCTCCGTAATTTTGAAAAAAAAATCGCAATAGTTTTTCGACATCTCTCACCATAAAAACCCTCTATGCGAGTATCTCCGCTGGGTTCAGGCTAACTTCCCTTTGTTCACTCCTGGGGGTTCTAGGGGATCGGATCAGTTTCTAAGCATATTAAGACAGAAAAAATAAATATACAGAACCGCACATACGCTTGAATGGGTTAAAAATTATCGCACGAGATTGCTTTGGCCCAGGATATCACGAGAGCCCAAGCAACAACCAGTCTACACGAAAATTGAACTGAAAGCACCTTTTAACCCTTTACCTAACATGAAAAGCAGACGACACTTGCAAAAAAAAATTCTTGAATAACTAATTGTTTCATTTTTTTTGTCTCAAAAACATAGGTTGAGACGAAAAATGAAAAAATCATGAAAATTAATTGGCGATTTTTGATAATAGCGCTGGCCGGTTTTGGCCGTTACGTAGGGCTGTACGGTATTCGGATTTGAGTACCGGTGACGATTTGAAAACAATACCGCGGTATACCGGTATAGTTCAGATTGAAAACAAAATAATACTGAAATACCTTACTTTTCCGCAAGCCTTTGATAAATGCGATGTACACAGTCCCACCGTCCCAGACGAAAAACAACTCATGTTAGGAAGTTTATTGCAGGAAGATAGGCGAAGGGGCGGAGCTACTAAGGGCAAGTTAAGCTGGTACTCAACATTGGTCGAATAGTATCCAGGATTGGACAATTCGTTCCTGGTAATTTTAGTACCTGGGCAGATAATAATCACAGAAGACGGGTACACTTCAGTCAATATTTATTTATCTCCAATGAGAACAGCAAGACGAATTAATGATAAATGTATTACAATGAAAAAAAACTACAATGAGAATATTAGTTATCCTTGTGTTTTCCAGGGTGTATGGGAATTTACACCGGTTTGGAAACTCATACACCCTGAGGCGAAGCCGAAGGGTGTATGGGTTCCCAGACCGGTGTAAATTCCCATACACACTGGAAAACACAAGGATAACGGATTTATTTCCAAGAATTTTGGTGTACTTAATACTTTAACCTACATTGTGGGAAAAACTGATAGAAAATTTCTACTTTGTATGTTTCTTAATAAAACCAAAGATGAGCCAGTTCTAAAGATATCCATATCTGTAATATTTTATTGCTCATAAATATCAAATTTCCTATATTTCTATTCTAACATAACCTGTCAGAAGATATGAATTAATAATTGAAAATGGGTACTTTTTAGCCATATAGCCTGCTATTGTGTATTCTTGTTTTTTAACTTCCAATCCACGGTAGCTTTTTTTACACCGTGGCTAACCACGGTGTAAAAAAAGCTACTGTGGATTGCAAGTTACAACGTACCTCTCAGCCAATCAAAATGCAGTATTTTGTTTCATTTGGAAATAACACTTGTTATCTAAGACGAGAATCGTCTTTTCAGTCAAAAACCTTGACACAAGATTTTTACTTGAAGCTCTGAACAGTGAACACACACGAAATGCGCTATTAAATTTTCCACAACGTTTTGTTCGTATTGTGAGTATCATTAGATACGAATATTTAATGGTACTTACAATAGGGACAAAACGTTGCTGAAAATGTTTTACTGGAAGCACTGAAGACTCAAAATTTTTACTTGAAGAACTGAAAAGACAAAAATGCACTAATAAATTTTCCGCAACGTTTTGTTCCTATTGTGAGTGTTATTAGAATCGAATATTACACACGCAATTGGCACAGTGTTGGAGCAACAGCTGGCTCAATAATTGAACGCTTATCGAGACAAGAGAGGTCAACCTTGTGTTTACAGGAGTCAAACTGACAAAGATTAATTTACTTGTATCCGAGTTTCTATCGGATGAAAGCGAGTTAACCTATTAATAATTTTATGGCTTATTTTCGTAACAATGGGTTCAATAACTTTGCAGACATGGATTACGCCCCTGAGTTCCAATGTGTTCTATGTGCCTACTGGCACATAGAACACTTTGGAACTCAGGAGACGATTAGTCTTCCATTGAATCTATCCAAATCACTCATTTCCCCAGGGGCAGTAAGTAATACTTCTATCTATAGCTCCAAAAAAAATTGTTATTGATGATATCCCTTGCAATTAATATGTGTTTTCCCTATTTTCGCGCATTATATATATTTTTATTTCGAGAAAACGCGAATCTCAAATCATATTACCGGGCCCAAAAATTGTATACCATTACTCGCGGTATAGCGGTATTCATTTCTGATGGACGGTTTTTAACCGGTGACGATTTCAATACCGGTACTAACCGATATACAGTAATACATTGCAGCCTTACCGTTATATTGGGTAAAGGGTTAAGTTGATAATTGCTGCTTTTTCTTCGTTGCCAAGAAGACATCACTGTTAATGGGTGGGATACCAACCCTAATTTCCTTTTTAATTTTTACGGCATTCAATTGGTCGAAACCAACTGGCAGCGATGAATGTCGCGGTCACGATGATCGAACTTCAGATATTGACTAAACTGCGGGGAAAAACGCAACAAAATGTTTTTAAATAGCTAATAAGTTTAGCATTTCCTTCAGGGGTCTTTTAATTTTGGTCATAATCTGACATTACTAGGTATGTGAGCGTGACTGAGTCAGTGATGATTGCCTTGTTACTCGTCAAGTTACACTCACATACTTGTTTTAGTAAAGTTGTAGTTTGTTTTTATTTTGTTTTAATCGAACACCCTTTTTCTTTTAGGTTCTGTCGCTTTTATCGCCACGATATAGCCTTGATTGCTGGTGAGGCGTTGGGCACCAATAGTGATAATAGTGATCCACGTATCAATGTATCTGTGAGAGAATGTACGTGTATGTGTGTATATGTATGTATGCAATTATTGTACAGCCATTGAGCACCGTGTGTGGATTCTAGGTTTTAAAATTATTATTATTATTATTATTATTATTATTATTATTATTATTATTATTATTATTATTATTATGAAGATAATCATGCTGAATCAATTACCAGGAGGAGTTGATTTGGCCTTACATTAAAAAAGTGCCAAAACCTGTATCCCACACGTGTGCAATAAAAGTTTATTTTTGTCACACATCCTAGAATGCCGTGAACAAACCTTAATTTTAAGTGGGTGTGTAAAAAAAATTTGGACGAGATCCAGACCAGTCCCGAATATAATTTTAGTCATCTTCTTGATGACAACACCGAAGACAACTTGTCTTCTATATACAACTCAGTAGATTGTACGTATTTACCTACTAATGAAGTGCACTCCGAGATTGATGATGTACCCGGATCCTTCTCAGCTTTTCATATTAATTGCCAGAGTCACCACGCACATTGGGATTCCTTACATCATTTCGTCCCATGAGCTTCAATGTGTTCTATGTGCCAGTAGGCACATAGAACACATTGGAACTCAGGGGACGATTTGCTTTCCGAATTGAATAACCACCAGAACGCATTCGACGTCATACATGTAGGTCTCACAGAAATATTTCAAATTCCTGACAATATAAACTATTCCCTGGAAGGATATCACCATTTATTAAAACATATGAGACCCAGTGACGATGATGGTCGCGGAGGTGTTGGACTCTTCATGAAGTCTGATACAAATTTCTGTATTCGAGAGGACCTCTCCATCTTCATACCACATGTCTTTGAGTCACTGTTCGTCGAACTAAAGTACAAAAACTCAACGAGAATCGTTGTTACAATATATAGACCTAACACAGCCCCTAAAGAGGACTTGGATCTGTTTCGTTCAAAAATCAATTGCTTAGCCGATGTGCTTAACAAAGAAAAAAATCATCCTTAATTATGGGCGATCTCAATATTGATCTACTAAAGGTAGCTTCTCAAAGTAAAACCGGTCTGTTTATCGATTTGATGATCAGTGAAGGTTTCATACCTGTTATCACCAAACCAACTAGATTAACAGATCACTCTGCTACACTCATTGATCACATCTACACTAATAATGTGGCAAATGCTTTTAAATCCGGAAAAATTCTTAAGGATGTATCGGACCATTTTGGTACTTTCTATGTTGAATTGACAAACACCAAACCGGATAGCTCTAAACCAACGTTAACCTGGAAAATCAATTCCACATCTATAGAACACTTTAAGTCGTTGTTGGCCCAATGCGATTTTTCCCCGGTAATGGAATCCAATTGTCCCAATGAAGCTTATGAAATCTTCATAGAAACTTACTCAAAAGCTTTTGAAATGGCATTTCCGTTAAAAGTCCATGAACCTAACAAGAAATTTATAAAACAAAAGCCATGGATGACAAAAGGACTCCTAATTTCAGTTAATAATAAGAACAAATTTCTCCACAAAAAATTAAGATCACCAATCGAACTGAATACCAGGAATTACAAAAACTACTGTAGGTTATTCAGTAAAATTAAAAAAAAAACAATGCAAAGCTATATATTATGAAAAAAGCTCTTAGAAAATAAAAATAGCATGCGAAAAAACATGGCAAATCCTGAATAATGCGTTGAATATCAACAAAAACAAACATAACTTGCCCTCATCTTTCACTCTTGGCGACAGGACAATAAATGCATCAAATGAGATTGCACAAGAATTCAACTCCTTCTTTGCAAATATAGGTAATCAGACCTCAAAACAAATATCCAAACCTCAGAAGCCCTTTGTTGAGTTCCTGACTAATACATATCCGGACAATATGTTCATCACACCAACGTCGCCTTATGAAATTACAAGGATTGTAAATTCTATGAAATCCAAAGTAAGTCAAGACTGCGAAAATGTTACTTCCAGCATCCTTAAATACTCAATAAACCTAGTTGCCGATCCACTCGCACATATCATAAATAATTCCTTTTGTCAGGGGAAAGTTCCCGATAGGATGAAAATAGCTAAGAGGATTCCAATATTTAAATCAGGTAATGAAAGCAATTTTACAAATTATAGACCGATCAGTACTTTGCCTGTTTTCTCTAAAATTTTAGAAAAACTAATGTCCACAAGGCTTATAAACTTTTTGAATAAATTTGATATCCTATATCAACACCAATACGGCTTCAGAAAACAGCATAGTACACTGCACCCGACAATGCACTTGTTAAAATACATGGCCGAAGCGAATAACAAAAATACCAAAGATTGTACTCTAGCTCTATTTTTAGACCTCTCGAAAGCTTTTGATACAATAAGGCATGATATTTTACTTCGAAACCTAGAATACTATGGGATAAGAGGTAATGCTAACAACTGGTTTCAAAGCTACCTTCAAAATAGAACCCAATACGTCTCCTTCGGACACAGTAAATCCAATTTACAAGACATAACATGCGGAGTACCGCAGGACTCTATTCTTGGTCCCATCCTCTTTCTAATATATATAAATGATATAAATAAATCAACAAAGCTGAACCTTCAGTCATTTGCAGATGATACCTCGGTATACAAATCTGGCTCGGAGTTAAATCGACTCGTCTCGGATTTCAACGAGGAACTTCAAAAGATATTTGACTGGTGTGTGACGAACAACTTAGTCCTGAACGCTAAAAAAACAAAATACATAATGCTTAATCCATCCCATAAAGGCAAGAATCTTACACATCAGCACATATGTATAAATAATGAAGTTATAAACAAAGTCAGTAGTAGGGAAAACGAAAAATCAGTTGAATTTCTTGGGATAAACATTGACGAAAACCTATCGTACAACGCACATATATCTCATGCTCAAAAGTTTCCCTCGCGAACTTCGCTCTCAATAAAGTAAAGAAAGTTCTCCCACACAGAGTTATGAAAACGTTATATTTCTCTCTTATACAGAGTCATTTTATTTATGGAATACCCAAAGGCGTGTAGTCGTCTATATAAATTACAGAAGCGGTCATTAAGAATAATAAATAATAAGAAATACAATTCTCACACAGACCCCTTATTCATCAAAGATAAAATACTGAAGATAACAGATTTACACAAATTACCCGCCTCCATGTTTATGTATGACTGGCACAATTGTAATCTCAAATCAAATCAAATCTTTATTCACTTTCCTTGACCGCATAAGCGGTGTGAGAGGTATATATGTGTGTGTACATTAAAGTATATTGTATAGCTGTCAGTATAAATTGTTACATATTACTAAGTATAAATAGAAGTAGGATATGCCAAAAGGCAGGAAGACTCATCCCCAGTATAAAACCCACTCCAACAGAAATCGATAAAATATCAGAACATCTCCAGAAACTGAAACCTCTTCCAGCCTGAAACCACAATTGCAGGATGTCGCAGAAGTCGACTCACTGCGTCGACTCCAGTGGCACGACCACGTCCGCGAGTAGCTATTTAGCATTTCACTTCTCGACATAGCATCGCTTGGTCACTAGAGTGATCGATGTTCAACTGTGACATAGAACACTCTAGCCCCCATCCGACGATATGGTGAGCCACAAGACTGTAGAGACCCCCAATGTACCTCTACTCGATTTAAAATTCACCCTAAATTGATCATAACTTAGAGATACTTTATCGTTACCCATAATCTAACAGTTAAACGTTAGTTTGAAATGGAACATCCCTCGCTCAAACACCCTTGGGAGAAGAAAATTAGACGAAAACAAGGATGCTTTAAAGGGCACCATGTTCAACATATCACGATAAGGTAGGTACGCAGGTACTATGTCTCATATACACTATGTCCACTGCAGACCGGGAAGAGAAAATTTGATATTCACAATTAACGTGTCCCCTCAGATTTCTGACTGGGGTGGGTGGGTTTTATACTGTGCATATCACCAAAAGATATCAACGGGGAAAAGACTGGTGGATTCGTGCATTTTATGTATAATGCTCATCTTGTCATAACATTAACAACTCTAATAAACTGGCATAATTTATGAAGGACTGTAATATTTTTACTTGAGAAGAGCTCTCTGTATTTAAAAGCCGAAGGACGTTTATGATAAAAGTAGATCTCCCATCATCGTTTGCCTATTTCTTCTCCACAGTAAATAACGACTCCATTATGACTACACGCCAGGCAGGTCTCCTTCACAGAGATAGAACAAGAACTAAAACTCTTGATAATTTTCCTGTCTTTGCATTTCCGAAATTGTGGAATGAAATAGGAAATGATATTCGAGAGTCACGGAACAGAATGGAATTTAAGAAAAAGTTAACGACCAAATTTCTCTCGTCTTATCTAGACAACATTACATGCTTCAACCCCTATTGTCCCGACTGTGCCCTCTAGTATGATCGAAATATGAATGTGTTTGACGAAAACCTATCATACAACGCATAAAAACATTTTTTTTTTTTAGACTGCATATCTTAATCGTAACTGTCTGGTTCTCGAACCTTTGACCTTTTTGGCCTTTGGACCAAAAATCGCCATTTAGTTTTCATTATATTTTCATTTTTTGTCTCAAAAACATAGGTTATGACCCCTCATTGGAACGAGCTCGTTCCAATGAGGGGGTCATAACCTATGGTTTGAGACAAAAAAATGAAAAAAATTAGTTATTCAAGAATTTTTTTTTCAAGTGTCGTCTGCTTTTCATGTTAGGTAAAGGGTTAAATTGTATAGCTGTAAAGACCCAAGGATTTAGAACAAATATCTCAATTCGCAAAGTAAATCGTTTGAATGATTGAGGTCGCTTCAAGGGAGCCAGCAAGCTTGGGACACCAGCCGCCATACCACCAATGTGTATATGCCTTAGTGGATGTATCAAGTATACACCCACTAAAGCGGAATCTCGGTAGAGCCAGTTACAAGACTCCTCAATATTGCACATGTATGCTTTCTTTTCTCCGACCTTTCCTTTTATTCCTTCTTTTTCTTTCTCTCTCTTTATAGGGGAATGCAGGAAGACAGCCAATCTGGCTATGCTTTCCCCTGCCAGTATACTTGTATATATGTATAATAGTTGTTATGTACCATATGAATACTGTAAATATATATGGAATTATCAATCTTATTGTAATCTATAGTATACTGGTGAATAAATATATATCATACACATCTCATGTACATGTAGACAGTACACGAAAACATCATGGTAATCAAGGGGTACATGCTTTCCATGACTGTCACGAAAAGTCTGCCTGTCAAGAGAGCTAATGTAAACACTGGGGACCATCTCAATACGTTCCTCAGTCATATCGCAAATGTGTCGCAAGAAAATTTCACAATGATGTGTCAAACATGTGGTGCTTAGCAAACTTTGAGTAGTATATTTATGTGAAGTCACTTGAACACTGGTTCAATTGTTGTATTAAGCATGTCATGTTCGCTGTCCACCCAGCTGAGACAAAAGAACCGGGATTGAAGACATTATGCAACAAAACGATCCCCTCTCCTGACAAAGTGACATCTGAACAAAAACATCATGAACCATTATCATACTTATCACGGTTTTGACATCCATAGCTTAACCCTTTACCTAACATGAAAAGCAGACGACACTTGTAAAAAAGATTCTTGAATAACTCATTTTTTCATTTTTTGTCTCTTTTTGTCTCTCATTGGAGAGTGGAACGAGCTCGTTCCAGTGAGGTCTCATAACCTATGCTTTTGAGAAAAAAATAATGAAAATTAATTGGCGATGTTTGAGAATAGCGCTGGTCGGTTTTGGCAGTTACGTTAGGTAAAGGGTTAAATATGAATATTTGTTAAGTTAAGTTATGACAATGGTTTTATGAACAAAGATATCTTTTGAAGACTAATGATATAGTTGACAACCTGTCATCTCTAGTGGAGAGTCGATATACCAGTATAATGCCACTCGCTTAACACACTGTTCGATTAATCTATACTTGGAAAATGTTTGTCTCTATAAATGTTCATTCTATAACTTTTCCTGCTTGACGGAGATTTTAAATATGATCTTTATCTACCCATAGTCTCATACATTCGTAAGCCTTACATTAACCACTGAAGAAAACACATTTGTATCATGTCGTTTATTTTCACGTCAAACGCTGTCCATTTCTGTATACGTGTTGTAAAAGTGAAATCTAGTACATTCTGGAAGTCAAGCAGCTAAGACTGGTACTCTATTTATTAGAAGAAACTAAAATTCCACTTCAATCTATACCATAATATAATTGCAGATTCCCCATTTTTCCAGTTTCCACCGCGACATGTTATTTCTTACATTTTTCTGACACGATATTGACCAAGCTGATCAGCGTGTCATAAAGTTCCAATAAACATACAAACATTTCTTCCCTTTTTAATTGTAGCAGTTTCAAACGGATATTCAAGCTGGTATCCATATTTATACCATGATTACCTATTCGACTATATATGAAAAGCCTATGACATAAATTTTAGCCTTATACACAAACCGTGGTGAACATGCCAGTAAAGGGATTTCAGTAGATAAAATTTACACCTACAGTTGACTTTTGGTAACGTCGACCTGAATGCGAACTTGTCTAAATTTATCGCACGTCGCCCCACGAAAAGTGAAATGAAAGTGGCAATTATTTCTTACGTTTTTAAATGTGTTTACCTCATAAAACACCAAACATTAACAAACATGCACTGTCTCATGTTAATAAAGCACCCATAACTCCAAACAGTATGTTATTATGTTATTAAAATGAAAAATGCCCCGGTTGTTTTTCTATTTCGTTTCTGTGATAAAATTGACAGCGGATGTACCGCCCACCGATGCTCATGTAAACAAAAACAAATTTGCACGTATTTACGGCTGCTGCTCAGTGAAATCGAGAAAAAATAATAGCGACTCTTAATAATCTGACGATCATGGTATAAATAAAATATACCCAAAATAGCTTGGTGTACCAAATGTTCACCACGTGTGGTGAACATTTAGTACACCAAGCTATTTTGGTATATTCTATATATATTTTTTTTCGTGAAGCAAAACATGGCCGTCTGTGATTAAGCAGACAATACAATAAACACCTGATTGGATAATAAACACCTGTTTCGCCGAGTAAGGATGCAAACATTACCAGAGTATTATATATTTTTGGTAACAGGACAAAACCCCCTCAGGACAAAACCCCATCAGACAAACCCCCCTCATTTTTTGCATCGTAGGACAAAAACCCCTCAGGGAAAAAACCCTCAGGACAAAACCCCCTCAGACATTATATATATACTAACTTGTGTCTTGTGTTTCAGTAATACCATTTTGCAAGTCATCTGTACTTAACCATTAAAAGTACAGATGGCTGTTGTTGTTCTTATAACAACAAATCTCCAAAGTACTGGGATACTAGCTTGTGTCTTCTGTTCCATTATTTCTTTGATGTATATATAGCTTTGTTGTTTTAGTAATACCGTTTTGCAAGCTATCTGCACTTTCAATTTTTCAATTTTGCTCAAATTGCTGGGATACTAGCTTGTGTCTTCTGTTCCATTACTTCTTTGAGGTATAGCTTTGTTGTTTTAGTAATACCATTTTGCAAGCTATCTGCACTTTCAATTTTTTAATTTTGCTGACTTCAATAACCATTTATGTTGTTTTATTACACTGGCATGACAAAGTTTTAGAACAACATTCTCTGTCATAATGTTATAAATATGCCAATTTTTGTGATGCTTTCTCAGTATTCAAAATATTGTCAGTTAGTGCTATATTATGGAGATTATCAAAAACCACAAAGGTGGTCTGAAACTTGTGCTTGATGGCTACATGTATACTAAGAAATACACACGTCAAAATAAAATCCGATGGGAGTGCTCAAACAGATCAGCATTTTTGTGTAAGGCAGCTGTTACATGTTGTCAGTATTATATATATATATATATATGTCATTAAATATTAATTACAATTACCTGCAAACAAATTTAATAAAACTCTATATTTGTTTAAATATTCTTTTTATTTATTCACTTCAACATTTATCACCTCATTTTTTTCATCATCATTTTTTTCTCAAGTGAGGGGGTTTTGTCCATTTTGTCAGTAAAAGTGAGGGGGTTTTGTCCGAGGGTGTTTTGTCCTGAGGGGGTTTTGTTCGAGGGTGTTTTGTCCGAGGGGGTTTTGTCCTATATTCTTATTTTTATACCATGATTACCTATTCTACTATATATAAAAAAGTCTATGACATAAATATTAGCTTTACATACCAACCGTGGTGAACACGTCAGCAACGAGATTTCAATAGTTAAATTTTACACCTACAGTAGAACTACATCCAAGTTGACCTTTGGTGACGTCGACCTGAATGCAAACTTGTCTAAATTTATCGCACGTCGCCTCGCGGAGAGTGAAATGGAAGTGGCAATTATTTATTACGTTTTTAAATGGGTTTACCTTGTAAGATGCCAAAATTAACAAACATGCATTGTTTCATGTTAATAAAGCATCCAAAATTCGAAATAGTATGTTGTTATGTAATTAAAATGGGAACAGATTCGGTTTCTTTTTCCATTTCGTTTCGGCGATAAAATTGACAGCGGAAGTACCGCCCACCGGTGCTCTTGTAAACAAACACAGATTCGCACGTACGTATGTCTGCTGTTCAATAAAATCGAGAAAAAATAATAGCGACTCTTGATAATCTGACGATCATGGTATAAATAAAAATATACCCAAGGTAGCTTGGTGTACCAAATGTTCACCAGACGTGGTGAAGTGGTGTTAACCGCGCGCCAAAGGCTACTATGGGTATATTCTACATATGTATTGGTAGTTAAGGTGAGACATTTCTACACAATGGCTAACCGTGACATCAGCATAGAGATAAAGTCAAGTTTAGTCAATCGTTTGTTCCAATGTTGCCCATTTTAGAGGAATTCCATCCAAACCAATAGAGATTGGGTCCTATTTTACTAATAAAGCAGACCTTGTTTAAGACATTAACCCTTTACCTAGCATGAAAAGCAGACATAACACAGGTTATAACCCCTCGTTCCAACGAGGGTGATAACCCATGTTTTTTTAAACAAAAAATGAAAAAATAATGAAAATTACTTGGCGATTTTTGAGAATAGCGCTGGCCAGTTTCGGCGTTACGTTGGATAAAGGGTTAAAAAACACTACTTCACTTCCCGGGGTTTCCGATGGGGTATTTTTCAAAATATGAGATAAATAATCCATGACTTCGTAGGCCAGAGGACTCAACGGAATACAGGACTGTCATTTCAAAACCGGGCAGTGCATTTGAAAGCCGATTTTTATAAACAGGCTGGCGGGATGTAACCTTCCGTTAGACAATAGGTTAAACAGAGCATATCCTGCCACCTATCCTTGTAGTAAATATGGGCATAGTAAAGAAATTTACTTATTAGATATAATTTTCTTTCCCAGAATTACTCATTATCAAACTCGGCCGATATGATTTCAAACTCGGCTGATATCGTCCTTGACCGATATTATAAGTTATAGGACCTTTACTTGCCAAGTATGGCGCCATGTGAAGCGAAGTGAGATTAATATTAGGCGAGGCCGTAGGCCGAGCTTAATATTGATCGCGGTGAGCCTCACGTGACGCCACATCTGGCAAGTAACTGTAACGTGCTTATTATGCTACCAAACGAATTAAATAATAAATTAAAAGATTCGAGTCGCTTCATTTTGAATATTTATCAGGAAACTGTGCTTTATTTGCAGGAAAATAGGTGAAAACTTGAGGTGGGGAAATTAATTCGGAAATAAAATGACGCCCAGCAGAGGGGGTTGCATGGGCTCATACAAGGTCACTGGCAGCGTATGGACTCAATCCCATAGCCGGTTCCCCATTGAATAACCTAATATCGCATAGTCCACCGATGCTCTTAGAGCACGTTGAATGGTCAAATTAAACAGGTGGCATGATAGGAACCAATCTAGAGTTGTTCTCCCCGATACGTCGTTACTAGGTGCAACCGAAATGTTTGCATCGAAACTTGTGTTATGGGCGTAATGGCGTGGTTTGAAGCAGAGTGTTTAAAGACGAGGAATTAATAGCGGCATTGAATGATGATTGGGCGAAGGAAGTGAAGAAAGAAGAGTGTTGTGAAGAAAATTCAACGCAAACTGAAATTCACAGTTCGTTAGCAAAGATTCGTGGAGGTCGGAGAAGAGATAGTTCAGCTTTCCGAACGACGTGGCTTCCCCAGTTGGGAAGTCTGGACGTTCGGATAACCGAACTAGGAGAAGAGAAAACGTCGGACTTTGTGAAAAGAATGAGAAACAACACGGTCAGAATGTTATTTTTATTTTGCAACTTTTTGACTCGAATCTGATTGTTTAAATAAATACCCTGGGTAAACAAATCTAAACAACCACGCGACCATGTCATTTTAAGCGGATGCTGCCCCGTCAAAAGTCAATATTCGTCCCCCCAAATCTCCCGCTTATTAATATTACTGCCAATTTGAAGCCAATAAATTGTTCTCGAACCGACTTTCGCCACTTCACTGGCAATTTATGTTTCGAAAAAACGGTCGAACATATTTTTTAACATATCTATTATGCATGTTCTATTAGACGTCGTTTTAATCGGCTGGGCTTGACTTGTCATATAGTTTTCTTTCACATGCTATTTCCAAAACTATGTGCGAATAAATAGGAGTACGGAAAAAATCCCCCTGGGAAAAAAACTCCTTAGGAAAAAAAGCCCCTTGGTAAAAAACTCCTTGGAAGAAACCCCCACGAGAGAAGAAAAACCTTGGAAAAAAAAACCCTTCATATTGACAACAGAAAAACGTTTTCTTTAGTGACTTTATTTTTGTATGACAACATGTTCATTAGTGAAAAATACATTAACATAATATTATCTGTATGTTCTATAGTACAAGATATCTGTATGTTCTATAGTAAAAAAAAGAAAAGTATGCAAATATGAATATCATTGGAATTAGCTGCTTCAGCCAGTTCCAATTTGCATACTTTAAAAAAAAAGCTGCATCGGGTAAAGGATTATTTAACGTATTCAGTGTTGTAGGGCATCTTGCCTTACAAATTAAATGTTAGACATATTTAATGTATTTAGTGCTATATTTAATGTTGTGGGGTCTATATAAAGTAATTAACGATTGAAAGTATGCAAATATGAAAATCATTGGAATTAGCTGCTTCAGCCAGTTCCAATGGTATCCATATTTGCATACTTTCAAAAAAAGCTGCATTGGGTAAAGGGTTATTTAACGTATTCAGTGCTGTGGGGCATCTTGCCTTACAAATTAAATGTTAGACATATTTAATGTATTAGTGTGGTATATGAAGTGATTATTAGGTAAAATATGCAAATTTGAATATCATTGGAATGTATTTTTTACTATAGAACATACAGATATTTTGTACTATAGAACATACAGATAATATTATGTTAATGTATTTTTCACTAATGAACATGTTGTCATACAAAAATAAAGTCACTAAAGAAAACGTTTTTGTTGTCAATATGAAGGTTTTTTTCCAAAGTTTTTCTTTTCTCGAGGGGGTTTCTTCCTAGGGTTTTTTTTACCAAGGGGCTATTTTCCTAAGGAGGTTTTTTCCCAAGGGTTTTTTTTCCTACACTCGAATAAATATGGATACCATGTGTAGTGATGAGCAATATACCGAAAAACCGAACCGATACCGATACCACGGGCATACCGAAAAACCGAACCGAACCAATCATTTAATACCGAAACGTTCTGAATTTTCAACTTTTCCTGCGTTCACTATTTATAAGGCCTAGTTTAGGCTTTTTAGCAGCTGAAGGATTCATTTTCATGAAAGAAGTGGCTGATTGTATTTTCACTTTTGTTAACCTTTGGGGCCTGGGAAATTGGCCTGAATTCTCACTGAACTACAACATGTACATGTCCACCCGCTCAGCAGTGATGTCTAGCCAAGTCTTGGCTGCCTTAACAGGCAGCCAAGACTTGTATAGAAATACTGCCCATGTGCTTTGTCTATTGTCAGAAGGATATTTTGAAGATGGCATGGTCAGGGCACCTGCTCATGCACCTGAAATAGGGATTTAAAGTTTAAGGTGTGTTTAGAACAAATAACAAAATTACTGTAGATATGATTTATTTTCGTAAAAGAATACCACTGTTAACCCTTTACCCAAACGCAGACGATTTCAAAATTTATTATTTTAAATATAATTTTTTAAAAATTTTTCAAACATTTTCAACAAAACCATACCATGTGACCCCTCTTTGGAACGAGCTCGACGAGCTCGTTCCAAAGAGGGGTCACATGATATGGTTTTGTTGAAATTTTTCGAAAAATAATATTTTTCCAGCTGCTAAATTTGCATATTACGCGGGCGGATGCGGGCGTTTTGATGGGTAAAGGGTTAAGCTCATTAGCAGTGTCATTTGTGGCGCTGTGGAAGAATGATACAAGAACAACTAAATCTGCATTTTTCCTGATGTGAAATCCCATTTGGTACTATCAGCAAATCTCAGTCAAGTCAGATACCGAATACCGAACCGATACCGAGGTATACCCCCTTAAAAATACTGAAACAATACCGAACTCAAAATGCCCATACCACCCATCTGTAACCATGAGCTCCCCTGAAAATTCTGAAGATAACAGTTTTGCGCAAAAATAGATCACACGTGCGAAAAATTGGATAATATAACCATAAGGTTTATGGGCGTTCATACAGGCTTTTAGACAATATTTTCAGATGAAATTGCGACAAGAGGTGACATTTCAGTGTGAATATCAACGGGGTGTGCGTTACAAATCCATACTCCAACGCTGTCGCATCTCAAATTCTAAAATTTTCTCCCCGTTACGTCGCACAAAGGGGAACAATGTAAATCAGTTGTTGGAATATCGACGTTTTGCAAATTCCTGTACATAATTAATATAGATTCCACATTTTGCGGACATTTAACCTATTGAAATGCACTTGAAATCTTTCAAAGGCCTCCTCACTCCCAGTAGGCTATCGTCATATTCTCCACAAACGGATTCACAGTGCATGCGTACAGGAATCTCAGGTTTTCTTTCGTTAAACTCCTAACCGTTGGGGCAGCCGAACCATGACTGTTATTTATATATTATACCTTTAGGCCTACAAAGTTAAAAAATTGTTTCTCAGGCCCTTCCGCGTGGTCCTTTTGACTGCCGTATGCTCTCTTTTTAAAACCGATGTAAACTAAAAAAAAAAAAATACTTTACCCAAGTTAATAAAATTGATAAATTTGTCATTTGAGTGCAAGAAGGCTTTGCAATGCTTCAGCATTGCAAAGCCTTCTTGCACTCAAGGGGCGAAATACACCACCACCATGCTATTCTGTAGATTATGAGGCATAAAACAATATTTTTTCTTGGCCATCCAAAGTTCACGTTCTTGGGGTGCATAAAACACCCCAAGAACGTGAACTTTGGATGGCTAAGAAATTATTAGAAAACAAAAAAAAAAAAAGGAAAGAAAGAAAAAAACTGCCCGGCCACATGCAATTTTACCCCCAAAAATAGCCTGAGAAACAGAAGATCTACTTTGTGGGGCCTTATTTGCAATTGACATTATTTTAATATTTTATCAATAGTTAAAGGCGAATGTAAACTTCATCCCTTCTTGTGTTTTGGGTAATATTGTTGATTTTAGAACATGATGGACGTAACATAGTTGCAAAAAATGGAGGAAAATGTCCACCATCACATATTATCGAGTTAGTTTCGAGGAGTGGTTTTTAACATTGCGGCATGGAAGTTATAACTTCCTTTGGTTATTTAATCTAAATGGTGAAATCAGAGTATTGTTTAAAGTGACTTTTGATGGGGATAGTTGCCAGGCGTTGGATAACTGGATAATCAAACGGTCACAAAACACGCAAAACGTCATGTGTATCAAACAATGGTTTGACATCTCTACTGCCCACTGGTAATACGGGGCACTGGAATTTCGGGAAAAGCCACCACTTTGTAGAATCAATCATTTGCAGATTAGCCCTTTGAACAGAACACGAGAGGCCACTTTTCCGTCCCATGAACATGATACATTTTAATTTAATTAAGTCTGTTGGTTGCTAAATGAATGTGTAGGTTTGGCCAATCAATATTTTCAACGCGCAGCCCCAAGGCTGCGCGTTGAAAATATTAATTGGTCTACCCCCAAATAAAGAATGTGGACTCTTCAAATTGTTGCCATTGAACTGATATGGAATATACCACCAGGGTTCAATTGGTTAGTTTCTTATTAATGACACTTATGCTTACAGTGGAATAATTTATTTCATTAGTAACATGAAAATTTACTGATCACAGCCACTTTGGTAATTTTGTTACGTTAATCATGCTCCCCGTCTGGGACGAAAGGCGTTGTGTCCTTGGGCAAGGCACTTTATCCCGGTTACCTACATGGGGGCACGATGACGCTGTGTACTAAGGCGTCCTGTAGGTCGATGGTGCACATGTCTTCAACCGCTGTAACCCTGCTTGAGTGGAGCTTGAACAGAGTTAGAATGTTGAGGAGCTGAAAGTTGCTCGTCCATGGTCGGTAGTTCTCTCCAGGTACTCCGGCTTCCTCCATCTGTAAAACTGTCACGGTCACGATTAGCCATTGTGCATAAGTATGTGACCTTAAACACCAATAAATAAATAAACAGTTAACCATGCTCTTAAAACAATATCATAATGTATATAGAATATTCAGTACATAAAACAACATACCCCACTGACCGTTATAAAGCTCTTGCCTGCAAAAGAGTTAGTAGACCTAATTCCCACATGGTTTGCGACATGGGGTCACGATATCGCCGTTTCTGCCAAGAGTTTAAAAAGAAATTTCTGGGTGTGGGTTGTAAAACACTATAACGCGTATAGATTTTACAGTTATTTGGACCAAAGAACATCGATAGAGACCTGTTTGGGGGATTTATTCTACCAAATTGTACACAAAAATGGTATACATGATGCAAATTGGATTTCGAAATGTACTAGTGGCATTGAAAGATAGGAACAGCGGATTTTGATTGTGTTCGTCATATGCGAATATTTGGATACTTTTAGTTAGATTCAATGTTATGCCAGTGATATAGATAAAAAGTGAGGGGTGAGGGTCCAAGAATAGATCCCTGTGACACACCTATTCCAAATTTACACCAAGAGGAAAGCCCGGTGTATAAAACTACTCTGCGTTGTCTGTCTGCTCAGTAACATTTAAGAAATTTGAATGAATTACGTGCGATACCGATCTTTTATAATTTATATAATAGACCCGCATGACAAACCTTGTATCAAAGGCCTCACTGACATCACAAGAAGCAGCACGTGCAATCCTACCCCCCCCCCCCCCCCCCCAAGAACGTTGTATTGATGGAGTTGCATTGGTGCGGGTAAAAGTGCTTATATACATTTTTATTCATTTTATCCCCTTATCTATCATTTCACCAACACTGCGCCTGAAGTACTTGGAAGGGACGTAAGTGCAGAAAGAGCGGGTGGGGATAGAGGAGATAGAGAGAGTGGGGGAGAGTAGGTTGGAGAGGTGAATATAATTGTAATCAAACACCCTCTAAATGTTACAGAAAAGACCTGGAGATATAAATTTGAATAGTAAAAGGATCGTCACGATTCTCGAATCACTTCGCTCAGCATCGGGTGCAAACAAAATGGGGAAGAAGCCCCTCTTCTCAATATATTGTCTCAACTTGTACTGAAATAGTACCCGTTTGTCTGAGATCACGTCTTCGCGTTTCTGTTAGACTGCGTGTGTGTAGGATGTTGCGTTTTGACCCAGTGAGTGGTACGGGGCTGCTGGTAATTAGTCTCGCTAGATGGATTGCATACTAGATATATTTTCCTTCTGGGTGGCGATACGTTTGCTTAGTTACTGATCCTAACCATCTTCTTGTGTAATCATATTCACGAGCTAGGAGACGGCTTACCCAAGATCTAAGCTTTCTGTCGAATTGGCCCTTCATTATGTACTTCTGTTTTGGGTTGTTGTTGTTGTTTTTTTGTTTTTTGTTTGTTATACTGCATATTATTGTAACAACTATTCCATTTTGTATACACAAGGCGTAATTCGTCCCAATAAGTGTTGTTTATTACTTTCCAAAATGTGATTTACTGCGATTTCCAGGTTTGATTACAAACTACAACTTCACAAGTGAATTATGCCATCAACAATTGTGTCATGCATCCGTGCGCGCAGACGAAGACGCTTTGCCGTGGGTGTAATGGGGACTTCATTGTTTTTTGTTTTTTTTAACCCTTTACCTAATATGAAAAGCAGACGACACTCGCAAAAACATAGGTTATGACCCTCATTGGAACGAGCTCGTTCCAATGAGGTGTCATAACCTATGTTTTAGAGACAAAAAAATGAAAAAATAATGAAATTAATTGCCGATTTTTTGAGAATAGCGCTGACCATTCCGTTAAGTAAAGGGTTAAATAATATAATTATCGTTAATAATGAAAAGTAATAAACAGAGTAATCGCTTTACTGGGATAGTTACGTGAAATAATTCATTCGAGGCGAGGGACTATATTGTAAAACACTTGTGCGCATTCGCGCACTCGTGTTTGTACTCACCTCTCATGAATTATTTCACGTAACCAGTCCAGTCAAGCGATTACTCTCTATTTAAACTAAAAAAGGGAAAATATCTGTTTTAGTAAAAATGGGTAAAACCATAAGAATCACTGATACAATAATATCAATGATACCACCGTACAGGAGAAGATTAACTATTTTGACGTCTTGTCACTTTGAAGCGAAATCACTGAATGACAACCAAGGAAGTTTGTTCGCCAGTGAGCGTATCAAGGGAGATAATATGTTACAACTTTTCATTAATCCATTTTGGTTACAATACAGTGTTTTTTTTTCCATTGACGACAGTACTAATCTTTCCTCCTCTCCCCGTCTCATCAAGCTGATTTGGGGCAAAAACAACCATCTATCCATTTAGTTTATCATCTCATGAAAAAAAGATACTGAAAAAAAATATAGGTCGCCACGTGAATTTTGCCTTTAAATTTGGAGCTTCCTATTCTCCCGTCCAGTTTCGCTCTGAATGAAATAGACATATTTTTACCTACTCCCACCCAATTTTAATCTTTTGTCACACATTTCAGAAGACAATAGTCACCAATATTTTATATTTTTTCCAAAACATGCACTTTAAAAATTGTATTCACACTTTCAAGCTCGGTTCATTTTCCACCAATCGGATAATTCCAGGAACTTTTATCCTCCATTAAAGGTTGTGTCAACCACTAGAGGCGCTGTTTGCACGAAAACACTGTATTGTAACCAACAGATACCCATGCACAGAATTGAGGAGAACCTCCAGTACAATAACAGTAGTAACAGGGGCGACGGAACCGGGGGGGATTCAGCCCCTCCACTTTTTTGCCAGGCCATACTTTTTTGTATGCATATATTTTATCACAACCAATGACTGGTGAAACAAGGGGCGGATCCAGAGCCTCCCCATATTTTCGCCAGCTGTGTTTCTCTCGTTCTGGTTCATTTACGATGGATTTGGGATCACTTTTTGCAGTAAGTGGCAGCAAACGCTAAAATGTATACAGTCTCTTAAAAAAATCGGTTAACTTAAGTAGTTCGTAATCTAACAGACATACAAGTACCAAATCCACCCCCAGAAAAGATAACCCACAGACAGTAAAATTGCTGTTAACGTCTGGTAAAGCATACATGTGAGGTCTATTTATCAGCTTTGGTCGTTACGACCAAAGCTGATAAATAGACCTCACCTGTATGCTCTACCGACGTTTTTTAACGGCTCTCAAAGTGTGTGAAATCTTTCGAATACATCTGAAAAATCTCAAGATATCCGCTCAGATGCATGGAAATTGGAGTTTTGGGAACCTGGAATTTAAAATTTTCCTACAAGTCGAATCATGGTCGTCCCGTCATACCGACGACCATCCATTGCCCGATCCAGCCCCCCCCCCCCCCTCCCCCAATTTGAAAATCGTTCCGCCGCCCCTGATTAATAACATTGACGCGTCTTTTCAGACAACTACTGCAGTACAACCTGTCTCCACAACATCACTGCAAAGGATATGAGCACAGAATGACGCCTCAGACCGCTATCACTGGAACCTTTTGGGGTGAGAACTATAATTGTGAAAGGCAATAAAAAAACTCCTGGTTCAATTCCTTCGCATAAAATTCGAGCCACACAGCAAAATAATAAATCGATGAGATAACAATAATCTAATAAATATTTCTTGCTTAACCTAAAAAAGCCTTAAAATATATATATTACTAACCATTGACGTGTCTTGTGAAAGAATTACTGCAGGACAACTTCTCCCCATGACCAGCAAACATCACAACAGAGGCGGACTGGTCGTTTGGTCCGTCGGGAATTTCCCGGAGCCCCCCTCCCCAATTGGAAGGCACTTTGGGTCCCCCAAATTTCGCTGCCCAACACCTGCTCGGGCATGAAATTTCATGAAAATGAAAAAAAGGCGAAATGTATCGGATTGCACAGACTGTAGGTTTATCGAAATGCCCTCTATGTGGACTGCCATTGGCAGTCCACAAAGAGGGTATTTCGATACACCAGCAGTTTAGTCTGCCATTGATCGGTCAGAAGTAAGGACACAGCGTTTTTTCGGTTCGAAAAATCGAAATTTTCTCCCATTGGGCCGAACTGTCGCCGGCCTGATGAGTCCGAGGCCCCTTTTGTGCAATCATTTTTGCCAAATGAATGACAAAGATGAGACAAATATAGCATCGAAAATGTCCTCTATGTCAACAACCACTGATCGCTCAGATGCAAGGAAGCAGCGTTCTTTCGGTTCAAAAAATCAAATTTCTGTCCGGGTCCTGGTCCCCTTTGGTACGTTTCCCGGCAACTTTTTTGACCCAGTCCACACCTGCATCACAAGATGTAGAGATATTTACTGGAACTTTTTAGAGAAGAGAATATAATTCGGAACCGCAATTAATATTTTTTCGGTTTACTTCGTTACAGTAAAACATCACAATCGGTGGAATACCATAACGGCGCCGGCCTGCCACTACGCACTGGGAAAATCAGAAATGAATTGGACATGTGAATAAACAATGTTCAGTAGTTTCACTCTCAGGGGCGTCGGAACAAATTGTAGGCGATGGGTGCGCTTCAGGTGAAAGGGAACTTCCTGTACATTGGGGGGCATTTCCTATATATTCGTATATATATATTTTCCAATATACGAAAGAGCATCATATGTGAAATTTCTCTAATTTAAAGGCATTGTTAATTTTAGAACTGGGTGGCACGAATCGGTTTTATTATTAAGTCGGCTTTCCACAGTTTTGAAAAACAAAATAAGTTCTTCAGAAAATTGTGAAAATCGTACGTTTTGGTTTTTCGTTGTATAAAATAAATTCAACAAATACTTTTCTGGAAGGTGACAGCCAACTGTTAGTGTGGGGTAGACAGGTTACAACGCCTATTTGGGGTTCAACATGTACATCTGCTTAATAGGTTTCTAGTTGTGTCTCATTTTCAATGCTCTCAAAATATGTTGTTTTTAATGTGGAATGCTAAACGTTAGGAGTGATTCGCGAACTGCTCGACGATCTCCATATACCACTGGATTGCTGGAACGTCAGCGCAAACGTTGCCATACAGACAGCCACCCCCTCCCTACACTAAGAGGGTGTCAAATCAATCGACGTGGTAGACCCTCCCATAGATGTCGTTTAGTGACATGAAACTCTCGTCACTGTGAAACAGCTTTCACGTCATCAACCGTCATTGTGTTTACCAAGAACGAAAACGTGTTACACGTTATGAATTTATCAATTTTGGCGCTTGTTGTTTTTTTTATTATTATTGTTTTCTTTGTCAATAATATTTAAATGTTGTAAATATCCAGCCTGTATTGCCACGAACAATGTGCACATCATCAACATATTCATTTTTCACGGACAACAACCCTGTACCTAACATGAAAAGCAGACGACACTTGCAAACAAAATTCTTGAATAACTATTTTTATTCATTTTTTGTCTCAAAACATAGGTTATGACCCTTATTTGGAACGAGCTCAACAAACTCGTTCCAAGGAGGGGTCAGGTTTGGAGATTACGTTGGGTAAAGCGTTAAAGTATATTCTTAGGGGCGAATTCAGGAATTTGGAATGGGGGCGCCAATTAACCATATGATGCGAAGCAGTGAGTAGGGGGCATGCGCGAGAGGGGGGGGGGGGGGGCTCCTGCCGGCGGGGGGAGTCTACGGAAAATTTCACAAAAATTGCACCAGAAACACGCGTTTTCCTCAACTCTGAGCTCTCATTCGGATAGTAAATATTGTATTATGACATGGCTCTGGCCAAAATAGGTGGTGGTGGGGGGGGGGGGGGGAGCGCCGGAAGCATTGCAAAACTGAAAACCAAGGAGATTTTCCGGAGCTTTGATAATTTATAGCAACTTCTATATGAGCAGTTCCAGAAATTCGGATGCAGATAGGGATAGGTTAGTGATGCTTTACAAATTAAGGATTGAGGGGCCAGTCCACAACATGTGTTGTGCATTGTCCGTCGTCCGTCGTCCGTCGGTCATAGATGCGAGATGGCCAACGCAGGACACTGTTTTGGGGACGAGTCCGAGAGCGCCCCCCCCCCCCCCCCTCTCCTCTCGTAGTAGGGGGTCCGGTATTTAGTATCCACTAGACTTCAAAAGAGGTGGGTAGTGTTGTCTGGGCGATGCTAAAATGAGTTTAGTGCGGCTGGCAAGACGAACGAGTATTGAAAGGTATCATTGAACTAAATATTTGAATTAGAGTTACCCGCCTTGACATGTTGAACAAGGAAATGATGCAATCTCCAAAAATAAGCAGCCTTGGGGAAATATATTGTTTCAATAAACGTTTGAAACATTCCATTGACATCTTGCATTATTGTTGAATATTCCAGATATTTTAAGATGGTGATTTGATGACTTTTAGACCTAAAAAATACAGTTGACCTTTGATGTGTTTTGCTAGGAGTTCCCGGAATATATGTGCACGTGACCGGCACTTCCCTTCCTGTCAGTTTTTCTCTTTTATTTGTTTCATGGCCCCCTGTTCTCGGGTCTAAAAAAGTTGTCTGAGCGCTATACTTGACAAAGCTATTTGAATGTAAAATTAAAGTTATGCGATCATATTTTTTTTTCGCCTGGACGCTATAATGGTTGCCTTTGGGAAAATATTTAGTTCTGTGATACCATTAGCTGTGTTGGATATCCTTGAAGATCAAGCCATTCCATAGCTGAAATAGTAGAAGAACAGCAGTAGTATAGCTCGTACCTTTCACCCCACATTGGCAGGATCTAGCGTAGAAGAGACTATTAGTTGGAACAGCTTTACTTATTAGTTCTGACCCTATCCCAAGTACTCTTGTTGTTTCATATATCTACATCATTTATAACCAATCAGATTGCTTGATTGCCCATAATCTTTATGCAGAGTTATCTCCCCTTATTTCAACTAAGCCGTATCCGATTCTCATCACCTCTGTATCCAATGGCCATATCCCATGGAATCCCATTTTGGGAAACACCCGTGGCTATGGGATCCCTTTTTGTCGTATGAGGCCATGAGGGCTATGTAAAAGCCCTCAGTAAGTCCTCATTTGTTATCCCTCATAGCCTCATTGAATTTTGAGGTTATGAGGACCATTAAAAATCCCTCAATGACGTATAATTTACTACGACTCCTAGCCTCATTTCAGTATTTGAGGATACCTGGTATTGTATTATTCGAGGATACCTATCGAGGATACCTTTAGGAGAATCCCTTTTTTGTCGTATGAGGCCATGAGGGCTATGTAAAAGCCCCAATGAGTCAATACCAGGCTATAGGTATCCTCAAATACTGAAATGAGGCTAAGAGTCGTAGTAAATTATACCTCATTGAGGGATTTTTAATGGTCCTCATAACCTCAAAAGTCAATGAGGCTATGAGGGATAATAAATGAGGACTCATTGGGGGCTTTTACATAGCCCTCATGGCCTCATACGACAAAAAAGGGATTCTCCTAAATGTATCCTCGATAGGTATCCTCGAATAATGCAATACCAGGCCATAGGTATCCTCAAATACTGAAATGAGGCTAAGAGTCGTAGTAAATTATACCTCATTGAGGGATCTGTAATGGTCCTCATAACCTCAAAATTCAATGAGGCTATGAGGGATAATAAATGAGGACTCATTGAGGGCTTTTACATAGCCCTCATGGCCTCATACGACAAAAAGGGATCCCATAGCCACGGGTGTTTCCCAAAAAATGGGATTCCATGGGATATGTCCACTGGATACAGAGGTGATGAGAATCGGATACGACTTCGTTGTAATAAGGGGAGATAACTCTGCATACAGATTATGGGAAATCAAGCAATCTGATTGGTTATAAATGATCTAGATATATGAAACAACAAGAGTACTTGGAATAGGGTCAGAACTAACAAGAAAAGACCAGAATAGCTAATTATAGTAATAATAAGTAAAGCTGTTCCAACTAATAGTCTCTTCTACGCTACTGGAGTATACTCCAGAACAAAAGGAACATGGCCAGGTAGAGGAAAACTATTGCATATATAAATAGAAGCAGAGAATTCTGAAAGAATTCGAAATAGTAAAAGATGGGTGGATTTTGATGATTTGGAGGGATTGTCGGGTCGTTTGTGGTAATTAGATTTACTCTTCTACAATCGAACACACCCTCCGAACATACCCCGTCATATTGCAGAAAAATTGGGTAACATAGCAATCACGTGCTACCATAGAAACCAAGATGGCGGCCTCCAGTATACAAAATGGACAACGGAAACACGTATCACCTTAAAAACACGCGCTGCGCATGCGCACTCACACCACGTATCACCATGGAGATGACGTCACAACATGGCCGCTCACGCGGGTTACCATGACAACACAACATTGCGCCACTACGTCACGTGACTATGACGTCACATGAGATTCTGCAATGAGATCCTGCCAATGTGGGGTGAAAGGTACGAGCTATACTACTAACAGCGTCCCCGCTTAGACAAAGGTTGGAACCCCCTCCCCACCCCACCCCACCCTCCACCCCTCGTTCCCCGTGAAAGAACCACTGAGATCAGTAGACGTGTCGTTATAAAACTTTTACCAAAGCTTCTGTTGGTCATTTCTTTCGACTTTATCTCCACCTTTGACATTCTTTTCAAATGCATTAGTAGAGTTGCCTCCCTTAGACCGTAAATCGAAACGAAAGAAAAATAATCTTCGCAGTTTGCAAAGACAAATCAGAACTCGTACCTCCATTTTGGTTGCAAGAAAACACCGAGTGGACATTGCCACAGTTTCAGAATCTACAAAAAATCTAATCAGTTGAAGTGTATTTAGCAGGTGGCAGTCAAAGACGCAGCTTTGAGGGACACTAAGATTCTCCCTAATCATTCTACCGGATGCTAAATATTAGACAGGACCTGAAACTGTATATCGTGGTAACCGCATGAGTTCTTTTGAATGACGATTTAGAACTCAGAGGCAAAAACATTACAGCTGAGAACACCTGACAATGGTCGCCGGATCGACTTCAGGCGGGGGGGGGGGGGGGGTCACACCCCGGGAAAAGGGCATTTATTCGCTCTAACGGTCTCGACATGACATGCAAAAGCATGCATGTCTCGAAGGCCGAAACATGAGATTGGGGAGTTTGAGAGGAGGTGTGCCCCTCCCGTCGGCAGGGGGCACCTCCTCACACACTCCCCCATTGAATTTTGAAAGCTCTCAGAACGGGTTTAGGGTGTGTTTTAGCTTTCTTCGAGAATAAATCATTGAAACAAAAATTGAGTGACGACCCTGGGAAGGGCATTGTATGCGCCCTCTCGCCCCTGTGGTTCGAAGGCAGGGGGGGGACAGCTGCTCCCTCTACACCTCCCCCCCCCCGTGCTCCGGCGTCCCTGCACCTGGCACGTGTAATATACTACATTTATTGTAATTTGACGTTGAATCGAGCCTCAAAATATCCCCAAATAAAGTCGTCGGAGCATATTTAATAAAATGTCTCTGATGACTCCTCCCCAATCCCGCACAAAGGAGTGGCATACCCCATCATATACTTTTCCCACATTTCGGCATGTAATGCTGGATCCTACAGGGGCGGGTGGGCGTACGAGATTCGATCCGATATCGAATCCCGGGGTGTATTGGATTTAAAACTAGAGCTGAAACGGTTAAAGGGTTTTCTTGATCAATTAATCACGTGGACTGACTTTGGTTAACCGATTAATCACTTCTCCATATAGATATCTGAATAACTGCCATACCGTTGGTGATTTACAGCATGAACCCTTTACCCAACGTAACAAACAAAACCGACTAGGCCTATATACAAAAATCTCCATTCAAATTTATTATGTTTTCAATTTTTGTCTCAAAAACTTTAGAAAAAAATGATTACCATAATAGCCTATTCCTGAAACCCACATCTTTCCAGATCTCTGCTATGTTAGTGGTCTCTGTAAGACAGCTACACTGCCCCTCCCACACCTCCGGGCCTTGCCAAGGCCCGGAGTTGTGGGAGGGGCAGTATAGTCGTCTCACAGAGACTACCTTGTTAGCAGCACCAAATAAAATGTACAAAACCCACGAGGCAGAATTCATTAATAGAGAAACTTTGTTTTGACACTTTTAGCTTTTTATAAGGTTCAGTTGAGGAGATCTAATCGCTCCCCTGGGCCCTGCGAGGGAAGCCATTTTTAGCCCTCGTGATATGCCCGCGGCATAAACATTTTTGGATCTCAAAGATCCGTGTGTCCCCACCCCTCCCTTTCACCGATATGAATACCTAGCAATGCGCCTGGGTTAAATGTTCTTATCATACTAATTATACTATCAGTAGCCTATCAAACTAGTAAAACTCGCTGCAGAAAATCAACGAGAAAGAGTTTTTTTTCAAAATAATTCGACGTTGTTCCAGGGACGCCGGAGGCACGGGGTGGCAGAGGGAACAGCTGCTCTCCATGTCTTCGAAGCACGGGACGAGACGGGGCAGGCAATGCCCTAACCAGGTTCGTCATTGATTTTTTTCAATGATCTATTCTTCAGGTAACGTTAAAATACGCCACAAATTCGTTCTGAGAGCTTTCAAAATTCAATGGGGAGTTCGAAAGGTCCCCCCCCCCCCCCCCTCCTTCGAGACATACATGCTTCGGCATGTCATGGCAGGGCTGCTAGTGCTAGTAAATGCCCTTTTCCCGGGGTATACCCCCCCCCACCCCCATGACGTGCTAACGGCGGCCCTGTGCCCTTGTGTGGGTCCCCCCCCCCCCCCCCACACACACACTTAAACATGCGGGCCGATGGGGGATACCCCTCTCAGGCTCTCCACCGACGTCGCGATCCGAGCCGAAACTCAGTAATTGGTATGCGATAGGCCATCCTGCTCCACCATTTCCTCGGCTAATTTCGGTACGCATCACGGCCCCAGTCCCACATTCGAACCGAATTCCATCTCTGCTTAAAAATTATTTCCCTTACTAAGATTTCGACAAAAATACAAATCTGGAATTTATTGAAATGGTGCAGATATTTCATTAATTTCGTAGTACTTTTTGTGAAAGAGAACCGCTTGATAAAAAAAGAAATGGAAGTGTGCGCGAAAATTGGGCGGCTATTTGTGCAGTTAAAAAAAGAAAGTTTATAGGCGGTTGGACGTTTTAGCGTCTGGCAACAGGAAACTACCGGTCGGTGTCTGCTTGATCAAGAAAGATAACTGCTTTCGATCGATGGTTGTATTTTAAATATTTTGGAATCCATTTTATGATCAGAAAAGACGCGGATCGTTTTCAAAATCTTCATGACTGGAGATAGCATGAAATCGGCATTATTAGTCGAGTCGAGATATCGTTCTGAGGGACGCCAGCTTCTCCAAAGGCGTCGTGTCTCAAAAGTGACATCCATTCAAAATAACGATTTTGATCACGACCTGGCAATGGCGATCGAAGAAAGTTTGAAATACGCCAGACAGAATTCTTCAGAATTGAAGGAGAATGAAGAACCCGAAAAGCTTTTGACTAAAAATGTGACATTAGATAATTCTGATTCTAGGATATTGGCGGAAGAGAAAACAGTTGAATCGAACGTAGATCGCGAGTTGAAACAAATGAAGGATTTACTTCTTGTGCATGTTGATTTGATACACCACCAAAATGAATTGCTGAACAACAAAGATAAAGAAATTGTGAGATTGAAAGCTGACAATGAATCGGTATGATCTCTCGGTCTGACGACCATATTCCTTTCCATTTATCTTTGCCTTATATTACATTGCACGCGCGCGCATTTGGTCGGACAGGATGTATTCTGAATGCAGTACACACATTTGTGTGTTAAATAAACAAATAATAATGTTTGTACACTACTTTCCGGTTGTGTTGCTTTTTCCGTTTCGCTCTCCGCGTTTCTATCCCCCATATAATTGTCATAAATTGTATTCATGCATATGACTGCTTTATTCAATATTTGATTGGCAGGTTATATTGTCAATGTTGAAATAACTAATACTAGTAGTAGTAGCGAGTTTACCATAAAAATAACAATCGTGGTTCTCTTGTTCCAAGCTAATGGCCATTGTGTACAGACCCATTGTGTAGATAGTGTACAGGTTGGTGATAGAGATCTGAATATAGAGGCAGATGATGCCTGCATTCAGTCATCACCTAAGGTAACCTAAGGTAAGGTAAATGGAATTATTAATGCATAAATGGCGAATTCTGGGGAGGAATGTGCACCAAAACCAGGGGATATGATACTCTCAGGTATAATAGTGGACATCCATGCCCAGAGGAACTGTACGTCATGCATGAAGTGAAAGCCCCTGAGGAAGCCATCAGAGCCAGTCCGGGTAGAGGGCCGTACTGACCTTTCACTTTCGAAAATTTCCTGGGGAGGATCCCAAACCCAACAATTCAGATTGGAACACCCCATCTGATCACTCACTCACAAATCACCACTATGTACCAAGGGCAGAATTTCAAAAAATATTGTCAAGACTCAAAATGGCAATAATGCCCATTTATTTCGGTTGTTCAGAAATAAATTTATGGGAATTTGATTCTCTCATCCTCAAGAAATTCTGATCCTGCGCTCACTGGGTGAATCCAGGGTGATGCTTCACATCATCATGAAAATGTCATGTGACACATTCCCCTTTTCTCCACCCAAACTCCGAATCCTGGATATGCCACTGATTGGCACTGAAGGAGGCTGCATACAATGTTAAATTAACATTAAAGAATAGGCATGGCTGGGTCCTTTGAGAGCTTAACTGCCAATATGCAAAGCTGGGCATTTGGGTTTTTTTAAACTTTTTTGTATTTTTTCTGTTCAGTTCTGGTTTTTGCAGCAAACTGGAAAACCCAGACCAATACCAGAAGACCCTTAATAAATGCGCTTACGGTGGTTGTGCTTGAACTGATCAAATTAGTCTATCTGGAAATGGCGTTGAAACCGAACCAGAAAAATAAAAACCTTCCAACTCTTTTGCCTGCACCTTTCACTTCCCTGGGGAAGAGAAAACTAAAGGGAAGGCCTGGATTGACCTACATATAGTTTTGGCTGCAAAACCATCTCTTTATTGAAATTCCTGATTAGGCTTTTCCCTCTGGAAAAGACTATTGTTTTTCTACGGATTATTATTTTTTATTTTTTTTCCCACACATTTTGTCCGTACGATTCAGAAGCCATTTTCGAACCGATCTTCACGAAATTTTGCACACGCATAGAGGGGCACAAAATCTAAAAATGTACCCAAGCGGAATTTTCGATTTAACCCTTATTTTCTCAGAATTGGCAAAAAACTGCCAAAATTGGGGTTTATCGGCACTTTCTCGAAACACGTCTTGTAGATTTTTTTTATACATTCGTCATTGCTAGACCTGTCTGTGACACGCCCTTTGCTACACACGACATATCAGGCGATGCATATGGTAACCCTCCACAGGCTGCCAAACATCGAAATTTTGATGAAATAGGCCAGTTTCAGGCCCCCACCGCACCCAAACAATACACGAGAGATAAATATAACTTTCTTTGCTGGGAGTGGAATTCACCGAGGATCATTTTTGTCAGTAATAAGGGTGTTCAAAAAACCAAGCGTTAACCCGTTTTGGGCTGGTTAAACAGCAATACCCCCATAAAGCTCAAAAATTTGTATTTTCCATGGATTTCTCTAAACGAGTCTTGTTGATTTTCAAGAAAAATCTGTCACTCCCAGGCCTTGGTGTGACAATAGAAGCTGCATGGACAAAATACTGCGGTGAGCATTTGTTAACCCTCCACAGGCTGCTAAAAGTCAAAATTGTGATAAAATGGGCTGTTTTTGGACGCCAACAGCACCCAATGGGTACGCCTCAAAGAAACGTGCTTTCTTTTATCGAGCGCACAATCTATACGCAAACATTTTTGTAAGTAGTAAGGGTATTCAAAAGTCGAAGTCTTAACCCATTTTGGACAGGCTAAAGAGAGAGACCCCTTAAAATCTTAAAATTCCCATTTTCTGTGGATTTCTCTAAAAACATCCTGTAGGTTTTCAAGAAAAATTGACTACTCGCAGGTCTTTGTGTGATATTTCAAGTTGCATGGACAAAATATTCCGGTGAGCGTTTATTAACCCTCTAGAGGCTGCCAAGCATCGTAATTTTGTTGAAATGGGATGTTTTCAGGCACGCACATCACCCAACGTGTACCTGAGAAATAAACATAATCTCCTTTGTTGGAAGTGGAATTCACCAAAGACCATTTTTGTAAGTAATAAGGGTATTCAAAAAATCAATCGTTAACCCATTTTGTGGTTGTTAATAGTGATACCCATCAAAGGCTTAAAAATTTTCCCTGGATTTCTTTACAAACATCTGGTAGGGTTTTCAAGAGAAAATGGCCATTGATAGGTCATGGTGTCACATTACCAATTGATTGGATAAATTATTCCGGTAAGCATTTGTTAACCCTCCATGGGCTGCTAAATGTCAAAATTTTGAAAAAATAGTCTGTTTTTGAACAACAACAACATCAAATGGGAATACAACAGAGAAACGTAACTTCTTTTACCGGGCGCAAAACTGACAGTGAAACATTTTTGTAAGTAGTAAATGTATTCAAAAATCGAGGTCTTAACCCATTTTTAACTGGTTAAGGAGATATACCCCTTAAAAGCTTAAAATTCCAGTTTTCTGTGGATTTCTCAAAAAAAAAAATTCAAGAGCAATTAACCATTCGCAGGTCTTCGAGTGACATTACAAGTTGCATGAACAAAATGTTCCGGTAACCATTTGTTAACCCCCCAGAGGCTGCCAAGCATTGACATTTGGAGAAAATGGGCTGTTCTTGGGCAACCATAACACCAAATGTGTACCTACGAGATAAACATAACCTCCTTCATTGGAAGTGGAATTCACCGTCGATCATTTTTGTAAGTAATGAAGATATTCACAAAACCAAGCATTAACCCTTTAGAGCTGGTTAAAGAGAGACACCCCTCAAAAGGTTAAAAGGTCATGTTATCTGAGGATTTCTTTAAAAACATCCCGAAGATTTTCAGGAAAAAATGGCCATTCTCATATCTTAATGTAACATTACAAGTTGCATGTACAGAATATTCCTGTAAACATTTGTTAACCCTATGCAGGTTCTCAAACATCAAAATGTTGATAAAATAGGCTGTGTTTGCGTACCCACAGCACCTGAAGTTGGGAGGAGAGATCAAAATAAGTGGAAGTAGAATTCACTGAGAATTATTTTTGGAAGTAATAAGAGTATTCCATAAACAACACTTAACCCGTTTTGGGCTGGAAAAACAATGATACCCATCAAAAGCTTAAAATTCCTGTTCTCCCTGGATTTCTCTGAAAACATCTTGTAGATTTTAAAGAAAAAATAGCCATTCACAGTTCTTGGTGTGACATTACAAGTTGCATGAATAAATATTCCTGTTGGCACTTGTTAACCCTATACAAGCTGCCAGACATCAATATTTTGGATACATTTGAGATAAAATGGACCATTTTTAAAATGACACAGCACTCAGTGAGTATGTGTCAAACAAACATAACTCCTTTTGTCGGTCATTGACTTGTTGGACGACGATATTGACCTTAACTCACTCCACCGTTAATGATGGTTTTTACCTAAACAATTTTTTATCAAACTGTGTCATTTGAGACTACTATCTTCACTTTTCTCATAACATCAATGAAGGAACTTCAGTGAGGCAGTTAAAAACAATTCATCAGACACTGTGGGGTCATGCAAAATCATGGAATCTCATCGGGAAAAGCCATGATTCTCCAGAATCATAAAGTCTAGTTTGATTTGATTTTTTATTTTCCCGATATTACCAGCAGACCGACCTCACCTACCCCCCCCCCCCCCTTTAATCCCCCCACCCTCCACCAACATGCCGGACCATTTCCAGCTGCATTCCATATCCTGGGAGATAATCACAGTTCACATTTCTAGCTGATGGAATAACTGACTGAATCACACGTACTCATTTATATAATACATGCAGATAAGCTTTTTGCTAACTCAAGTTTCAGAGGAAGCCACAGTATTAGCAAAAATGAACATAAAAAAAAATTAATTTTGTTTGCAGCATTTTGATGGATGAGGGTAGATTAATAATAATGAATAAAAGATGGACAATTAAAATTTTAGAAAATAAATATTTTTTTTTAGCGCAGCTTAAAAAAATATTTATTCTCTAAAATTCAAATAAGCAGACATATAAAAATGTGTTTGCAAAAGAATCAGGCCATTGTCATTGACAGCCAATGTGTTTTATCACAAGAAAGGAAAGTCAAATTTCTAAAGGTTGTTTTGTGTCTAGCTGTACGGGCAGTTGTGCATGTTGCTACTGTTGACGAGAAGCATTACTGTTACAGGTTATTTCCGACATAATCGAAGCAAAAAGGTGACCCCACATCGTCCACTTTCGCTCCAGGGTAAATCAGTTACATGTAGTTGTTTGAATGAAGAAAGGAATTTTCACCATTGGCGCTAATAATAGCTGGCGATTAGATAATGAGTGAATGACGCATTTACTCTGTAAGCTTATTTACTTCTTCAATGTTTACATAATAATCTACCGTGGCCCACATTAATCTTATCCAACTAGCTGAGGTTTTGTTAATGCGCAGCGTAACGATTTTGAAAACACCAATCAAAAACTCATTTAACTGCTGATCCGCTTATTTTGTCCACGCTTCAGTGGCGAAGGGCGTCTTTTCTGCAAGTTGTTTGGTGGGCGTTATCAATTAAAATGTAAACAAGCTTCGCTCGACAAATAGTTGTCCCCTTTGACGGGGAGAAATGGGTTTTTTACTTTGTATTCTAATACATTCGAACGAATGAATTATTTCCACATTCCTGCACTATGAATTTGGATAAAATTTACACCCGACTCCATGTTGAAAAGATAATTAGTTGTGTGGGAGAAAATTCTTGATTGAGATCTAATTTTAGCGTCGTGTGCGCCAAATGATTGACAAGTGCCGTGCTCTTAATTTTACGACACTGGGCGACAAACCGCCGGGCTAGCGGGTTTTACGTTCTCGTGTGTCGTTCCTCATCGCCAGACCACATGAAATCGTTGTGATAGTTTTGATTGTACTCCAACAGGTTTTTATATTTATTTACTAAAATATTAACAACACTTAAGATGCTTTTTTTTATAATTTGAATTGCACCCAAACCATCCTCTGCCAAATCGTCCATCAGCAATTTGACCCAAATTTGTGCTATTTTAACCCGAACCGTCCTCCATAGCAATTCGAATCTATCCGTCCCCTAGAAAAGGTGATTATTTTGGATAACAGAACACAAATAATAGAACAGAAATGGTTTATTCATTTGTTTTTGTTTAACCCTTTACCTAACATGAAAAACAGACGACACTTGCAAAAAAAATTCTTGAATAACTAAATTTTTTCATTTTTTGTCTCAAAAACATAGGTTATGACCCCTCGTTGGAACGAGCTCGACGAGCTCGTTCCAACGAGGGGTCATAACCTATGTTTTTGAGACAAAAAATGAAAATATTTTGAAAATTAATTGGCGATTTTTGAGAATAGCGCTGGCCGATTTTGGTCGTTACGTTGGGTAACGGGTTAACTTTTGTCTTTTATTTTATATTTAAAAAAATAAAAATAAAACATGTTGGAAGACGTAACTACTAAAATAAATATGATCGAGGGATTGAAAAATGACGTTCCAAATTTGTACACACGTTATGTGGGTGGGTTTTTTTTAAAATCTTTTTTTCTATCAGCTATTGATATATACCAGAGCCAATTTTCTGGTCTACTGAATATTATTTTCTAAGGACTGTCAGGTCCGTTGTTCACGTCGCACTTCCGTCGCGTCGAATTCATTTGAATTAGATTGGTTTGAAATCCATCAAATCTTCATTTAATATATAAGGACGCAGTCACGCACTACCATCGAGTGAAATTCAATTATCACACCACCTCAATTCACAATGTTTGAGTCAACACACAAATCTTATGTGATATATCTATACATATATTTTAACTGTGTACACGGAAAGGAATATTTTATACTATGGCTTAATTTTATTTATACTAGTACGGACGCCCCATCGTCGATCTGAATTCATTTGGAGATTGTCTTTCACATAAGGTTTATATTGGCTGACCTGCATATACAGGCATATTTGTTTTGTAATTTATAGTGCTTTTATTGGGTGACAAAACGAAAACGTTTTAAAAAAAAAGAAAATTGTTGAGAAGTGTCCGTATACAGTGCAATTCAAAATAAGTTGTAGGATAATCACTATAAACTATTATCTTTCTTTTCCTACACTGAAAACACCAGAATCTGACATCATGTTCTGGAAAGCTCTCACTGAGTTTTTCCAGAAAATAATGTCAGATTCTGATCTTGAGCCAAGAAAGAAAAACAATTCCCGAATTAGAATTTGATTCGTGTTAGTTATAGACGACGCATCACCGTCGACCCTGATTAAGTCCCACTGTGAACGTTAACTTATTGAAAATTGTTAATGACGTCACGACATTCGATGTTTAACAGATTTGCAGATCATTTCATTTGTATTTAATTCCAGTCGATGGTGATTCGATGTCTATACAAACCAACACTGATCTCATTCAAGTTTGGGAATTGGATTCGTCTGGCTGACACGAAGATTCGTCTGAAGTTCGTTTACTCGCTTTTAATAGTATATACGTTGCACTACAGTCGAGTCGAATTCGGTTAATTCCATTCTAGTTAATTGAATTCCAGTTTACAGTAATGCGACGTATATAAATGAGAGTAGACGAACTTCAGACGAATCTTAGTGTCAGCCAGACGAATCTAGTACTGAAATGGTTATCCGGATAACCGGTTTGAAACCGGTTACCTACCTGACCGATTAAAAAAAACGTCAACCGGTTATCCGAAATATCGATAGTGATCGCCATTCCAATGTTAAAACGTAGTAAATCTGCCGCTTCTTCTTGGAGGTAGATTACACCTCGAAGCAGCGCTGCAAAAATGAGAAATAATCGACTTTGGCGTTCAAGACTTCGTTAATGATCGGCAATTTCCCTGTGTACTGAGTAACCGCAGAAACTATTCCGTACACTGTATACAAACGAACGTTGTCGAGTACGTTCGTTTGTGTACACACTACGTAATAGTTTCTGAGAATACTGCTTCCAGTTCCTACAGTTTTGATACCAGATTCGATGAAATAATGGCTACGGTTAACCCGATATTAGCCGGTTATGGGTTAGTCGGTTGTGTAAATGAGCCAACCGTTTCAGCCCCAGATGAATCGTTGTGTCAGCCAGACGAATTAATTCCCAAACTTGAATTAGATCCGCGTTGATTTGGCTTATTATATACGTCGCATTATTGATTTAATTCCAGTTAATTGAATTCGAGTCGACATTGTGCGGCATATAACCATTAAAAAACGAGAAGACAAACTTCAGACGAATATAATTCTCAAACTTGAATGAGATTCGTATTGGTTACGGACGTTGCATCACCGTCGACTCGAATTGAATGTAAATGAAATGATGATATGCTTATCAGGATTCAGGAAAAACACCGAATTTCAATAACGTTCCCAGTGGAATTGAATTCGAGTCGACAGTGATGCGTCGTCTACAACCAATTCGAATTTGGGAATTGTTTTTTCTTCCTTGTTGGGGTGGGGGTATGGAGACAGCCACCTAAGCTTTTCAGACACTACTCGGCAATTTTCTTTTAAAACATTATACATCATGTTGCCCAATTTAAGCACTATAAGTTGCAATCAAATAAGCCTGTATATGCAAGTCAAACTATATAAACCTCATGATGTGAAATAAATCTTCACGTAAATTCAGAGCGACGATGGAGCGAACGCATAAATAAAATTAAGCCACACATGTAGTATAATGTATTCCTTCCTACACGTGTTCACAGTTTATAATATATGTACAGACATCACAGTAGACTCAAACATTCGACTCTTACGGCAGTGCGTCAATATATGTCAATAGAAGATTTTACGGATTTCATACGAATCTAATTCTTGAAATTGAATTCGAGTCGACGGGATGAAAAAATGTCGGCTGGAATTTAATTTTACGGCCTGGTTACAAAACAATATTCGTGAATAAGCGCACAATTTGCTATTAGTTAATGTTTGTAAGTGCTTGTTTCCAATTGGTGCGGTGCCGTTTACAAATATTATTTTCATAACAAACCGATATTTATAAACAAGTCCACACTATTATTAATAGCAGAGGAAAAAGCTTATTAAATGGCACAAACTTATGAACAACTTCAAGCACATAATTTACTGATTGGCGAACAAAGATTATCATCTGATTAACGGTACTCAGCTTGGTGTTTGCACAGACATCAATGAAGAGAATAACTGCTACTTCTGTTCGCCCCCAGTACTGAAATGGTTAACCGGATAATCGGTGTGAAACCAGTTAGCAGCCTAACCGATTAGAAAAACCGTCAACCGGTTATCCAAAATATCGATAGTGATCGTCATTCCACGTTTAAAACGTAGTAATCTGCTGCTTCTCCTTTGTAATAGATAAACATCGAAGCCGCGTTGTGGATATTGAGAAATAATCGACTTTGGCGTTCAAGACTTCGTTAATGTTCGGCAGTTTCCGTGAGTAATGAGTAATCGCAGAAACTATTCCGTAGTGTATGTACAAACGAACGTTGTCGAGTACTTGACAACGTTCGTTTGTATGCACACTACGGAATAGTTTGAGAATATTTCTTTCCAATTCCAAAAGTTTTGATCCGATATGCGGTGAAATAATGGCTACGGATAACCGGATATTATTCGGTTATAGCTCTTGGTCAGTCGGTTACGAAAATGAGCCAACCGTTTCAGCCCTAGTCTCCCCCTCCACAATAAAACTAAAAAACGATCCAGTGTTTGCCAATCACTATTATTGTGATGAAGTTATAAAAAATATCCATTTTCTCTACATATCCACCAGACGATGGCCACAAAATTGTTAGTTTTGTTTGAATGTTTTTCTTCCCTGGTTAGCAACAATTGTAAATGCGTCTCTCTCATCTGGAACTTTCCCATCCACGATGAAGCAAGCTATGGTCACACCACTTCTGAAAAAGCCAGGGCTTGACGCTGAAATTTTGATAAACTACCGACCGATTTCTATTTTCTAATCTGAAATTCGAGAACTCTTGAACGCGTGTGATTTATCCAAGCAGTTTCAGTCTGCTTATCGGCAGATCTGCAGTACTGAAACTCCCCTACTCCCGTGTCCAGAATGACATTTTGCTGTCAATGGGAAAAAAACAAGTATCCTGCCTGGTACTCCACGACTTGAGTACAGCATTCGATACCATTGATCACACCGTACTACTGCACATCTTGGGGAAAAAGGATCGAAATTGGAGGTACGGCACTTGACTGGTTCAGGTCGCACCTTTCCCACCCTACACTGAAAATCGCCATCCAAGGTGCGGATTCAGAGGAGCTACCACTGAACTTTGGCGTACCCCAAGGATCCTTCCTCGGCCCCCTGCTCTATGCAATCTTTGTTTTGCCACTGGGAGACATCATTCGCCAACATGGGCTAAATTTTCACTTTTATGCTGATGATACGCAACTTTATGTACATTTCAGTCCAAATGGAAGACCGGCCATCACCTCTTTGGAAAACTGCGTATAATAATAACAATAATAATAACACTTAGCTGACATTAAAACATGGATGACGACAAACTATCTAAAATTGAACGCCGAAAGAACTAAAGTAATTTAAATCGGACTGCCGAATCAAGTCTCAAAAGTGTCAAATATCAAACCAAATTCCAATTGTAATGTGAACTCCCCCCTCGGCTGTTGTGAGGAATCTGGGATATTTAAAATCATATTTTATGGATGGGAATCTAGCTGGTGACAATCATGTCGTACAGGTATGTCGCAGTTCATACTACCATATGCGGAATATCAGGAGGGTCCGTTCCGTGGTCTATGAGAGGACTGGAAAACAATTAATTCATGCGTTTGTGACAAGTAGATTGGTCTATTGTAACTCTCTGCTATTTGGCTGTAAACAGTCAAACATTCAGAAGCTGCAACTTGTTCACAACTGTGCAGCAAGAATTATCACAAGGCAACGGAAATCATGTCACATCACCCCCACCCCTCCTGTCTCATCTTCACCGGTTGCCAGTTGAAGAGGGGATCGAGAATAAGATGCTCCTACTGACATTCAAGGCCCTGAATGATCTGGCTCCTGATCATCCGGGCAGTTTGGTGCATCGATATGTACAATCTCGACTCCTTCGTTCAACAGCTTCGAACTCCCTGATATCCAAATCAGGCATCCTTGTAATGACAGGCGATCGGGCGTTTTCCGTGGCTAGCTCCACTCTTTTGAATAGGCTGTCCGATCACTTAAAGGCACCTCAGACGTTTGAAAGCTTCATAAAGACACTGAAAACCCACCTTTTCGACCGCGCTTTCGGTGTTCATTAACTTTGTATCAACTTTGTAATACATGTACAATATGGCAGCAGAGCATTGAAAAGCCAGAGAGCGCAATTTTGTGCATTCATGGCTCTGAACTGTATTATTATTTTTATGTTTGTGTCTATTGGCGATCGGTTTGGGTCAAATTACAGAGGACAGTTTGGGTGTATTCTTTGTTAGGAATTTCTAAGTAAATTGTCACAACTTGTGCTGAGAATAAATGTATAGTTCTTGTAAGCATGTGCCTGATTCTTCAAAACTTGAAATTGGTGGTAATTTAATTACAAAAATAGCAACAGAAAGGTTTATCACGTCAGCGGACTCCCAACAACATCCAACTGCGGTTGCTGCAATAACTTTGTTGCAGGATTTTTTCACACCCGAACTCTCTCCGATTGCTTCCAATATTGTGACGATCCGTACAATAATAATAATAACACTTTGGCCAGTCGCTGATTTGTCGCGGTTCTCGGACGAGAAGGCCATGGTTACCCCTGTACTCCCAACTGCCTCCATATTCCCACGCTTCTCCTCTCCTCCCAACACTCGGAGACGAACTGCTTGATGATATCCCTTGTCTCATTCTTCCCAATCTCTCCGATTAGCATATTAACCCTCCTCTTTGAGTCTCCCCCTAACCACATGTCATTCATTCTCCCATCCCACTTCCCCATTATACTCCCAGTGAATCTCATTCTTTTAGACTGATACTTTGGGCATTCTAAAAGAAAGTGTTCCAGGGTCTCCACCATGTCCAAGTTACACATCTGGCACTCCCTTTCATCGTCTTTCCCAATTTTTCCCCTCAGCTCCAGGGATCGCGACCTCAGCTTGAACAACAGTGACCCCCAAAGGTGCCATCAAGGTACTCTTCAAAACCTGGCTTCTCTTTATCACGCAGACCACCCAAAGACCTCTTTGATTTAGTATGGCCGCCGTGGAGTGGTCACTTTCCATGGTAGGTAATATTTCCACGGACGCTATAATATTAGATTCCAAACACTAATTATAGGAATCTTCTAAAATTTAATTAATGAAGCAGAAGCACCGAGTAGCACCCGGTTTCATTAACTAAAATTTTGCTGATGATTTTTATTGCTTGGTAAAGTTAAACGCATGCGTGGACATCACTGCCCACGTGTGGATTATGACCAGTTCTCTGCGACTTACTGAATTGAAGGTTCGACCCTGAGTCGCGTCATCTGCCTTGGGTCCTCACTAAATTTCTATTGCCCAAGTGGGAACGCGGATGCACTGGGCACTAGGGTGTAGGGCACGGCGACATGTGGTACACTTGCCTTCAATCACTGCTAACCGCTTACCCTGTGAGTACCGGTAAAGTTGGAAAGTTCGGCCGTTGATCACCTTGCTCACTCATTGTCTGGTTGTGCCGAGTTCCTCCACCCGTATAACCCTCCGATAGCATAGTGCAATACTGTTGAAAGTCAGGCCTGGCTTTCTTAAAAATGCAGGAGGGTTAAAAATCGCTCTCCTCACATGGCCGAGGGGGGCGATTAGCTCACCCCAAGCTTACAAAAGCTAAAACTGGCAAAATGAAGTTGTACTATTAATGAATTTTGCCCAGTGGGCTTTGTACCTTTTATTTGGTGCTGCTAACCGGGTAGTCTCTGTGAGACGGCTACACTGCCCCTACCACATCTCCGGGCCTTGGTAAGGCCCGGAGGTGTGGGAGGTGTAGTGTGGCCATATTGCAGAGATCACTAACATATCAGAGATATGAAAACCTGTGGGTTTTAGGAATAGGCTCTTGTGGTAATCATTATTTTCTAAGGGCAGGAGGGCTATTTTTCGCCGCCTCCTCAATTTTTTTAAGGCGAGCAGTAGACGAGCAAATAAATCGCTCTCCTGAAAATGCCAGGCGTGGAAAGTATCGTTAAACCCCAATAAAGAAACCCCCGTTTGTCTGCAATCTCTGCATCTTTCTAGTGTCACTCGTGGGTAAGAATGAATAATCGAATGTACAAATCTTTTGCCCATCGGTCTCTTCAACCAGACTGGAGCGGCAAACACGCAATCCCATTGGTCGTGTTTATTTTTTATTAGAGTTTTTTTTTTTCGTTTGTGTACTAGTGGTCGATAATTGTCCAATAAAACAAAATGGGATGATGGGCGCCTCCATTGGCCATTCCTTATTGAATCTCAAAAATTCCAAATTTAATATCTTTTTCTGCGCATCTGGCGCCCACACTCTCACGTTAGCAAACATTTTGTGACAAAAGCAAAAAGTTTTGGGGGAGCGGAAGGTGCAAATGATGCTGTCGAGGAAATAAAATGATTTCCAATCTTTTGTGTGGTCAGTTCGTTCTGACACCGGAAAGCGCCACATCAGGGCGTTAAGGTTCTTTTATTTGTGTGGCGTGTTTTCATCAATGTTGGGCGAATGATTAATCCAACGTGTGGCAGCTTGGCCAGCAATCACACAGCTGACCTGATCGATATTTCCGTTCACACACTATTCCTGCAATGAATGGAGCACGTGCACACATTTTTTGTCGCATTCAAAAACTCTTTCAGCTGCATGAATTGAATCAAAGATGAATAAACCTCTAATTTGCTTGCTAATTGATTTTTAGATTGTATTTAACACCCCCAAACATTACGGAATTCCCTTTCAAGATACCGGCTGAGAATGTTGTTGTTTTGTCTTGTCACATGACCAGTCATGTGATGTATGTCTATTTCACGTGGATCTACCCTTTGTTGACTCGCATGGACAATAAAATGACATGTACATAAATCGGGTTTTTCTTAGGAATGCAGCGTAGAGTACTAGAAATATTGAGAAGTGCAATCATGTACCTCCTTCCCCACGAGTTAATGTTTGCAGTTCGAGGGAAAAGCTCCACAAATGAGGTATTTTTTTAGCATCGGCGAACTGAAATTGTGGATACATGTATATTTATCATTGATTTTTCAGCTCATGGCTTGTTCCAGATATGACAACTAATACTGCTGATTGTTCATAATAGCGATGACCTGGCATATTTGTTTCAACACGACGCCAAGAGCCCGTCCATGTTTTTCTGTACTCAGTTTTAAAATTATATTCAGTTTCCCATTTTGCAGATAATACAGTCAGGAGGAAAGAATACCACTCACTTTTGCTCCATCCATTCCACATATAAATAAATTAATGATCTTCTTGACATCCAATAATGAAGTCACAGGATTTTTAATTACTAAATTTCGGGTACAGTTGGAGCTGCAAGCAACCTGCCCTGCAAATTTTTCATTTTAATATTTTTTGGAAAATTTTTATTTCCGTTTGTGTTGATACAGTACAGTGACTGTGTAGTTGTTGTAATCCACGCATGGGCAGTGGTATCCATGCATGCGTTTTCCAGGTAATAAAAACCCTCATCAGCAAAATTTTAATTAATGTAGCACCGGGTTACACCCGGTGCTTCATTTATTAAATTTTTGATGATTATTGCTTTAATTACCAGTGTTTGGAATCTGATATTATTGCGTCTGTGGAAATATTGCACCTCAGTGGAAAGCAACCAGTCCACGGCAGCCATACTGTACATGTATATGTGTGACTCAGAATTTGTAAATCTCTATGAAATATCTGGAATGGTACTGAAATGGTTAACTGGATAACCAGTTTGAAACCGGTTACCTACCTAACCGATTTAAAAAACGTCAACCGGTTATTCGAAATATCGACAGTGATCATCATTCCACAGTTAAAACGTAGATTACACTTTGAAGCAGTGCTGTATATATTGAGAAATAATCGACTTTGGCGTTCAAGACTTTGTTAATGATCAGCAATTTTCATAAGAACTGAGCAACCACAGAAACTATTCCATAGTATGTATACAAACGAACGTTGTCAAGTACATTTGTTTGCACACTGCAGAATAGTTTCTGAGAATACTGCTTTCCAATTCCTATAGTTTTGATCCCAGATTCGGTGAAATAATGTTTATGGATAACCGGATATTATCTGGTTATAGCTCTTGGTTATCGGTTACGAAAATGAGCCAACCATTTCAGCTCTAATCTGGAACTTCTAGAGAAAAATGACTGTCACTAAAATTTTGCAAATTGTTTCAAAATAAAGAAGAAAAAGAAATGTGAAAATTGCCTTCAGACTGCAATACAACCACATTTTTTTGCAGTCACAGGTTGTTTCGTACAGTGTTGTGGGAGGAAGGTAAATAATGAATTTTGACCGAATCAGAACTTCGTCGCGATCTGGTCAAAATTCTCTGTCTTCTTTTCACAGTACTGTGGTATGGGGACACAATGGAAGGCTATTTTCAGATTTTGTTATTTTTTTCATTGTTGCTATAGATATTAAAATAAGCATTGAAATATCCATTTATTAACCCTTTACCCAATGCAGACGATATCAAAATTTATTATTTTAAATATAATTTTTTCAAATTGTTCAGAACATTTCAACAAAACCATATCATGTGACCCCTCGATGGAGTGAGCTCGACAAGCTCGTTCCAACGAGGAGTCACATGATATGGTTTTGTTGAAATTTTTTGAAAAAATAATATGTTTTCAACTGCTGAATTTGCATATTACGCGGGCGATTCATTGGGTAAAAGGTTAACCCTTTGCCTAACATGAAAAGAAGACGACACTTGCCAAAACAATTTATGCATAAATAATTTTTTCATTTTTTGTCTCAAAAACATAGATTGGAATGAGCATGATGAGCTTGTTCCAATGAGGGGTCAAAACCTATGTTTTTGAGACAAAAAATGAAAAAAATAATGAAAATTGATTGGCGATTTTTGAGAACAGCGCTGTCTGTTACATTGGGTAAAGGGTTAATGGTGTAAAATAAAATAACAGGATATCGAATTTCATGTACACTACGGCCGTCGCAGACTGGTCACTTTTCACCACCAATTAACATTGAATGCATATAACCTAATGTGTTGTATAATGTTTTATTTTGAATTTTGGCCAAAACTTCACACTGCCGACATTGTCAGTCTTTATTGCTGCTGTGTAAGAGTTATTCAGCTTCAGTAAATTCAGACTACAGACACAGCAAATGTGTGAAAGTCATGTGTAGACTGTAACAGAAGGGTGAGATGCAAGCAGCATGCTATCACTTGTGATGTCTGCGGGAATTGGCAGCACCAATTATGTGGAAACGGCATCTTCTTACAATAGGAATGATATAAGTCAAGAGCAGGCCACGAAATTTCACGCGAACTATCGTTTCGTTAGCGGGATGGTTACGCAAATCCCAAAATCCGCGAAAGATGTTTCGTTCACGCAAAAATATGACGTGAACGAAATTTTATTGTCCAAATTTTTTGTTGTTCATTGATGTGTCAGTGTGCTGTGGCTCCCTGATCGCCAGATAAGAAATACAAACGAGTATGAAGTATAAATGGTAGTTTGTCCTGTTGCTTGAACTTATATAGTACTGTATTTTACACGTGCGATTCTAAACACAACATTTCAACATTTATTTTCACTGACATTATGTAAGTATAGTAACTGACAGCACAAAAGCACGAAACATATCAACCATTGTGGGTTTTTCCATGGTTGTGTTCTATTTGATATTGGTGTAGATTCAGCGTGCTTTCCCCCTCATTTATGTTGCGTGCAAATTCGCCCCAGTTTTTTTTTCTTCATATCTTATGGATCAAACAAAGGGATGTAGAGTTTGAGATTGTAGACACTAATTTTAGAATTTGGACTTAAATAGTATTTGCAGTGGCGTTGATATGGAAATGCAGAAAAATATTCAAGGAAAAACTTGATCTAATGTTAAACATTTATGTGGGCCGAAAAGGCATGGGCCTGGAACACCTATGGTTGTTTCACTAATAGACTTCAATTTTTGGTAAACAAGCAAGCACTGGTGTTTGTTTTATTTTTTTATGAATGGCACAGTGATCTATATTTTCTCAGCCCCAGTCCTGAGGTCTTGCCATCCATTGATGTTTATCAGCGAAAGAATCGTATACTGACTCGAGCCTTCCTTTGCTGACATTGACAACACCAGTCACTGGTATTGTCTATGTCAGCAAAGGAAGGCTCAAGTCACATGTAATATTCATTGATTGCGGAATGGCTTCTACGTCAGTATTCATTATTGCTCTAATTTATTACAATGAATACTAATCCCTTTAAATACTTTGTTTCTTAATGGTTTTACCACATTGGTATAAGCGTAAACCTGTACAACTTATGTCAACCACTGAATATTTCATCTCATATCTTGTTTTAATCACGTAACCTTTTGCGTAACCAATTGGTTGCGCAAAAATAATCAACGTGAACGAAACAATGGGTTACGGAAGCCCAAAACACGCAAACGAAAAATGGGTTCCGTAAATTTTTGAAATTTCATGGCCTGAAGAGACAACTCTGACTTGCACTTTGTGTGTGCGCCATGTGGTCGGGCAAGAATAGCGTCTTCAGAAAGGAAAGAACATATCCCACCCATGTGTGCGTAAATTGCAGTGGATATTGATAGTGAGGCTCCAGAAACAGGACTTTTAGAATTTGAAAGCAGAGATAAGGAGATTCCTGAATCAGTTGATGAGAATTAAAGTCAAGGCACATCAATGACCACAATCACCTTTGATTCATCTTTTGAAATTTCACTGTCTGATTTGGGGGCGAAACTACCCACCTTCACCTGTGAGGCGTAACCACCCGTGGCAAAATGGCTTGTGTGGATTGGGGCAAAACGTCTCAAGGGGGGAACGGGTATAGGTGCGAAACGACCCGGGACCCTTTCTACGGGTGTGCAATATTTCCAGACACGCAATAATATTAGATTCCAAACACTAATTAGAGAAATAATCATAAATTTAATTAATGAAGCACCGGGGGTGCAGCGGCTCAAAAAATAGAGGTGCAGGCTGCAAGCCGAGAGGTCATTGGGCTCGAATCCCACCTGCGGCAACCACGTTGTGTCCTTGGGCAAGACACTTCACCCCATAGCCCACGTGGGGGCACGGTAACGTTGTGTACTAAGGCATACTGCACGTCGATGGTGCACCTGTCTTCAATCAATGCTAACCCTGCTTGTGTGGAGTTGGTATGTTGGGGAGCTGGCAGTTGCTCGGTGGTTCTCTCCGGGTACTCCGGCTTCCTTCCCCCGTAAAACTGTCATGATCATGATTAGCCATTGTGCAGAAATATGTGACCTTATTGACTTAAACACCATTAAATAAATAAATAAATGAAGCACCAGGTACAACCCAGTGCTTCATTAATTTAAATTTTGCAGATGATTTTTGTACATGGTAAGAGCACACCTGGATTATGACCAGTCCACGGCAGTTGTACTGTACACCATAGTGTCAAGATATGCTACAGTACGTGGAGAGTGGACTGTAACCAAATCACCTGGGGAATGGAATTATCACCCAAAGTATCACGTTCGAATTCTGTGCATGTGGACAAAAACATAAGCAACGTTTCAGCCAATGGACCTCCGGGAATAACCCGGAGGTCTATTGGCTGGAATTTTGCTTATGCTTGTTATGCTTTGCAACAAATTTGCAGTTATTGCTTGGGTGGAATCTCCACCCTGTGGGTGATTCAGTAACAATACACTCTTCACATACTGCATGAACTCTTTTATCTATATTTATTCAGATTACATGTATTGAAACTACAGCAATTTTTGCCCCTACTTGTACATAAACATTTGTAAACTGTCCCAGCAATGAATCATGAAAATGCTTATTACTAACATCCTGTCAGTGAGCTTGAAATACATGTAAGTTTCAAATGACCAGGCAGTTATTCTTCTGCCCTCTTCAGGAAAGGGGCAGAGGATCATGTCCAGTCCTGGTAATTCATCTTTGTTTCCCTGGCAAAACAATTTCTGTAGAAAATTGGTGCTTCTACGGCAATTGCCGCGAAGCCTGTTCAGTTGTGTAAAAATCATCAGGGCCAAGGCATAGTCTCAGCGTAGAGCAAACCACATGGTTTGATTCCTGGTGTAACCTGAAAGTTGTGCAAATTCTGCCACCCGAAGGCTTTCTGAAGAAGCCATACTAGGCAAAATGTTTGCTGTGGATATTTTTAGTTTCCTCGGCACTGCTGATTGCTAAGGGTGAATTACCAGCGCTGCATGTCATTGGGAAAGTTTGCTTCATTTGTTTTGGAGTTAAATTAACACTTAAAGTAGAAGTAATATTACCTTTAAATGGCACCGAGAACATTAATACAGTCTAAGGTACTACATGTAAGATTGAAAATAATAATTGTTTCGATGTCCGCAGCACTGATTTGCCACGGTGAACAACTACAAACAGTCACATAAAAATCCTATTCAAACCAGTTGTAAACTGTATTAACCCTAAGGGGGCACGGTGGCGTTGCGGTAACCGGTTCTTGTCAGATCACCGAAGTTAAGCAACATCGAGCCTGGTTAGTTCGCAGATTGGTGACCGTCTGAGTGATCGATTCAGACTCCCGCATTGTGTCCTTGGGCTGGGCAAGACACCTAACCCCAATTTTCCACATGGGGGCACGTCGCTGTGTACTAAGGTGTACTGCACATCGATGGTGCGCATGTCTTCAACCAATCAAACCCTGCCTGTGCAGCAGTGCGGAGTTACGATGCTGGGGAGCTGGCAGCTGCTCGGTGGTTCTCTCCGGGTACTCCGGCTTCCTCCACCCGTAAAACTGTCACGGTCATGGTTAGCCATTGTGCATAAGTATGTGACCATAAACACTAATAAATAAATAAATATTAACCCTAAGAGGCTTGGTAGATATCCGTGCTGGAAATGAGACCGGTGCGAGTGCAATAGCTTCTGTCAGCACCCGGTTTTATATTTTACAGTCCTGAGCTAAAAAATGCAGTTGTTGAAAAGTATTGGGGAGCACTGATATACTATGAGGGCATATAAATGTGTGTTGTTTTGAGAAAGCTTCACTCTGTGGTCAGTGGCAAGTCACTGTCATAGTTTAGCATGCCCTTATACATTTAAAGCTTCTGGTGTTTGGTGACAGTATTCTCTCAGACTCAAAGTTCATATACGAACATTTTACGGATGCAGTTTACTCCCATCTCTTATTTCTCCGGGACTTAAAACTGCACCCGTCGATTTTGTTCATTTCCAGCACTGATATATTTATGCATTTTTGCTGTTGCTGTACCTTGTCTGTCTGCATATTGTGGCTTTGCAGTTGTTTCTGGACAAGTCTTGGCTGTCTACAGTTAAAATTAAATGTCCTGACCCGAACTGTGCACTTATCTAGGCTTAATTGCGTGTCGGAATTGCGCGCAATTGCTATATCGAATGGCCTCCAAAGCACGACAGATTCTTCTGGTTACTCATAGCAAACACAGGCAATGTTTCTGCCAATGGACCTCCGTGTTCCCCGGAGGTCCATTGGCTGAAACATTGCTTGTGCACAGGCCATATGTACAGACTTTGATAGCCTTACTATGGTCATAACGCATAGATGAACGTGCAGATCGACGTGCTATTTGTGCGCATTTCATGACAGGACTTCTAGTTTTAACTGTACATTCTAAGAGCTTTGTCAGTTATTTCTAGGCAAGTCTTGGCTGCCTATATAACAGACAACTCCGACGCCTAGATAAGTGCACAGTTCAGGACAGGACATTTAATTTTAACTGTAACTTACAAGTGTATCTGAAGACTGCTTATCAGAGCACCTGGTTGGTTACAGTAAAAAGTGATCCAAGTTTGAATTACTGGTGGGCCTTTAAAGGCTAGTGAAAAACCTGTTTCAGTCAAGATTTTTTTTTATTTGTCTTTTCTCACTTTCACTCAGGACTGATTTAAAAAAAAATAAAAAACTTATCTTCCATTAATTCTGTTAAAATATGAGCTCAGTAGTTCAGGTAATTTCAGTCAGTTTTAATTCAGTTGCATACATGTAAATGTACCACTGTCATCCCAAAATTGATTTTGAAGGTATTTTTTCAGTATAGATATTTTAATATTCATTCACACACCCATTTAGTGTACACTGTCGAATCATGCCCTTGAATAATGAAGTGCTAACACAGCATACCTTAAAATACAATATACATTGTAAATGAGATTGGAATAAGTATTTGAATTTCATTGTCCTCCTTCATCTTTGTTTGTAACAGGTTTAAGTAAACTAGTAGATGCTTGTCCCCCTGCAGTGCATGCCCATACATGATTTTTTTTAACACAGTATAACTAGTGAGGCATGAAGTGCTAAGATGATAATAACAGTGTACATGAGATGTCATGACAAATATTTAATTGTGCATCCAGCTGGTGATAAACTTGATGTGATTTAAGTTATTGGTAAGAAAGAGAATTATGCTTTGGTGAATTTATATATATTGTAGGTACATATACAGTACTCTTAATGTAATCACAAAACAGATTCTCATTTGGAGATGGGCGGTTTTGATTTTTCACATTCGGTTACGGTTCGGCGGTTCAGGAAAAAAACTTGGGGTTTCAGTTCAGTTCATTTTTTCTGTGTTCAGAACATGTGAATAGTGGTGAAATGTTTGGCTCATTTTCACAACTGACTAACCAAGAACTATAACCGGATAATATTTGGTTATCTGTGTCCAATGGTGGCGCCTGGATTTCATTTTTTTTTTTTGGGGGGGGGGGGGGGGGGGGGAAGGTTGGGTTGGGGTTCAAGATCAACATACTGAATGCATTCTCCCGAATGCTGCAGGCCTGAAATAAAGAAGGATAGGGGGTTAGCCACTATATTCATATCGCTGAATTAGGTAGGAGGGTGTTTTTTGGGGTGGGGTTTGGGTGGCCTGGCCTGGCCCAGGAAAAATGTTCACATTTGGATGCCCTGGGCGTGATATCTGATCTTTTCTACAACACCTGACATGATGTGTATTGTTGTGTGCTGTTTGCGGTGGTGATATTGGGTGGGACAACCACCATCTAATAGTAATTTGAAGTTTGATCTACAGGGCTCAGAGGGAAAAGTGGGGGCCTGGGCACCCTGTTGCGCCAACACTATCTGTAGCCATTATTTCACTGAATATGGGTTCAAAACTCTAGGGATTAGAAAGCAGTATTCGCAGAAACTTTTCAATAGTGTGTATGCAAACAAACTCGACAATATTCATTTGTATACACACTACGGAATAGTTTCTGCGATTTCTCATGGAAACTCCCGATCATTAACGAAGTCTTGAATGCCAGAGTCGATTATATCTCAATACATACAACGTGGCTTCGATGCATAATCTATCACAAAGGAGAATTCCCAAATAACAGGAACATTCTAAAAGTAGAAATGTAACTTTTGAGTGCCTACAGTTAAAACTAGAAGTCCTGTCACGAACTGTGCACTTATCTAGGAATAATTGCGCGTAGGAATTGCGCGCAATTGACATATCGAATGGCATCCAAAGCACGGCAGGTTCTCCTGGTTACTCATAGCAAACACAGGCAATGTTTCTGCCAATGGACCTCCGGGTTACCCGGAGGTCCATTGGCTGAAACTTTGCTTGTACACAGGCCACATGTACAGAATTTGATAGCCTTACTATTGTCACAACGCGTAGATTAACGCGCAGATCGACATGCTATTTGTGCGCATTTCATGACAGGACTTCTAGTTTTAACTGTAATAATCATACATGTATGATTATTCTTTTTTGAACAAACTTCCTGCCTGTACGATCCTTATTTGACCCTGTATGATTATTAATTTTTAGCAGTCGAATGTGCAGAGCGGCCGCTTATCTCAAGAAGTTCACCAAAACAAACTAGTAAGGTACATGTACAAGCAAACACAGGATGCAATGGAAATGTTAACTGGTTGAGATCTTGAAGCATATGCTTGGGCTATATTCTGAAGTACTGTCACCATAACTTTAAGACCAACATGTAGTACTCAGTGGAAGTGATTCATACCATCGCTGAAACAGGGGGTGCGGTGGTAACCGGTTCTCGTCCAATCACCGAAGTGAAGCAACGTCGAGCATGGTTAGTAGTTGGATGGGTGACCATTTCAGCGACTGATTCATGTTCCCGTGTTGTGTGCTTGGGCCAGACACTTAACCCCGATTGCCTACATGGGGACACGATGACGCTGTGTACTAAGGCGTACTGCACGTCGAATGTGCGCTTGTCTTCAACCAATCTAACCCTACCTGTGCCACAGTGCAGAGTTCAGAGTTACGATGTTGGAGAGCTGGCAGCTGCTCGTCGTTGCTCTGTGGTTCTCTCTGGGTACTCTGGCTTCCTCCACCTGTAAAACTGTCACCAACATGGCTGTTGTGTCGTTAAACCCTAATAAAAAAAAAAATCGCTGAAACAGAATTAAGATTTTGCCATGGTGCAATTTATGGGAGAGTGCCCATCCCATAAATTGCAACAAGTCAAATCCATGTGAAAAATTATGATAACCAAAAGTAACTTAGCCCTTCACCCCTTCAAAAGCATCAGACATCTGTGTTATAAAAACTGCTCTGAGCATAGTGGCTGACTCACATCTTGGAATTTTCCACCCTGTACTATTATTAGACCCTATACATGTACTATTATTAATTTTCATGAATTTTGTTTGCACCCTGTACTTTTATTTTGCCCTGTACTATTATTAGGCACTTGAGAGTACCAGATTCCGGTACCTTATTTTGTTTTTTTTGTCCGATTTCATAACCCTTAGAGGCCTCAAGTGTTTTATGTTTTTTTCTACACATTCACAGTCTATGCCCTGTTGCTCTGCCATTGTTTCTACATACAGTACAAGTCAAAATATGTTGTAGCATAACCGCAATAAACTATACTGCTCCTGTGCTGTTAAGATCACACCCTGACATTATTTCCTGGAAAGCTCTCAGTGACAGCTTTCCAGAAAATGATGTTGGCTTCTGGTCTTATCAGTGTAGAAAGAGAAAGATACATAGTTTATATTGTTCTGTAGGCAGCCATAACTTGCCTAGAAACAGCTGCCAGAGTATTTAAATAGAACTTGAAGTAAAATTAGTTTACCCAGCTGGAATTGATTAATACTTTGGTTCACTGTGACTGTGGGAACCCCAGAAAATGAAGCAGTGCTTGTTTACTGTGGTAAACAACTCTGCTTTACTGGTCCAGTAGAACCTGTCTTGAGAGGCCACCCTTTTTGCAATGGAAGTGGTACAAGGTCAAAGCGGTCTCTCAAGGCAGGTGGTGTCTCATGGCGGAGGTCTCTCAATTCAGGTTTTTCTATAAAATAGGTCCCAGACTTCCAGTAACCAGAGCCCAGGGTGGATATTCTCTAGAACCAAAATGGAAAGTGACCCACAACACAAATAAAAAAATAACGTTTTTATTTGGAACTGACCACGATGGAGTATTAATAGGGCAGTCTTCCAAACACCAGACTTACACACATCAATAAACTTTGCCATCTCTGTCCTCTACAAAGAGATATGTGAAACAGCATATCAAGGGAGCTAACTATAATTACACAGAAAAGATGTTTGATGAGGATTGGAAAAGCATGTCTGGCATATCAAAGGAGATAATAAATTGTTAGCAACAGTAACTCGGTGCCTCTGCTAGGAATAAAATGTTGGGACACTTTTTATGGCAACTTGGAGGGGGGTTGTTAATTAATGGTGGTAATTAATCAAGGTCCAGTGTTCAAACACACACAGAGTATAAAAATATTACATAGACTAATATGACTATTGTTCCATAGTTTTTGTGTTATACGACATCTGTCACACGTCACTTTCATTCTGACCTTTCTGTGCATGTATAGCATGTATGTCATGCATTCTAAGAAAACAACGACGAGTCAATTCTACTTTCAGTTTTCATTTAACCCTTTACCCAACAGAGTATTTTTTTTTAGAGATGAGACAATTCATCTGTGTAACATCAGCACTCAGCCGATAGGCTCCCAATCAGTTGAACATCGGCACTCGATGGTTCAACATCGGCACTCAATGGTTCAACATAGGCCCTCACCATCACCGATTGTCTGAAACTCAGTGCAAGTGAAAGTGTTATGGATGATCTGTAATGAACTTTCTGCCCTTTCGTGGGACAACCAGTGGCAAGCGAATGTTACGTCACATGTCTGTTACTGATAACAGATAAGTGATGGTTCATGAAAGAAAATACAGAATATTATAGTATATTAAAGATTTTGATTGTGTAACTGTGTACTCAGTTGTTTCTTATCCATCATGTGAATACAGACGCTCTTCACTGCCCAAACTGTACTGCATTCTGCAAAATGTCGCAATATTTCTTTCACCCAAGCTCATTGTCACATTAAATATATAATGGCATTCTTTATTCCCATATTGGACAGATAATTCCTTCATATTAGTAATCTGTGTTAACTGTGAGAGGTTTGAGTGCAATAAGTTTAATATTGTGCCATTCAGGGTGGGATTTATCAACACGAAGCCCAGTGAAGCCACTGAATGTTTCTCATGTTGAAATGTGTGGAACACGTGATAAAAATAGATAATGTTGTGCAACGTCATGACTCATGTGACACAATCCCATATACAGGTTTACCGAAAAGAAACTCCCACTATAAAATGTGTGGTTCCAACAGCGGCTTTTGATAACTTCTCGACTCAGTTGTTAGCTGTTTATTTTAAATTGAAAATATACTGCGCTGATGGTGCTTCACTGACATAAAATTAACCCTTTGATGTCTGTTATTTAACTTATTTAAGTGCGTATTAAAAGTGTTATCTTCCAGTTTGATTGGGATTAATGGCACGTAAATTAAATTCTGGTTACTGAAAATCAACCAGCTTCTGCAGTAAGCTTGAATAATAAACCATCTGACATCGGCATTCGGTATCGGCTGATTGTTGTCTAAAATAATCGATATTCATCTGATGGGGTATTTTACTAATCACCTTATCTCTAGTATTTTTAGTCGAGTTGTGACGAAGTCAAACTCGACTTATAGTTTGGTGAATGGCTGGCGGGCGGGCGGGCGGGCGTAAACAATTGGTTTCCGGATGATAACTTGATAGTGGTTCAACTCACATTCATTAAACTTCATACGTAGGTTGGTCTTGGGGGGAGGAAGAACCCTATTGATTTTGGACATGCTACGTCGAAGGTCAAGGTCACAGTGACCTTGAACATCGTAAATCTTAAACAATTGGTTTCCGGATGATAACTTGATAATGGTCAAACTCACATTCATGAAACTTCATAGGTAGATTGGCCTTGGTGAGGGGAAGAACCCTATTGATTTTGGACTCGCTACGTCAAAGGTCAAGGTCAACATGACCTTGAACATAGTAAATCGCAACAATTCCTTTCCGGATGATAACTTGATAGTAGTTCAACCTACATTCATGAAACTTCATAGGTGGGTTGGCCTTGGTGCGAGGAAGAACTCTATTGATCTTGGACTCACCAGATCAAAGGTCAAGGTCACAGTGACCTTTAACATAGTATATCGCAACAATTGGTTTCCGGATGATAACTTGATAGTGGTTCAACCTAGAGTCATGAAACTTCATAGGTGTGTTGGCCTTGGTGCGAGGAAGAACCCTATTGATCTTGGACTCACCAGGTCAAAGGTCAAGGTCACAGTGACCTTGAACATAGTATATCGCAACAATTGGTTTCCGGATGATAACTTGATAGTGGTTCAACCTAGAGTCATGAAACTTTACAGGCGTGTTGGCCTTGGTGCGAGGAAGAACACTATTGATGTTGGACTCACCAGGTCAAAGGTCAAGGTCACAGTGACCTTGAACATAGTATATCGCAACAATTGGTTTCCGGATGAGAACTTGATAGTGGTTCAACCTAGAGTCATGAAACTTCATAGGTGTGTTGGCCTTGGTGCAAGGAACTGTTGTCACAACTCGACATTGGATCGGTGATCCTGAGCGGCATTTTTTAAAAATAAATTAAATTTCACATTTTTCGAAAACAAATTTCACAATTTTCCTATGAAACCATACAAATATGGATATCATTAGAACCAACTTGACAAGCTGGTTCTAATGATATAAATATTTGTATGGTTTTATTGAGAAAATTCCAAGATATTGTAGGCATTGGTAGGCTTAATCTGGTTAATTTTCTGGCTGTTTTTGGCTGCTATATTAGGTAAAGGGTTAATTGCACACTACTGTTGACATTGTCACGAGATGTCTGTTAGTAGCACCCATTCTATGAATCGTAGTTTTGATTCTAATTTAGTCGTACAGTTCAATTCTGGCTCTTGAGGATACCGCATTAAGCTGTATCTGAAGTTTGTTATTTTACCGTAATGATGGCATTTATGTATACCATCATACCCAGTTATTGGTTGAATTATATTATTTTTTTGGGTTTGTGACTACATTGCACAGAATGATGTCTTGGAGCTGAAATTTTTGTAGAAAGAATGGTTAGAAATTTGAAATTTTCAGCTCATGTTTGGGGAAAAAACTTGCCAATTTTTTTTTGCATTGGGAATTGGGCAGGTTCCTGTTGATACCTGTGTCTATCACAGATCACTCAGCAATGATTGGTGAAAGATTTAACTAGTATTCAGTCAAGAGAAGTATGTACAACACTGAATGTATATGTATGCATATCAAGGGAGGTAATCGAGTTATGTGATGTGCATAAAAGTTAAGCTGATGTAATCATTTCACAATCAATAGTTTTCTCACTGACAATGAAAGTTAGCCCAGAATGGGAATAAACTATTGTAAGCAATCATTTCTATATTTCAGATTAAATGTTTTATATTTTAACCCTTAGGGGCCTAGAGATATTTTATACATTTTTGCTTTACTTTGACAACCCACATCCCATGACTTAGCCAGGCCTGGCATTCTTAAAAATGCAGGAGGACCAAAAATCGCTCTCCTCACGTGGCCTAGGGGAACGATTAGCTCTCCCCAAGCTTACAAAAGCTAAAAGTGGCAAAATGAAATTGTACTATTAATGAATTTTGCCTAGTGGGCTTTGTGCCCTTTAATTGGTGCTGCTAATCAGGTTGTCTCTGGGAGACAGCTACACTGCCTCTCCCATACCTCCGGACCTTGGTAAGGCCCGGAGGTGTGGGAGGTGCAGTGTGGCCATATTGCAGAGATCACTAACACTAAGGCCCGGAGGTGTGGGAGGTGCAGTGTGGCCATATTGCAGAGATCACTAACATAGCAGAGATCTGAAAACCTGTGGGTTTTAGGAATAGGCTGTTGCGGTAATCATTATTTTCTAAGGCTAGGAGGGCTATTTTTCGCTCTCCTCAATTTTTTTAAGGCGAGCAGTAGGCGAGCGAACAAATCGCTCTCCTGAAAATGCCAGGCCTGCTTAGCAGTTGTGTCTTGGCAAGTCTTGGCTTTGAAACAACTGCCTTGACACTTCGAATGTAACTTGCAAGCTATTCCAAAACTGCATGTTGGGGCTGGGGGCACCTGTTTTGTTGTAGAAAAATGTGTTTAAAGTGGAATTAGTCCCCTAAGGGTTAAAACACATATGTATGTTTTCAATATTTTTCTTTTTATTTTCAGCTGAAATGCCGACTGGAGCGGATGACAAGACGGATGTCTTTAGTGAGACAAAAAGATGACTTTACAGTGTCAACACCAAACAGTGATGTTCGAGGGCATGAAAAGAGTTTAAAGAGGTATGTTCAAGTTGATTTTTTTTTCTTGGATTTTTCTGATATAGCTCTGTCCAAATAATTGGTAGGCAGTGTTTTGAGTACTATCATCATAAAAGCTGTCTTTTTTTCATGATGCAATCATGATCCAGTTGAGACATTTCAGGGGTGGTGGAAGCTAGATAAAATTGGAGGGGCACAAATTTACAAAGCTACATGTACCATGGTTCGACCCAGTCTGAGAAAGGTTACAATCATATATTGGTAAATGTACCATGGCTTGCTATAGTCTCTCGTTTAGAAGAATATGCCGCTGTGTGGTCACTGTCCTGTCTGTTTCTTGTACTTCAATCATCTTCCAACCTGAAGGCCAGCCTTTGGATGGTTGAAGGGGAAGAAACAGACCCAAGTGGCCGAAAAAATGGAATTCTTTTGCTAAATATTGTTTGGATATTCAAATAGTGTTACATGAAGGCCTTATATTGAGACGTCTGCATGCGCCCATGTGCGAAACATATCTATGGAAAAAAGTGGAGGGGCACATGCACCCTGTGCCCCTCCCCCCTCCCTCCACCACCTCTGACACACTTAACACCAGTGGAAGATTTTCAAAAATAAAATACTGTGAAACAGGGTTTATATTTCATCTGAAATTGGGAGTCTCCATTTGGATTCTGATGGTTGCAAGAATCCATATCTGCAATAAGTGTCCCAGGATCCGACGAGGCCACCATGGTTGAACCCCTGTTATATACTGATAACATTACGTTAACCCTTCACACAATACAGCTTTTTAATTTTTAAAACATAAACTGAATTTGTTGATATTTTAAAAAAATAACCATATTTCCCAATACGCCCTTACAAAATATGGATGTCATTGGAACTGGCTCATTTGCCCGTTCCAATCCCAGCTATATTTGTTCAATTTTAGTTTTTTTAACAAAGTGCAGGGATTGTTCAGGTTATGTTAGCCTTGTGTTGGTTAATTTGCTGCCGCCATGTTAGGTAAAGGGATAAATTGACTCAAGTCTTTTCATGCGAATCCTAAAAGTAAAAGAGGTGTGGCAATAATCTACATGGATTTTAGCTGGTTTTGTTGCACAAATCTTTGCGTGAATAGATTCCCGGCTTCTCGTCAATATATGCCCCACAGAATCAAGAATCAAGACTGCATGGTTTATGAATCATCGCAAAATGTTTGGCAACATTCGGTTGAACCAATGTTCCAGGAGCATTGCCATTGTCATCTGATTGCCCACCTATCATCGGTTCAACACTAGTATTATCAGCAAATCTCATTGAAGTTAGCAACCAAACCGATACCAGGGTATACCCCCCCCCCCCCCTAAGAAGTACTGAAACCGATACTGAACTCAAAATTCCAATCCTGCTCATCTCTAATTAGTTTGGTATGCATGATTTTCATGTTGAGATTTTTAAAATTAAATCTGTTTCTTTCTTTTTTTTGTCTTTTAGGAAACTAGGACAAGATGACCACATTCGACTGCCTTCTCAAAACAGAAGCACTGCATCAGTTGTTAGGAGGTTTAAACATGATAGACGACAAATCACTTTTCTACAGAGAAGACGGAAACGGATGAGGCATATCGAACAGCAAAGGAAAATCCGCAAACCCAATCAACTTCGAAGGGATTCAGACCAAAAAGAACCAATGATGAAAACAGACTCTGCATATTTTGTTGCTGAATGTGAATCTTTGGCTCAAGAGACAGAAAATCTTGATAATCCTGATACTCCTCAATTACCACATTCACAAATTCGAGGTACACATCTGAAACAACTTTTACCGTTTAAAAGCTTTACTGCAGATTTTAGTCTCACAGTTGAAACTAGAGGTCTTGTCACAATTAGCGCAGAAAATGCTCGTTCGTTAATGTGCTCCTTGCTGTAGAAGAATGAAGTAGTCTGAAATATACAGGGCTTATATTTCGTCTAAATTTGTGAATTTATTTATTTATTCATTTATTGGTGTTTAAGGTCATATATTTCTGCACAATGGCTAATCGTGACCATGACAGTTTTACGGGTGGAGGAAGCCGAAGTACCTGGAGAGAATCACCGGGCAATGGCAAGCAGCTGTCAGCTCCCCAACATACTAACTCCACACAAGCAGGGTTAGCATTGGCTGAAGACAGGTGCACTATTGACGTACAGTATGCTTTGAGTACACAGCATCACCATGCCCCCACATGGGCAATGGGGGTGAAGTGTCTTGCCCAAGATCACACCGTGGCTGCAGCAGATGCACTTCGAACCGAGGACCTCTTGGCTTGCAGCCTGCACCTCTACCTACTGAGCCCCCCCCCCCCCGCCCCCCCCCCCCCCCCCCACCTCTAAATTTGTGAGCATCCATTTGGATTCTTGTGAAAATGGTTGCGAGAATCCATACCTGCTATGAGTGTCCCAGGATCTCATGACGCCACGAAGGTTGAACCACTGTTGTATACTTTAACGATAACACATGTTAACCCTTTACCCAACAGACTTTTTAATTTTTAAAACTAAGTTTGATAATTTTTAAATAATAAATGATAAAATAATTAAATGAACTATATATACCAATAAAATCTTACAAATATGTCTGTCGTTGGAACCGGCTTAATCAGCCTGTTCCAATGACGGCCACATTTGTAAGGTTTTATTGACAAAGTGTCAGGATATTTCAGCTCATGTTAGCCTTCTATTGGTTAATTTGTTGCTGTTGTGTTAGTTAAAGGGTTAAATTGACTCAATTTTTTTCCCCGCAAATCCTAGCAGAGGTGCAGCAAGAATCTACATGGATTCTCGCCTGTTTTATTGTGCAAATCTTTGTGCAAATCGATTCTCATCGAAATATAAGCCCTCAATATACAAGAGCTGAACCGATCAAACAGAAAGAAAATATTGAGACTACAGTACGTGGAGGGCGGATAACTACAAAATCACCATGGGATAGATTTTTCACTTAGAAATTATTTACAACTTCTGAGGACAAAACGCAAGAAGCACTTGCAAACATTCATCACATGGACAACCAGGTTGCACCTGGTCGTCCATGTTATGAAAGTTTGCAAGTGTTTCTTGTGCTGTTATGAATAATTATAAATACTTTTCTGGTGGAGAATATATGGCTCTGTGATTAAGTAGTAATCCACTCTCCATTCTGTATATGCAGTTGAATTTTAATATCTATTTATGTCATTACATGCACATGTATCACAGTAGAAGGGGGCGCGGTGGCATCGCAGTAACCAGTTCTCGGCAGATCACTGAAGTTAAGCAACGTCGAATGCGGTCAGTAGTTGGATGGGTGATCATTTCAGTGACTGATTCGTGCTCCTGCATTGTGTTCTTGGGCAAGACACTTAACCCTGATTGCCTACAATGGTTCACGATGACGCTGTGTACTGTATCGATGGTGCGCATGTCTTCAACCAATCTAACCTTGCCTATGCCGTGGTGTAGAGTTATGCTGTTAGAGAGCTGACAGCTGCTCGTCGTTGCTCGGTGGTTCTCTCTGGGTACTTAAGCTTCCTCCACCCATAAAACTGTCACCAACATGATATGAACCTGGCTGTTAATGTGTCATTAATCCCTAATAAATAATAATAATATCATAGTAGAATTTATTAATGTTGTCAATGATCTCTATTTACTAGAACAGAATTGGGCACACTGTTTTTATACGCCCTTTTTGAAAAAAAACAGTTGTATTATGGTATACCACTGTCCGTCCGGTCACATGTTGTACGATAACTCAAGAACACTTTGAGAGATTTTCAGGATTTTTGGGTAGGTGGTGTATATCGATGGAGGGAAGCTCCCTTTCGTTTAGCGTCGCCGTTCGATTAGTCATTCCAGAGTTATGGGACTTTATTACTTAGAAAATTGTTGATTTTTTCCACGTCGTACGATAACTCGAGAACACTTTGAGACATTTTCGTGATTTTGGGATAGGTGGTGTATATCGATGGAGGGAAGCTCCCTTTTGTTTAGTGTCGCCGTTCGATTAGTCATTCCAGAGTTATGGGACTTTATTACTTAGAAAATTGTTGATTTTTTACACGTCGTATGATAATTGGAGAACGCTTCAAGAGATTTTCAGGATTTTTTGGTAGGTGGTTTTTGTTGATGGAGGGAAGCTCCCTTTCGTTTAGTGTCGCCGTTCGATTAGTCATTCCAGAGTTATGGGACTTTATTACTTAGAAAATTGTTGATTTTTTACATGTACGATAATTCGAGAACGCTTCGAAAGATGCGCTCATGTCGTAGCTGTTTATTCTACAGGAATTGAGTTACGCTCTTAATGGTGTGGTTTGATAGGGACAAAGTACACTTATTAAGCACACCATTACTTCAAAATAGTACACAATACAGTCACAGGACTTCAAGTTTCAACTGTATTCCAGGGTTCCCATGGCTCATTGCAGTCTTGGAATTTAAAATTTGATTTCCAACCTGGGAGGTCCTTGAAGTTTCAAAACATACTTGAAGACCCTTGAAAAATGAGACATCGAGTGATCTGAGGAGATTTATTGTGTCGCTGCCCCATGAAGTGGGGAGCGACATATAGGGATTACTTTTGTCGTCTTGCGTCGTCCGCGTCACACTTTCTCTTATCCGCACTCCTCTTTAACCTAGGAATGGATTTTGATGAAAATTTCAGTGATTCTTTATCACATCATGGCATTGTGCACCTCCTATTTTATTTTTTGATCCGCTGTATTTGTTCCAGAGTTATGCCCCTTTCTCACTTAGAATTCTGTGTGAAACGCCAGGCTTCTCTTATCCGCCACTCCTCTTTAACCTATGAATGGATTTTGATGAAACTTTCAGTGATTCTTTATCACATCATGGCATTGTGCACCTCCTATTTTATTTTTTGATCCGCTGTATTTTTTCCAGAGTTATGCCCCTTTTCCACTTAGAATTCTGTCTGAAACGCCAGGCGACACACGTCTTCCATGGAAGACTCACATCTAATTTCAGCAGTTTTAAGCTTATTATACCATGATTTCTCTATGTATTCAATGTTACAACATGATTCAATACAGTTATTAGGAAATGTACTAGATATACCATGCATGGTTTCCAAACTATGCATAAAAGCATCATGTTAGAACGCCTCGGTTTGGATCTAGATACAGAACTGCTGCCATGGACTGGTTGTAATTCGCACATGGGCAGTGATGTTCATGCATGCATTTACCAGGTACCAGGCCGGAAAATAAGCAATCTGGCATTTGCAGAATGAGGTCCCAAGAGGGTGAATTTGATGATGCTATCCCATACAGTGAGCCAATTTACCCTCTGGGTACCTCTTTCTGTTTAGTTTTGAGACCCTGATTCTGATTGAGGTTCACAGAGGGTAAATTTAGTGATGCTACCCTGCTGTGCAGGGTAGCATCACTAAATTCACCATCTGGGGACCTCATTTTGCAGATGACAGTCTGCTTATATTCTGGTTTACCAGGTGCTAAAACTCCTCAACAGCAAAATTTAAATTAGTGTTTGGAATCTAATATTATTGCGTCTGTGGAAATATTACCCACCCTGGAAAGTGACCAATCCACAGTGACCATTCTATATACCATGCATGCAGTCCAGACTACTCGTAAAAACACCAAGAATGCTTCAGTTTGGACCTTATGCATCTGAGTGACCTTAGGGTATGATTGAAATGCTTTGAATCAAAACAGTGTCAAGCAAGAAGGTTATTTGACCACCAAAAATAATATTTTTCATACAAAATATCAGCTTTATTCACTTAATTCAAGTTTAATGGAGTTTAATCGAGTATACACGACACATAACACAATTCGGAATGAGTATGTGGGACAGGAATCAATGATGTTTGGTGGAGTTTTTCCTGTAATTCGCGCACTTGTTCAGCACACGTGAAATATAGGAAAAACTCAACCAAGGGTTCTTTATTCCAGTCCCTATACACCAGTCTTGTGTTCTGTCTTACTCTTAGGCTGAAAATTACTGGCTGAAAATTACTGAATTGGATCTTTGGCTATTAGAATGAGATCTCTGCATTATATTGTGATATGATATTAAGGTCTATTAAGCCCCACAAAGCAGATCTTCTGTTTCTCAGGCCATTATTTGTAAAATTGCATGTGGGAGAGCGTTTATTTTATTTCTTATTTTTGTAATTTTTTCTTTACCATCAAAAGTTCTTGTTCTTGGTTTATGTTTTAGGCCACATAATCTATAGAGTAGCATGGGTGGTGGTGTATTTTGTCCCTTGAGTGCAAGAAGGCTTTGCAATGCTAAAAGCATTGCAAAGCCTTCTTCACCTCAAGGGGCAAATTTATCAATGTTTTAACTTGTGTAAAATATCAGTCATAAACCATTAATTTTCATTTTTAGCTCAACTTTGGCAAAGCCAAATTTGAGCTTATGCCATGGCCAGTTGTCCGTCGGCCGTCTGTCCATCAACAATTCAATACAGCTTGGGCTAGAGTCCGTATTTATGAGCCGATCTTTACAAAACTTCTTGGGAACCTTTGTTTTGACCGTGGGATGAGAATGGGTGTTTTGGGGTCCGATCCAAAATTCAAGCCGGTCGCTGGCAGCCATTTTGTACAAAATAAGGTGCGATCAGATTTTTGCGCAGAACTTCCATATGAAAGCGCTGATTTGAATAATTTTTTGTTTGAATGTTTAGTACCATGGGATACATCACATATAATACAGGTTTTTTTCTCGTGCAGAAATTATGCAAATTAGACTAACTTTGATGTATTTAGTGTTACTTTCTGCACTGTAAGTGCAAATGCCAATATGGCTTGGGCTAGAAGCCATATTTATGAACTGATCTTTACGAAACTTCGTGGGTACCTTTGGTATCACCGTGGGACGAGAACGAGTGTTTTGGGGTCCAGTTCAAAATTCAAGATGGTCGATGGCAGCCATTTTGTACAAAATTAAGTGCAATCAGATTTTTGCACAGAACTTCCATATGAAAGCGCTGATTTGAATAATTTATTGTGTGAATGTTTAGTACCATGGGATACATCACATATGATACGGGTTTTTTTCTCGTGCAGAAATTATGCAAAGTAGACTAACTTTGATGTATTTAGTGTTACTTTCTGCACTGTAAGTGCAAATGCCAATACGGCTTTGGGTAGAGGCCATATTTATGAACTGATCTTTACGAAACTTCTTGGGTACCTTTGGTATCACCGTGGAACGAGAACGAGTGTTTTGGGGGTCCAGTCCAAAATTCAAGATGGCCGATGGCAGCCATTTTGTACAAAATTAAGTGCAATCAGATTTGTTCACAGAACTTCCATATGAAAGTGCTGATTTGAATAATTTTGTGTGTGAATGTTTAGTACCATGGGATACATCACATAGAATACAGGTTTTTCTCTCATGCAGAAATTATGCAAATCAGATGAACTTTGATTTTTTTCAGTGCTGCTTACACACAGTTAGTACACATGTCAATACAGCTCGGGCTAGAGTCTGTATTTATGAACCGATCTTCACGAAACGTCTTGGGTACCTTTGTTATCACCTTGGGATGAGAACGAGTGTTTCTGGGTGCGGTCCAAAATTCAAGATGGCTGCCCGTGGCCATTTTGTACCGAAATTAGGTCTAATCAGTTTTTTGTACGCAACTTCTATACAGCTCAGGCTAGAGGCCGTATTTATGAACTGATCTTTATGAAACTTCTTGGGTCCCTTTGTTATCACCGTGGGATGAGAACAAGTGTTTTTGGGTGTGGTCCGAAATTCAAGATGGGCACCAGCAGCCATTTTGTACCAAAATTAGTGCGATCAGTCTTTTGTACAGAACTTCTGTATGAAAGTTCTGATTTGAATAAATTTGTGTATGAATGTTTAGTAACATGGAATACATCACATATAGTACGGGTTTTTTTCTCATGCAGAAATTATGCATATTAGATGAACTTTGATTTATTCAATGCTACTTATACACTGTAAGTGCACATGTCAATACAGCTTGGGCTAGAGGCTGCATTTATGAACCGATCTTTCGGAAACTTCTTGGGTACCTTTGTTATCACCTTTGGATGAGAACGAGTGTTTCTGGATGCGGTCCAAAATTCAAGATGGCTGCCAGTGGTCATTTTGTACCGAAAATTAGGTCCAATCATCTTTTTTGTCACAACTTCTATACAGCTCCTATTTATGAACTGATCTTCATGAAACTTCTTGGGTACCTTTGTTTTCACCTTGGGACAGGAACGAGTGTGTTTTGGGGTGCTTTTGTTATCACTGTGCTTTGAGAACAAATATTTGGGGTTCAGTCAGACCCACTCTGGGACTCAAAGATTTCTTTTCTAGTTTAGCATCTGACTGTCACCCACCTTTACAATACTTTAACTATACATTTGTTACAGCCTACGGTCAGTATTTATGTACAGACCGTTACAATACTTTTGTTATCAGGTCATTACCTAAATGTTTGTCATTGCTGTGTCACATACTATACATGTACATGTCTTAACAAGTTGAGCTACAGTGTCATTGACACTTTCATTTTTCAAGTTTATATTGGTTATAAAATGAGCAGCCAGAAGGATCATGCGGGATGGCCTGAGGAACATATTTTAAAAATTGTTCAGGCCTAAATTCGTGTTTTTTAGACAATTTCCTGAGGGAGCTTAAGCGATCACTCTGTCTGCCACCTGGCCGGCGTGGACTTTACAATATCAACTTCTCATAAACCACTGGGTCGAATTGAACCCAAATTTGATATACATGTTCCTTATTATACGTCAGTCGCCACACCCACAAGGGGCTCCACAAGGGACATAATTCTGTTTGCACCCCACAAATTTTTTTTTTTAATTTAAAATTAAAAAATCTTTTTAACTGGAACTACCAATCAGGATCTTTTGATTCTTCATATACAACATCCTTAGAGGGGTCAGATTCAGGTTTGTTCGAAACTAGCTTTTGGGTTCATATTTGAGCTTCCTATGAGAATCCAAATTTTAACTTGGTGTAATATGAGGAAATGTATTTAAAAATCCTCTTCTTCAGATCCACCAGTCGAAATCCCTCAATATTTAGTATGCTGCAACCTGGGGGATGTGGGGCATAATGTGAGGAATATTCTTTAAAAATCGTCTTCAGATCCATTAATCAGAATATTTTGATATGTAGTATTCTTAGTGAGGTGAGATTCCCTGGGTTTGTATTTGGGGTCCAGAATGACAAAATATTTTTAAAAATCATTTTCTGCAGATCCGCCTGTCAGAATTCTTTGATGATTGGGACAGGACATCTTTTGAGGGGTTAGATTCAAGTTTGTTCGAATCAAGCCCCTGGCACGATTATTTGGGCTCTGTATGGGAACTCAAACTTTAACATAGTGCAATATGAGGAGCATTTAAAATTTTTCTTCAGATCTACTATTCAAAATCTTTTGATATGATATATGATATGCAGCATCCTTAGGTGGTTCATATTTAAGTTTGTTCAAATTAAGTCCCTGGAGTGATATTTGGGCACCCTGTGGTATAATCTGAGCAACATTCTTTTAAAAATCTTCTTCCGATTCATCAGTTAGAATCTTTTGATATTGGGTATGTAGAACCCTAAGTAGGGTGAGATTCAAGTTTATTCAAATGTAGACATTGGGATCCTATTTTCGCTCCCTATTGGAACTCGGAAAGTTAACTTAGTGCAATACAAGGAATATTCTTAAAAATCGAATTCAGATCTACCAGTCAAAATCTTCTGATATGCAGTATCCTTAGGAGGTTCAGATTCAATTTTAATCAAATCAAGTCCCTGGGGTCATATTTGAGCTCCCTGTGGGAGCCGAAATTTTAGCTTAGTGCAATACGAGGAATATTCTTTAAAGAAATGTCTTTCTTCAGATCTAGCAGTTCGAATCTATTGACAATTGGTTTGTAGTCAACTTAGTGGGGTCAGTTTCCACTTTGTTCAAATCAAGTCCCTGGGTTCATACTTGGACTTTGTGTGGCAACGTAAATTTTAACTTAGTGCAGTATGGAGAAATTCTTTTAAAAATCTCCTTCAGATCTACCAGTCAGAATCTTTTGATATTTGATATGCTGCAACGTTAGGAGGTTCAGATTTCAGTTTGTTCAAATCACTTCAAAGTCCTTTGGTCATATTTGAGCTCCCTGTGGTATCCCAACTTAGTGTGGTAGATTCAAATTTGTTCAAATCCAATCACTGGGCTCATATATAGGATCCTTATGGGAGCCTGAATTTTTCTCTGTTCCCTTGAATTTTAACTTAGTGCAGCATGAGGAATAGTCTTGAAAGATCTTCTTCAGATCCACAAGGCAGAATCTTTTGATATTTGGTATATTGCATTACTGCTATACCTGTGGATTAATATTTGCTCAGTGTTACACTTGACTAATTTTGGTAGGCACTAGTGTGGTGTGGAATTTAACGCAACTCAATGTAGAATTTACTATTTGTTTAAATGTACTGTGTCAGTACATAACAGAGCTGGTAAACATTAGTTAGATTTAAATATGAGTACATAAGATTAACCCCCTAGACTCTGATGTCAAAATACCAATATTTCAAGTAGCCATTATTCCCATAATGCAACTAGAAATTTAATCAATTCAATCTTGTTTGACAGAGTTCATGAACTCTGTCAAACAAGATTGAATTGATTAAATTTCTAGTTGCATCATGGGAAAAATTAGCAACCTGAAATTTTGAGATTTTGACATCAGTGTGCAGGGGGTTAATGTTTGTTCAAATGGGTTCCACAAGTTCTCTTGAGGCCTGGTGGGATGGGAAGGAAGGTCTGTGAGTGATTTTATGCAAAAAAAAATACCTTTCATACTGTTGGAAGTTGGAGGGAAGAAGTGGATGGGATCAGCTGAGTGATTTTTTTTTTCTTGGTTTGATTCAAAATGAGTTTTGAAGTGGTTTGAGTGATCTCACAAACAACATATCCCCCCCCCCCCCCCCCCCCCAAGAAAAAAAAACAAAAAAACCCAAAACCAATTCATCCAACAGACCATTCTCCCCCCCCCCCCCCCCCCCCCCCAACCTCCTCTCTCTCCCAGCTAAATTAAATTTACTATTCAGTGGATCCCACTTAATTGGATATCTGTTAACTGAATAACCATGTTAATTAAATATAATTTCCCAATACAAAATCATTTACCATACCTCCAGTACAAATTTGACCTGTTAATTGAATATAGGTTATAGAGTAAACTCCTGTTAATTGAATAAATCATATTGTTATCTGTCAAGTAATTGCCCTGATTCTCCCCAGTTTTCCTTTGTTTATAGACCTATTTGGCCTCAGTATATCCAATACAGGCATTTAATCTGTTATATCATGGAGCTCTATCAAACAAGATATAGTAGAATAAATGCTAAGTTTATCTCTAGAATACAGGAATGTGACACAATCCCTGTTAATTGAATACGTCAGTTGATTGAATAATTGTCATTGGCAAAGTGGCTATTCAATTAACAGGATTCCACTGTATTAATTAGGGCTGTCACGACTTATCAATTTTCATAGTCGACTAATCGCAGGCATTGGTCAATGGTTTATCGATTAATAGTTGTTTCCCATGAATGCAACAATCTCTTAAATTTATACTTACAAAATAGATTTAAAACTGACGATGTTTGTATGTGTACTCTTTTGCACTAAAATAAAATGAAAACACCAAAATATCTCCACCAGACTCCTGTTGATCAGAAGAATTTAAACAGACGAACATTTGTGCAAATGTTTCTTTTCTATAACTAATTTTCAGAAATTTCAAACATAAAACTCCCTCCATTCCAACACAAGTGAATTTACCGTTGTAGGTCTTGTGACAATTTTCTCACTTTTGCACTTCTAATTATTCCAAAGGGGTTGTTTAAGTGTACAAGACTGAAGATTCTATTTACAGTCTGCAATGACTTACCAAACGGCAATTATTATAACATACACCGTTTGAATGATACTCTTTAGTACTAATTAACAAGTGCTGGACTGCTGGTTAATACAAGAGATCAGGGATTGATCAACTGGCAAGGCTCAGTGTTTTAAAAATTACATTGTTGACAATCATGCAGAAAACAAAGGCCATGGGATATTACCAGTAACTAGGATTAGACATTTCAGGGTGCATGGTGCCTCAGCATGTAGGGCTGCAGGCTGCAAGCCGAGAGGTCCTCGGTTCAAATCCCACCTATGGCAACCACGTTGTGTCCTTGGGCAAGACACTTCACCCCCATTGTCCACATGCGGGCACGGTGGCGCTATGTACTAAGGCAGCCTGCATGTCAATGTTGCACTTGTCTTCAACCAATGCTAACCCTGCTCGTGTGGAGTTAGTCTGTTGGGGAGCCGACAGTTGCTCGCCGCTGCTCGGTGGTTCTCTCTGGGTACTCCGGCTTCCTCCACCCGTAAAAACTGTCATGGTCATGATTAGCCATTGTGCAGAAGTATGTGGCCTTAAACACCAATAAATAATAATAAATATTATTTATTATTATTTAATTTTATTTAAATAATAATAATACGATTAGACATTTCAGAGGTTAATAATCTGTTAATTCACCTTATTACACTGTACAATTTTAACATGACTTGTACCTCCCCGTGGGAACCCCGGGAAGTAAGCAGCACTTGTTTACTGTGGTAAACCAGTTCCGCTTTACTAGTAAAATAGGACCCAGTCACCAATGCTTGGGGTGAGAGTCCTCTAAAATGGGCAACATGTTGATCAACGATTGACTAAACTTGACTTCATCTCCATGTTGTGTCACGATTAGCCATGGTGCATAAATATGTGACGTTAACCACCAACAAACAAACAAACAAACAAACATGACTTGTACCACCTTAACCCTTTACCCAACGAATATGCTGCAACCGCCACATAATTTGCAAATTCAGCAGTTGAAAAAATATTATTTTTCAAAAAATTTCAACAAAACCATATCATGTGACCCCACGTTGGAACGAGCTCTATGAGCTCGTTCCAATGAGGGGTCACATGGTATGATTTTGTAGAAATTTTTTGAAAAATTTCAAAAAATGATATTTAAAATAATAAATTTTGATATCGTCTGCGTTGGGTAAGGGATTAAATAATGAACAGCAATCAACTAAAAACACAAACCGTTGACTACCGAAACAGTCGATGCTTAGTCGAATAATTGAATAATCATGACAGCCCTAGTATTAACATGTAGATGCTAAATGTGACCTTAAATCCTTCTTTGAACAATTCATCAAATGGGTGATTAAGGGCCATTGGGGCCAATTGTTTTTTAGTTCAAGGAGTTGGAATTATTAATTTAACTCCTTACACTTTTCTGTGGAAAAGCCAATGTTTTCAGGAGTGAAAATTTCCCTTACTTTCACTTCTCCAGGCCTGACATTTTTAGGAGAGCGATTTATTCGCTCACCTACTGCTTGCCTTAAAAAAAATGAGGGCAAAAATTAGCCCTCCTGGCCTTAGAAGAAAATAAGGATTACTATAACTGCCTATTCCTAAAAGCCACATCTTTTCAGATCTCAGCTATGTAACAATGTTAGTGTTCTCCGAGGCCCGGAGGTTTGGGAGGGGCTGTGTAGCCATCTCACAGAGACTACCTTGTTAGCAGCACCCAATAAAATGTACAAAGCCCACTAGGCAAAATTCATTAATTGTAAAACTTAATTTTGCCACTTTTGTAAGCTTGAGGAAAGCTAATCGCTTACCTAGGCCATGCGTGGGGAGCGATTTTTATCCCTCTTGCCTTTTTAGGAATGCCAGGCCTGCTTCTCTTGCAAATTGAACCAACGATATCCGTGAGCTCTATGAAACAAAATCTAGTTGATTACATTTTTTGGTCCCACCAGTGCAAAATTGTATCTGAAGAGATTTCCAGGCAACAAAAGCGTGATGAGGCTGATTTTTAGTGATGAGGGAGTTAATGAGAAACATGACAGGTTTTTTTTAATAGTCTAAGATAGGAGATAACAGATAGAACAAGATATTGAGCACAAATCCCTTTGGCTAATTGTTTATGTATGTATGTGTAGCACTTGGAAGGAAGCTCCTTGTTTTTGCACCCAGGGCATTTCTGGTAATTGTTGAATTTCTCTTCTCTTACACCTTGATTATTATTTATTTATTTATTTATTGATGTTTAAGGTCACATAGTTATGCACAATGGCTAATCATGACCGTGACAGTTTTATGGGTGGAGGAAGCCGGAGTACCTGGAGAGAACCACCGAGCAACGACGAGCAGCTGCCAGCTCCCCAACATCGTAACTCCGCACTGCAGCACAGGCAGGGTTAAATTGGTTGAAGGCATGCGTACCATCGACATGCAGTACGCCTTAGTACACGGCATCATCGTGCCCCCACACGGGCAATGGAGATGAAGTGTCTTGCCCAAGGACACAACGCAGTTGCCGCAGGTGGGATTTAAACTGAGGACCTCTCGGCTTGCAGCCTGCACCTCTACCTACTGAGCCACCGCGCTCCCACTTACACCTTGAAAACCATTGAAAATACACACATAAGGTCATGGAAACTCATTGGATTGAGTACATTCAAGTGTAGGAATCATGTTTAAGACTTTTGTTACTTCATGTGTTCATAATAATGTATCGGGTGAGGACCTGGGAACTCGGGAGGGGGGGGGGAATGGATCAGTGCTTGTTTACTGTGGTAAATATGTTTGGCTGGAATTGTGTAATAGACCACCTAAGGCCCATGGGACCCCCAGGAAGTGAAGTAGTATTTGCTTACTGTGGTAAACAAGCTCTGTTTTACTGGTTAAATAGGACTCTGTCACCAATGCTTGGATTGGAAGTTCTTAAAATGGCAACATGGGTATAACCGATTTACTCAATTTGGTGTTATCTCCATGTTGCGGTCATGATTAGCCATTGTGCAGAAACGTGACATTAAATACCAATAAATTGCATTCACAATGTATAAATGAGAAGTCTGTAATTCTGTCCTGCTAGAATCCCAACTTTCATTATCATCGTTGATATGCAGTTAGTGCTGAAACGACTCAGGAATTTCAAAGTCAACTAGTCGACACCCCAAAGTCGAGTCGACGTCGACTAATCGGCAAGCCAGATTAACTTTGGAATTCACGCTTGTAACTGGGCAACAACACTGCGTTACACAAGAAAAAGGCTCTTTTTTTTAGTTCCTAACAGGCTACCCTGCTTCATAACAAGGACGAACCATGAGCTATGCGTCGTGGTAAAACAAACATGTCAAACACATAAACCTCCCTATTTTAGACTAGAGCTGTTCGGTCCACAGATAAAGTAGTCGGTACTCGGCGCCATCAAAGTACAGAAAATGGAACCAAGTCATTTTGGAAAAGACCGAAAATGTCGGTTCCGGTACATCCGGGTCACTACATAAACAAAAGAGGTAAAAAATGAACGTCAACATGGAACACAGCGTGGTGAGAAAGTACTTTATTAGGGAGAATAGAATGGATAAACATTCAACTTGCAAAGTATGCAACAAGAAAATTTCATCAATGTATGGCAACACCTCAAATCTGCCCCCCACCCACCACCCCCCCCCCCCCCCACCCCAACTTCAATGATCCATAAAGAATTAAACAACTCGGACTTGGCAAAACGAATAATGCCATTTACAAGCTTCAAATAGTTGCTACACACTCAAGTCATAGTAATTTTTCAAAACAACTTCACAAGTGTTTAAGACCTTTCAAACTATCCCGGAATGAAAAGAAAAACTTAAGACTTATAAATATTGAGGACATTTTATGAAAATGCCATGGATTTGATGGGAAAGAAAAAGATGGGGCCAGTCTTGGGGCCAATTAACAAATTTGGGAGTGAAATGGCAGAAATCAGGAGTCAAATTTCAAGTGATTTTTATTTTAAGACAGACTGGAGATTTATTTCTGTTGTCTGAAAAAGAATAAATTAAGCCACAGTGAAGTGACTGAGCGGGGGACGTTTTTAGGCTGGAACCCCAAACCAGTAATCCGCCAGAGATACTGCAATACTGGCATCACACCTGGTAGAAAGGTTTGTTCTGGTTTTGTGCCTTGTCTGCTTAACAACACTGCAGTCATCTAGAAATTTAACTAAAAGTCTGCTTAACAACTCTGCAGCAGGTAGAAATTTAACTAAAAAAGTTCAATCTCATTTTACAGAGTGCATGGAGCTCTTTCAAACAAAACTTAAATAGTAGATTAAATTCCCAGATGTATTGCAGGAAACATTCAACGATTTATATTTTGATGTTGGCGCATCAGCACTGGAAGAGTCAAACCAAGACACTGAGACACTGCATGGGAGTCAGGGAGCATGACACACCATGTGCTGCGGACAAACTGTCTATAAAGTTTTTTGAAGTTTATCGAGTTTCCAGTCGGTTGTTACATTGTCGCATCCTCTATCTGAAGCCAGCGATCGGCAGCACGTTTTTTTCCAAGTATTTTGTAACCCTATTTCCCCGGAGATGTCATTTCATAGATCTTTCTACTGAGATTTTGTTGGCTTGCGAGTCCTCCTACTGTGTTTTGACTAGTCAACGACAAAAACCAGAGTTGACTATAGGCGAAAAGAAAAACCGTCGACGTTGACTAATCGTTTCAGCACTGTATGCAGTGGGTTAATTTTCTGTCCTTGCATGAGCGGGGCTTCCTATCCTGGGATGGGTGGGGTCTGCTAGTTAACCATATAGCTGGGGCTGGCATTTTTGTTTAAAAACTCACTGTGTTGCACAAGTGATTTTACATTCTTGAACTTACTGTAGTCCTTGGATTCCAAAATCTCTGTCCACATTCCATCCTTCAACCCTGTACAGTACGGCCACCGTTGACTGGTCACTTTCCACGGTGGGTAATATTTCCACGGATGCAATAATATTACATTCGTAACACTAATTATATGAATAACAGAACCCGGTGCTTCATTAATTAAAGTTCTGCTGATGATGATTTTTATTACCTGGTAAATACATGTATGGACATCACTGCCCACGCATGAATAACGACCAGCCCATGGTGACTATACTGTAGAATCTCTTTCGTTGAAAATGAATAGTGCCAACATCGAATATCGGAGGGTATTCGTGTTTTGGTTTCTGTCCTTGAACATTGAATGCACAATATTTCATTGATGAAATCTCGACCCACTGATCATGATCTAATTACATTGAAGACCACTTTTGTGATTTAGTGCAATAAATAAAACTCACTTGGTTCTCGTGCAGTTAATGAGGAAGGGAGTCTTTTATTTTTATTTTTCTTGTGTGTGATATCTGCTCAAGTGCTAATCTATCATTATTATGCCACCCTCTTCCGAATGAGGATTTGTGGGTATCTAGTGAAGCCTTCTGTTCATCCATTTGGCTGTCTGTCCATCTGTCTGTTCATACAAACATATTGCATTGCAATTTCAAAGCCATCGCTCAGATTTGGATCTTCTGTGGTGTGCTGATAGACCCGCATAGGAGAATGGATATTCACAGGGGAGAGAATAAGCACAAGGAACAGGTTCCGTCCAATAATTTTTTCAAGAGTTATGGCCTTAGAAAATCTTTGTTTTCACTTTTTCCACATCGAAAATTTTTCTGTCCGACAGTACCTTCAAGGCTACTTAGAACTTGCATATGTATCGGGGGCAGTGGCCCACACTTTGTGTTGCCCTTGTTTTATTATACCCCCCCGCAAACAAAGTTTAGGGGGGGCGGTATATAGGAATCACCCTGTCCGTCCGTCCGTCCATCTGTCTGTTTGTCCATCCTTATAAGCGCAACTCCTCCTAAACCATTTGAAGAATTTTCATGAAACTTGACACAATGGAAGAACTCCATATGAAGATGTGCATGAAACAATATATGACAGTCGCGGGGGTATCACTTTGTGAGCTTGCTCACAGTACCTCTAGTTTTTGTTTACATGTTCTTGCCTTGTTACAATTTATGGGAGAGTGTAGACACTCCCATAAATTCTAACAAGACAAATTCATTGGTCTACAATTGAAAATAGAAGTTATGTGACTGTGTTGTGCACTATTTTGAAGTAAGTGCACTTTTGTCCCTATCATGTAACTCAATTCCTGCAGAAAAACAGCATGGCAACTCTGTATGCTCATCATGGGAAATTTCCAATTTTGAAATTTTTTTTCACGTATTAGTGAATGGAATTAAAATTCTAATTTCAACTATTTTCAGGTATGTTTTCTGAACTCCCTCATAAACTTGAGTGGAAACTGCCCGACAAACAAATAATTTTAATAGTCGTAATGTATACTTGGTAGATGTTCCACTATCGAGAGGTTTGTGAAGTATACAACCACAGGCCATTTGACTGCATGTAGTAGTGCATTTCAATATTCATGTACTGATGGTTCTAAGTTTTTTTTTCAGTTCCGTGTCCCAGTTGGCGAATTAAACCAGTTTCAAACTTGTGGCAGTTGGAAGGAACAGAGGTATGTGAAGGATGTTATTGAGACCAGCTTTTTATCTTGTGAAAAGAAAAAATAAATTGTCATTAATTTTCTAAAGAAATGTTTGAAAATTGTAACATCCATTGTTAGGTGGAAATCAGCTAATTTGCTGAACTGTTTCACTGTTTGTATGCCATTCAACCCTTTACCCAACGAATCGCCCGCATCTGCTCGTGTAATATGCAAATTCAGCAGCTGAAAAAATATTATTTTTTGGAAAATTTCAACAAAACCATATCATGTAACCCCTCTTTGGAACGAATTTTGCTACAGATTTGAATGGGAGGAATCTGATCATAGAGGGGTAGCCACTGTGTTCAGATCACTGAACCAGATAATCACCAGAGTAACGATAAAATTGTTCCTCTCAAATGTTATTGCCTGTATATATTACCTTGATACTCCGGAGACTGATTGGTTGTCACATTTTTAAAGTGAACATCAAATGTTTTCCTAAATTTATTTACTATTTAGTTGTATGATATCATTTGGAGTTGGTGTATAAGACTTGTATAATATAAGGTTGCACAGTATTTGAAACTGAATACCAGTGTCGGTCTTCAAAGAATGCCATGGTATATTGAAAGACTGTTCAGATATCTGATTGTACATACCACAGTTCGAACTTGAGCCATCACAATTGGAACGAATCGGCATGCCTTGAAGATGTAGTTTAAATAACCCTTTACCCAACACAGACAATAAAAAAATGTATTATTTTAAATATTAGTGTATCAACGTTTTCAAAAATGTCAACAAAGCAGTATTATGTGACCCCCTCATTGGAACGAACTCGATGAGCTAGTCCCAATGAGGGGTCAAAAGGAATGATTTTATTGGAATTTTGTTAAAAATATTTTTTCATCTGCTCAATTTGTATACTATGTGGGCAGATTTGACTAGTTATTAGGTAAAGGGAATAATATTCATTCGGGAACCCCGCGGGAACCCCGGGAAATGAAGCAGTGCCTGTTCACTGCGGTAAACAGGCTCTGTTTTACTGGTAAAATAGGACCCAGTCACCAATGCTTGGGAGGTGCAAACCCTCTCTAAAATGGGCAACATGGGTTATTAATGCTCACCCCTGGTTTTGAGTTGATACTCATGTTGTGGTCATGTGGAGAGTGTTTTATCACTAAATCATCCACAGAGTGGAAATTCCACCCAATCTATAATTGCAAATTTGTTGCATAATATAACAATCAAAAGCAAAGTTCCAGCCAATGGACCTCTGGGTTAAACCCGGAGGTCCATTGGCTGAAACATTGCTTGTGTTTTTTGTCCATATGTACAGAATTTGAAAGTGGTTCTTTGGGTGATAACTCCACTCCATGGGTGATTGTCACAATCCACTCTCCATGTACTTTACACTGGTATTCAATCATTGTCACATAGTTATGACGTCACGCCTTTGTTAAAAGTGTGTGATATATTTCGAAGAGTTGGTTAGAGCATGTGTGATATTCAACATATATCGCCACACTTTTACCAATCAAGGAACAATAGACAGTGATTGTGTAACCTGTCAGTTCTAATACAAACACAGCCGAGAGGAAAGATTAAGGGCACCTGTGCTAAAATGTTTTGAACAGAGAAACGAGAATTTACCTGACTTTTGATTTTATTGAAAGAGTTAAAGAAAGAAATCCACACCCGGGTGTAAATGATAAATGGAACGTTTAATTTCTCGCTCAACCTTTTGAGCGCAATGACGAAACGGAAAAAATGAAGTAATATCATTTGCTTTCCATCAATCTTCATGTGTCTTGCAAGTTTGGCTTAAGAAATTAACTAATTAAACGGGAATGGACACGTGTCAGACAAGGGTTCAGTGGAGTGTTTGATTGTTCGTGTTTTGATTGTTTGTGCAGACATCAATGTGACAAGTCGGTTACAGCACAAAAACTCGTGATATTGAACATACAATCGCTCGAGCTAGTTACTCGGACAAGTCCTCGTTAACTAACTCTCGCGATTGTATATTCAATATCACTCGTTTTCTATGCTGTAACCTATACATACAGGTTTGAATACTGGTATGTATTGGTTTATCTATATACCATGCAGCCCTAGTATAATATGGTTGTGAAAATTGGGTATTGTGTGATTAGAGTAAAATTTTTACTGATCTTGTACTTTCGTGTTTGATGAAAGGCAAATTTTGATATTGTCATTTTCTGATTTGGTTTGTAGAATTTAGAAGATGAAATATTTTTGAAGAGACACCAAAAACTAGAACAAGATGAAAAGAGAAGGAAGAGGTAAGGATTGTATTTTAGGAGCACATCGTTATTATCTTCTCAAAGGGAAGTGATATATTAAAGAGCTCTGTTCATCCATCCATCCCAGAACAATTGTTTATTAGTGTTCAACCGATTATCGGAACTGGCCACCACAATCAGCCAGTTGTGGGCAATCAGATGACAATGGCAATGGCTCCTGGAATATCTGTTCAACCAATTGTTGCCAAGCATTTTGTGTGGATTCATAAACCACATTTTATTATCTTTTGCAATTGTTAATGTAAAATGAGGTCAATGATACCATTCAATAAAGTTGAGAAACAACCACAATGTTTATTCTTAATCTCTCTAGATGCTCCTTTATAAAATATACAAGTTAAACGACATGTGAAGCTTACAATTGAGTGTATCAATCGCCAGTTCATACTGGAAAAGTGAAGGTTGCATGCCATTGACTCAGGTCACAGTAAAAATTTTCCAGTTGCACGCACTTGGGTTGTAAACCGCCCGAGTGTGTGCGACTGGTAATTTTACTGGACAACAGTCAATGGAGTTTAACCCTGTGAAATATGTTCTGTTTAACCCTTTACCCAATGCAGACGATATCAAAATTTATTATTTCAAAAGTCATTCTTTAGAATTTTTCAAAAAATTTCAACAAAACCATATCATTTGAACCCTCATTGAAACGAGCTCGTTCCAAAGAGAGGTCACATGATATGGTTTTGTTGAAATTTAAAAAAAAAAAAAAATTTCAGATTCTAAATTTGCATATTACGCGGGCGGATGTTGCCGATTCGTTGGGTAAAGGGTTAATGTGTTTCTTTTGGATCTTGACTTATCTATTAGTGAACGGACTGTAAATACTGTAAAATATGTTCAATTTAATGTAGTTTTTTGCGAGCCTTGACTTGTCTAGTAGTACACGTTATTACAATCGGTATCAGCATTGGAATTGGCCAGTTTTGAGCTCAGATAACCAGTGATCGGTCAGAGGCCATTTTTGGTAATTGGTTGAACACTATTGTTTATGTGATTTGTATGTTATTATCGTTGTTGGATTTTACTTGAAAATGTTTTTTGGTTGTATTTTGTCAGCAATTCGACCCATGTTATGATGAAGGTAGGTGGGCATCTGTGTCTTGGTCCGTGTCATAATGGTCAGGCCTTCAGATTCCCTTAATTTGGGTACAGCTTGGTGGCCCAAAATGTGGGGTGACCATCATTTGGCCTGGTTGATGAAATTTTTAATTTTGGTATCAAAAGAAGCAATTTCCTGGAATCTGGGGGTTTAATTCCTGTGTCAGGAAACTGAAAAACCCACTTTTTCACTCTTAAATAACAAATCTCTAAAGATTCACTTCATTTTTCAGGTTTTCCTCAAGTTTACTGCTTCACTTCCTGAGCTCCCAATCTATCAACCTATAGTTATGTCATTACAGTTGAAACTAGAAGTCCTGTCACAATAAGCACGGAAAATGCTTGTATGGTGATGCACTCCTTACTGCAGAAGAATGAAGCAGTCTGAAATACACAAGAGCATTTGCCCTGTGCAATGTGAAATATAATACGCTATTAGGGCAGTACCGGTAGTGAAATCACAAACTGATCAAACAGAAAGAAAATATTGAGACCACAGCATATGGAGGGTGGATAACTACTAAATTGCTGTGGGGAAGATTTTTCACTTAGAAATTATGTACAACTTCTGAGTACAAAGCAGGTGGTCCATGTGACGAAAGTTTGCAATTGTTTTGTGTGCTGTTATGAACAATTATAAACACTTGTCGAGTAGAGAGTATATGGTTCTGTGATTAAGTAGTAATCCACTCTCTTCATTCTGTATATGCTGTTGATTTTTAATATCTAATAACGTCATTACATCTACATATATTGCAGTGGAGTTTACAAATGATGTTAATGATTTCTATTTACTGGTATAGAATTCTACAGAGTTGGGCTCGTGTTTTTTTACAGGGATTGAGTTACGCTGATGCTGCAGTTTGATAGGGACAAAAATGTACTTACTAAGTGTGCCATCAGATGTACTTCAAAATAGTGCACTGTTCTGTCACAGGACTTCTAGTTTTAAATGTAGGTTTTCCTTCGCCTGGGGATTCGCTTTCATTCTGAACTTCAAACAAGTCATTGCATACATTGAGAGAATCTGTGCACTCTTGATGGCTTTAGTGTCATGCAGAATGTTTTATATATTCTGAAGATAGTTTTGTGTGGGCAAAACCTAAAATATATCACTGGCGTTTCCATCAGATACCTACATAACATTCAGATAAAGTGGAGAATAACTTCGAACTCATGCTTTGCCATGACTGTCTCAATACGAAATAACATTTCTCCTGTTCAGTTGATAATTAACCGTGTTGACTTTGGATTGTGTCTTGAAAAGTTTTCAACATTGTAATCCATTTATCTGAGTAGCCTCCCTTGAGCTACAGACAGCAGACCTCATGTTTTCAACACAAATTGCACTGACTTTTGTGTTGAGTACAGCTTTTTAAGAAGTTTCATTAAAGTATCCACCCAAGATTCCAAATCTTGACCCTCCCTTGTCTCAGCCCTCCCTCTTCAAAAAAATCTGTCTGAAAAAATACCATCTCAGAGGGGCAGCTACTGATGAAATGTATTTATCTAACTGCTGAATGCAATGGTACACTGCATTGTGCAACTTACTTTTTTTTATCATTGTTATTGCCGACTGGCTTTTCGGGAACACATGATGGGAATTCTTACCAATAGAAATTAATAAACATAGGGTTCCGAGTATGCACTGTGTGGGGGTCAAAGTTTCAACAGAAATGATTACATATGAAACCTCCTTAGGAACAGGTGAATGGTGAAAAAAAATACAAACAGTAGTGTTGTGGAGTACTTTTTGGGGAATGAAAAAAAATGCTTAATCAGTATACAGTGGAACCCTGTTGATTGAATAGCCACTTTGCCAATGAAAATTATTCAATTAACAGGAGTATTCAATTAACAGGGATTGTCTCTTTCCTGTATTCTAGAGATAAACTTAGCCCTTAATCTATTACATCTTGTTTGACAGCTCCACGAGATTAAATGCCTGCATTGGATGTACTGTGGCCAAATAGGTCTATAAACAAAGGAAATCTAGGACAAGGCAGAGTAATTTCTCGATAGGTTACAAGATTTTTTAATTCAATAAACAGGAGTTTACTCTATAACCTATATTCAATTAACAGGTCAAATTTGTACTGTAGGAGTGGTAAATGGTTTTGTGTTGAGAAATTAAATTCAATTAACAGGGTTATTCAGTTAAGAGATATCCAATTAAGTGGGCACCACTGTATTTGCAAAAATTCAAAATATCTTATTCTCCACAATCACCAATCAGAATCTTTATCTTTGGGATACAGAATCAGTGGGGGGGGGGGGGGGGGGGGGGGGATATTTTGACACAGATTTGTCATTATTAGCTGGAGTCCAGCCTGGCATTTTCAGGAGAGCGATTTATTCACTCGCCTACTGCTCGCCCTAAACAAATTAAGGAAGGCGAAAACTAGCCCTCCTGACCTTAGAAAATATTGATTAACGTAATGCCAAAACCCACATCTTTTAAGATCCCTGCTACATGTATGTTAGTGGTCTCTGTAAGACGGTCACACTACCCCTCCCACATCTCCGGGCCTTGTGGGAGGGGAGTGTAGCCGCCTCACAGAGACTACCTTGTTAGCAGCATCAAATAACATGTACAAAGCCAACTTGGCAGAATTCATTAACAGTATAACTTCATTTTGCAATTTTAGCTTCTGTAAGCTTGAGGAGAGCTAATCGCTGCGAGGGGAGCGAGTTTTAGCCCTCCTACATTTTTAAGAATGCCAGGCCTGCTGGACTTGATTTTACCAGTGCAAGGCCATTATTATTATATTGTGACATTTTAATATATGAACACTGTAATTTTCTCATCAGAGGCAGTTTTACCTTCCAGAACAAACACACTCTTCTACTTAGTTCAAATACACTGTAGTTTTTTCTAACAGTGTATACTCCTATAAATAAACTGGGGTATTCCACTTAATTAATGACTTTATGTTAGGATGCAGTAAATTTTCCATCAATGCAAGTCAAAGCTACTTTTGTACAGCAGCTATGAATCGATTATATGAAAAATTTAAAGAAATTAGCTCAGCGGTTAAATGTTAATCAGAGAGCCAGTGGAGGGTTCTTGTTATGCCCCAGACTTGAAAAGTAGAAGGGGTATCTTGTGGAGACCTCCATCCATCTGTCTGTTCATCTGTCCATACCAACATTTTTCCTTGCATCTCAGCCACTGTTACTCTGGTTTGAATGATATTTGGTGTTGTGATAGAGCATCATGGGGGAACGTTACCTGTGTAACATGAGTTTCTTTCCCACATTTTTTCCAGAGTTATGGCCCTTCTTCACTTTTTCAACTTAGAAAAGTTTTTGCTAAATTTCTTTTGCAGTCGGGGGCATTAGCAGCGCTGTGTGTTGTAGGCCTCTTGTTTAGTTTATACTAAATAAAAGTTGAGCTTGAATAGAGATCTAAGTACAACCAGATTTTGAATTGTCCGAACATGGTGGTTTTTCTACCCTCTTTGGGAAAGGGTCCAGGGGCCATGCAATTGGAAACTTTCCTGTTATGATTGCTCCAATTGGGAATTTGTTTGGAAGAAGAAATGCACAAAGAATAAGAAATGTTACATTCATGTTGAGCTGAGAACATTAATACAGAAGCTACTACATGAAAAGTACATTTAAGTTTTATAATAAACAGTCATATGAAATAATGATCAGTCTTTGTAATGTCTATTATTAATTATTATTACCACTTTGCAGGGCGTTTCCTACTGCATTAATGTCGATTTAACGGGCAATCATATCCTCTATTGCTCGGTAGTCACGTGATAGGAGGGCCGCTAATGGAAAACAAAATTCATTATCGGCCCTCTTGTCACGTGACGTCTTTTAGAATTGAAAATTTAGAAATGAGGCGAGAACTTGCAAGGAAAAGTTGATGATTTCGCCATGTTGCGGTCTTGTTGATCGACAGCAACAGAAACAAATGACACGTGGCCATGTTGTCAGTTGTAGCCATTTTCCATGGCAACTGATTCATCATCTTTATTGCGTGCATTACCTCCCTCGCTGGAAGTGGAAGACGGAATTTTTTTAAACTCTCTCATCGTCTCGATGTAATCAGTTTCTACAATGTAAAAACCCCTCATCATCTTCGAGTTCATGCATTCAGCATTATCGCGCGAACCCAGGTAAGTATTATATTATATTAACACCTGTCACTTATTACAAATTACGTAGTGGTAATAATAGTAATAACATGATTGTTGTCAGGCATAATGGTTCGTGAGCGGCCCTGCATTGATGTTGAACAGCCCTTAGGCTTATTAACGGCCCTCGACTTCGTCTCGGGCCTTTAATACACCCTCAGGCTGTTCAACATCGATGCAGGGCCGCTCACGAACCATTATGCCCTCCAAAATCATGTTATTGTTTAATTGTATTTGCTACACTTCGACAGTCTACATGTCCAGGGCTTATATTTCGTCTAAATTTGTGAGAAACCATTTGGATTCTCGTGAAAATGGTTGCGAGAATCCATACCTACTATGAGTGTCCCAGGATCCCATGACGCCACCATGGTTCAACCACTGTTGTATACTGATAACACATGTTAACCTTTTACCCAACACACCTTTTTAATTTTTAAAACTAAATTTGATAATTTTTAAACAATAAATAATAAATAAATGATAAAATAATTAAATGAACAATATTTACCAATAAAATCTTACAAATATGGCTGTCGTTGGAACCGGCTCAATGAGCCGGTTCCAATGACAGCCATATTTGTTCAATTTTATTGACAAAGTGTCAGGATACTTAAGGTCATGTTACCCTTCTGTTGGTTAATTTGTTTTCGCTGTGTTAGATAAAGGGTTACATTGACTCAATTCTATGCACGCGAATCCTAGCAAAGGTGCAGCGAGAATCTACATGGATTCTCGCCGGTTTTATTGCGTGAATCTTTGTGCAAATCGATTCTCGGATTCTCGTCGAAATATAAGCCCTGCATTCTATGGCTTATCACTTGTGTCTAGGCAAGACTTGGCTGCCAATATAGACAGCCAAGACTTGCCTAGAAACAACTGACAAGGTTCTTGGGATGTAACTTGCAAATGTACCTAAAAATTACATGTTGAGTCACTTGGCTTGTTGCAGTAAAAGTGATTAAAGACAAAATAAGGCCTTCAAGAGTTAAAAGAAGAACATTTTTATTTGCTCGTAGAACTGAAATTGGGGGGGGGGGAGGGTGTGGCTCAGTAGGTAGAGGTGCAGGCTGCAAGCCGAGAGGTCCTCAGTTCGAATCCCACCTGTGGCAACTGCGTTGTGTCCTTGGGCAAGACACTTCACACCCATTGCCCACGTGGGGGCACTGTGGCGTTGTGTACTAAGGCGTACTGCACGTCGATGGTGCACTTGCCTTCAACCACTGCTCACCCTGCTTGTGTGGAGTTAGCATGTTGGGGAGCTGACAGTTGCTCGGTGGTTCTGTCCGGGTACTCCGGCTTCCTCCACCCGTAAAACTGTCGCGGTCATGATTATCCATTGTGCAGAAATATGTGACCCGAAACACAAATAAATAAATAAATAACTGAGATTGGGAAATATTTGGTTTCAATAAGGAAAAATCATGCCAAAATGCCATTGGGAAAGGTTCCCATATTCGGACCCTGTAAACACCCAAAACGATCCCTGGAACATGATGGAATTACTAAGAAGAAAATTACTATTTTGTTTTGTGTTTTTTCAGGTGGGACCTACAGCGGATACGTGAAGAGAAAATATTACAAAGACTTCGAGAAAAAGAGAGAGATAGAAATGATAAACATGGTAGACATTCACCAGTTTTGTCATTTTATTCTGCTTTGGATAATAGTGAGTATTAAATTTATTCTTTAATGTAATAGGCCAACAAAGGAATGACATTTATTTTATCCACCAGTCATATTAGATTTTGGCCTGAAAACCACGAGAAACAGTATGTATCACATAATGTGTTCCGATTCTGATCATATAGACGACTCATTCTGATTCCGTATCATATAGATGACTCCTTTATGGTAATGTGATGGGCTTTCATAATAGGTGCATGAATACATTCTATGTGCGTTTCAGTGATCAACTCAGCTGATTGCTTAACTCCCTTCACTCTGATGTCAAAATAAACAAAATTTCAAGTAGCCATTTTTCTCATAATGCAACTGGGAATTTAACCAATTCAATCCTGTTTGACAGAGCTCAATGAGCTCTGTCAAACAGGATTGAATTGGTTAAATTTCTAGGTACATTTTGCGAAAAATTTGCAAACTGAACTTTAGAAATTTTGACATCAGTGTGCAGGGGGTGAAAAAAGAACTTTTTCTCGCCCAACATTATGTCCCAAAACTGTTTTAATAATTTAAGATTTAATCTGTTTATGAGACTTGATTGTTAGATAAATGAATTATCACTATAATGTGCATATCCTGTGATTTGCATCAGATTCTCAGTGGTGTCCAAAAATGGGATCACAACTCGCTGGAAAAGCCGGCTCGTTGAGATCCCATTCTGGACACCACCTTGAATCCGATACAAATCACAGGATATGTACATAATCATGATAATCTATTTATATGACTACCACAAATACCCCCCTCAATACCACTGTAATGTGCCCATCAAATCCAGCTCTCCACAAAACAAGAGTGTCAAGTTTTCCAGATCGTTTTCATACCTGTCTCAAACGAGGTGCCCGTGAATGGACTATTTCTACCAGTGACCTATAAATAAATCTGTAAATTCCTCAAATACATCAGGGAATTCGGTAATGCGTGCGTTCGATCATTTATTAATCCTGTATGGGAAAACACTGCTTTTCTAGGACCAGTTACAGAACTCAATAAAAACAATTGCACAGTTTGCACATTTCACGACATGCGATTGAAAGAGAAATGAGAATCAGTTTCAATATTATAGGAAATCAAACATACTCGATTTTTTGTTGATATTGCATCTTCCAGTTGCCAAGTGACAAATATAGATTGTCTCTCCTCATTAAACTCCATTGACAAACATTCCAGTCGAGGTCCATTTGAAAATGCTGTGCTGAACAATTGCAAAATAACAATTAACAACTATTTTCAAGATGCGAATCCAACAAAACATAGGAGAATCTCGATTCCGTTTGAAATTCAAGTCTTGCCTCCATTGTTTTGACTTTAAATTTGTAATGTTCGACCCAAACATTTGATATTACTACGTGTTTGGGATTTTCCAGTTCTATAAATTGTTAATGGTTATTTGGCTAATATAATTCTTGTTGTATTTGATTTTTCGGGTGTTGTGATCAGTTGAAAATACTAATTGTCATATAATAAACAAATTACTACAACAGTAATTTGCCTGTAGCGTCTCGTTTGATCTGGTCGATCTCATCTCATCAACTTGACGAAATACAACAACAGAGATCAGTTGACTGTTGTAGTAATCTGTATATATGAGGACTCCCCACAATGTAATTTCTGTTGTTTATGCTTTCTATTCATTACAATACAGTTGCTGTGGACTGGTCGTAATCCATGAGTGGGCAGTGATGTCAACACATGCATTTACTAGGTAATAAAAATCATCAGCAAAATTTTAATTAATGAAAAACCTGGTGCTTCATTAATTAAATTTTAGAAGATTAATTAGTGTTTGGAATATAATATTATTTCATCCTTGGAAATATTACCCACCATGGAAAGTGACCAGTCCACAGTGTCCATACTGTAGCTCTGTAACTTAAAAAAAAAATTGCTCATCGGTAAAGTGCAAGATTACTTTTGTTGTCCGAAGTTGGTTATCTAGATTTGTTGGTTTCCATTATCACTTTTAAATTTTATCATTAATTGAAATTCATGACAATAATGTTTTCTTTTTTTCAGTAACACACATTCATGTTGTCAATAAAATTCCTGTAACAGCTTTTGGTCGACCAGTTCCTAGCATAAAATCAAGGTATGTTGCAATGTCAAATTTAAAATAAGTCAGCCGATTGCATAATATTTCAGCACAGTGATAAATTTCTTTTTCTGCTGCCTGTTGCTGCAGGCATTTTCTTTGATTGATGAACAGTTGCAACAGTACTAGTGGCATTTGACTAGTTTACTGTTGACGATAAAAATTCAATCACACTAAATAATGGCTATTTTTTTTTTAAATATTTGCTGAACCCAAATCTTTCCTCACATATGGCAGTTGAATGCATATGTCTATATTGATGTACAAGGGTTTTCCCTTACAACAAATGCGCAAGGTAAAGTTGACTTCCATTTTTGTATTGTGCATCTTTTTTAGATGACCAAACTATTTTAGTATTTGCAACAAAAGTATACCAAAATCAGATGAATGCAAATATCGCTACCAATGAGGGGGTCACATTTTAACGTTTTGTTGAAATTTTCTTTAAAGTAATATTTTTTCAACTCCTCCATTTGTATATTGCTCAGCGGATGTGGCTGATTATTTAAATGATTCGATGACTGACTATTCAAACCCTCAGATCTGTTTGTTTCAATGCCATTTCCATTATGTATTGAATTAATCTGGTATTATGTTATAGGCTAATAAAGATTGTGGATTTTTTTTATTTCAGTGATTTTGAGTTACCATGGAAACCAGTCAAATCCACTTCAGTATCAAGAACACCTACAGTTGATCGTTTGAAGAACAAGTGATATCATGTGTACTATTGTTTTCATTTTCATTCAGTGCTCACATATCATTTTATTTATATTGTTTGAGTGTGGTCATTCATGGAGAGTATTTCATTTTCCATTGTACGTGTACAGAAGTGAAAAGACTTGGGAGATAAACCTGGTTTACTGCCAGGGGAGTTCCCATGAAGCTTTCTTCTGATTTTAACTTACAATAAGTATGTATTGAGTCCGTATTTACCTGAATACAGCATGTTTCAGGGGGATCTGATAAGAAAATATGTATCTTGCAACTGTAGGATACAAGCGCATGCTTGGTTACAATTACTATTTATACATTATAAGCCTTAGAAACGTGTTGATACAGTTCTATATTCAAAAAGAGAAAAAAAGAGCTCTATCCGAATGTACAGCTAGTAAATTATAGAAAAACACTGCTTTCACGCTTTTGTACCTGAGTCACTGGAAGCATTCAAGTTGAAACAACTTGCATTTGTACTGTTAACTCTTTCAACACGAGAGGCTGCTTTTCTGGTCCAGGAACACGACACGTCATAATTTCATTAAGTAGGATGGCTACTAAGTGAATGTGTGTGGTAGAACAATTAATATCTTCAACATGCAGCCAGAAGGCTGCATGTTGAAAATATTAATTGCTCTACCCCCAAATAATGGATATGGACTCTTCCAATTTCTACCATTCAACTGAGATAGATTTCACCAGTGTTCAAAGGTTAAATCACAGTCATTTCAGAATGTTCAACAAAAATGCTCAATAAGTTTATCTGAGGATTATAAAAGTTCAAGCAGCTGCATACAGATCTGATGGAAATGACAAACATTTTTATGTGTCTGCAAATGAAATCTGAGGGGATGCGGTGGCTCAGTAGGTTGAGGTGCAGACTGCAAGCCGAGAGGTCATTGGTTCAAATCCCACCTGCGGCAACTGCGTTGTGTCCTTAGGCAAGACACCTCACCCCCATTGCCCATGTGTGGTCACGGTGGTATTGTGTACTAAGGCATACTGCACGTCGATGATGCACCTGTCTTCAACCAATGCTAACCCTCCTTGTGTGGAGTTAATATGTTGGGGAGCTGACAGTTGCTCGATGGTCCTCTCCGGGTACTCCGGCTTCCTCTACCCGTAAAACTGTCATTGTCATGATTAGCCATTGTGGAGAAATATGAGACCTTAAACACCAATAAATAATTAAATATAAAGAATGAAATCTGAAATTAAAAGGCTATAATCGAGTTGTTACAGCCAAAAATTGTAAGATAAATGTATCATCACCATTATGTTTTTGTACAAAATGTTGTATCAGGGTCTTACCCTTGTTTGAAGGCCATATATCAAGGAGTCAAGATATGGCCCAAGAACCCAGAGCTTGACTCCGATACATCATTATGGTGATGATATATATAGGATATGGAATGAGTGTTTTTCTCATATAATATTTATGAAACGAGTCTACGAATTTTCCGTTTGGGCTCGCCCAAACGGAAAATTCGGACACGTTTCATAAATATTATATGAGAAAAACACTCATTTCATATTCTATTTATCATATCATACACACACGCACAAATTAGCCACTTAGTATGACTTTTTAACCCCATCACATAACTTGAGTTGCAGACGTTAGGTAAAAGATTAATACACTATATATATTGCCCACCCTAAATAGGACAGATAACGTAAATTCTCCCCACTGAAATTATGCAAATGTGACCCAGTTGTATTTTGTTTAGTCAATCAAATTGTCCAGTTTTGAAATAGACCAATGAAAGCTCCCAACTCTGATTATGCAAATTATGAAAATGTGGCCCAGTTGTATTTTGTTCAGCCAATCAAATTGTCTCGTTTTGAAATTGACGGAAGGCTTTATTTATCACTGATTAATATGAAAATAAAATATCAAATGTTTTAAAGTGAACAAAACGGACGAGTCATACGATAAATATGTATCTCATTCTGGTTTCTTATCATCCATTTGTAATATATGTCTTACGTTCTTTTAGAGGCCAGTGAAATACACTTTTAACTGGTAGAGTGCTAGAGGCCACTATCAGAGCTCTACAGAAAAGTGCTGAAAGCCACTTTTGTGGCTTCACACTGTGTTCATTAGCTTGTTGTTTGTGCTGTAGCAGATAAAAAAAATGTTCCTATAAAATTGTTTTGTTACAATTTATTGGAGAGTGCCAATAGGCACTCTCCAATAAATTGTAATAAAACAATTATTGATGAACAAAATCTTGCTGTATTAAGTCTCCCCCTGTTGGCAGCATTGTATCTTTGAAAAAAAAATACTCATGTTACAAATCACCTTTGAAAACTAATGCAGCACTGTACCTCTTAAATTGTCTTCTGACTGATACAGTGCGGAATTGAGAATGATCCCCAAATGAACCCAAGAAAGTGCCACACTTCTTGTTTACTGTGTAAACAAGTTCAGTTTTAAAATAGGGCCCGGTAACTAATGGCTGATTGAAAGCTCTCTAGCATGCACAGAATGATTCTAAACAGTTTTTGAAACTTAATTTTTGTGTCGCCTGCCCCACGAAGTGGGGAGCGACATATAGGGATTACTTTTGTCTTGCGTCGTCTGTGTCGTCGTCCGTGTCACACTTTCTCTTATCCGCCACTCCTCTTTAACCTATGAATGGATTTTGATGAAACTTTCAGTGATTCTTTATCACATAATGGCATTGTGCACCTCCTATTTTATTTTTTGATCCGCTGTATTTTTTTCAGAGTTATGCCCCTTTTCCACTTAGAATTCTGTCTGAAATATTAAAATATAGTGCAGGCGACACACGTCTTCCATGGAAGACTCACATCTAAGTATTCATATATTGTGGTTGCAGTGTGGCTCCAGATGCTGAAGGTGGCCTTAAATTCAGAATAATCAATTAACCTCTTGTAGGCTTGATAGGGCTGTTTGCAACTATCAGTTTTTATCAATTAATAAATAAATATACGTAGATGATGTGACAACAATTACCCATACCAAGTTAATTATAGAGGCATGGCTTTCTGTATGTGTATGCTTTGAAAATTGGAGACCTGATATGTTTTCATTATGACAGAAACATGTGGAACAGTGATAGCTGATAAAGGGAGAATGTATACAAACATTAAACATTAACAATTCCTGAAGACTGCATCATACAGATAGCTTTAAGAGTTTTGTGGGTTTTTTTTATTTCATGTCCAGAATACAAAATCAGCCAGCAGAGGGTATAAGGCTTCAAGAATTTTCTTTCCCTGTTGATTATCGCTGACTCATCAGTGCTGTTAGAGTATGGCAACTGTGAATTAGTCACTTCCCACTGGTGGGCAGTGGCATGTACTGCTGTTGTGCTTGTGCTGTATGGCAGCGAAAGAGTTAAAGGACTAATATATAGCTATTTGGTGTTATTGTCATGAAGGGGATTGCGAACATGTTGTCAGATTTTTTTTTGAGTTATTGCTCTTATTGGACTCTGGTGGCACAGGATTGGCCTTACTAAGGAGAAGTATGGTGGCATGGTGTTCTAATGCATACTGCATATGTATGGTGCACATGACTTTAGCCAATGGTAACCCTGAATGTGCAGAGTTGAAGAGTTGGTGTGTACAATGGTTAGTCACCACTGTTTGGTGGTTCTCTCAGGATACCCCCAGCTTCCTCAACCCATTAACCCCCTAAACACTGATGTCAAAATATCTAAATTTCAGGCAGAAAAAAATTCACATAATGCAACTAGAAATTTAAGCAATTCACTCTCGTTGGACAGAGCTCATTGAGCTCTGTCAAACAAGATTGAATTGCTTAAATTTCTAGATGCATTGTGGGAAAGAACAGCTTCCTGAAATTTTGGTATTTTGACATCAGATTGAAGGGGGTTAAGCTGTCTAATATGTTGTGACCCTGGCTGTTGAAAGTGTTGTTAGCCCTTTACCCAACACAATGGCCAAAACCGGTCAGTGTAATAAAAACTGCCATTCAATTTTCATTATTTTTTGTCTCAAAATATAGCTTATAATTTCTCTTTGGAACGAGTCTGTTGAGCTTGTTCAAATGAGCTATGTTTTTGAAGCAAAATAAAAGAAATTAGTTATTCAATAATTTTGTTTGCAAGTGTCATCTTCTTTTCATGTAAAGGGTTAACCCTTAATGGCCTGGACAAGTGTCCCAAATTCCCACAAGCCCACAGCTTCTGTTCATCCAGTGGTTTAGTGAATTCTAGTCATGTCTTGGCTGCCTTAACAGGAAGTTAAGACTTGACAAGAAACCACTGCCTATCTAATCTGTCTGTTGTCAACAGGGCCTCTTCATGATTGCATGTTAAACACACCTGTTCTAGGGTCACAAAAGTCAGAAATAGCCATTTAAAGATTAAAACCCCACTAAATAAATATATCAATATATCTTTAACAGGAAGGGTAAACAAAGTAGGACTTTATTTCTCTAGCTGGTCCTTTTGTTAAATATCAAAAAACAATTTTCAATGAAAAATGGGATTCTTGAATATTTTATTATTCAAAATTATGAACAATTTGGCAGCTCACTAACTTGAAACTTGTCAACATTTGAGACATAAATTAGAAACACCTGCGTTGAAAATGAAACTAGGAGATTTTAAGATAAAACAAAGAAGGGTTTAATTGAAAATCAGATGGAGCATTTTTATACATCCATTAGGGGTTTAAAAGAGGCAAATAGTAGCTTCTGGTAATTTGAACTCCCGCATTGTGTCCTTGGGCAAGACATGTAACCCTGTTTGTCCACATGGGTTCACGATGATGCCGTGTACTAAGGCATACTGCACATCGATGGTGCACATGTCTTCAACCAATCCAACCCTGCCTGTGCTACTGTGTGGTGTTACGATGTTGGGGAGCTGGCAGCTGCTCATCATTGCTCGGTGGTTCTCTCCGGGTACTCTGGCTTCCTCCACCCGTAAAACTGTCACAGTCATGATTAGCCATTTTGCATAAGTATGTGACCTTAAACACCGATAAATAAATAAATAAATATAGTAGCTTCTGGTAACTGAGAATTTAGAAAAAGAAAATACTTCATAATTTTATTTGTTCTGTATGGATAGAATGCAGTATAAGGAACTTGCAGAGATTTTAAGGTTTGATTGTTTTTTCATTCATTATAAAAATTTTAATTTCACTGCATAATTATTACAACATATAGATTCTCTACAGCAGAGTCGCTAGCTGTTGCTCACAATTATTTTTTCAGGTGAGATAATGAAATCATAGAATGTGATAACTTGGAAAAGAGTATGTGATACATCTTTTAATCACTGTATTGCACATCATTTATTCTTTCATCTGTTCGATTATTAAGAAAAAATTCTTATTTCTTCTGCTTTTAAAAGGATATTTTGCATTTGTTTGAATAAAAATGTAACCAGCTATATCTTGTTTGACAGAGCTCATTGAGCTCTGTCAAACAAGATATAGTTGGTTAAAATTTGTAATTGCCTTTAAGAGTTAAAAAAAAACCTTATGGGCTGGACAACAGCACAAGAAAACATTACCCATAAAGAAATGTAAAGTTTCTTTTGCCGTGGAATTTTACTATGGATTGCGTAAAAATGCATGTTATAATGCATTGCGTAAAACTGTTTTTTGAGGGTTTTTTTTCCATCAGAGTTTGTCACTCCAAACCTTTCAGTTCCTGTTTTGTCCATAAAATTCTGAGGACTTCTAAATATTATTCATGAAATTAAGAAAGTGTACATCCAGTTTTAAGTGTAATTGTGCGCTTATTGCATCATTTTATCTTATTTCAAGTTTGACTGAAAAAGCAAAATTGTTTATGTATTCACATATTTGTAAATCTGTAAATATCTTCTCAGGAAAATCTTTCCGAACTACACTTACAACAATAGAAATCTTTTTGACATTTTCAGTTTCAAAGAAATGTTCCAAGAGCACTTTTACATTTACTGTCCAAAGTACAGTGGAGCCCACCTTGTCCGTAGATATTTGTAATGCCTGTCACCACCTGCGACAACTGCGTTGTGTCCTTGGGCAAGACACTTCACCCCCATTGCCCACGTGGGGGCACGGTGACGCTGTGTACTAAGTCGTACTGCACGTCGATGGTGCACATGTCTTCAACCAATGCTAACCCTGCTTGTGTGGAGTTAGTATGTTGGGGAGCTGACAGTTGCTCGCCGTTGCTCGGTGGTTCTCTCCGGTTACTCTGGCTTCCTCCGCCCGTAAAACTGTCGTGGTCATGATTAGCCATTGTGCAGAAATATGTGACCTTAAACACCAATAAATAAATAAATAATGCCTGTCACACCAGTAGCACCCCACAGTACTGGATCCCAAACTTCCTACCCATCACAATAACAAGCACTGAAAGAAAAATTATTTGCAGGCTTGTATGTGTTCAGACTCGAAGCTAGGACCTTGTGAGGCAACAGTTAAACTTTTTGGACAATTTTTCCAGGTCATTGACCATTGGTATTATTTTAGAAAATTTTGATCATTTGATGACAGCAATTCTCTAAAATAATAAAGGACAGATCAGTTTCATATACAGTGCAGCTCACTTAATTGGATACCTCTTAATTGAATAACCCTGTTAATTGAATATAATTTCCCAATACAAAACCATTTACCATACATTCAGTACAAATTTGACCTGTTAATTGAATATAGGTTATAGAATAAACTCCTGGTAATGGAATAAAAAATCTTGTAAACTGTCGAGAAATTTCCATGACTCTCCCCAGTTTTCCTTTGTTTATAAACCTATTTGGCCTCAGTACATCCAACATGGGCATTTAATCTATTATATCATGTTTGACAGAGCTCATGGAGCTCTGTCGAACAAGATATAATAGAATAAATGCCAAGTTTATCTCTAGAATACAGGAAAGTGACACAATCTCTGTTAAATGAATACTTCTGTTAATTGAATAATTTTCATTGGTAAAGTGGCTTTTCAAATAACAGGGTTCCACTGTACAAGGCTGAAAAGTGAACTTTTAACTGATTCTGGGTGTTTGAACACTCCCTCCCCCTCAATCTTTCACATGTTGATTCTTATGAGGAAATCATTATTCTCCAGTTATAAATCACCTCTGTATTTCATTTGCTGGCAAATTGATTAAAGTGTTATTGGGGCTTTTTTTATTTTTCTTCTTGTTAAACATAGAACTTGGAACAATTTATGTGTTATTAAAAATGGGTTTTTAATTTGATATTGGAATTCCCAGATGTATGTGTAGTGTTTGTGGGTGAAAGAATAATATTGTGGTATATTTTCGGCATGTGGATAATATATTTTAATCCTGTACCTAACATAATTTAAATCCCTGTGGGAACCCTGGGATGTGAAGCAGTGCTTATTTACTGTAGCAAATAAGTTCTGCTTTACTGGTGAAGTGGGACTCAGGAGGAAAATGTCTGGGTGGAAGTCTTATAAACTGGGCTGCATAGGTATAAGCGATTGGCTAAACTTGACTTCAACTCTAGGTTGCATTCATGGGATAGCCAGAGATGCTGAAGGTGATTAGTTGAGTGCTAGAAGAGCTTTCAGAGCTATCAGAGCTTTCCAAAAAGTGTGGATACTAGAACAAAGGGCCAGTATTTTCCTTGCTCATGTTTCAATTTCATTCAAATGCAAATAATATTTTGTTTAGGCCACACAAAGTAGATCTTCTGTTCCTCAGGCCATTATTTGTAAAATTGCATGTGGTTTTTTATTTTATTTTTTATTTCCGTAATTATTTCTTTGCTATCAACAGTTCATGTTCTTAGGTTCAAGTTTTAGGCCTCATAATCTACAGAATAACATGGGTTGTTGTGTATTTTGTCCCTTAAGTGCAAGAAGGCTTTGCAATGCTAAAGCATTGCAAAGCCTTGTTGCACTCAAGGGAGAAATTTATCAATTTTATTAACTTGGGTAAAATATCAGACATAAACCATTTATTTATTTATTTTTTTTTTAAGTTTACATTGGTTAATTGAAAATTAAAGAATTAAAAAGAGAGCATGCGGCCACCAAAAGAAACATGCAGGAGAGCCTGAGAAACAGATTTTAATTTTTTAGGCCTCATATACATTTGTTTTATTACAAATTTTTGGCGAGTGCATGTTGTACTCCCCAATAATTTGTAATAAATAAATATTGAATAAATTCAGTTCATCAAAAATAATCCAGCTCTCAACCACCAATCAATAAATAAATTATAACATAATATAAAAAAAATAAAACTTTCATAATTCTAAAATCTCTGTAAGCACACAGTACAGTGCAATCCTGTTAACTGAATTGCCAATTTGTCTTCGAAAAATATTCTGTTGACAGTAGGTGGTCTTTTTCCAATAATCCAGTGTTAAAATAAAAGAATTTATTCTATTTAATCTTGTTTGACAGATCTCGTAGGGCTCTTCAAAGAAGATATAACAGAATAAATACCTGTATTGAATGTACTGAGTTCTAATAGGTCTATAAATCCAAGGAATTCAGTGTTTGTTGGAGTTATTCTTGGATATATTCCAAGATATTTTTTTATTCAATTGACCATTTACTCTCTAATCTTTATGAAATTAACAAGGGGGCACGGTGGCTCAGTCTACATATGTAGAGGTTCAGGCTGCGAGCTGAGAGGTCCTCGGTTCAAATCCCACCTGCAGTAACTGTGTTGTATCCTTGAGCTAGACACTTCACCCCCATTGCTCATGTGGCTGTCGTGTGCTAAGGTGTACTGCACGTCGATGGTGCACCTGTCTTCAACTAGTGCTAACCCTGCTTGTGTGGAGTTAGTATATTGGGAAGCTGACAGTTGCTTACATTGCTTGGTGGTACTCTCCAGGTACTCCAGCATCCCCCACCCGAAAAACTGTCGTAGTCATGATTAGCCATTGTGCAGAAATATGTGACCTTAAATACCAATAAATAAATGAATAAATTAAATTAACAAGTCAAATTTGTCCTGAGGTTATGGCAAATGTTTTGGTGTTTGAAAATCATTTTCAATTAACAGGATTATTTGTAGAGCTGCGAGGTTATTGAATTTTGGGTCGGTTTCAGTTACAACTCGGTTTTTAATAAAAGAGTTGGGTTACGGTTTCGGTTTCGTTTTTTTTATTAAACAGATTCTAAACCAAAATAACAGAAAAAAATTAAGTTGTATGAACTAAAATAATGATTGAATAAACTCTCCCTGAGTGTGTAAAAACTTTGTCGAGTCGTTGACACTTGGAAATAATATAAACAAACTTTAAGGACGAACTCTCGCGGTCTCTGCCGAAGACTCGAAGTTAATTAAAAATAATTTGTAGCTAACACAATGAGTCACTAGTGGAAATTGGGTTAATAGTTGAGCTAATTTCAGCTCATATAGGGCTCTTCTCGACCGTAATTGCCACCATTGTTTCAGAAAAAAACACGTAAAAACGTAATTCTCACGTGACATTCAAATAACCGAGAAAGTTGGTTTTCAGTTTATCGTCGGTCTCGGTTGTCGGTTATTTTTTCATAACCGAAACCGAGTTGTTTTTCGGTTAACCTCCCAGCTCTAATTATTTGGTTAACTGGTAGTTTGCTAAGGTATTTTTAATCATCAAGATTTGTTCACAAATCTTTGCCTTGTTACAATTTATGGGAGAGTGCCTATAGGCACTCTCCCATAAATTGTAGCAAGGAATATCCATACAGACCAAATAATTTAGATTCAAAGATGATATGAAGGACACTCATAGAGTTTGAAGCCTTTTTTTCTTTAGTGTAAAGCCCAAATATGGGCTTCCAACACTCATCGAATTAAGAGATATCCACTTGAGTGGACTCCACTGTATATGCCCTTCATTATTTGTTTATTGTTTATTGGAGTTTAACAACACTTCCGACAGCCAGGGTCACCTTGTGACGGAAGTTTTATGGGCACATGAAGCCAGAGTACCCATAGAGAACCACCAAAGAGTGGTGAGCAACTGTCAAGGCAGTCAATGTATTAATAACACACAAGCAGGTGTAGCATTGACTGAAGTTCTCTTCATTGACACGCAGTATGCTTTAGTACACAGTGCCACCATGTGTGCAATCGGGAGTAAGTGCCTTGCCCAAGGACACAAGACGGCTACCACTGGCAGGAATTGAACCATGGATCTGTCCATTGCCATAACCACTGAGCCACTGCGCTCCCATGCCATTCATTGAAACATTATCTGCTTATAAGAAAATAGCTCTCCAAACTAACTTGGATTTTGTTGTTGAATATTATATTTGTTACATGGTCATGATGTCACTTTGAATAGGATATTGAGTTTGCAGATTTGTACTGGCAAAGAGCAGACATTTTATACCAAGCTGATTGGATGTGATTTTTGTTAAGGCTGCTTAACTGGAAGAGTGTTAGAAGCCCATATTTAGTCTTTATTCTGATCAGCAGCTACCTATTGTTAAAGGCATCATGTTCTGTGGATTTCCTTCATATTATCTTATAAGAAAAATTACTTCATCTCCATTGATTTGTATTGTTACAATTTATGGGAGAGTAGACACTCTCCCATGAAATGTAACAAGACAAAAATGTGTGAACAAATCTTGGAAGCTGAGAAATTAGCACCCGACCAGTTAAGTGACATAGACTTTACCATTCAAAATGCAACTTTTGTCTAACCGGCCATCCGTTCGCGTAGATTTAAATTTTGCGTAACCACCACGCGAATGAAACGAGCGTTCTCGTCAAATTTTGCACACTGTATTGCCATCGCCTGGCGTCCGTCGTCCATTAACTTATATATCAGTCTTCTCCTGGACCAAACCCATCCAAACTTGGCAAGAAGTATCTTTGGATATAACCTTCCAAATTGGTGCAATAGAAGTAAACAGGCCCAGTGGGCTGGGCCAATATACAGCATCATTATGGCAGTCCGGTTTAATTTTATTCAAATGAGGTGTATGGGTTCCCTATGGGAGCCCAAATTTTCAGTTGGTGAAATATGAGGAATATTCATCAGATGCACTGACCAGAATCTTTTCCTATATGGTACACAGCATCCTTAGAAGGGCACAGATTTACATATGAAATCAAATCTGTGGGTCGTGAATAGTTCTTGAAAAGCCCTTGACATTTTTTGATTTCACTTCCCCAGAAGGGGTGAACAAATCCTACTGTTGGGTATGTTTTTTTTTCTCATGTCAAACAAGGAAAACGTTGCTATTGTGTTAGGAGAAGGGTTGGGTAATATTGATACGTACTGAGTATTGTTATGTGTGTAGTTACTGGTATCTAGCACCTGTTTCTAAGGAGTTATTAGCGGGAATTATGGATAATTATTTTGGGGTTTTTATTGGTCTTATTGGTTTTGTTGGCGAAACATGTAACATTTGAAAGTATACGTGTATGAATTGTGATATAGTCAATAGGCAAGCCAGAAAATAAGCAGACTGTCATCTGTAAAATGAGGTCCCCAGAGGGTGAATTTAGTGATGCTACCCTGCACAGCAGGGTAGCATCACTAAATTTACCCTCTGCGGATCTCTATCTGAATCAGGGTCTCAAAACTAAACAGAAAGAGGTACCCAGACGATAAATTGGCACACTGTATGGGATAGCATCATCAAATTCACCCTATGGGGACCTCATTCTGCAAATGTCAGATTGCTTATTTTCAGGCCTGTCAGTAGGTGTTTATTTTTTAGATAGTTTACCCTCTTTGGAGGATTGGAGGCAGTTTAAAGATTGAATGATAATTGCTGTATGAATGTGTAAGAGTAGTGACAAATGTTGTATTTTATTAGTCGTTAATGAATGTAGAATCACTTAGAAATAAATTGCAGAATAGCCACAACAATGTATATATTCTAATCAAATTTTTCCTGTTGACGATTTCAACAACTTGACATTATTTCTGGAGAAGTTCTCGAGAGCTTCAAAAATTAAAAAAAAAGTTATCTCAAAGGTTGGGAGAGCGGTGGCTCAGTAGGTGGTGGTGCAGGTTGCAATCTGAGAGGTCCTCGGTTCGAATCCCACCTGCGGCAACCGCGTTGTGTCCTTGAGCAAGACACTTCATCTCCATTGCCCGCGTGGGGGCACAGTGGCGTTGTGTACTAAGGCGTACTGCACGTCGATGGTGCACTTGTCTTCAACCAATGCTAACCCTGCTGGTGTGGAGTTAGTATGTTGGGGAGCTGACAGTTGCTCGCGGTTGCTTGGTGGTTCTCTCTGGGTATTCCGGCTTCCTCCACCCATAAAACTGTCACTGTCATGATTAGCCATTGTGCATAAATGTGTGACCTTAAACACAAATAAATAAATAATTAATCTCAAAGGTTGAAATATTCAAGAGTGGATTTTTTTTAACCCTTTACCCAACGCAGACAATTTCAAAATTTATTATTTTAAATATCATTTTTTTAATTTTTTCAAAAAATTTCAACAAAACCATATCATGTGACCCCTCATTGGAACGAGCTCATTGAGCTCGTTCCAATGAGGGGTCACATGATATGGTTTTGTTGAAATATTTTGAAAAATTTAATTTTTTCAACTGCTCAATTTGCATATTATGCGGGCGGATGTGGGCGATTCGTTAGGTAAAGGCTTAAGGTTATCCTGTATCTTATTTCAGCACAGGCTGAAATAAGATACAGGATAACCTAAAAAAAAAACTGTAATGTTTTCTATTCCAAAATTTGCTGTTTTAATTCTGAAGACATTTTATTCTCTATCCTATTTTTTCTGGTTTTATACCTGTATATCAGTGCCTGTGGTGAAGTTGACTTTATACTTGTTCTGCCAGTCATATTTAGATGCAGAAAGTGACTTCAGACACACATAAATAAACATGAAAAAACACTTTTCTTTCTTCTGGAATGACAAACTAGCCATTTTCGTTGATTCCTGCAAATTATTCAAAGTGTTTTCAAGGAACAACGCCATATGCCAATTCCATCAATGAACAGAAAAACGAGGCATTTTCATTTATACTCCCAACATTTTGAGTGTTGTGCTCATATACTACAACCACAAGCACAGTCTCTTTTCGCATTCAGGTCATGATTCGATCGGAACACACTTAATGAGTGTGTCAAGATTTTCTAGACAGAACACTGCAAATTCAAGACCAAATAGATGAAAATAGTAGTTCAGATTCAGTCTGCTCGCACATTTTTTTTTTGACAGATGAGGTGGGGGCGCGGTGGCTCAGTAGGTAGAGGTGCAGGCTGCAAGCCGAGAGGTCTTCGGTTCGAATCCCACCTGCGGCAATCGCGTTGTGTCCTTGGGCAAGACACTTCACCCCCATTGCCCACGTGGGGGCACGGTGACGCTGTGTACTAAGGCGCACTGCACGTCGATGGTGCACCTGTCTCCAACCAATGCTAACCTTGCTTGTGTGGAGTTAGTATGTTGGGGAGCTGACAGTTGCTCGCTGGTTCTCTCCGGGTACTCCGGCTTCCTCCACCCGTAAAACTGTCGAGGTCATGATTAGCCATTGTGCAGAAATATGTGACCTTAAACACCAATAAATAAATAAATGACAGGTGAGGCAAGCAGGCTGAGAATTTCAACTGGATCGTGACAGGGTATATATTTTTGCGTATATCATTATATGTGGTCTCTATTTCATTCCAAGTACGTTAATATCAAGAATATTACCGGTAACAGTGCCGTATTAACCCATGGCCAGGCCCCTAGGCTTTTAGGTACTTCGGGTCGGGGCCCCCTCCGGCGCATCAATCTTTCACCCCACTACAGTTGACAGCCTGACCCTATGCCGCAGTAAATAGCCCTATATCCATTTTGTGGGTCTCCTGAAGAATTCTACTCACAATTTGACATATTATTTAAATAGGCATTAAAATAATGTAATGAATTTATATATATATAAAGTATACTTATGAGCGTATATATATGGATAAATACATGTGTTCACGTATCGCTGGAGTGCAAAGGGCCTTTAACCATTGCAGCCCTGAGGCGCTGTTAACAGTACCTCAGCCAAAAAAGAAGGGAATTGGCGGGCCCCCGTCCCTGCGGGCCCCGAGTCTTCAGCCAAGTCAGCCTTGTGAATAATATGGTCCTGCATTCAGAGCTGTTGGGTGGTTATTATTGTAAAAGTCACTTGTACAGACGGCTCAACAATGTGTGAAATTGAAAGGGCCAAACGCAAGAGACGTGTTAACTATGATCTTCACGGGATAACTCGATTAATATAAAAGTCATTTTTACCGCAAACACAAATTAACAGCACCTGTTGAGATTTATTGTCCGATTCGATTTGAATTCGAATTTAAGAAGTGATTCGATTCATGTTTGATCCAAATGGAAAAAGTCCGATTTGTAGGGCCTTTGTAATCTGTGTACTGTAAATGGGGTTGGTTCCCCGTAGGAACACCAGGAATTGGAGCAGTGCTTGTTTACTATAGTAAACAAGTTCTTTACTGGTAAAACAGGATCCAGAACCAATGCCTGGGATAGAACTATAAAGTGGACACCATTGGTATAAATAACTGGCCACACTTTACTTCATCACTATGTTGCAGCCATGAGATAGCCAAAGATGTTGAAAGTGACCTTAAACACCAATAAACAAATAGATGGGTGGCACCTCACTATTAACTAGTTCTTGTGGGGGTATCAATTTAGCATGCAGATATGGGCTGTGCACGTGTTGTACAGCCAAGCCAGAAAATAAGCAGACTGTCATCTGCAAAATGAGGTCCCCAGAGGGTGAATTTAGTGATGCTACCCTGCAAAGCAGGGTAGCATCACTAAATTTACCCTCTGTGAACCTCAATCTGAATCAGGGTCTCAAAACTAAACAGAAAGAGGTACCCAGAGGATAAATTGGCCCACTGTATGGGATAGCATCATCACATTCACCCTTTGGGGACCTCATTCTGCAAATGTCAGACTGTTTTTTATCAGGCCTGTGTGCAGCCCAGACCGTACTTGGTAGTTTTATTATTGATTTATGTATGACTTGTTTTCTTGTGATAGATTAATGTCTGTTAGATTTTGTTTGTGTCCAGCACTCTTGTGTGATTCTCAAAAGCTGTGTGCACATGTGTGAAGAAGATGATTGTTTCATTTTTCAGTTGCAATTCATTGTACATTACATAATCTCCTGTGTTACATTGTGGTCTTTCAATCACTATGATTTGTGTATCGTGTCGAAATATGAATGAGAAATTATGAAGAGATGAAGAAAAAAAAAGATGTGTGTCTTTGTATTGAGGAATCATTAAAAAGACAATTCACTATTCATTTCCATTAGTTGGTTGTTTTATGCCAACCTATCTTTTATGGTGACTGATGTAGGATACGAGGGATTTTATTTCATCCAATTATATTGAAATAGTTTGTTATTATAAAGAGAAATTATTTAATAAGGAGAAATGCACGTTGCTAGAAAGAGAAAGTATCTTTTAGTTTAAACAATATTTATTTGCAAATTATATTGTATGTATGTTATACATAAAAAGATGTCACAATGGAAAACAATTTATCAAATTAAGATCCCGCATGGGGCGCGGTGGCGTTGCGTTAAACGGTTCTCGTCAGATCACCGAAGTTGAGCAACGTCGAGTCCGGTTAGTCCTTGGATGGGTGACCGTCTTAGCGATCGATTCGGACTCCCGCGTTGTGTCCTTGGGCAAGGCACTTCGCCCCGATTGTCCACACGGGGGCACGATGATGCCGTGTACTTATACGTACTGCACGTCGATGATGCGCATGTCTTCAACCAGTCCAACCCTGCCTGTGCTGCAGTGCTGAGTTACGATGTTGGGGAGCTGGCAGCTGCTCGTCGTTGCTCGGTGGTTCTCTCTGGGTACTCCGGCTTCCACCATCCGTAAAACAGTCCCCGACACGATACGACCTTGGCTGTTAAAGTGTCGTTAAACCCTAATAAATAAATAAATAACACATCTGTTAAAACTAAAATCCTTACACCTTTAGTTTCAAAAGGTGACGAACTGCATCCAGAAACTGAATGGGTGATTTCAGTCCATGGTTGAGTTTTTTGAGACGAATGAGGCGAGAGTCAGTTTCCCGATCTTCACGTTTCCTGACTGTTGGAGCTGCACCTTGAGCAAGCTGAGTCCGGGTCTTTCTGTCCCTGTCTTCGATTGTCTTTAACTGGTTTATGAATTCGAACAGATTGCGGTGAGCTTTGGACAATGATCGATTCAACTTTGAATGCCAGCCCTCAAAATGATTGATAGTTCTTTGACCGACTTTATCATGCTGGTTCCACATTCGAATCATGAATACCGCGTCGTCATCTATCCAGGTTGTATGGTCAAATAATCGGTGAAATCTATTGCGCTTGGAAGATGATCAGGGGCCAATACAATAAAACTTCTAAAATTGCATTTTCTAGAATGTATTTTCTAGTTATGACTTTAAATGGGTAGAAATGGGCCATTAGCATTTTCAAAGATATGGCAATTTGCCAATTGGCAAATTGCTATATCTTTTAAAATGCTAAAGGTTCATTTTAGTCAGTTTTTTTTAACTAGGGTTTAACGACACATTAACATCCAGGGCCATATCATGTCGGTGACAGTTTTACGGGTGGAGGAAGCCGGAGAGAACCACCGAGCAACGACGAGCAGCTGTCAGCTCTCCAACATCGTAACTCTGAACTCTGCGCAGGCTTAGGTTGGTTGAAGACATGCGCACTTTCGACGTGCAGTACGCCTTAGTACACAGCGTCATTGTGCCCCCATGTAGGCACTCGGGGTTAAGTACCTTGCCCAAGGACACAACGCGGGAACGCGAATTGGTCGCTGAAATGGTCACCCATCCAACTACTAACCGCGCTCGACGTTGCTTAACTTCGGTGATCTGACGAGAACCGGTTACCGCGACGCCACCGCGCCCCCTTTTTAGTCAGTTACATTAATAAGTAGAAAATACTATTCCAGAAAATACAATTGCAAAAGTTTTATGGTGTTTGTCCCAGGCAACAGAGGCAAGCATGCAGCACGTTTCACTAAATCTTGCACATCTTGATTGGTCTAATACAATTGTTCAAGTCCCTGAACCTTCCTCAATATACACTGTCTGAAATTAAACAGGCATCCACGGGTCTCCGTGTCTGGTATCACAGAACTAAATATTTTCTCATAGGCCACCATTATAACGTTCAGGCGAACAATATATTTTCCCAAGGCTGTTTATTTTTCGAGATTGCATCATTTCCGAGTGCAACATTTCAAGGCGGGCAACTCTAATTCAAATATTTAGTTCAGCGATACCGTCTGGAAATAGGTCTCTAATGGCCTTTATTACTGCCACCTGGAAGTTTGTCTAAATAATGTCAGGGGATAAAACATAACCAGTCCTACTGTTCACTTAGCACACAGTTCATTGAAAAGATGCACACAGTAACTTGCTGCATCAAGGCAAAGGCAACAGAAAGCATGGCATTACCTGACCAGCAATGAATCGCAAAAAGTTGATTCCACAGGTCAGAACATGAATAAAATGTTCCACCCATGGATAAGACTTCTGCTGATTGCATCAGAAATTGACTGGCTGGCAAACTTCACACAGATGTTTATGACCTTTTTGGATGTCAAAAAGGCATACGATAGAGTATGGAGGGAGGGTATGTGGCGCAAGCTGGAGGCCCTGGGCTTAGGGGGCGAGTTTGTTGGAATTATGAAAGCATTATATAAAGATGTACAGAGTGAACTTATCCTGGGAAACAATACAACCAACCGTGTGCCTACGGAGATAGGCGTGAAACAGGGGTGTATCCTTTCGCCAATCCTGTTTGCATTGTACATCAAAGGTTTAGGAGATGAACCCCTGCGTAGCGACGAGGGGGGTAGCAGTTGGGGACTTGAAGATCCCAGGGCTATTTTTTGCAGACGATATGTTTCTTGTGTCAGAAAGCGAAGAGGGGCTAACGAAAATGCTGGGAATTGTTGGGAAATATGGGAGCAAATGGAGACTCGAACTTAATGAAAGCAAGAGCAAAGTTATACCTGCGGGCCGCAAAGTGGACCCCACTCGAAGGTGGAGAGTGGGTGAGTTCTGCATTCTGGAAGGGAGCAGCAAACTTCTCAGTGTAGGAGAGACAGGTGATTACGAGTATTTTGGGCGTAAATATAAACATTACAGGAAGCGGCATCTACCGAAACCACACAAATAAATTGATTCTGAAGGGGAAGCGAATCCTTAACCAAATGAAACTTATAGGGAGAAACAGTTTCAATAACGTTTTTGTGGGGAAAACCATTTGGGAAATGGTGGGGCTGCCAAGTATAACATACGGTACGGAAGTGGTACCCCTAAACCAGACGGCCGTAAAGAGTTTGGAAATCCTGCAGAACGATGCAGGCCGATGGGTCGAGTAATGCCGCAGCGCTAGAAGTAATCAGGGGTGAGCTTGGGTGAATGAAGATCAAGGACAGGATAGACCCGTTGAAACTCTTGTTATCTTAATTATTTGGTAAATCTCCCAGACAGCCGATGGTGTAAACTAATGTTCCTGAGAATTTTCAACTCAAATATCAAAACGGGGTGGATGGTCCAAGTGAGGGAGCCAGTAGAGAACTACTCACTGGAGATCTCTGACCTGGAAAGGGGGTGCCAGATGTGCAACTTCGGCATGGTGGAGACCCTGGAACACTTTCTTCTAGAATGCCCAAAGTATACCAGTCTCAAAGAATGAGATTCACTGGGAGTATAATGGGGAAGTGGGATGGGAGAATGAAGGGCGTGGTTAGGGGGAGACTCAAAGGAGAGGGTTAATATGCTAATCGGAGAGATTGGGAAGAATGGGGCAAAGGATGTCATCAAGCAGTTCGTCTCCGAGTGTTGGGAGGAGAGGAGAAGCGTGGGAATGGGGAGGCAGTTGGGAGTACATGGGTAACCGTGGCCTTCTCGTCCGAGAACCGCGACAAATCAGCGGCTGGCCAAAGTGTTATTATTATTATTACAATATCTCATCATCGGCAAACAAATTTACTGGCTTGCAAACTTCACACTGGTCAGTGTTTTGATAGGTGGGCGAGCTGATTACAATATGGGGTGTGTTTGTGATTGCCTTCTGTCCAATCAGGCAGAACTAAGTCCCCGCAGGGTAATAATTGCTGTAAGACTGAAGGCAAAATGAGAGGTAATCGGAAATTAGTTATTTATTTATTGGTGTTTAAGGTCATATATTTTCTGCATAATGGCCAATCATGACCACGACAGTTTTACGGGCGGAGGAAGCCGGAGTAATCGTCGAGCAACAGTCAGCTCCCCAACATACGAACTCCACACAAGCAGGATTAGCATTGTTTGAAGACAAAGTGTACCATCGACGTGCAGTACGTGTTGGCACACAACGCTACCGTGTCCCCCACGTGGGCAATGGGGGTGAAGTGTCTTGCCCAAGAACACAACGCGATTGCCGCAGGTGGGATTCGAACCGATGACCTCTCGGCTTGCAACCCGCACCTCTACCAACTGAACCACCGCGCCCCCGATCGGAAATTAAGGGGGAGAAAACATTTCGAAAGTTACACCTGTATTGACGACGTTTGTTGGCCGTCACCGCAACATTGCCCCCCCCCCCCCCCCCCAGCCACACGCACACCTTACCGTCAACAACACCCACACCCTGAAACACACACCCTATCACCTACACATGCACACTGACAGGTGCCATCGCCACACTCTCTCGTGCCAATAACACTGTTAAGGCGCTATATAAGTAAGTGCTTGCTGTCAACTCTGTGAGCTGACTGCATATATTTTCCGTGTTCTGGGCATCATCACAACCTTCATTTTGAAGTATAATTTTTGAATAGAATTTATGGAATAACAGAGGTGGGAATTTCAAAGTAAACAAATTTCCCTTATGTAGCACCTCGGCAGCTTTTCGTTTTCAAATTCGATAGTGCATATGTGCGCAAGAAACATTAATGCATTATTCCATGAAAAGTTGTTTTGCGTTAGCACTAATAACTTTTTTAACAATTATTCGGAAGTCGTAACATGATCTCATCAATAGTTGATTGCTAACTGTATTGTTGTGTCGTAATAAATTTCGTTATCATGAATCATGAGTCTCAATTCAGTGATATCGATGAATAATTGAAAGAGCGCGAATGATTTAACTGTCGAGTTGTGCATCACCATTGAAGTAGAATTATTAACATATCACTAGATGCAAGGGTTTGTCGACCACACCACTGTCATTTACGATGACTTATTAGACACCATCATGAATACTTGAAGACTCCCCTCCAGGGAGACTTAACAACAATGTCACTTTTAAGTTTGTCAATTTTATTTTTTTTTTATTTTTCTTATTTCGAGAAAATACAGTTGAAACTATACACTGTAAAAAATTACCGTAAATTTTTACGGTCATATGACCAGCAGCTAGTTTCCAGGCATATGACCGTTAGCATTATGGCAAGCCGTAAAAAAATTTGACTGTCATTTGCCGTATATTCCCGTAATTTTTTTTTCACGGTTTGCCATTATTTGTACGGTCATATGCCTGGAAACTAGCTGCCGGTCATATGACCGTAAAAAATTTCAACCATCATTTGCCTTCTTTTTCCGTAAAAAATAAAATCAAAATAATTGCGGTCAAAATGACCGGAGGCAGAGTTTTCCCAACGGAAAGGACCCGGACCCCATTCCCCCAAAAGGTAAACAAATCCCTGGGTATGCCGGCCTTAGCGGAGATCCCTGGCCACAAGATCCATCGAATACCGCTGACGCAGTATGAATAGTCTGCTATTCTGCATGATTACCGAAACAATTATACGCATAAAAAATTGACGTTATTTGATTTTCATGTCCAAGACTGCAATGAACATGATTCACTTGGCCCCACACTTACAAATTGATAGTAATACGCCGTTGTTCGTCTTCAAAAGCATCGGGTGTCCTTCTTGGAAGTGGCGACTTCCAGACTGGCATATGGCAAGGCCGATTCCATAATTCACTATTTTTACCGCCGTGCGACGTAATTGAACAGCGTGACGGGAGAAATACCTTCATTGGATCAAATTCGCGGGTTTTTCTACGGCAACACCGTTAAAATTAATTTACGGCCTCGAGACCGTTGTATTTGACAGTCATCTGACAATACTTAACCATAGAATTACGGTAATTCTTTACAGTCTTGAAGTCCTGTAACTGTATTGTGCACTATTTTGAAGTAATAGCGCGCTTAATAGGTGCACTTTTGTCCCTATCAAACTATACCATTAGTGTTACTCAATTCCTGTAGAAAAGAGCGTGCCCAACTCTGTATAATTCTATACTAGTAAATATAGATTATTAACATCATTCCTGAACTCTACTGCAATACATAGGGGCGCGGTTTAGTCGCGGGAACTGGTTCTCGTCAGATCACCAAAGTTAAGCAACGTCGAGCCCGGTTAGTCCTCAGATGGGTGGCCGCCTGAGCGATCGACTCGAACTCCCGCGTTGTGTCCTTGGACAAGGCACTTCACCCCGATTGTTCACTTGGGGCACGATGACGCCGTGTACTAAGGCGTACTGCACGTCGATAATGCGCACGTCTTCAACCAATCTAACCCTGCCTGTGCTGCAGTGCGGAGTTACGATGCTGGGGAGCTGGCAGCTGCTCGTCGTTGCTCAGTGGTTCTTCCCGGGTACTCCGGCTTCCTCCGCCCATAAAACTGTCACGGTCATTATTAGCCATTGTGCATAAGTATGTGACCTTAAACACCAATAAATAAATAATACTGCGCTACGTGTACTATAAGTTCCATAGCCTGTTAATGGACCGGTACGGGATGAGACAGGTATCAGTAGAATTTATACCGGGCGAGCCTTGGTATAAATTCTACTGATTCCTGCCTCATCCCGGACCGGTCCATTATTTACCCCACCGATGACTCTACAACCACAGTGATGAACGCCCACTGATCATCCCCACACAAGTAACACCCTCCTATATCTTGTTACTGCGAATAGTCTCCACAATCATTTTTTCAGTCTTTTCTATTCAATTTTCACAGGTGGTGTTCTCCGCGAAGCGTTTGCCACGGACAGACGACATTTTGTTTTGTTTACAAACTAAGGGAGATAACTCTGCGTTCTTCCCTTGCTCACGGCCACCCGGTATTAAAAAATATCGGGTCTGTGGGCGTGTACTAAATTTGCCTGTTCAACCAATCGCCTTATGGTATTTGTGTAGTAGTTTGCCAGAGATGGATAAAGGTAATGACCTTAACAGATATTAAAATTCGACTGCACATACAGAATGAAGTGAGTGGATTATTACTGAATCACAGAGCCATATATTTTCCACTCGAAAAAGTATTTATAATTGTTCATAACAGCACAAGAAACACTTGCAAACTTTCATTGCAGGGACCACTGGGTGCAACCCGGTGGTCCCTGTGATGAAAGTTTTGCAAGTGCAAATTATTCTGAAGTGAACAATCTATCCCGTGGCGATTTAGTAGTAATGCACACTCCAGATACCGTTGTCTCGATATTTTCCGGTCGGTTCAGTTCGTGATTTCACTACCGGCCTTGCTAATAGCGCATTATATTATGCAAACGCTCTTTTCTCTTGGGTGTGTGTGTGGGGGGGGGGGGGTGCGGTGGCTCAGTTGGTAGAGGTGCAGGCTGCAAGCCGAGAGGTCCTCCGTTCGAATCCCACCTGCGGCGACCGCGTTGTGTCCTAAGTCGTACTGCACGTCGATGGTTCACATGTCTTCAACCAATGCTAACCCTGCTTGTGTGGAGTTAGTATATTGGGGAGCTGACAGTTGCTCGGTGGTACTCTCCGCGTACTCCGGCTTCCTGGAGGTCATGATTAGCCATTGTGCAGAAATATGTAACCTTAAACACCAATAAATAACAATAATATTACTATTTTCTCTTGTGCATTTCAGACTACTTCATTTTTCTGCAGTGAGAAACGCATTAACTAACGAGCATTTTCCGCGCTAATTGTGTCAGGACATCTAGTTTCAACAGTAGATATTATTCGTCTCCTCTTCCCCGTCGGAACCCCCGAGATGTTTAACAGTGCTTGTATACTGTGGTAAACAAACTCTGTTTAACTGGTAAAATAGGACCCGGTCACCAGTGCTTTAGATGGATCTCCTCTAAAATGGGCAACATGGGTATAAACGATTGGCTGGACTTGACTTTATATCCATGTTGCGATCGCGATTTATCATTGTGGAGAAATATGTGAACACTAGTAAATATATATATTTATTTATTAAGGTTTAACGACGCTTTAACAGCCAATGTCATATCGGGTCGGTGACAGTTTTACGGGTGGAGAAAGCCGGAGAGAAGCACCGAGCGACGACGAGCAGCTGCCAGCTCCCCAACATCATAAATGCAGCACAGGCAGGGTTAGATTGGTTCAAGACATGCGCACCATCGACGTGCAGTGCGCCTTAGTACACCGGGTCATCGTGCCCTCATGTGGACAATCGGGATTAAGTGCCTTGCCCGAGGACATAACGCGGGAGTCTGAATCGATCACTCAGATGGTCACCCATCCAAGGATTAACCGGGCTCGACGTTGCTTAACTTCGGTGATCTGACGAGAACCAGTTACCGCAACGCCACCGCGCCCCACACCAGTAAATAAATACGTCTCCTCTGTCCTTGAGTTGGAGCATGCGTCTGCTTCCTGAATCGGGAGCAAGTGTCGAAATCGGAGATGCGGGATCCTTAGAATGGCAGTGTCTGTTCTTATGTTGCTCTAATAGGCTATCCATAATTACCAGCCCAGAGTCGTTTTTGGCGGTGTCCCGGAATGTGTGAGTGGAGTGGGGGGGGGGGGGGGGGGAGTCTCTCGTAAGAAATTGCTGCCACTGTTGTGTAGTCATCTTCCAAGTTGTCACGATTAGCCATTGAGCAGAAATACATGACCTTAACTCTTTCGGCGCGACAGGCAGCCAAAGTCGACAGCACTCCAACCCGCGGTAGGCAACTATAGTCGGCATTTTAGACAACTGTATGTCCATCTCCATGTGCTATCAATCAAACACTAACGTATTCCTATGCTTCGTGCACGATTTTTATTCTATCCAAGAACAGGTTACAATACAGTGTTTTTTTTTTCCATTGACGACAGTACTAATCTTTCCTCCTCTCCCCATCTTATCAGGCTGATTTGGGCAAAAACAACCATCTATCCATTTAGTTTATCATCTCATATACAATATACTGAAAAAAATATAGGTCGCCATGTGAATTTTGCCTTTAAATTTGGAGCTTACTGTACTCCCGTCCAGTTTTGCACTGAATGAAATAGACATATTTTTACCTACCGCCACCCAATTTTAATCTTCTCTCACACATTTCAGACGACAACAGTGACCAATATTTTATATCTTTTCCAAAACATGCACCTTAAAATTTTATTCACACTTACAAGCTCAGTTCATTTCCCACCAATCGGATAATTCCAGGAACTTTTATACTCCATTAAAGGTTGGGTGCAAACCACTAGAGGCGCTGTTTACCACGAAAACACTGTATTGTAACCTAACAGCTATATTGTCACTGGAAAGCATAAAGGTGCCAACTGCAACGCATTTGCGTTGCAGTTTGCACCTTTACGCTTTAAAGGGACTATATTACATTGTCTCTAATAATTTTGATCCTACTGTTACCTTGACTGTAGAAATAAGAAATCAGTAGAGAATGGCCCCACAAAATCCTACTAAAATGTACGGCAATATATACATAAAATATATAACAAAAAATCATTATCCAATTCTGAAAAAAAACTCTCTATCAGATCCCTGGAACGTTTTTAAGCATTATAACTCTTTAGTCTAATAAACCGTATTTTAGTAAAATTCCTGGAAAAAATATCATGCGCTGAGAATTTTGTTTCTCGGGAAATTCCGCGCCAAAAGAGTTAAACACCAAAAAATAAAATCTTCCAACATTACTGGATGTCGTTGTAGACTAGGGCTAGACCCAGGAAGGGCCTTTGGCATGGGCATCCACAGGAAGTTTGGCAGGGTGGCTCAAACAGAGTACATGTAATACTGCACGCTTGTGTGTTCCCGTCGATGATTCTTTGTATGGGAGCAACCTTCCAATCAAGGTGTCAGCAGGTGGTCCATGAACTGGAAGACTGCTAACGCTTCCTCGATTTGTTTTTCAAATCTTGAAAACTTGTGTGGGGGAATGGAAACACCTTTCACTTGTTTCACTTGTAACTAGCGGGCCGCCACTTCTCAGGACAGGGTAGCCCATCCACGTGACTGAAAATGTCTAGTTGCATTGCATATCAAGGGAGATAATCAAAGCTCGAATTTCTAGCTAGACAAGGACTGGGTCACGGAATCACGCATTCCCCATTTGTATATAGGTTAGGGAAATAATGCCTGTTTACAGATGTGGGGACGATGGAGTGCCTGCCACTATTCTGCGGACGCCACGGGCTCCTGGTTCCCAAATTCGAAAAAAATACCTTAGCACCAGGGCACAAAAACTATGCAACCGGTGCTAACCTACGGATAGTTTACTTGTAGTCGATATGACTAATCGTTCATTTGGTTTACCTTCATGTTAACTGGTAGAGTGTTGGAAGCCCATATTTGGGCTTTGCTCTGAAGTGCATGTGCGGCAACTTAATGGCTTCATATCCTGTGGATGTGCTTCATATTATTTGTGAATAGAAATTATTTAGTCTGTGAGGATTTGCCTTATTACAGTTTATGGGAGAGTACCACTAGGCACTCTCCCATAAAATGTAACAAGGCGAAGAGAACGATGTATTTGGATGACCAAAAATAATTTAGCTCGCGGTGGCTCAGTGGTAGACTGCTGGACTTCTATGCTAGAGGTCCCGAGTTCGATCCCGTTCGTTGCCTACATGGAGGCACGATGGAACCGTATACTAAGGCAGATTGCACGTCGATGGTGCACATGTCTACAACCGCTGTAACCCTGTTTGAGTGGAGCTTGAACAGAGTTAGAATGTTGAGGAGCTGATAGATGCTAGTCGATGCTCGATGGTTCTCTCCGGGAACTCCGGCTTCCCCCACCTGTAAAACTGTCACGATTAACGATTGTGCATAAGTATGGGATCTTAAACACCAATAAATAAATATTGTTCCTGTTTTTTTTATTATTTTAACAGAGATCCCAAAAGGTTCTCTAGTAGGTATCAGGGAACTAAATATTTTCCCTTAGGCGACCATTATAACGTTCCGGCGAAAACAAATTTGACCGCATCACTTTAATTTTTGCATTCAAATATCTTTGTCAAGCATAGCCCTTCAGATAACTTTTTGTGATCTGAAAACAGGGGCTCATGCAACAAATAAGACAAAAAAAACTGACAGAAAGGGAAGTACCTGTCACGTGCACATATTTTTCAGGGAATTCCCAACAAATGCACACCAAATGTAAATTGTATTTTTTAGGTCCGAAAATCATCAAATCACACTCTTTTTTATCTGGAATATTCAACAATAATGCAAGATGCCAATAGAATGTTTCAAACGTTTATTGAAACAGTATATTTTCCCAAGGCAGCTTATTTTTTAGAGATTGCAACATTTCAAGGCGGGTAACTCTAATTCAAATATTTAGTTCAGTGATACCAGTAGCAATACGTGTTTTAACAGCGCTTGTCTTATTTGCAAGTAAAGGTAACTCCCTTTTCGGCAACCGTCTAGATTGATCTTATCAAAACGGAAACGGATCAAAACAAAAACCCAACAACGCTTTCCAATCAATACGAACATGTATTGTATACAATCGAATATTTTTGCCATTCGTATTCGAACAGTGTTTAATTATACAGTACGGCAACTGTGTACTGGTCACTTTCCACGGTGGGCAATATTTCCACGGACGCAATACTATTAGATTCCAAACACTAACTGTAGGAATAATCATCAAAAATTTAATTAATGAAGCACCGGGTAGAACCCGGTGCTTCATTAATTAAAATTTTGCTGATGAGGATTTTTATTACCTGGTAAACGCATGCGTAGACATCACTGTCCGGGCGTGGATTACGACCAGTCCACAGCAACTGTACTGCACCTCGTTAGTAAATTTTGCCTGCCATCCACTCCTTTTTGGCTTACCCCAAAACGCACAAGCTCCAGTAGTTGTTTCCAAAGTTTCTCTGCTGCGAAATATCCTTACCCCCCCCCCCCCCCCCCCCCCCCCCTCCGTAGGAAATCCGGGACGTGCGCAAAAGTGCTCGTTTACTGTGGTCAACACGTTCTGCTTTACTGGTGAAAAAGGATCCCGACCCCCCGTAGGAACTCCTGGAAGTGAAAGGGTGTTTGTTTTTTGTACTGTGGTAAACAAGCTCTGTTTTACTTGTAAAACATGATCCAGTCACCAATGCTTGAGGTGGAAGTCCTCTAAAACGGGCAACAGGGATATAAACGATAGCCTGAACTTGACTTTTTCTCCATGTTGAGGTCACGGTTAGCCATCGTGCAGATGTATGAAACCTTAAACACAAATAAATAAATAAATAAATAAATAAATAAATAAATAAATAAATAAATAAATAAGGACCCGGAAACAAAGCTTGATTCGGAAATCCTTCAAAGTGTTTAGCGTAGGTGTAAACGATTGGCAAAACTTTACTTCATATCCATGTTACCTCATGATATAACCACAGATGCTGAAAATGACCTTAAACACCATTAACTAAGTAGCTTGGAAAAAGACAATTCTCGTCAAAAATGTTTCGCTTGTTTAACCTGTTAATACTTTTGTACGTCGTATTACGTATGAAATCAAACAGCGCGTTGATACTTTTGTACGTCTTATCACGTACGAAATCAAACAGCGCGTTGATACTTTTGTACGTCTTATCACGTACGAAATCAAATAGCGCGTTGATACTTTTGTACGTCTTATGACGTACGAAATCAAACAGCGCGTTGATAATTTGTGGTCATTTGTCTTGTTATTATTTTTCGATTTTTTAAAGTTTTAACCACAATTCCTATTTTCTCCCGGATAGTACTCGGTGACAACCGTTGAGCCAAATGTTATCGCAGCTTAAAATACTAATATAATCCTGCTGTCAAGACTTCTTAACTGGCTGAGTGCTAGAAACCACTATCAGGGCTTTCAAAAAATTAGGATACCAGAGCAAACGCCAACACTTTCCTTGCTTATATTTCATATTCAGTCAAACACAATTAAATATTTTGTTTATATAAATTTGTTTCATTACAATTTATTGGAGAGTGCCTGTGGGCACTCTCCAATAATTTGTAATAAAACAAACTTTGAATAAATTCAGACCACCAAAAATAATCTAGGCCTCAACCAGTAAATCACTAATGTGAAAAATATCTTGTCATTTGTACTTCCCGACGCTTGACGTCGCATTTTAAAAAAAAAACGTTGAAGAAACTGAATTCCCTGTGACGTTTGAATGTAAGGATAATTAAAGTCTGAAAGGGTTAATGAAAATAAACATATTTCATTGGCAATCTTCCCCCTCCAAATAGAATAGTTCTTTTCCTGAGAGAAGTGTGAAAACCCAACCCCGCTTCAGTCTTCATTTTCAGAATCTCTGATTTTATCACCTCGACATCCGCCAACATCAACAATCTCTTCACTGCTGTCACCAGACTTCTCTGCTTTGAGCATAGGAGACTGGTGACGGCAGTGAAGGGGGGGGGGGGGGGTGATGTTGAAGGAGGTAGTGAATAGTGATACCAGTGATTCTGAGAATGAAGGCGAGTTTAAACGTTGAACCGGGTGAAGATCTTGCTGTTGAAGATGGGGGTAAGGGTGGGGGGGGGGGGGGGTAAACTGATTGGGAGCTACAGTGATCTGGTGAAGAAAGTTCGTCAGGAATCAGGACTGTAACAATTTCAGGCGTGAAAGGGCTAACGAAAATCTGCAAGTTACATTGGTGCGGTTTTTCAATTCAGAAAACTTCAATTCAACACACAACGAGTTCCACGCTTGATTCCCAGTTCCGCTCTATAGATTTCCCTGTTATCGGGGCCGGCTTTTGAACCGGGAAACCGAAAATTCCCGTTCCCGGGATTAAACCTGACTATAAACACAGCAGATGGGATAATAATATGACAATTGCCGAAACTCATTAAGTTCACTATTTTCAAATATTTTGAACTTTGTTGGCCGAAAAACTGGGGAAGGGGTGAGCTGGAGCCAATCAAGTCCGACACCGCTATCCATGTGCGGTCTATTAGGGCTTTGGCGTTAGAGTGTTACTAATCATCGTTATCGACAAATCATTTATTTTGCCATCTCCTCGTGGAATATCAGCTGTTCCTTTGAGCAAAACATTTGCTTTCCGGGCGAACGAAATGATGTTAATAATGTATACAGTTCTACCTGTTTTCGCTAGAAGTATTTATATTACTGCAACAACAAACTTCCTTGTCTGATTGGACGACAGACACCAGTCAATGACAGAGCAGAAAACAGATTGCAGCGATCTTTGCGGTACGACGTCTCGTAGACTACTGTCACGAAGCTAACTTGAAAGTTGTGACAGAGCTGATGGTCAACAAATATGTCGTTAGGTTTGATCGTCATCATATTTATATTCTTGCCACAAAGAATATTATGCATGGGTCGAATATGGCATACCTATGGAGTTCCAGACCAGATGCGAGCCGTTGCTGCCGCCCCAAAATACAACGTGACTGCCATGTCAAAAACTCAGTGTTCTGTATTCTGCTACCAGACAACTGATTGCGCGATCTTCTCATATGACAGCAGCAGTAAAACATGTTACATATCGGGGGGTGCCGAAAAGTCCGGACTGGCTCAGTTTGGTCCGAAGATGAAAAAACGTAAGTATTCAATATCGTTCCATAAAACACTCAAAATTTTGCGACTCGAGCCATTCACCGCTTTGCATTTCGAGGTTGCTCTCAGCATTAACGATTTGAACTCGTAAGACCGGTTTTTCGGTCCAAGGCATAATTTCGTCCCATTTTGTCTTATTATAAGAGGTCTATACACGGGGCATTGATGATAAAATAATAACTGCAGTCTGCAGCCAGACGGCTGCAGACTGCAGTTACTATTTTATCCTCCCTGTATATTGATATTGGACTGATCCGTCTCACTGTAAGTGTACACAAAGGCGATACCATTCCAGGAAACGAGGGTTCAAAGGGTTAACCATTTCCCAATGTAACGCTCATCCCGTGTCAGCGTTACATAAACAAAATACCATTCAAATTTTAATGTTTTTCCAGGGGGCGCGGTGGCTCAGTAGGTAGAAGTGCAGGCTGCAAGCCGAGAGGTCCTCGGTTCGAATCCCACCTGCGGCAACCGCGTTGTGTCCTTGGGAAAGACACTTCACCCACATGCCCATGTGGGGGCACGGTGGTGCTGTGTACTAAGGCGTACTGCACGTCGATGGTGCACTTGTCTTCAACCAATGCTAACCCTGCTTGTGGGGAGCTGACAGTTGCTCACCGTTGCTCGGTGGTTCTCTCCGGGTACTCAGTGTGACCTTAAACACCAATAAATAAATAATAAATAATGTTTTTCCAGTTTTGCCTCCAAAATATTGCTTATGACCCCACGTAGTAAAGATCACGTTCCAATGTGGTGTGATAAGTGATGGCTTTAATGGAAAAAATAAAGTTTGTTGTTTTTCATCAATTGGAAGTGTCGTCCAGTCCTACTGGTCTACCCCTTATAAGCACCGAAACAGCTAATATACCAGGCATGGCATTCTTCAAAATGCATTAGGGCTAAAAATCGCTTCCCTCACGTGACCTAAGGGGGCGATTAGATCTCCTCAACTCAACCTTATAAAAGCTAAAAGTGTCAAAATGAAGTTTTTCTATTAATGAATTCTGCCTTGTGGGTTTTGTACATTTTATTTAGTGCTGTTAACAAGGTAGTCTCTATGAGACGGCTACACTGCCCCTCCCACACCTCCGGGCCTTGGCAAGGCCCGGCGATGTGGGAGGGGCAGTGTGGCCGTCTTACAGAGTCCGCTAACATAGCAGAGATTTGAAAAGATGTGGGTTTCAGGAATAGGCAATTATAGTAATCATTTTTTTCTAAGGCCAGGAGGGCTAGTTTTCGACATCCTTAATTTTTTTTAAGGCCAGCAGTTAAGAGAGCGAATAAATCGCTCTCCTGAAAATGCCAGGCCTGATATACACAAACGATATGTGCCTTCTGCGATGCATTTGAATACACTCTGGGGAGGTACGACAGGTGTGAACGCACATCCACATAAAATGGGAGTTCCACTTCAGGGACTGTCTCCCATTTGTGATTTGAAAATTTTGATAAAATGGGGAGATCCCACTTATTCCGATACACCGTACTTTCTGAGACGTAGTCAAAGAGAGTATGATGTAGGCTTATCGGAGTAAACCGTTTTGACCCTTTCAACACGACGTGCATAAATCTTTGCCTGAAGAAAAACTTGCTGGTGAACGAGCACTTATGTGTTTCCGTAAAAAACTGAGCTATAAACCAATATACCAGCTATTGATTGAAACTATTCGAATATTGACGTTGAGTTTGTAGCATCCAAACTGCACCAATAAACAATTTTAAACGAACCTGGCTGACAGTGCTGATACCTCACTTTTATCAAATGTTTCTCGGAAAAAAAACTCGTTTCAAATCTGATCGACACCATTCGGCCGTGAAGCCGTTTTTTAAATCAAAACGCGAAATGACCAAAACGAAACTATAACTCAACGCCCAACGGAGTTGATCCGCTTGTTAACTTGAGCCTGCTCTACTTCTGTTTATATAATAATCAGGGGTATTCTTTTAGAAAACCGTTACTTTTGACGTTGCATCTAGTAACTGTGATCGAACAGAACAATACTTGAGTATAAAATAATGTGATCATGTTGTTAAACAAATCCTTTCTTGAAGTTGAATACCTGAATAACTTTTCAAACATTCACGGTTGTGGCCGAGGTATATTGGAAAATATTCGAACATCCGATTTCGGATCGAATTGAAACGAATATTGACTTTCGAATTGAATTTTGAATTTTCGCAGAAGCCTATGGGAAAGCTACCTAACCCTTTACCCAATGTACCGTCAAAACTATTTACAAAAATCACCATTCAATTTTCATTATTTTTAAAAATGTTTGTCTCACAAACATAACTTATGACCCCTCGTTGGAACGAGCTCGTTCGAATGAGAGGTCACAATCCATGTTTTTGAGACAAAAATGAAAATATTTAATTTTTCAAGAATTTTGTTTGCAACTGTCGTCTGCTTTTCGCGATAGGTAAAGAGTTAATTTATTGACGAACGAATTGACATTTCGGACAAATTCATTGAAGAATGTCCGTGGTGTCACCCGTCACGTGTACTAGGGGTCGGTATCCAAAATACACATTTTACTTGTCAGTATTTGACTCGGACTTGTAAGCAAGGTAGACAACTCTGCCCGATACAGCGAACGAGACTACGAACATGATCTTGACAACTTGATCCCATTCCTGGGCAAGAATGTCACACCAAAATTTCTATCCACTGCTGTAGCGCAGACACCGACGAACATACCAGTTTGATATTGCTTGAGAACACAGGCTCTCTCCTAAACAGGTACTATTTTACACCCCGGCATTGTACAGATGTGTTTAATCCTTTACCCAACGCAGACGATATCAAAATTTATTATTTGAAATATCATTTTTTTCATATTTTTCAAAAAATTCAACAAAGCCATATCATGTGACCCCTCGTTGGAACGAGCTCGACGAGCTCATTCCAACGAGGGGTCACATGATATGGTTTTGTTGAAATTTTTTGAAAAATAATATTTTTTCAACTGCTGAATTTGCATATTACGCGAGCGGCGGGTGCGGGCGATTCGTTGGGTAAAGGGTTAGACTGTATAAAAATCGCACAACACACAGATCTCACGACATCCTGCTGTACATAGACAATAGTTCACTGCTTGGATTTGAGTTCGATTTTTATCTTCGAGTGAGATGCGCGGAGGATTTTTTCACGAGGCGTTATCAGAGTGAAATACTCCGCGCCGCCCACGAGGGGATAAAATGGAACTCGAATCCGAGCAGTGAACTGTTGTCTATGTACTGAAGGATATCGTTAGATCTGTTTCTTGTGCGATTTTTAAACAGTTTGGGAATACGAATTATTTTGGGGGAACAGAAACCAATGAAAATAGAATAAATGTTGCTAGTCCATTTGGGATTTTTTAAACACTATCCCCGGACTGCAAATTAGCCGTTGTGGTGGGCAAGAATCCATAGAGATCAACTTCAAAATTAACCTTTTCTTGTGAAACTATTGGGATTTTATGTCTTACATTTCATAAAAAAGTTCTTTTAAAAACCTTCCGAAAAAGTCTGGAAAAGTGGGGTGGTTCAAAACACTTTTTGTTCGGTACATTAGTGATACTAATTATATGCAACTGATGCATTGTCCGTGTTCAATATAATCATTGGGAGCGCGGTGGTTCAGTGATAGACTGTTGGCCTTCTATGCTAGAGGTCCCGAGTTCGATCCCCGCCCGGGACGACCCGCGTTGTGTCCTTGGGCAAAGCACTTTATCCCGATTGCCTACATGGGGGCACGATGACACCGTGTACTAAGGTGTACTGCACGTCGATGGTGCACATGTCTTCAACCGCTGTAACCCTGCTTGAGCGGACCTTGAACACAGTTAGAATGTTGAGGAGCTGACAGTTGCTCGTCGATGCTCGGTGGTTCTCTCCGGGTACTCCGACTTCCTCCACCCGTAAAACTGTCACGGTCACGATTAGCCATTGTGCATAAGTATGTGACCTTAAACACCAATAAATAAATAAATAAATATAAACATTAGCCAACATAGTTTCTTATAAATGTGAATCAGAATATCAGCAACTTCAAAGCACTCAATTTTTATTGGTAATATTTTGTCTGTGCATGACAATTTTCCAAGACCTCGCGGATCGATGATAATATAGTTGAATTCCCGAAATGAATTTTAGGAAAATACCTCCGTAGAAAACTGATTTTTCTAAAACAGTTTATGTGTATTACATCAATTTTGTTTGATTAACCCTTCGAACTCTAGTAGTATCCTCCCTGTCAGTTCAATGACAGCAATTAGAAGCGTCCATATTCATTATTTGGGGTAGACCAATCAATATTTTCAACGTGCAGCCCCGAGGCTGCACGTTGAAAATATTGATTGCTCTACCCCACACATTTACTAAACAGCCATCCTATATAATGACGTTATGACGTCTCATGTTCCTGGCCGGTAAAACGGCCGTTGGGATTCAATGGGTTAAGAGGCAGCGGAAACTCAATTTCTAAGACCACGTGTTTCGGCTCAGTGAGAGAAAAGTTACAGTCGTATTCCACCGGCAAATGTACGATTACTCGCTATAGTCTTGTTTAGATGAGGATGAGGGGTGCGTTCACTGCCCTGTCCATTTCTTGTACTTCAGTCATCTTCCAACCCGAAGGCAAGATTGATGAAGGAGAAGAGAGTCATACCGACTGAAATTGGGGGTTCTTTTAGTCATAATTATGTAAATATATTTGTTTGGATTTGCAGGGGACGATCCGCGTTGTGTCCTTGGGCAAGGCACTTTATATTCCGGTTGCCTACATTGGGGCACGATAACGCCATGTACTAAGGCGTACTGCACGTCGATGGTGCACATGTCTTCAACCGCAGTAACCCTGCTTGAGCGGAGTTTGAACAGAGTTAAAATGTTGAGGAGCTGACAGTTGCTCGTCGATGCTCGGTGGTTCTCTCCGGGTACTCCGGCTTCATCTACCCGTAAACCTGTCACTATCAGGATTAGCCATTGTGCATAAGTATGTGACCAAGTTAAACACCAATAAATAAATATAAATAAATATTGGATTTGCAAAAAATATATAACAGGAATGCCTGTATATCGACCCGTTTGCATGCGCACATTTTTAACTCGTAGTGTTACCGCGCAAAATGTCTATGGAAGAAAAGTGGGGGTTCCGACCCCTCTGGTAGGCTTGTAAAACAACTCTCGACGACCTGTATTTTAATTTATTTTATAGACTGTCCAGCATCATATCACATTTATTTGATTGAGAAGACAGCGTTGTGCTTACGTGATTCTACTGCTCCATTGTTGTGGGCTAACGCAGCCAGTCTGTGTACTGCAGAAGGCGGCCACCTTCTTCTTATTGAAGACGAAGAGACTTCCTTGATGATCGCCAATATTTTCGACAAATACTGGGGTAAGTTTTAGTGCAGTGCTTCATACCACGAAATACCGGTCCGGTACTGGTGCAGGGCTGGACGCAGCCCGGACCGGACTACTCGTCCTGTCCTGTACGGTTCATTCCCACTAGACCAATTCCCTGTAGACCAACTCCCACGAGGCCAGTTCACAAAAGACCAATTCCTCTTAATTTTAAATCAATAATTTGATATATTTATGTATATTTATAAATGTATTTAATGTTATTGATACTCAAGCCTGAAAATAAGCAGTCTGTCATTTGCAGAATGAGGTCCCCAGAGGGTGAATTTTCTGAGGCTATCCCATACAGTGGGCCAGTTTATCCTCTGGGTACCTCTTTCTGATTATGTTTGAAACCTTGATTCAGGTTGAGGTCCCCAGAGGGTAAATTTAGTGATGCTACCCTGCTGTGCAGGGTAGCATCACCAAATTCACCCTCCGGGGACCTCATTTTTCAGATGATAGTCTGCTCATTTTCAGGCTTGTCGATATTTTATAGATGTTGGGCAGATTTTTATAAATAATTGTTTTCCTAATTACCCTTAATAAACTCTTAATCAGAAACTCTATGTAGTTGGTCTAAGGGGGATTGGTCTAGGGGGAAGACACTGTCCTGTACACAAACGAATTGGATCGGTCCGCACGGTTCCGGTCGGTTCCGGTCGGTTCCGAGGAGCATGTAATGTATCAAATAATCGATAGTTCCGGACATAATACTCATTTTTTTATTTTTTGAGTGCCCTAGCCTGTGCTCCATGTCCTGAAAGTTATGCAATAAAGCAAGATGCTTTGGACAAGTATAAACCATTTATTTCTGAAGTCTTTGTTTCCCTTGAGGGGATAAGCAATATTCCTTACCAATAAAATACTGAGAGACACAGGGGCTACTCAGTCTTTAATGTTAGAAGACATTTTGCCATTTTCTGAACAAAATACGTCAGGGGCACACGTTCTAGTTTCCGGTATAGAGTCAAGCTCTTCAAATGTCCCACTTCATAAACTAAATTTAATAAGTAGTTTAGTAAATGGAACTGTCACAGTGGGAATCGGACCTACTCTAGTAACTCTATCTGCAAAGGGGTATTTCTTTATTATTGAGAGATGACGTAGCTGATGACAAGTCACTGTAAAACCTCAAGCGATGGAAGGGCCGAGCACAAATGAAAATATTAGCAAGTTGAAGGAATGTTTTCCTCTTGCCTTTCCAGCATGTGCTATGAGTCGGTCCATGGCAAAGAAAGCTGACAACAATCTCAATTGTGTTGACTTGAATAGAGAAGGATAACGATCAGAGGATTATTGATTCTGAAGACATTGATTTGTCTTATACATTTTTGAGTCAATGTGATAACTCATCCAAATATTTGAAAGAGGTCAATACACCTGAGAGTTATAGTGGAGGCCTCCTTAAATGTCATTGAATTCAGAAACAGAAAAATGATCCTGACCTTGCCGAGCCACTCGTCAAGCCTCTAACGGCGGTTGAAACCCCAAACTACCATGTGTGTTATTTACCTAACGTAACGGCCAAAAACCGGCCAGCGCTATTCTCAAAAACGCCAATTAATTTTCATTATTGTTTTCATTTTTTGTCTCAAAAACATAGCTTATGACCCCTCGTTGGAACGAGCTCGTCGAGCTCGTTTCAACGAGGGGTCATAACCTATGTTTTTGAGACAAAAAATGAAAAAAATTAGTTATTCAAGAATTATTTTTGCAAGTGTCGTCTGCTTTTCAGGTTAGGTAAAGGGTTAAAAAAAATCTGTGCACTCATGAGGAAATGGCGACCACCAGAGGCACCTTCCAATAGTGATCGGGAGGTTATTTATCAAATAATTGTTCCTACTAAATACCGGAATGAAATAATAAGCATGGTTCGCGAAAATCCAATAGCAGGACATTTGGTAGTAAGAAAAACGTGCTCTCGTGTTCAGCAGTGTTTTTACTGGCCTAAGCATCGACCGGATGTTGCTGAATTTTGTAAAACCGCCACAAATTTATTGGATACAGTTTCTGCAGACACATTCTTGGACATTATAATACCAACTGGGAAGTTTCTTCACTACTGTATTCCTAAATTCTTTTGAACTTTATTTTGGACGTATTCAGTAATTAATAAGTATTACTGTTTTCATTTTCTGTAAACCAAATAGTGTCAAAGATTCTCGTATTATATAATATTTTTTTATTATTATTAAATTTCAGAATAGTTAAATTTGAGTTATTCTTGCAGATTCTCAGATTGCTTTCTGTTACCAATATCATTATTTTTACACCGTAACAAACGTCAATTGACTTACAAGCTGAGGTACTAATACACATTATAAATAACTCATTTTGGGACGGAATAGTACCCGTACAAATGAAAATAGCTAAAGTAATTCCAATATTTAAATCCAGTGATGACCATGATTTCGGTAATTATCGACCAGTGAGTTTTCACCCAGTCTTCTCGAAAATTTGGGAAAGTACAAAAGTCGTCTTAGTTTCCTGGATAGAAATAAAATCATAAATCCTCATCAGTTAGGATTTCGAAAACAATATTCTACCATACATAGAGGATACAAGCCAGAAAATAAGCAGACTGGCATCTGCAAAACGAGGTCCCCAGTGGGTGAATTTAGTGATGCTACCCTGCACAGCAGGGTAGCATCACTAAATTTACCCTCTGTGAACCTGTGAACGCCAGTCTGAATCAGAGTCTCAAAACTAAACAGAAAGAGGTACCCAGAGGATAAATTGGCCCACTGTATGGGATAGCATCATCAAATTCAGTGATTTTATCGATACTCGAACAGATAGCGTCTTGCGATCAGATTCAGTTGGCGGGCTTCTAGTCCAGACATGGCCTGATAGTCCGTAATCTAAGTTTTTGGTTTAGTGCGTCCTTTGAAAGGACGTACCAAACCAAAAACTTATATTACGGACTCTCAGGCCGTGTTTGGGCTGGCGGCTTTCATGCATCAATTTAAGGCGAATACGTGTTGAATTATTGCCGAAAATGATCGGTATCCACTCAAAAACACTAGATTTTCTTTTCATTATACGTTTTTAGAACAAATTGTGAAGAAACATGTGACACCAATAAATAAATAAATTGGAAAAAAAATATTAAACGATGATTTCCTCATTCATTTCCTGCAACGATTTGATACACTTATATGTATACAGCCTACTTAAACTGTTTGAACCCGAGCGGCCGCTTTTCCAGACCGGAACATGATACGTCACAACGTCATTAAATAGGATGGCTGTTCAGTAAATGTGTGGGTAGACCAATCAATATTTTCAACGTGCAGCCCCGAGACTGCGCGTTGAAAATATTGATTGGTCTACCCCAGAAAATGAATATGGACTCTTCTAATTGCTGCCGTTGGGCTGGTATTGAACGTACCACTAGCGTTCAGAGGGTTAATAGTGTAGATTCAAGTTTGTTCAAATAAAGTTTCTTGGGCTTTTTCTGGGTTTGTTCCTGGAGTGACACGATTCACATCCGACTGTGGTACCGACCTTTGTTACTCTAACCACTTTTTTTACATGTCACCACGTTTGTTACCGAAATCGCCCCCTTTTGTTACCGAAATCGTCCCCTTTTGTTACAGGTCACTACTTTTGTTACAAAAATTAATAAAATCGCACATGTACCAAAAGTCGGTGCAACAAGTAGCCTTTTGTTACTCTATCCTTGGGCAAGGCACTTAATCCCAATTGTCCACATGGGGGCACGATGACGTACTGCATGTCGCTGGTGCGCATGTCTTCAACCAATCTAACCCTGCCTGTGCTGCCGTGCAGAGTTACGATGTTGGGGAGATGGCAACTGCTCGTCGTTGCTCGGTGGTTGTCTCCGGGTACTCCGGCTTCCTGCACCCGTAAAACTGTCACGGTCACGATTAGCCATTGTGCATAAGTATGTGACCTTAAACCCCAATAAATAATAAATATTCTCGGTCGATATAAATCTAGCTAAATAATAACCTCTAATTATCTCCCTTTATTACTAGAGCTGAAACGGTTAAGGGGTTTTCTTGATCGATTAATCACGTGGATTAACCTTGGTTAACCCATTAATCACTTCTCCACATAGATATATCAATAACTGCCATACCGTTGATGATTTAGAGCATGAAACCTTTACCCAACGTAACAAGCAAAACCGACTAGGCCAATATATAAAAATATCCATTCAAATTTATTATGTTTCAATTTTTGTCTCCAAAACATAGCTTATGACCCCTCATTGGAACGAGTTCGATGAACTCGTTCCAATGAGGGGTCATAAGGTATGTTTTTGAAAAAAAATTAGAAATTCATGATTTTATTTTGCAAGTATCGTCTGCTACCCACAATGGGTAAAGGGTTAAGAATGACCATTTCCAGCTACTGATACAGTATGATGATCATGCAAGTAAACAAGTATGTCAGCAAGTAACTTGCCTGCTTTACTCTGTCTCATATAATTGATGTGAGTCAGTGTGACAATGTTTGCCTGTTTTGGAGCAAGTTTTCCTTTGTTGACCTAAATAATACAGTAGTTCAAAAGTAACGGTTAATCGAACAATTACTTTTTGGATCGATCAAGATGTTGATCACTGATTAATCGATTAACCGTTTCAGCTCTATTTATTACACTTATGTACAGCCACGCTAAAATACCAAAGTGGCTTGAAGTGTTAATTTTTGGGATTCAGTAAAACGATCAACAAAAAGAAACGATTATAATGTGAGTAAACACTATTTTTCAGATAACGAATGTTACTCGATTGCCGGATCAAGGGAAAAAGCACACGACAGTTTCTTGTCATGGAAGGGAACCCTTGTGTGGATAAAGCCTGAGTGGTTTACGGACAATGTTGGAAAGTTATGCTGGCGTGCAGCGAGACCATACACGATTTACAAAGCTGAATTGTACCCGTATCCATACATTTGTCAAATTGACGTCCAATAGCTTGATAATTCATCATCGACTGAGATGAAAGGGAGACAAAATATGAATAATATTTTCATGAAAAACTTGTATGTAAAAATATTATACAATGATCGAGGTGGCAAAGTGGGGTGTCTCGTCGTGGAGCACATTGACCCCCCTCCCCCCTCCGAGTCCGTAGCATTGGGAGGGGGTTGTTCCGAATGAAGACTATCCACTGTGTCCGCCTTGAACCAGATACTACAGAACTTCTACAATTGTATTTTCTAGAATTGTATTTTCTAGTTGGGATTTTAAATGGGTTGAAATAAACCATTAGCATTTTCAAAGATGTGGCAATTTGCCAGTTGGCAAATTGCCATATCTTCTGAAATGCTAATGATTCATTTTAGTCAGTTATATTAACGCCTTGAACCCGAAAGGCCTCATTTCTGGTCAGGGAACGTGATACTTCATAACTTAATTAAGTAGGATGCCTGTTAAATTAATGTGTTGGGTAGGCCATTCAATATTGTCAACGTGCAGCCCCAAAGCTGCGCCTCGAAAATATTAATTGGTCTACCTCCAGAAAATATTATTTGGTCTACCCCCAATATAATGAATATGGACTTTTCCAATTGCTGCCATTGAACTGACATGGAAGATACCACCAGGGTTCAAATGGTTAATGGGTAGAAAATACAATTCTAGAAAATACAATTGTAAAAGTGTTATAGTATTAGTTCCTGGTCATCATTATTTCTCTTATATAGAATGAGTTGAGTTTATGATAGTAAACAAATTTAATCTTTCCAGCTGGATGACTGTTGGACTTCTATGCTAGAGGTCCCGAGTTCGATCCCCGTCCGGAACGACCCGCGTTGTGTCCTTGGGCAAGGCACTTTATCCCGGTTGCCTACATGGGGGCACGATGACGTCGTGTACTAAGACGTACTGCACGTCGATGGTGCACATATCTTCAACCGCTGTAACCCTGCTTGATAGGAGTTAGAGTGTTGAGGAGCTGACAGTTGCTCGTCGTTGCTCGGTGGTTCTCTCTGGGTACTCCGGCTTTCTCCACCCGTAAAACTGTCACGGTCACGATTAGCCATTGTGCATAAGTATGTGACCTTAAAACCCCAATAAATAATAAATAATATTCCAGCTGGATAAAACAACAATCAGTATTCACTTTGCTTTCGAAAAAAATATTAACACACTCACACTTTTTGCTCTGGTTTTGACCTTGTCACACTCGCGCATTTCACATTCATAGTGACTTGACAATCAGTGTAGAAAATAATTTGCATTGAAACTGGCAATTTTCTGTAATTCATGTCACCTCAGGTGTTTACTTAACACTCCTCGGGACTTCTCGGTCTGAGTGGCAAACATTGCAAAAATTGTTGATCGGTAATGTTCCACGAATGGGAAAAATCAAGGTTAGTACGTTGAGGAGTCTGACTGTTACTGGCCGCTGTTCGGTGGTTCTTGCTAGGTACACTGGCTTCCACCACCCGTAAAACTGCCCAACACGAGGTGACCGTAGCTGTTGTAAGTGTCGTTAAACACCAGTAAATAAATCTTCCTGGTGTGAATTCCCCTTTGGGACACATGTTCTTGCTGTTCAATGGCATTTCAAATAAATTTGTCAAAGCCCCCTATGCTCAGGAGCCGCTGGGGACCTTGTCTGGAAAAAAATAGTTTTTATCTTCATTGTTTTCAAACTTTGTGCCCTGACTATCCGGTTTGCACACATTCGAGGTACATGAAGTGTGCTTTGGAATGAGGGCGCTTTAAGTGTGAAAACCCCAAACGATCTTGCGAGAGTTGAATTCTTTTATTTTGAAACAAGAGACAGAATTGAATATTTCCGTTGTCGTTTCGCCCCTAGGAGATTACTGATTTTTCATAATCGATTAATCGCAGAGAAAGACGATTATAATCGCCTAATCATACCCAAGTGACCTCTTAAGAGTATTAACCCTTCATCCAACGTAACGGTTAAAACAGACCAGCGCTGTTCTAAAAAAATCGCCAATTAATTTTCATAAATTTTTCATTTTTTTTTTTTTTGTCTCAAAAACATAGGTTATGACCTCTCATTGGAACGAGCTCGTTCCAATGAGGGGCCATAATCTATGTTTTTGAGACAAAAAATAAAAAGAAATAGTTATTCAAGAATTGTTTTTGCAAGTGTCGTCTGCTTTTCATGTTAGGTAAAGGGTTAAAAACAAACATATCCTGAACAAAAACATACATCCTGATTGATCTGCGTTGGATTTAGAAAAGTTTGAATATTGAAATAACTCATTTTGTCATTCGCATCGCAACCTGTCGGCACGATGGGAACGTTCCCTCGACTTTCTCAAGAAAAATAGTTCGGAGAGAGAGAGAGAGAGAGAGAGAGAGAGAGAGTGGGGGGGGGGGGAGGAGGGGAGAGTTTATGACAACATTATTTTGACCAACCCGTCATTGCTATCCTGTTAGGAATTACTATTTATTATTATTTATTATTATTGTTATTATTATTATTTATTGGTGCTTAAGGTCACATATTTCTGCACAATGGCTAATCATGACCACAACAGTTTTACGGGTGGAGGAAGGCGAAGTACCCGGAGAGAGCAACTGTCAGCTCCGCAACATACTAACTGCACACAAACAGGGTTAGCATTGGTTGAAGACAAGTGCACCATCGATGTGCAGTACGCCTTAGTACACAACGCCGCCGTGCCCCCACCAAGGACACCACGCGGTTGTCGGAGGTGGGATTCGAACCAAGGACCTCTCGGCTTGCAGCCTGCACCTCTACCATCTGAGCCGCCGCGCCCCCTGTTAGGGATTAGCAAGAAGGAAAATCACACAGGCCGTTTATTCTGAAAATTTCCTCGTTTGGTTTGTAGTTTGTCTCTCCTACTACCATTAAAGTGGAGAGAAATGCATATTTTAATTTTTTGGCTCCACATTTGAAATTTCTCCAATGGAGAAATTTGTTAACAATGTGCGTTTTTCTCAGTGTAGAAGTGCGTTCATTTTCTAAGCACTGGAAACGAGTCAAATTTTACCGATTATTCATCTAAGGAAAATACTAATCGGTTAACCCTTCACCTAACATGAAAAGCAGACGACACTTGCAAAAGAAAAATTATTGAATAACTAATTTTTTTCATTTTTTTGTCTCAAAACAGGTTATGACCCCTCGTTGGAACGAGCTCAACGAGCTCGTTCCAACAAGGGGTCATAACCTATGTTTTTGAGATAAAAAATGAAAAAATAATCAAAATTAATTGGAGATTTTTGAGAATAACGCTGGCCGGTTTTTTGGGGCGTTACGTTGGGTAAAGGGTTAAGTCGTGAACGATCGATAGTCGACTTATCAATATCCACGACAGCTCGAGTTTCGCTGTGCGCTTCTGGGAAACTGAGTTATACCTTAGAATATTTGTTTATTCACAACTCAACGCCCGCATTCATGGATTAAAAAACTCAAGAACTTCAAGTAGGTCTGCACGATATTCAAAACTGTATTAAAAAAAATATACCGAAAACTGGTCAGATATATGAACACAAGTACCACAAGCGAAACTTGAGGAATCACAGTCGGAACGAATTAGCATGCCTTGGTGATGCGGTTCTAAAAACCTTTACCCAACTCAGACGATATCAAAAAATTTATTATTTTAAAAATTAGTTTAGCAGATTTCCCCCCACAAATTTCTGCAAAACAATATCATGTGACCCCTCATTGGAACGAGCTCAACGAAGTCGTTCCACTAAGGGGTCACATGATATAGTTTTGTCCAAATTTTAGAAAATTATTTTTCAACTGCTGAATTTGTATGTTACGTGAGCACATGCAGACGATTCCTTGGGTAAAGAGATAATATTATTCATTCGGTGCTACGGTTAAAAAACTCAAGACATCTTGAAAATTAAATTGTGGGTAAATATATAATGACGATAAACTGATATTTTTGTAATTACACCGGTATTTAATCGATATTGGTTTGAATACCGGTATATATCGGATTATCGATATACCGTGCAGCCCTAACTTCTAGAAGTTCAAACAGATTCATAGAAAGCGAAATTTTGTGTGTGCTTGTCAGCTGAAGCCAATTACACCTCATCAGGCATGTCAACCGGTTCCTGTACCGGTACCGCCGGTTCCCTCATGCTGCAGCCGCTACCGGTACTGAAGCCTTTGTCCCGCCGGTACAGGGACAAAATTATTTTATGGGGAAATTCCTAATAGAACGAGGGTGAACGGGGTGATAATCGTGAATGGCGTTCATGTACGACATTCTTTCAGCTTATTTGTGAATGAACATATCAAAACACTCTAAAGGCGCATGTTCTGTCTGCACCACAACCCCGATAAGGCCCGCCATTTTGACTTTAAAAACGTGGCATCAAAGACAATGAAAGCCTCGTCATCGGCTACTTCAAAGAGATTATTCTGTGGCGACATCAACGTGTTCATAAAGCACGATTTTCATGCTTTATGATTACTTTGATGTCGCCGCAGAATAATTGGTACGATGCCATGTTTGTCTTCGTGAACTTGGAGACTGGGTTGGTTTAAATGCGATTTCTCCCATCTGATAGTGATATGTCACCCAATTGTTGACTTGTCCCGGTCGGTACAGGCCCTGTCCCGCCCCGGAACCGGTTATGTTGGTACCGGCGGAACATTGACATGCCTGCACCTCGTTCATAAATGAATGGTGGATACCACTCACGAAGAGAAGTCAAGAAATTTTACACAGAGTTGTTTATAAGTATTTCTTTTTTATTACTTTTATTTCAGGAAAGTGTATTTATATATTTAGTTTGTATGTGTATTAGGGAAGGATTATAGGGTGAAACAAGGAAGTTTAGGTGATAGGTTTTCCCGAGTTTGCATTTATTTACTTTAGTTGCCTTTTTTCGTGTGTTTGGTGTTTTGCTGATTTCGGTCATTACGTCCTATAATATTTGTAAATATTTGTAAACATGAATGGTAAGTGCTCGACGAGTGTCCAGATGGAGGTAAGTATGGTTATTAAAGGGGGTCGGGGGAGGTGAGTCGAGGGGTGCAGGTGGGGGGAGATTGAGGATACAGGGGCGTGCAGATAGTGTGGTATGAGGTATGGCGGTGGTCGGCCAATGGATAATAGTGGGGTGTGTGCGAACTGCAGGGACATTTTACAGTTGTTAGAGAAGTGTGTTGGATTGAGCGGGAAATTGCGGAGCTGAAGGGGAGGTTGGGGAGGCTGGTGTATCTAGAGTCACACCAATGAAGGTTATCTATGACGGTGAGGTGGAAGGAGGAAAGTCTAAAAGAATAAGATTCACTGGGAGTATAATGGGGAAGTGGGGTGGGAGAATGAAGGACATGTGGTTAGTGAGAGACTCAAAGGAGAGGGTTAATATGGTAATCGAAGAGATTGGAAAGAATGGGTCAAGGGATATCATCAAGCAGTTCGTCACCGAGTGTTGGGAGGAGAGAAGAAGCGTGGGAATAGGGAGGCAGTTGGGACTACGGGGGTAACCAAGTCCTTCTCATCCGAGAACCGCGACAAATCAGCGGCCGGCTAAAGTGTTATTAAATATTAAATGTAAACGACGAAAAGATGCCTGATCTGCAGAAAGACTGCTTATGAGTATCTGACAATCTGCATGTTTACAATACAAGGTGAAATGTTGTACAGTGACTGCTACCATAAAAAGTTGTATTCAGATTTGTGTTCAATAAAAAAATGTGTTGTTATTTTTTACCTTTATCAAATTTATTCTCCCATCGCCATACTGGGACAATGAGTCCCAAAAACAGTGGTTCCTGGCTGAGAACATGACACCATTAACCCTTTATGTGGGGGGCGCGTTGGCGTATTAATTCGACTGGCGTCATACAAAACGTACGGTGAATAACCCACTGCAGTAAATCAAATTCTTTTATATTCTTTCAGGTTTATAAGCGTATTCAATTTATTTAGCAGACATGTAAAACGCAGAATGGGTGTTGGGCAAAGTTAATAAAATTGATAAATTCGATCATTGAGTGCAAGAAGGCTTTGCAATGCTGAAGCATTGCAAAGCCTTCTTGCATTCAAGGAAGGAACTACACCACCACTCATACCATTCGTGGCGTCGCGGTAACCGGTTCTCGTCAGATCACCGAAGTTAAGCAACGTCGAGCGCGGTTAGTAGTTGGATGGGTGCCCATTTCAGCGACTGATTCGCGCTCCCGCGTTGTGCCCTTGGGCAATGCACTTCACCCCAATTGCCTACACGGGGGCACGATGACGCTGTGCACTAAGGTGTACTGCACGTCGATGGTGCGCATGCTTCAATCAATCTAACCCTGCCTGTGTCACGGTGCAGAGTTCAGAGTTACGATGTTGGAGAGCTGACAGCTACTCGTCGGTTCTCTCCGGGTACTCCGGCTTCCTCCACCCATAAAACTGTCACCGACATGATATGACCCTGGCTGTTAATGTGTCGTTAAACCCTAATAAAAATATCGCCATACTGGGACAATGAGTCCCCAAAACAGTGGTCCCTGGCTGAGAACATGAGGGATTTCAGTTATACCTCACAAACGAGGAATATCTTCATGGCCCTCCTTGCCCACGTACTGGGACAAAGAGTCAATGAAATTTCGGAAGCGGAACTTTCTTGAATTCTTCTACCGTCATCAGGTCTCCTGGCAGGAGACCTGATGACAGAAGAAGAGTTCAAGGGGAGACGATCTATAGGATTTTGAGAAGATCTGGACGTTTAGAAAAATTTCGAATCTGTGCAATTGAAATCGAATCAAATCGAATCATGGGGACTATTTTGAATCGAATCTAATTTCGAAGCTTCGGAGGGCCCTATCCGCATTAGTCCTTTTGTGTGTCCTTGGGCAGGGCACTTTATCCCGGTTGCCTACATGGGGCCACGATGACGCTGTGTACTCATGCGTACTGCACGTCGATGGTGCACGTGTCTTCAACCGCTGTAACCCTGCTTGAGCGGAGCTTAAACAGAGTTAGAATGTTGAGGAGCTGACAGTTGCTCGTCGATGCTCGGTGATTCTCTCCGGATACTCCGGCTTCCTCCGTCCGTAAAACTGTCACGGTCACGACCAGCCATTGTGCAGAAGTATGTAACCTTAAAACATCAATAAATGAATAAATGAATGAAATGGTGGGCTTGAAGTTGGACTTCACAATCGGTAAATATTTTCGCGGCCCTCATTTACAAATACTGGGACAGTGAGTCCTTACTATTCACTGGATGACAACACGACAGGCTTAAGGTTAGACACCTCCATTGACAAACATTTTAAGTTTGTAAAATTCTGTCTCAGTGGAAGAACACCTTCCAATTTGTACACACCTGATCCCGTCAGAGTGATGATGCAGTCCTAGTTAATGTTATAACAACGAGTTACCTCCCTTGGATTGTTATCCGGAGAGAAAAAAATATTTTGCTCACATGCTTTTTGCTTGCGGAAGACAGTATTTTTCTACAATTGCATGTTCAGGCTGTATTGACAAAAATGTCAGTCTGATTTGAGAACAGGTGTTAAACTACTGCTCATAATAACATGGATTCTCACCCGTCGAAAAGGTAAAATGAAAAGATTGCGTCTTGATGATATTTTCCTTCTTTCTTTTTTCCGTTTTTTAAATTCGTTTCTTTTTTTCATTTTCTCTTCACCAGTGTTCACGCTGGCTAAATATTTTAATGTGCCAAAGCTGAATATTTTTTGTGCCAAATGAGAATTTGTTGCACCTAATGAGATTTTGTTGTGCCACTGGTATTTTATGTGCGAGAACAAAAGCGCAGCCGCCGCGGATTGATCATTTCACACGGGTAGACAATATTTCCACGGACGCAATAATATTAGATTCCAAACAATTGAATTAATGAAATTTTGCTGATGATGATTTTTGTTACCTGTAAACGCATGAGTGGACATCACTGCCCGTAGGTTACGACCAGTCGGTGCCTTTCCGCTAGACCAATTCCCTTTAGGCCAATTTCCAAAAGATCAACTATACACTGTTATTGATTAAGGGTTGATTAAGAATAATTAAGAAAACATTTATTTACTGATAAGCACTTTATTTGACAAAAAAAATTATATGCATAACATACAAAAAATATAGTTTTATAACATTTCAGCACAGCTCATTACATGTAACATTTTACAAAAAATATAGATTTATAACATCAATACACACAAAGGATTGTGTTTGTTTTGTTCTGGAAACATCATTCTGTTAACCACAAAACAATAAAAAGAATCACAGCCTTTGAAAGTGTGCGATCACTATAACAATTGTTATGAAAAATTTGCCCAACATCTATAAAATATTAACAAGCCAGAAAATAAGCAAACTGTCATCTGAAAAATGAGGTTCCCAGAGGGTGAATTTAGTGATGCTACCCTGCACAGCAGGGTAGCATCACTACATTCACCCTCTGTGAACCCAAACCTGAATCAAGGTCTCAAACATAAACAGAAATAGGTACCCAGAGGATAAACTGGCCTACTGTATGGGAAAGCATCAGCCAATTCACCCTCTGGGGACCTCATTTTGCAAATGACAGACTGCTTATTTTCACGATTGACTATCAATAACATTAAATACAATAATAAATATTTATAAATATATCAAATTATTGATTTAGAATTATTTTAAAAGTAGTACACAACAGTTGGTCTAAGGGGAATTGGTCTTTTGGGAATTGGCCTCGTCGGAATTGGTCTAAAGGGAATTGGTCTAGTGGGAATGAACCGACCAGTCTACGGCGGCCGTACTGTATACAAACTTTTTTTTTAAATTTTATTCAAGAAATATCAAAAGCATAAATTTTTATAAAATCAAATTTAACATAACACGGAACATAAAATAATAAAGTTTCGTGAAACATGTATGATCCGGTATTAATTTACAAACAAATCATCCCATTCTTAACAGTGTTCCAGCTGCATCAAGGAACTCCATTGGAGACTTTGTTCCCTGTCCTAGTTGTTCCTAAAGGCGGTCCAGGCTGTTGTCAACTCCCCTGTAAACCTGTTTCCGGGAGGTGAAGCAGCACCAAAGTCCATTTGAGCAATTTTGATTTTCTCTGCCTTTTCAATGTTCTTTATTATATTTATGAATCTGAAGAGGTTAGGATGTCGATGAAGTAGTGATGAATTTAGGCGAGTGTCCAACATCAGATTCTTCTCTGTAAGGTCGGGCATGACCTAAATCTTGAATTTTGCGCCATAAAGCCTGAAGTTATCAGTGTTATTACACAATATATTTTTTATTTTTATGTTTTGATTATTTCTCAGAAAATATTTAAAAGGTATTTTGATTATATGTCAACAAAAACAAAAAAAAAGTACCAAACAAAATGTTGAAACTAAATTTTATTCAAATTGTATATATCTGGGTTGTTCCATTTATAACAATAGGTAATCATCTATTTTAACTTCAGCTAATCCCTAATTAACTGTCTGACAGCTGGGGTGTATGGCAAATGGGTGTCTGACTAATGGGGGTAAACCTATGATCCATGTAGTTTCTAATTGACACGTCAATTGAATCCTTCGTCATTTTATTACTGTGTTAATCTTTGATTTTGGTCAATGGAGAAAATACCACTAACAATTAAAGACAATTCATACTCTGGTGTATTGTTCGTAGGTTGAAGCAACAAAGCATGCGTTGTTTACACAATACACGACTTCGTAATTCGAGATCACCGGTAGGTACAATTGGAGTGTGGCCAAGATTTGCATGTAGTTACCCAGTTTGCACCAAGATGAAAAGAAAGGATTTTGCCTAAACGAGCAACCTATATTTAGAAACGTCTAGAATTCCTGATGTTCTCCTCTTGCAGACAACAGTGCCCTCTTTCTCGTCTTTTCGAGGTACACGGACAAAATTTCGAACTGAAAGAACGCTGCTTCCTTGCATCGGAGCGATAAATGGACACAGAGATCTAGAGCATTTCGATGACATTATTGTATCATATTTATCCCTCATTTGTTACAAATCGGTTGCAACAAAGGGGTGTGGGAGGGGAGTCGGACTTATCGGGCCGACCATAGTTTGGCCCAGTGGGGGGAAATTTTGATTTTTGCCACCGAACGAGCATCGCTTCCTTGTATCTTGCAGAGGCAGACCAGCCTACTGGTATACCGAAATGCCTTCTATGTTGACTGCCAATGCATTTTATTTTGATAAACCAACAGTCAATGCACTCTAAAAATCAGTTGGGTTAAAAAAAAATTAACCCAAATCAACTGGGTTGATTTTTAACCCAACTGGGTTCATATTCACTCAACCCAGTTAATTTGGGTTGATTTTTAACCCAACTGATTTTAGAGTGTAAGAGTTTATTTAGCCCATTACCACTTTTTGAAAGTACACTCTGCAAGGGGAGAAGCAACTCGGATGAATAGAAGATAACGGAACAATAAAGATTATGGATCGATCATACGTTATTGAGCGGATACCGAGAAAGAGATACACGAAATCCATGTGGTTATACAGACACTTAAGTCGTCACTCGTTGTGCGTAAAATTGTTTGCCATTCAGAATTTAGTGACTGCTCATAAGATGAATGTCTATAAAATATCTAAATTTCTGATATTAAATGTAATATGACTATACTGCATTTTGGATGTTCTAGAAAAAACATTCATTCCAATATTTACTTACAAACTTTAAATAGACAACAACAATAAACGTGGCGGGAAGGTAATTGGATTGCTTTTCAAAAATCTCTACTCTGTATTGAACAGGAAGTCTTTTCAGATTTTTCTTCTTTTTTTTTTACTATCGTATTAATTCCACTGGCGTCATACAAAACGTACGGTGAATAACCCACTGCAGTAAATCAAATTCTTTTATATTCTTTCAGGTTTATTAGCGTATTCAATTTATTTAGCAGACATGTAAAACGCAGAATGGGTGTTGGGCAAAGTTAATAAAATTGATAAATTCGATCATTGAGTGCAAGAAGGCTTTGCAATGCTGAAGCATTGCAAAGCCTTCTTGCATTCAAGGAACAAACTACACCACCACTCATACCATTCGTGGCGTCGCGGTAACCGGTTCTCGTCAGATCACCGAAGTTAAGCGACGTCGAGCGCGGTTAGTAGTTGGATGGGAGACCATTTCAGCTACTGATTCGCGCTTCCGCGTTGTGTCCTTGGGCAAGGCACTTAACCCCGATTGTCTACATGGGGGCACGATGACGCTGTGTACTAAGGCGTACTGCACGTCTATGGTGCGCATGTCTTCAACCAATCTAACCCTGCCTGTGCCGAGGTGCAGAGTTCAGAGTTACGATGTTGGAGAGCTGACAGTTGATCGTCGTTGCTCGGTGGTTCTCTCCGGGTACTCCGGCGTCCTCCACCCGTAAAACTATCACCGGCATGATATGACCCTGGCTGTTTATGTGTCGTTAAATCCTAATAAATAAATAAATAAATAATAATACCATTCTGTAGATTGGGAGGCCTAAAACATAAATCAAACCAAGAACACGAACTTTTGATGGCAAATAAATAATTACAAATATAAAAGCCACCGCCCACATGCAATTTTACAAAAACGTGGCCCGAGAAACAGAGGATCTACTTTTTGGGACCTTATTGTCACAATAAACACACGGAGGTACTTTATATTACGTATACATTTGAAAGGTAATGGAGCACCACCCATTTTTGTCAAATGCCCAAACATTTTGATTTCCATGGGTTGGCATTGTGGTCGGGACGGTCGCTCAACGCTGTGATCATTGAGCAGTTTTGATCGTATTTGGAACTTTTCTGTAAGTATTTCGATAAGTTCTCTCCCTCACGACGGATGAACCATCAAATTTTGATACTCTAACAGTTTTTTTATGGGTTTGGCGTGTATCTCTGGTGGCTTTTATTGTGAAATCACAAATTTGTTTTAACCCTTTATCTAACATGAAAAGCAGACGACACTTGCAAAAAAAATTCTTGAATAACTATTTTTTTTTCATTTTTTGTTCCAACATTGGGTCATAACCTATGTTTTTGAGACAAAAAATTAAAAAAATAATGATAATTAATTTGCGATTTTTGAGAATAGCGATGGCCAGTTTTGTCCGTTACCTTGGGTATAGGGTTAAAACTGTTCAGGAATATTTTTTTTAAAACATCTGAGAGTACTATGTAGGACAGTATGTCAATGTGGTCCTCATTTGGTTGGCAACGGGGTAAATGACTCCGGAAGTGACGCCACTCCACGGTACATTGTGGTTATCAAATGGTTGTGTTTAGCACGCGTGAGCGGCCATGTTCTGCTGTCATTATTGTAGTAGCACGTGGTGTTAACGCGCACGAACAGCGCATGTCGTTATGGTGACAATTATTTCTGTTGTCCATTTTTTTTTGGGTCCCTAAAGTTTCAATGAAAGAAGCATCGGGTACAACCCGGAAAGAACCACCGAGCAACGGCGAGCAACTTTCAGACTTCCCAACGTACCAACACCACACAAGCAGGGCTTGCATTGGGGGAAGACTGCTGCACCCTCGGCGTGAAGTACGCCTTAGTACACAACGCCACCGTGCTCCCACGTGGGCAATAGGGGTGAAGTGTCTTGCCCAAGGACACGACGCGGTTGCTGTTGTTGGGGGGAGGGGGGGGGGGGCGAGAGTTGCTCGCCGTTTCTCGGTGGTTCTTTCAGGGCACTCCGGCTTCGCCACCCGTGAAGCTATCGTGGTCATGATTAGCCATTGCGCAGAAATATGTGACCTTAAGACACCAATAAATAAATAAATAAATAAATAAATAAATAAAATAAATAAATAAATCTACTCTTATTTGTGAAAAGTAAAAAAAAAAAAGTTTAGTAGTTAAGCAAAAATTAATTTTCAAAACAATTTAGCAAAACCACATCATATGACCCCTTATCGGAACGACCTCGCCGTGCTCATTCCAATGAGGGGGGGGGGGAGGGGTCACATGATATAGTTTTGTTTAAAGTTTTTGAAATATTTGAATAAAAGATAATTAAATTTTTGACGATTATTCCTAAAATTAGTGTTTGTAATCTAATATAAGTGCGTCCGTGGAAATATTGACCATCCGTGGAAAGTGACCAGTCCACGGAAGCCGTACTGCCTCACCTTTGAGGCTTCGGTTCCTACGAATTATTAGAGAAGATCGGCTCTATGAAGTTGCCGTTAGTGGAGTATCCCCAAATTATGCGTTAATGTGAGTTGTAAATTGATTCGCCTATCCTCTCGGGTGAAACAATTATAAAGTAAGGGAAGTATTGAGTGTATGTAGTGTTGCGGATATGTGGAAAGAATTATATCAGACTGAACCGAATAAACAACCAAAATAAAAACCAAAAATACTAAAAAAAAAACCAAACTTCATTGGCGTTTATAACGGAACATTGAAAGCCTCGTAAATAGTCCCGTTTGACATTTTCTATACAAAAAGTAGAAGACAAAAGAAAGAGAAAGGAGTGGGGAAAAAACAAAGAGGAAAAAATCTTCGGTTAACGGATTTCTTATGATAGATCAACTTTTTGTAATGGCTGTCTTGAGCAATTCATTTTCGGACATTAACAAAAGTATTTTTGTTCTCATCTTTTGAAGTCCATTCTAATTTTCACAGCCGTCAACTCCTGTGATGAAAATATCGATCTTTCATATCAGTCTGTCGATAATTTACAATGTGTTGTTATTCGTTATCCAAATATTCATATGTCATAAAAAGAATATGGCTATTCAGCACATTTTAGCAGCCATTTTGAAATAAGAAGTTCTGTTGAATTACTCATGCAGTTAATCCTTTACCCAAAGCAGACGATATCAAAATTTATTATTTTAAATATCATTTTTTCAAAAAAATTCAACAAAACCATATCATGTGACCCCTCGTTGGAACGGGCACGACGAGCTCGTTCCAACGTGGGGTCACATGATATGGTTTTGTTGAAATTTTTTGAAAAATAATATTTTTTCAACTGCTGAATTTGCACATTACGCGGGCGGATGCGGTCGATTCGTTGGGTAAAGGGTTAATATTACGATATTTTCGTCGACTTTGTCGTTTTCGTCGACGTTTTCCCTTGAATGAAAACACGAGATGTTACTCGCAGCGTTAGGAGCATGAACCAGTATTGTAATTACAAATACGGACATAGAATTTCGAGCGGATCGCGACCGGGTAATGATTTGGTCCAGATTCACTGTTCGCTTCCTTTCCTACAACGATGTAGCATCTCCTCCACCGAAAATGAAACGCGAAAACATTACATCTAAGATGTTACGTGCGTTTGTTTGTGCTTATTCGCTCTGGATTCTGGTGTTTACCAAATTTTTACCCACTGGTGAAAATCTGTGGCGATCTCGTCGCGATGTGCTCGAGAAAGAGATCATTTTTGTTTTCAAAGTTCTGAAACTCTGGCTCTATTATTGCGATAAATAGTCAATTTGAGAACAGTGGATGGTGTTGGTAAGACTACATGGGTTGGACAGACTTTCAAAGTCTCGAGAATATCTGTTCGATCCAGTGTTTTCCACCCAATCCGCATCACTCGTTTAGATCCAGTCAGAGTGTGTCATTTTCCTAGAGGCGGTTTTAACACCGCAGTAGGGAAACTACACAAAGAAGTTGACACAGAACTGTTTGGAAACCACACCCTTGTTGTAACAATTATGCGTTTATTGAACTTGGTACAAGAAACGTTAATGATTGTTTTGGGATATCGTTGGAAGCAACTGGGTAGTCTGCTGGGCTTAGGTTCGACTCTGACTAGCACAATTTGCGGTGTGCTTTTAATATATATAGATATATAGTTGATTCACCAGCATACAAAAATACAGCACAATTTGCACATGCCAAAGACATTAGGTGCACCCTTTGCCAAGACATTATAAGTTATTGTGACTTGACGGTAACATTGTCTGAGGTTTGCGGCTCGGATCTTATGTTAAACCGCGACGCGAAGCGTCGAGGTTGAACATACGCTCCGAGCCGCAAACTTCAGACCATGTTACCGTCAACTCATCACAATAACGTATGTGTTCCAATAAGTCACT